>CM061244.1:47439189-48064189 GCA_030848705.1 Heracleum sosnowskyi
TGCTATATGTTCAAATGTTGACTTGAAAGTTGATCCTTTATATTTACTTTGTTCTACTGCTGTTGTCTCTGATGATTTCTCAACTATCTCATTCAATATTCAGGACACACAGTACATTATTATTGAGGAAACATTTTGTAATGCCTTGCAGTTTCCTCGGGATAATTTTGACAGACTCCCCACTGAAGAAGAATTAACTAGGTTTTTCATCAGTATTCACTATCAAGGTCCCCTAAATATGGCTAAAATGATCAAGGGGAATCTTGTGTGTGAATGGGATCTATTTTTTGATACTTTGGCTAAGGTCTTTGGCAATTGCACGAAAAATAACTTTCAGAATATTCCTTATCTGTTACAAGTTATTGGTTATGCAATTGTCTTCAACAAAAGACTCAATTATGGCCACCTTCTATGGGAAATTGTTGTTAGGAGGGTGTTTAATGCTAGAAAGGAATTTGACAGTGGTAGAAAGATTAAGTGTTATTATCCTCGTTTTCTATCACTTGTCCTTAATTCTTTACTTTCTAATGAGCATCAAGAACTGTTCAGGAATGGTCGCTTTTTCATTTCTCCGACCACTGACAGAAAGTTCTATCAAAGATTGCAAACATCCTTCAGGTATAGCAATGTTCCAGTTCTCATATCCAACTACATGACAAACTTCATCAACCTACCATCATTTGAACCACCAGTTCCCGAGCAAAGGATAGTTACATCAGCTGGAACTGAAGAAGTCATACAACCACAGGTAAGGACTTCTATCCCTGGTTTTTCTGGTACTATTTCTGAAACCCAAGAGGTTGATAGGGCTGACCAAGAGTTTGTAGAACCACAAACTCTATCCCCGGTCATAGAGCCAAACACTGAGTCATATCCAAATCAACCTGAACCTTATCTCAATACCAGAAACAGAAATAGTAGTGATGAAGAAACAATGAGTGATCCCGCAGCTCTATCTCCACCTCCAAAGAAAAGAAGAACATATAGGGAGATATCTGTAAGCCCGTCTGTATCCTCCCAACAGGATATGGATTTTGAAATGGCCAATACACAGTCTCTGGAGACATCCTCTCAACAGGGTGAATCTATTGAAGTTCGCCATAGGGCCATGGCATCTTGTACCGAGTCAAGCACACTCCCATTACTCACAATGGGAGAAAACATAACTTTAAATGCAACTCAAGACACTTTGCTAGGAGAGCACTTATGTAATAACCCGAATTTTTGGAAAAATTAAAACTTTTCTTATTATGATTAAGTGCATCAGTGAATAGTGAATTTGGTGAATGAATAGTGATTTTGAGGAGTAACAAAGTTTTTCATGCCACCTATGTACGAGACGTAGTATGGATATTCCGAAGTCATATTAGTGATCTACGGAGTAAATAAGTGAATGCAAAGACGATCGGAATTCAGAAATTCCAAATTTTATTTTGGTGTAATATTCGACCGGGCAGCGAATTATATATTATTATATTCAAGAAATGAGATATTAAAATTGAGGATTTGAGGATTTAATATTTTGGAATTTTATTATTTTATTAAAGTCGATTTAAGGATTCGATTGTTGGAATGAATAGTGAATAGTTACTATTCACTGCGAGAATCGCGTAAAGTTTTATTCGCTCTTTTTGGAAAATATTTCGAATCGTTTCAAGAGGAACAAGGCAACATCTACCGGATTAAATATAGACATGGAAGTAACATGTAACAAGATTAATTCGAGGAATACAACATTTGGATCATCCATGTGAAAGGAAACGAACCAGTAAAGCGAACCAGTAAAACTACTTTATCTGGGCCAGTGCATGTGTGACATGTGTCGGAAGGAGAAGCAACCAAGGGTGATGACTCACCACTTTTGACATAAAAATCAGCATCCTTATCTAATTATCAAAACAAAAAAGAAAAAGGAGAGGAAGAACTCTTCCCCCCATTTTCGGCTCAGCTTGTGCAAGGAGGAAAGAAAAATCCATAACTCCATTTCTATCCATCCTTAAATCACCAAATTTTAACCATAGCTTCTCCACTCCATGGGTAACATTCGTTCAAAATTTCATGGACAACAAAGGAGTGTAGCCTAGTCAAATCCCTTCCCCAAGTTGGAGAACCCAAACTGTGCAGTTTGTGTCCAGCGGAAAGATGGGACTCAAAACCCTAGCTAGGAAGATTTAAATGTGGCGATCTATAGCTCAAAAGAAATCTTATGAAGAGTACAAGGTCTGGTAAAAATCTTAGAACCAAACTCTTGTTTTTCGATTTTATATGGATTTTACAAAGTGATGATGAATAGTAACTTTTCATGATTCTTGATTTTGTTTCTTAAGGATTAAGCTTGATAAGGTTTGTTCAAAGCTCAAGGAAGGATTATAAACCATTGTTAGTGTATATGAAGTGTTAAATATATTGTACAGATATGTACAGATATTGTCAAAATAGATAATTAGCTGTCCTAGTTTATAGCAGATAATTAGCTTCCTGGTTTATAGCTTTCTGTTAGTAGTTTGTAGCCTAGTTGCTAGCCGAAAGTCAAGCCTCCTGGTATGCATATGCGTTGTATATATTCTGAGCAAATGAATGAGAATGGAGAGGAAAACATTCCATAATCTTTCATGGTATCAGAGCAATAAGGTTCGTTTCTCTCTTCCGCTTGCCTGAGCTCTGTCTTCCTTGCCCATCGTCTTCCTCACTCTCTTTGTTTCTCTTCTCTTAATGGCTTCAACCAAATCTTCTTTCCATCCGGCTCTTGCCGTATCGAACATCAAAAATCATGTTTCCATTGTTCTTGAAATGGAAAACGTTCAATATTCGACGTGGGCGGAACTCTTCAAGATTCACGCGCGTTCAACCAAGGTGCTTGATCATATTATACCTCCGGCCAAAGGTAAGGCGACGGTTCCTACCTCGGAAGAGCAGGAGCTATGGTCCACTTTGGATGCCACGGTTCTTTCGTGGATTTATGCTACCATCTCTAATGACTTATTGCACACCATTATTGAGCCTGACTCAACAGCTATGGAGGCTTGGGATAGATTGCGTGATATATTCCAAGATAATCAGCATTCTCGGGCTGTTGCTTTGGAACAAGAATTCTCCACCACTTCTATGGAGAATTTCCCAAATGTTTCATCCTATTGTCAACGTCTCAAATCTCTAGCAGATCAACTGAAGAACGTTGGGGCTCCGGTGTCCGATAGTAGAATGGTATTGCAATTGGTTGGGGGTCTTACACAACCATATCGTGGAGTGGGTACGTTGATCCGTCAAAGCAACCCCCTTCCTCCCTTTTACAAGGCTCGTTCCATGCTTACTCTGGAGGAAGCTGGCATGGCAAAACAGGCAGCCAGTGACTCTGCTATGATAGCTTCTTCAATTAATGATGGGTCCACACACTCTGAGAAGTCAGGAAATTCGAAGGGAAAATATGGTGCACAGAATTTTGGTGGTGGACGGCGCAACAATGGGGGTGGTCGGAAGAATGTAGGTTCAGGTAGTGGCAGGAACCCAACCGGCAGTAAAGGCAATGGTCGGGGGCAGTTCTCTAATGGATCTTCTCATAATAATCAAGGTGGAACCACTCTTTCCCAATGGCAACAGCAGCAGCAATCTTTTCCTTGGGGATGGTATAATCCGGCCTGGCCTATTCCCCCTTGTCCATTCCCAAATCAAGGATGGACCAGGCCCAATACTCCTCAGCAGCGTCAGGCAGGATTGCTCGGTTCAAGACCACCTCAACAGGCCTATGTAGCAGCATCATCTAATTCTGATAGGCAGTCTGGTTCGTATGCTCCGACTGATATTGAGGCAGCGATGCACACCATGTCCCTTAATCAACCTGACCCATCCTGGTACATGGACACCGGTGCTACATCCCACATGACTTCGTCTAATGGTAATCTTACGTCTTATTTTAATTTGAGCAATCATCCTAATAATAATATTATTGTTGGTAATGGTCACACGATTCCAATTCTTGGCTATGGTCACACAAATTTATCTTCTCCAGGTCAATCCCTCAACCTTAAAAATGTTCTTCATGCTCCTAAACTGATTAAAAATCTCATCTCTGTTAGAAAGTTTACAAAAGATAATTCAGTATCTGTTGAGTTTGATCCATTTGGTTTTTCTGTGAAGGATTATCGGACGGGGATGTCCATAATGAGATGTGATAGCCGAGGCGACCTTTATCCAATTTCCAATTCTCTCAATAATCAAGCTTCTTTTTCAACCTTTGCAGCCATTTCTCCTAAGCTGTGGCATGATCGTTTGGGTCACCCTGGGTCTTCTATTCTTAATGAGCTTAGGAAGAATAAAAGTATTGATTGTAATAAACTTTCTAGTTCTAGTATTTGCGGTTCTTGTGTTTTTGGTAAGCATATTAAGTTGCCATTTGTTTCTTCCTCGTCAAATACTACTTTGCCATTTGATATTTTACATAGTGATCTTTGGACCTCTCCAGTGTTGAGTTCTTCGGGCCATAGATATTACGTTTTATTTCTTGATGATTTTTCGAATTATTTATGGACTTTTCCTATAGGTCGGAAATCTGATGTGTATGACATTTTTTTGACTTTTAAAGCACATATTTTTACTCAATTTGAGCGTACTATCAAAAATGTGCAATGTGACAATGGTAGAGAGTTTAATAATAATTCTTTTTCGAATTTTTGTAAAACTCATGGCATGTCATTCCGTCTTTCTTGTCCACACACATCTTCTCAAAACGGGAAAGCCGAACGCAAAATTCGGACGATAAACAATATGTCTCGTACTCTTCTGGCGCATGCCTCTCTTCCTCCATCATTCTGGCATCATGCCCTTCAAATGGCAACATATCTTCTTAATGTACTTCCAAGTAAGTTGTTGGGAACTAAGTCTCCGCTTGAGGTGCTTTACAAAAAGGTCCCGTCTTATGATAACTTCCGGGTTTTTGGGTGTTTGTGTTACCCTCTCATTCCGTCTACAACTATTAATAAGTTGCAGCCAAGGTCTACTCCCTGTGTCTTCCTAGGGTATCCAACTAACCATCGTGGCTACAAGTGTTATGATTTATCATCTCACAAAATTATTGTTTGTCGCCATGTCTTATTCGATGAGCATCAGTTTCCCTTTGCTGGTTTGCATTCCCCAAAATCCCATTCGTATGGTTTTCTTGACAATGGCTTATCACCTTATGTCATTCAACATCTTTCACACCCTACTCCAACTTATGCTAATCATCCAGACGTGTCAAGTGCGCCTCCTTCACCTGACAGGTCCAACTCATCCTCTCCTGTCCAAGTCCATACACCTCTGGCCTCTCCTATTAACCCGGTTTCCTCACCAGACATCACTCCTGACCAAACACCAATCAATCCCTCTCCTCCTAATATTCCTATCCAACAGCCTAGGGTCGTGACTCGTAGCCAGCATGGGATATATAAACCCAATACAAAATATTCCATGCATACTGCGGTTGAGAGGTCACCTTTGCCTCGAAATCCTATCGCCGCTCTTCGTGATCCCAATTGGAAAATGGCCATGGATGATGAATATGATGCTCTTATTAAAAATAAGACGTGGGTGTTGGTGCCTCGTCCTAAGAATGTTAATGTCATTCGTTCTATGTGGATTTTCACTCATAAAGTTAAATCTAATGGTGTTTTTGAGAGGCATAAAGCCCGTCTTGTAGGTGATGGGAAAACACAACAGGTTGGTATTGATTGTGGTGACACTTTTAGTCCGGTAGTGAAGCCAGCCACGATCCGCACTGTTCTAAGTCTTTCTCTTTCGAAAGCATGGCCCATTCATCAATTGGATGTAAAAAATGCGTTTCTGCATGGTGAGCTCGAGGAAAAAGTGTACATGCATCAACCTTTGGGGTATCGTGATCGTACTCATCCTGATTTTGTATGTTTGTTACGTAAATCAATATATGGTCTGAGGCAGTCCCCCAGGACTTGGTCTAAGCGATTTGCTGATTATGCCATTTCTATTGGTTTCTCTAATAGCATATGTGACACTTCTTTGTTCATTTACCGAAAAGGCTCTGACATGGCTTATCTTTTGATCTATGTTGATGACATTATACTCACTGCTTCTTCGGATGCTCTACGGTGTTCTATAATGGATCTTCTCAGCCGTGAATTTGCTATGAAGGATCTTGGCCCTCTGAATTATTTTCTTGGTATTGCGGTGACTCGGCATAAGGGTGGTATGTTTCTGTCACAACGCAAGTATGCCGAAGAAATCATAGAGCGAGCAGGGATGGCTTCTTGTAAGCCGTCTAATACTCCAGTTGACACGAAAGCAAAGGTTAGTGCTACATCGGGGGTTCCAGTTGATGATCCTAGTTTATATCGAAGTCTGGCAGGGGCTCTGCAATATCTCACCATTACACGGCCAGACATATCTTATGCCGTGCAACAGGTGTGTCTTCATATGCACGATCCAAGGGTTGATCATATGTCTGCTCTAAAAAGGATAATTCGCTATGTTCAGGGTACAGTGGAGTTTGGTCTTCATTTGTATTCCTCTTCTCCTTCAACTCTGGTCTCATACACGGATGCTGATTGGGGTGGGTGCCCAGACACGAGACGATCTACTTCCGGTTACTGTGTATTTTTGGGTGATAACTTGATATCTTGGTCATCAAAACGCCAACCTACGTTATCTCGTTCTAGTGCCGAGGCAGAGTATCGTGGTGTGGCCAATGTGGTATCTGAATCATGTTGGATTCGAAATTTACTCTTGGAGTTACAGTGTCCAGTTTCAAAAGCTACCCTTGTGTATTGCGACAATATCAGTGCTATTTATTTGTCAGGGAATCCGGTTCAGCATCAACGAACTAAACATGTTGAAATGGATATCCATTTTGTCCGGGAGAAGGTTGCACGCGGACAAGTACGAGTTCTTCATGTGCCATCACGCTATCAGATAGCGGATATTTTTACGAAAGGTCTCCCGCTTGTTTTATTTGAAGATTTTCGGGACAGTCTTAGCGTCCGAAAGCCTCCCGCTAAGACTGTGGGGGTGTGTTAAATATATTGTACAGATATGTACAGATATTGTCAAAATAGATAATTAGCTGTCCTAGTTTATAGCAGATAATTAGCTTCCTGGTTTATAGCTTTCTGTTAGTAGTTTGTAGCCTAGTTGCTAGCCGAAAGTCAAGCCTCCTGGTATGCATATGCGTTGTATATATTCTGAGCAAATGAATGAGAATGGAGAGGAAAACATTCCATAATCTTTCATGAAGCACCAAGGAAGGTATAAAAACCCCTGCCCCTTTTTGTTTATATGAGTTTGAAGTGGTTTTGATGTTTATGTAAAGTTAAGATCATGATTAAGTAATTATATGAATTGTTGGTTGAGTTTGGAGGATGGGTTATGAATTTGTTTTGATTATTCATGGAGGATTTGACTGAGTGGAGGGTGTATAAGGTGGATGGTGAGTTTGGGATTAATTGGTATTGATTTGGTTGTGTTTTGGAAAAGGAAAACGTTACGATTATAGCCGTCGTAATGCCCAT
Source organism: Heracleum sosnowskyi (assembly GCA_030848705.1). Lineage (NCBI taxonomy): Eukaryota > Viridiplantae > Streptophyta > Magnoliopsida > Apiales > Apiaceae > Heracleum > Heracleum sosnowskyi. The sequence goes on from CM061244.1 coordinate 47,446,701, forward strand.
TTGATTTAGGGCTGTTTTGAGCAAGAATTACGAACTGGTCTGGTAATATTTTTGAACAGAACTGACCATGAACATGTAGGTCTTGTTTTAAGGTTTGTTTTGGTATAAAGATCATGTCTATACGATTTACGGTTTAGGAGAAAAGTGAGTTTTAGTAAACGCCGTTCGGAAGAATGACTCATCTCTGTCCAGCAACTTTGAGGCTATATTTGGACCACTTCAGAGCCGTATTAAAATGTGCAATTTTGAGGAATAATACTAGAGACAGTTAGGAAGGCTCACGAAAAAGATTCGTATTAAAAAGATTATTTTTCGATTTTATAAAAATGTTTTAGCCGAGGTCGCGCAAGTGAAAATCCCTAAGAGCATGACTTAGAAACCGATGTTGTAAATGGTTAAGTATAACTTGGATTGGTGAATGGATTTCGAACCAAACTTGTGATATAAGTATTGGACGAATAACATGGACTTAGTATGAGCCTATAACGAGCTAGTAATGCCTTGGTTGTGTTTCGCTTACGTGTTTAAGCATTTAGTACAAGTGGATTATCCAGGGGATTAATCGTGCGTTTTCTTTGACTTTGTCTAGATTGTCCGGCATCGTCGCGAACCCCTATCACTTCTCGAGCATCAGGCAAGTTTTCTAAATCTATACTTTGAAGTATTGATTATATATTACTGCTTTTGCCATGTGTGGAGTTATACAGTTTTGCGATACATGTTATATATTGTATAAAATAGAGTTTGATTTTGGTTTATATATGAGCTTTGAGATAAAGTAGTTATAAACCGGTGTACCTTGTAGCTCTATAGATAAGAGCAGGTTTATTGTTTCGACTCTAGACCGGGAGTCGGTATTTGTGTTATATAGATAGTCGTGGAGACCCGGAGGGATTCCAGCGGCAGAGTACTATTCATCTTGAGGAATATTATTATTAAACATTAATTATATTTCTAGAAAGTATTAGTTACCTGGAAATGATTTGAGGAATGTTATTTGAATATTACCTCATTCGAAGGTTATTATTTGAAAATGATTTGGTAATTGGCTTATATGTTAAATATGGGATATCAGTTATAAGCCAGTATTCTTATATATGCCCTAGGATAAGGGCGTGTGATTTTCATTAAGGATCAGAAGTGATTGTATTTCTGTATATGCTAAAGATTATTTTTCCGATAAAGACATCGGGTGACTGTTATTTGAGATTTATTAATTAATGAATATTATTTATGTATATTCATTTGAGGCTTACTTGTTCGAGGGTTAATTATGTATTTAATGAACATTATTTATGTATATTCATTTGAGGACTATTGACTTTAAGAATATTATTGTGAATATTCATCTGGGGATTATTTAATGAATATTAATGTCGAATATTCATTCGAGGATTATTTATTTATTTAATGAATATTAGTTTTGAATATTCATTCGAGGATTATTTATTTATTTAATGAATATTAGTTTTGAATATTCATTCGAGGATTATTTATTTATTTAATGAATATTAGTTTTGAATATTCATTTGAGGATTAATTATTTATTTAATGAATATTGCTTTTGAATATTCATTTGAGGCTTATTTATTTAATGAATATTATTTCCTAATATTCATTTGAGGTTTATTTATTTAATGAATATTATTTTAGAATATTCATTTAAGAGTTATTTATTTAATGAATATTACCTTTGAATATTCATTTAATCTATATTTACTTAATGAATATTATTTTCGAATATTCATTTAATCAGTATTTACTTAAGGAATATTATTCCGAATATTCATCTAAGCTTTACTTACTTAATCAATGTCATTGATTATTTTTTAAAATCAAAAGAGGTTCCCAAAACAATGTTTTCCATTTAAATCCGTCTTTTAAGAAGATTCAAATGCTCGCTCAACTATCAAAAATACGGGAAACCTGATTTAAGTGACTACTACTCTTTTTAAACTCTCAATTCAAAAACTGTCAAGGGACAGATATTTTCTTGGAGCAATTTAATTGCTGCCAGTCTAATGTTGTGTTACCACCTCAATGATCGAGGGGTAAATTCATGGAACAAGTCGATATCCATTAACAAGCATAGCTTGGGAAATATTGGAGAACCTTCCTTTCCAACCTAGATATAACTACTTAGTGGAGTCGTATCAACAAGTGTTACACTTGGGGAAAGGAGGACGATCTTTACGTTTCAGAGTCATGGATTTCATCTGAACTAGGAGTGGTGTAAGTGGTCAAGTTGCGTGGGCCCATCCAACTTTTATATTGCCCCAAATGGGCCGGGAGGTCATAGTAAGGCGGTAGACAATGTCAGGCCGTCGTGATACTTCCATCTACATGTAGAAAACTATTTGAGCGGTGCGACCTGCTACTGATCATAGTAAGGTTAGGCACAGCGGACGCGGTAGCAACTCCAGTATTAGTTCATCATCCAATTTGGATATTTCCTGCAACATGTATTGGGGTGAAGAACTAACCATGTTGGCAGGGGGTTGAAAAGTGTTTAGAAATGAAGTGACAATAAATTTGTGCAACTCCATCTTTTACTTTTGAGTTATGACTCTGATAAAACCTGATTAAAGATATATATGCATAAGTGGAGTTTGGGTTACGGAAATATTATATTAATTTTCCTCGTAACTTCATCGTTTATATTATACTAGTTTCTTATCCGCTTAAAGCATATCATATGACTCTGTGGATACCCTACATAACATGAGTTATGGTAAGGGAGTTGCTTATATTGAATTTTCCTTATAACTTCATCTTTTAAGTTATATGTTGATATTCTGCTTATATAGCAGATAATTTTTGGAAAGGTTATATTGGGTTTATTTTGAAACCTCATCTTGTATACAAGAACTTTGTTCATAATATAGCAAAAGAGTTGCAGAAATATTATGAAATGATATTTGAATTACAATAAAGGTACTATTTTTGGAATATCTTCCGATAAGGAAATAATTTCAGTATCGAGATATTTTGACAAATTATTGTCTTATACCCGCTTTATTCTGGGTTGAGTTAAAGGCAGAATTAGGCCATACTTTCATTACCTTGCTGAGCTATCGCTCACTCTTGCTATTGTTTTATATATATTATATAGCAGCGAAGCAGGATGCCAATGGGACGGCACATACCCCGCAAGGCGTTTCCACAAACAGTTTCTAGCAGTGATCCCGAGAATAGTACGAACCAATCGAATCAGGCTACAGCTTTTGGTATTCAACTTATGTATAGATATGAATGGTATGAGAGGATTGTGAGCATCAGAAGGCTAAGTTGGTAATGTAACCTTACTTAGAAATTGTATCAGTGACAGATTCAAAGACATTTGGGTATTGTAATAAAGATTATTTATTCCGCAGTTGTTGTATTGTGTCGTTTCTGAGACTCTAACCTGTGTGTGTGTGTGAGACATATATTGTGGGGTCATGAGCAGGTGAATTATGCACGGTGTGAGTAATACAGATAAGGCAAGGAGTAAATGGATCGTGACTACCCTAAATCCCTGACCCCGGATTTGGGGCTGTTACAGAAATGGTATCAGAGAGTTAGGTTACAGTCCTCAGAAACGATAGGAGATCGAGTCTTACAATACCCTTAAGAATGATAAGAACATCTAGAGCCCAAATTGAGTTCGTAGTCGGGTTAGAGGACATGACCCTGACTGTTTAAGATGAAGCCCGAGATGGGACTTCTTCTGGGAAACCGTACTTAGGACTTCATGGTTAGTCACCTCGATTCGTATGAGTTATAGAGTGATGGGATTCTGAGATACCAGACCCCGAGGCCTTCGAGTAGGCAATTGATGATGCGTTCCTTGAAATGGACGGAGACCCGATAAAGGAAGATCCATAGGAGGATCTAGAGGAAGACCCCATAGTGGGTCAAGGAAAGAATCTTGTAGAGAACGTGTTGATTGATAAAGATGTAGTATGTTACTTGAGGTCGTATAATAAAGACCGGACGAACCTTCAGAGGATAAATAAGTGACGAGGCGAGAGTCTAAGGATCGTTCATGATTTATCAAGAGATATGACAAAGAAGATGGAGTGGAATCTCCAAAGCAGAAGAGGTAGAGGCAGTATAGCCAGTATCAGTGGATTGATTCGACTCGAACGAAACCTGTTACTCGTAGTCAGTTATAGTTGCCCATAAGGAGGCAGCATACGTAAGAACCAAGATGTTCAGATTTTCACGAACGATTAAGGGTACTTAGTTGCCTAGAATAGTGAAAGGTATTTCTTTGGCTATGAGGTTTCAATCCCCCACGACCAGCGATTCCATTGGAAATAGTGTCTATTACATCATTGAGGGATTTTATTATCTCAAGGAGAATTTTGGGTATATGTACCATACAAATGTTATTATAAGACAAGCACGCTAAGGCAGAATCGAGAACAAGATTTACCACCCTCAGGAAACCAGGAAGGAATTATGAGGATAGAACCTAAAGGTCGGAAATCATATTCGAGCATTACTAGTAGGTAAATAGATTGATCGAGTTTCCCTGATTTTGGAAAGAAATTCAGCAAATTTTGGCAAACCTTGTCTTTCTGATTACCAGAGGATGTCACCAAAGAGAGTGGAAACTAGAGCGAACCCTGTGGATTGGGTAAGATAGCCGTTATATGGGTTGGTGGACAGACCCTGATTGCTATAATTGATTATGGAGATAAAATGATGAAGTTGAGATTGGACGGTAAAGGCGAAATATATTTAAGGACCAAGACAGACTGAGAAGTTCCGGGATTGACTTAAATGAAAAGGCTATTGTGCCAAAAGTGTTAAGCTTATGTAGCACACGGGATTGATATGGGAAAAAGGAATATTGGATATAATGATGATTGAAATAGAGACCGGGTTTAAGCTTGTAGTTTCTAACGAGCTTCCGTAGTACTGCCCAGTCGACATGTGGAATTGTCATTGCTATGGGCAACAACGGTATCGAAGTCTTCTTATAGAACAAAACGCTTACTTGAGATGTTGCGTCTAGTCGAATAGAACTCCCTACGATTGCAAATGTTGATGGTTGAATTCTTAGCGACTATTATAAGTCGGCAATGACGTAAGTATCGAACACCTTAGGGTGCGTGGAAAAGAAAAGCTTTGGAATTGAACGATTATCCATCAGAGGAGCCGACATAAAAAGGCATCCGTAGAGACCTTGGTAGTACCCTCCCCATTTGCAAATTATGTGGGATATTTCCCCAATCTATGATCTATCTTGACCTCTTTCCAAGAAAGAATTCTGATAAAGGGTATATTCCCTCTTCGAAGTTATTTTATAACACTTGTGCTAAACCATATTCAGTTTCACTTGTGCCAGAGGCTGTCACAATGCCTGCTTTCAGGTTTTCGAAGCCCTGTCAAATGATGTTATTTAAGCTTTCACTTTTCTTCGAATAATGAATGACCCTATGGTGATACCTCACCACTTGTTTATTAAAGTACCAATATCTTTTTGGTTATTCTTTTCCTTGTATTTTCTTTAGAAACCGCACCTTTGGAATCTGTTCAATTTTAATCCGAGGTGTTCCTTTGAGAAATATTGTCGAAAGACGATAATCATTCAATTGATCTCGAATTGCTTTCGTACTTTTCAACTTCCACTGAGACGAACAACCCTATACTTATAGGGGCTACAAGGACTATCTGTCTATGTGATAGAAGTCAGATGGGACGCCATCACTTGTAAGTTGTGAAATACAAGAAGGCTAATTACCTTTAGTAATGTCTCAATCGAGGCACACAACGTTGAGTTCTTATGATCATGTTGATCTCTTGGTAAATTCTCTTACCTCCAATAAGGTTACCTTAAAACTCATAACCTTATGATCACCAGTGTGTGACGTTTTCCTTGATATGGGAGCTGTCTTTTCAAGGCCCCATGATTTTTGTTATCCTCATTGAATTCTAAGGGGAGGCGAACCAGGTCAAATAAGTCAAAAATTCGCTGATAGGAATTAGATTCGCAACGAAATCGCCTATGACAGGAGCGAATCCCTAAGACGAATAGAATGTTAGTGACGTATCAACGAAATTGGGTTATTCTCCCAAGGATGTTATGATAATGGAAAGCGTGTCAATCGACATGTGTGAAAGGAATAGCGATGTGTCGTGTACTCCAGTAACAACGGTGTTAGATAGATGCCCTATAATGGAATTAAGATTTTGGAGGAGTTGTTTACGAATGGACACTACCTCTGGGTTAGCAAGATAAGTACTGGCGATGGAGTCAGAGGGAGCTGGTATTGTGACTTGGGAGAAGTTGATATTATTATAAAGATGGGTTGGTTGACACCCAATGGAGTCCAGACTGATTGTAAGAGAGAGAGAGTAATAAATAAAGGATGGAGACAGATTCAGAGATCCTTGAATATAGTTTAAACTAAGAAACTATTACGCCAGAAATGCGAGGCTTAATTAGCTCTTATGGTTGCCGCCAAGAAAAGAGATACCAAGTATTAAGGGAACTACAATGGTTTTGGGAGATTGTACAAGGTTTTAAGGAGCTACCAGATATCGATTTGGATGACATGAGAATGAATACCGAGTATTCCGAGTATAGTGGGAATGAAAGAGTTAGTGACTCAGTTACAAGAATGGTTGGGCAAGAATATGATAAGACCCATTGTACCACCGTGGAGAGCCCGGTGTTGTTGTGAGAGAGAAGGATGTTAGCACAAGATTATATATCGAACCTCGAGAGTTGTATGAGTTCGACATGGAGAATAGGTACCCTTGTAAATGATTGTTTGATCAGCGGAAGAACGCTGTGTATTTCCAAATTTATTTAAGAACTGGCTATCACCAGTTGGAAGTTAAATCCGAGGATATACCCAAGACTGCGATTCGTACTTGGAATAGACACTTCGAGTTTTCAGCGAGGTTATTTTGGGTTGACTAATGCACCCACAAATTTTATGGAATGTAACGAATTGGCTTTGAATTCTCCGCGATAGTAGATAACGTGAGATGGAGAAATGGCTAGAATTGACCTAGAATTATGACTGTGAGATACACTACCATCCGGGGAAGGCCAATGTGGTGGCTGATACCCTTAATTAAAATGGGACAGAAATGGATTCCGAATGATCGGGAATTAAAGGATGAGATTTTACACAAAACCCAAGTTAGTCCAACAAACTAGAAAGACAAAAGATTTCACCAACAAGTGGCTAGTGACAACCAAGACAGACAGAGGAAGCATGCGGACTAAGCCCGCGAGTATAGAGATAGTACTGCTATTGATAAGCTAAATGGCATGTTGATGGATGACAAGCAAGTTTATGTTGGTGTATTTTCTGTACAAACAAGATGGGGAATATGAGGTTAGAGATCCGTGATGCTAAAAGATATCCATGGAAAGAATTAATGAGATTTGGAAAGAAAGGGAAGTGAGCCCGAGATTCATTGGGCCATCTGAGATTTTAAAACGCGTCAGGAAGGTGGCCTACGAGCCAGCCTTGCCCCCCAAACTTGTAGAATGGTCATAACGGGGTTCATGTGTCAATGCTACGTCAGTATACTATAGATGCCCGGCATATGTAGAGTATGAGCAGGTAGATATACAACCTGGTCTGACTTATAAAGAACAACCTGTGGAAATCACGGATAGAAAAGAGCAAGTGCTAAGTGACGAGGTTGACAAGCTAGTGAAAGGTTTGTGGAAAATCAAGAGGTGGAAGAATCCACCTGGGAGTTAGAAAGTGCAATAGAAGAGACGTACCCCAGTTACTCCTAAGTTGATTCCGGGACGGAATCCTTTTAAGGAGGGGAGACTGTAATAACCCGAATTTTTGGAAAAATTAAAACTTTTCTTATTATGATTAAGTGCATCAGTGAATAGTGAATTTGGTGAATGAATAGTGATTTTGAGGAGTAACAAAGTTTTTCATGCCACCTATGTACGAGACGTAGTATGGATATTCCGAAGTCATATTAGTGATCTACGGAGTAAATAAGTGAATGCAAAGACGATCGGAATTCAGAAATTCCAAATTTTATTTTGGTGTAATATTCGACCGGGCAGCGAATTATATATTATTATATTCAAGAAATGAGATATTAAAATTGAGGATTTGAGGATTTAATATTTTGGAATTTTATTATTTTATTAAAGTCGATTTAAGGATTCGATTGTTGGAATGAATAGTGAATAGTTACTATTCACTGCGAGAATCGCGTAAAGTTTTATTCGCTCTTTTTGGAAAATATTTCGAATCGTTTCAAGAGGAACAAGGCAACATCTACCGGATTAAATATAGACATGGAAGTAACATGTAACAAGATTAATTCGAGGAATACAACATTTGGATCATCCATGTGAAAGGAAACGAACCAGTAAAGCGAACCAGTAAAACTACTTTATCTGGGCCAGTGCATGTGTGACATGTGTCGGAAGGAGAAGCAACCAAGGGTGATGACTCACCACTTTTGACATAAAAATCAGCATCCTTATCTAATTATCAAAACAAAAAAGAAAAAGGAGAGGAAGAACTCTTCCCCCCATTTTCGGCTCAGCTTGTGCAAGGAGGAAAGAAAAATCCATAACTCCATTTCTATCCATCCTTAAATCACCAAATTTTAACCATAGCTTCTCCACTCCATGGGTAACATTCGTTCAAAATTTCATGGACAACAAAGGAGTGTAGCCTAGTCAAATCCCTTCCCCAAGTTGGAGAACCCAAACTGTGCAGTTTGTGTCCAGCGGAAAGATGGGACTCAAAACCCTAGCTAGGAAGATTTAAATGTGGCGATCTATAGCTCAAAAGAAAGCTTATGAAGAGTACAAGGTCTGGTAAAAATCTTAGAACCAAACTCTTGTTTTTCGATTTTATATGGATTTTACAAAGTGATGATGAATAGTAACTTTTCATGATTCTTGATTTTGTTTCTTAAGGATTAAGCTTGATAAGGTTTGTTCAAAGCTCAAGGAAGGATTATAAACCATTGTTAGTGTATATGAAGCACCAAGGAAGGTATAAAAACCCCTGCCCCTTTTTGTTTATATGAGTTTGAAGTGGTTTTGATGTTTATGTAAAGTTAAGATCATGATTAAGTAATTATATGAATTGTTGGTTGAGTTTGGAGGATGGGTTATGAATTTGTTTTGATTATTCATGGAGGATTTGACTGAGTGGAGGGTGTATAAGGTGGATGGTGAGTTTGGGATTAATTGGTATTGATTTGGTTGTGTTTTGGAAAAGGAAAACGTTACGATTATAGCCGTCGTAATGCCCATTTGATTTAGGGCTGTTTTGAGCAAGAATTACGAACTGGTCTGGTAATATTTTTGAACAGAACTGACCATGAACATGTAGGTCTTGTTTTAAGGTTTGTTTTGGTATAAAGATCATGTCTATACGATTTACGGTTTAGGAGAAAAGTGAGTTTTAGTAAACGCCGTTCGGAAGAATGACTCATCTCTGTCCAGCAACTTTGAGGCTATATTTGGACCACTTCAGAGCCGTATTAAAATGTGCAATTTTGAGGAATAATACTAGAGACAGTTAGGAAGGCTCACGAAAAAGATTCGTATTAAAAAGATTATTTTTCGATTTTATAAAAATGTTTTAGCCGAGGTCGCGCAAGTGAAAATCCCTAAGAGCATGACTTAGAAACCGATGTTGTAAATGGTTAAGTATAACTTGGATTGGTGAATGGATTTCGAACCAAACTTGTGATATAAGTATTGGACGAATAACATGGACTTAGTATGAGCCTATAACGAGCTAGTAATGCCTTGGTTGTGTTTCGCTTACGTGTTTAAGCATTTAGTACAAGTGGATTATCCAGGGGATTAATCGTGCGTTTTCTTTGACTTTGTCTAGATTGTCCGGCATCGTCGCGAACCCCTATCACTTCTCGAGCATCAGGCAAGTTTTCTAAATCTATACTTTGAAGTATTGATTATATATTACTGCTTTTGCCATGTGTGGAGTTATACAGTTTTGCGATACATGTTATATATTGTATAAAATAGAGTTTGATTTTGGTTTATATATGAGCTTTGAGATAAAGTAGTTATAAACCGGTGTACCTTGTAGCTCTATAGATAAGAGCAGGTTTATTGTTTCGACTCTAGACCGGGAGTCGGTATTTGTGTTATATAGATAGTCGTGGAGACCCGGAGGGATTCCAGCGGCAGAGTACTATTCATCTTGAGGAATATTATTATTAAACATTAATTATATTTCTAGAAAGTATTAGTTACCTGGAAATGATTTGAGGAATTTTATTTGAATATTACCTCATTCGAAGGTTATTATTTGAAAATGATTTGGTAATTGGCTTATATGTTAAATATGGGATATCAGTTATAAGCCAGTATTCTTATATATGCCCTAGGATAAGGGCGTGTGATTTTCATTAAGGATCAGAAGTGATTGTATTTCTGTATATGCTAAAGATTATTTTTCCGATAAAGACATCGGGTGACTGTTATTTGAGATTTATTAATTAATGAATATTATTTATGTATATTCATTTGAGGCTTACTTGTTCGAGGGTTAATTATGTATTTAATGAACATTATTTATGTATATTCATTTGAGGACTATTGACTTTAAGAATATTATTGTGAATATTCATCTGGGGATTATTTAATGAATATTAATGTCGAATATTCATTCGAGGATTATTTATTTATTTAATGAATATTAGTTTTGAATATTCATTCGAGGATTATTTATTTATTTAATGAATATTAGTTTTGAATATTCATTCGAGGATTATTTATTTATTTAATGAATATTAGTTTTGAATATTCATTTGAGGATTAATTATTTATTTAATGAATATTGCTTTTGAATATTCATTTGAGGCTTATTTATTTAATGAATATTATTTCCTAATATTCATTTGAGGTTTATTTATTTAATGAATATTATTTTAGAATATTCATTTAAGAGTTATTTATTTAATGAATATTACCTTTGAATATTCATTTAATCTATATTTACTTAATGAATATTATTTTCGAATATTCATTTAATCAGTATTTACTTAAGGAATATTATTCCGAATATTCATCTAAGCTTTACTTACTTAATCAATGTCATTGATTATTTTTTAAAATCAAAAGAGGTTCCCAAAACAATGTTTTCCATTTAAATCCGTCTTTTAAGAAGATTCAAATGCTCGCTCAACTATCAAAAATACGGGAAACCTGATTTAAGTGACTACTACTCTTTTTAAACTCTCAATTCAAAAACTGTCAAGGGACAGATATTTTCTTGGAGCAATTTAATTGCTGCCAGTCTAATGTTGTGTTACCACCTCAATGATCGAGGGGTAAATTCATGGAACAAGTCGATATCCATTAACAAGCATAGCTTGGGAAATATTGGAGAACCTTCCTTTCCAACCTAGATATAACTACTTAGTGGAGTCGTATCAACAAGTGTTACACTTGGGGAAAGGAGGACGATCTTTACGTTTCAGAGTCATGGATTTCATCTGAACTAGGAGTGGTGTAAGTGGTCAAGTTGCGTGGGCCCATCCAACTTTTATATTGCCCCAAATGGGTCGGGAGGTCATAGTAAGGCGGTAGACAATGTCAGGCCGTCGTGATACTTCCATCTACATGTAGAAAACTATTTGAGCGGTGCGACCTGCTACTGATCATAGTAAGGTTAGGCACAGCGGACGCGGTAGCAACTCCAGTATTAGTTCATCATCCAATTTGGATATTTCCTGCAACATGTATTGGGGTGAAGAACCAACCATGTTGGCAGGGGGTTGAAAAGTGTTTAGAAATGAAGTGACAATAAATTTGTGCAACTCCATCTTTTACTTTTGAGTTATGACTCTGATAAAACCTGATTAAAGATATATATGCATAAGTGGAGTTTGGGTTACGGAAATATTATATTAATTTTCCTCGTAACTTCATCGTTTATATTATACTAGTTTCTTATCCGCTTAAAGCATATCATATGACTCTGTGGATACCCTACATAACATGAGTTATGGTAAGGGAGTTGCTTATATTGAATTTTCCTTATAACTTCATCTTTTAAGTTATATGTTGATATTCTGCTTATATAGCAGATAATTTTTGGAAAGGTTATATTGGGTTTATTTTGAAACCTCATCTTGTATACAAGAACTTTGTTCATAATATAGCAAAAGAGTTGCAGAAATATTATGAAATGATATTTGAATTACAATAAAGGTACTATTTTTGGAATATCTTCCGATAAGGAAATAATTTCAGTATCGAGATATTTTGACAAATTATTGTCTTATACCCGCTTTATTCTGGGTTGAGTTAAAGGCAGAATTAGGCCATACTTTCATTACCTTGCTGAGCTATCGCTCACTCTTGCTATTGTTTTATATATATTATATAGCAGCGAAGCAGGATGCCAATGGGACGGCACATACCCCGCAAGGCGTTTCCACAAACAGTTTCTAGCAGTGATCCCGAGAATAGTACGAACCAATCGAATCAGGCTACAGCTTTTGGTATTCAACTTATGTATAGATATGAATGGTATGAGAGGATTGTGAGCATCAGAAGGCTAAGTTGGTAATGTAACCTTACTTAGAAATTGTATCAGTGACAGATTCAAAGACATTTGGGTATTGTAATAAAGATTATTTATTCCGCAGTTGTTGTATTGTGTCGTTTCTGAGACTCTAACCTGTGTGTGTGTGTGAGACATATATTGTGGGGTCATGAGCAGGTGAATTATGCACGGTGTGAGTAATACAGATAAGGCAAGGAGTAAATGGATCGTGACTACCCTAAATCCCTGACCCCGGATTTGGGGCTGTTACAGAAATGGTATCAGAGAGTTAGGTTACAGTCCTCAGAAACGATAGGAGATCGAGTCTTACAATACCCTTAAGAATGATAAGAACATCTAGAGCCCAAATTGAGTTCGTAGTCGGGTTAGAGGACATGACCCTGACTGTTTAAGATGAAGCCCGAGATGGGACTTCTTCTGGGAAACCGTACTTAGGACTTCATGGTTAGTCACCTCGATTCGTATGAGTTATAGAGTGATGGGATTCTGAGATACCAGACCCCGAGGCCTTCGAGTAGGCAATTGATGATGCGTTCCTTGAAATGGACGGAGACCCGATAAAGGAAGATCCATAGGAGGATCTAGAGGAAGACCCCATAGTGGGTCAAGGAAAGAATCTTGTAGAGAACGTGTTGATTGATAAAGATGTAGTATGTTACTTGAGGTCGTATAATAAAGACCGGACGAACCTTCAGAGGATAAATAAGTGACGAGGCGAGAGTCTAAGGATCGTTCATGATTTATCAAGAGATATGACAAAGAAGATGGAGTGGAATCTCCAAAGCAGAAGAGGTAGAGGCAGTATAGCCAGTATCAGTGGATTGATTCGACTCGAACGAAACCTGTTACTCGTAGTCAGTTATAGTTGCCCATAAGGAGGCAGCATACGTAAGAACCAAGATGTTCAGATTTTCACGAACGATTAAGGGTACTTAGTTGCCTAGAATAGTGAAAGGTATTTCTTTGGCTATGAGGTTTCAATCCCCCACGACCAGCGATTCCATTGGAAATAGTGTCTATTACATCATTGAGGGATTTTATTATCTCAAGGAGAATTTTGGGTATATGTACCATACAAATGTTATTATAAGACAAGCACGCTAAGGCAGAATCGAGAACAAGATTTACCACCCTCAGGAAACCAGGAAGGAATTATGAGGATAGAACCTAAAGGTCGGAAATCATATTCGAGCATTACTAGTAGGTAAATAGATTGATCGAGTTTCCCTGATTTTGGAAAGAAATTCAGCAAATTTTGGCAAACCTTGTCTTTCTGATTACCAGAGGATGTCACCAAAGAGAGTGGAAACTAGAGCGAACCCTGTGGATTGGGTAAGATAGCCGTTATATGGGTTGGTGGACAGACCCTGATTGCTATAATTGATTATGGAGATAAAATGATGAAGTTGAGATTGGACGGTAAAGGCGAAATATATTTAAGGACCAAGACAGACTGAGAAGTTCCGGGATTGACTTAAATGAAAAGGCTATTGTGCCAAAAGTGTTAAGCTTATGTAGCACACGGGATTGATATGGGAAAAAGGAATATTGGATATAATGATGATTGAAATAGAGACCGGGTTTAAGCTTGTAGTTTCTAACGAGCTTCCGTAGTACTGCCCAGTCGACATGTGGAATTGTCATTGCTATGGGCAACAACGGTATCGAAGTCTTCTTATAGAACAAAACGCTTACTTGAGATGTTGCGTCTAGTCGAATAGAACTCCCTACGATTGCAAATGTTGATGGTTGAATTCTTAGCGACTATTATAAGTCGGCAATGACGTAAGTATCGAACACCTTAGGGTGCGTGGAAAAGAAAAGCTTTGGAATTGAACGATTATCCATCAGAGGAGCCGACATAAAAAGGCATCCGTAGAGACCTTGGTAGTACCCTCCCCATTTGCAAATTATGTGGGATATTTCCCCAATCTATGATCTATCTTGACCTCTTTCCAAGAAAGAATTCTGATAAAGGGTATATTCCCTCTTCGAAGTTATTTTATAACACTTGTGCTAAACCATATTCAGTTTCACTTGTGCCAGAGGCTGTCACAATGCCTGCTTTCAGGTTTTCGAAGCCCTGTCAAATGATGTTATTTAAGCTTTCACTTTTCTTCGAATAATGAATGACCCTATGGTGATACCTCACCACTTGTTTATTAAAGTACCAATATCTTTTTGGTTATTCTTTTCCTTGTATTTTCTTTAGAAACCGCACCTTTGGAATCTGTTCAATTTTAATCCGAGGTGTTCCTTTGAGAAATATTGTCGAAAGACGATAATCATTCAATTGATCTCGAATTGCTTTCGTACTTTTCAACTTCCACTGAGACGAACAACCCTATACTTATAGGGGCTACAAGGACTATCTGTCTATGTGATAGAAGTCGGATGGGACGCCATCACTTGTAAGTTGTGAAATACAAGAAGGCTAATTACCTTTAGTAATGTCTCAATCGAGGCACACAACGTTGAGTTCTTATGATCATGTTGATCTCTTGGTAAATTCTCTTACCTCCAATAAGGTTACCTTAAAACTCATAACCTTATGATCACCAGTGTGTGACGTTTTCCTTGATATGGGAGCTGTCTTTTCAAGGCCCCATGATTTTTGTTATCCTCATTGAATTCTAAGGGGAGGCAAACCAGGTCAAATAAGTCAAAAATTCGCTGATAGGAATTAGATTCGCAACGAAATCGCCTATGACAGGAGCGAATCCCTAAGACGAATAGAATGTTAGTGACGTATCAACGAAATTGGGTTATTCTCCCAAGGATGTTATGATAATGGAAAGCGTGTCAATCGACATGTGTGAAAGGAATAGCGATGTGTCGTGTACTCCAGTAACAACGGTGTTAGATAGATGCCCTATAATGGAATTAAGATTTTGGAGGAGTTGTTTACGAATGGACACTACCTCTGGGTTAGCAAGATAAGTACTGGCGATGGAGTCAGAGGGAGCTGGTATTGTGACTTGGGAGAAGTTGATATTATTATAAAGATGGGTTGGTTGACACCCAATGGAGTCCAGACTGATTGTAAGAGAGAGAGAGTAATAAATAAAGGATGGAGACAGATTCAGAGATCCTTGAATATAGTTTAAACTAAGAAACTATTACGCCAGAAATGCGAGGCTTAATTAGCTCTTATGGTTGCCGCCAAGAAAAGAGATACCAAGTATTAAGGGAACTACAATGGTTTTGGGAGATTGTACAAGGTTTTAAGGAGCTACCAGATATCGATTTGGATGACATGAGAATGAATACCGAGTATTCCGAGTATAGTGGGAATGAAAGAGTTAGTGACTCAGTTACAAGAATGGTTGGGCAAGAATATGATAAGACCCATTGTACCACCGTGGAGAGCCCGGTGTTGTTGTGAGAGAGAAGGATGTTAGCACAAGATTATATATCGAACCTCGAGAGTTGTATGAGTTCGACATGGAGAATAGGTACCCTTGTAAATGATTGTTTGATCAGCGGAAGAACGCTGTGTATTTCCAAATTTATTTAAGAACTGGCTATCACCAGTTGGAAGTTAAATCCGAGGATATACCCAAGACTGCGATTCGTACTTGGAATAGACACTTCGAGTTTTCAGCGAGGTTATTTTGGGTTGACTAATGCACCCACAAATTTTATGGAATGTAACGAATTGGCTTTGAATTCTCCGCGATAGTAGATAACGTGAGATGGAGAAATGGCTAGAATTGACCTAGAATTATGACTGTGAGATACACTACCATCCGGGGAAGGCCAATGTGGTGGCTGATACCCTTAATTAAAATGGGACAGAAATGGATTCCGAATGATCGGGAATTAAAGGATGAGATTTTACACAAAACCCAAGTTAGTCCAACAAACTAGAAAGACAAAAGATTTCACCAACAAGTGGCTAGTGACAACCAAGACAGACAGAGGAAGCATGCGGACTAAGCCCGCGAGTATAGAGATAGTACTGCTATTGATAAGCTAAATGGCATGTTGATGGATGA
Organism: Heracleum sosnowskyi; assembly: GCA_030848705.1. Classification (NCBI taxonomy): domain Eukaryota; kingdom Viridiplantae; phylum Streptophyta; class Magnoliopsida; order Apiales; family Apiaceae; genus Heracleum; species Heracleum sosnowskyi. The sequence continues at coordinate 47,463,247 of CM061244.1, forward strand.
CAAGCAAGTTTATGTTGGTGTATTTTCTGTACAAACAAGATGGGGAATATGAGGTTAGAGATCCGTGATGCTAAAAGATATCCATGGAAAGAATTAATGAGATTTGGAAAGAAAGGGAAGTGAGCCCGAGATTCATTGGGCCATCTGAGATTTTAAAACGCGTCAGGAAGGTGGCCTACGAGCCAGCCTTGCCCCCCAAACTTGTAGAATGGTCATAACGGGGTTCATGTGTCAATGCTACGTCAGTATACTATAGATGCCCGGCATATGTAGAGTATGAGCAGGTAGATATACAACCTGGTCTGACTTATAAAGAACAACCTGTGGAAATCACGGATAGAAAAGAGCAAGTGCTAAGTGACGAGGTTGACAAGCTAGTGAAAGGTTTGTGGAAAATCAAGAGGTGGAAGAATCCACCTGGGAGTTAGAAAGTGCAATAGAAGAGACGTACCCCAGTTACTCCTAAGTTGATTCCGGGACGGAATCCTTTTAAGGAGGGGAGACTGTAATAACCCGAATTTTTGGAAAAATTAAAACTTTTCTTATTATGATTAAGTGCATCAGTGAATAGTGAATTTGGTGAATGAATAGTGATTTTGAGGAGTAACAAAGTTTTTCATGCCACCTATGTACGAGACGTAGTATGGATATTCCGAAGTCATATTAGTGATCTACGGAGTAAATAAGTGAATGCAAAGACGATCGGAATTCAGAAATTCCAAATTTTATTTTGGTGTAATATTCGACCGGGCAGCGAATTATATATTATTATATTCAAGAAATGAGATATTAAAATTGAGGATTTGAGGATTTAATATTTTGGAATTTTATTATTTTATTAAAGTCGATTTAAGGATTCGATTGTTGGAATGAATAGTGAATAGTTACTATTCACTGCGAGAATCGGGTAAAGTTTTATTCGCTCTTTTTGGAAAATATTTCGAATCGTTTCAAGAGGAACAAGGCAACATCTACCGGATTAAATATAGACATGGAAGTAACATGTAACAAGATTAATTCGAGGAATACAACATTTGGATCATCCATGTGAAAGGAAACGAACCAGTAAAGCGAACCAGTAAAACTACTTTATCTGGGCCAGTGCATGTGTGACATGTGTCGGAAGGAGAAGCAACCAAGGGTGATGACTCACCACTTTTGACATAAAAATCAGCATCCTTATCTAATTATCAAAACAAAAAAGAAAAAGGAGAGGAAGAACTCTTCCCCCCATTTTCGGCTCAGCTTGTGCAAGGAGGAAAGAAAAATCCATAACTCCATTTCTATCCATCCTTAAATCACCAAATTTTAACCATAGCTTCTCCACTCCATGGGTAACATTCGTTCAAAATTTCATGGACAACAAAGGAGTGTAGCCTAGTCAAATCCCTTCCCCAAGTTGGAGAACCCAAACTGTGCAGTTTGTGTCCAGCGGAAAGATGGGACTCAAAACCCTAGCTAGGAAGATTTAAATGTGGCGATCTATAGCTCAAAAGAAATCTTATGAAGAGTACAAGGTCTGGTAAAAATCTTAGAACCAAACTCTTGTTTTTCGATTTTATATGGATTTTACAAAGTGATGATGAATAGTAACTTTTCATGATTCTTGATTTTGTTTCTTAAGGATTAAGCTTGATAAGGTTTGTTCAAAGCTCAAGGAAGGATTATAAACCATTGTTAGTGTATATGAAGCACCAAGGAAGGTATAAAAACCCCTGCCCCTTTTTGTTTATATGAGTTTGAAGTGGTTTTGATGTTTATGTAAAGTTAAGATCATGATTAAGTAATTATATGAATTGTTGGTTGAGTTTGGAGGATGGGTTATGAATTTGTTTTGATTATTCATGGAGGATTTGACTGAGTGGAGGGTGTATAAGGTGGATGGTGAGTTTGGGATTAATTGCTATTGATTTGGTTGTGTTTTGGAAAAGGAAAACGTTACGATTATAGCCGTCGTAATGCCCATTTGATTTAGGGCTGTTTTGAGCAAGAATTACGAACTGGTCTGGTAATATTTTTGAACAGAACTGACCATGAACATGTAGGTCTTGTTTTAAGGTTTGTTTTGGTATAAAGATCATGTCTATACGATTTACGGTTTAGGAGAAAAGTTAGTTTTAGTAAACGCCGTTCGGAAGAATGACTCATCTCTGTCCAGCAACTTTGAGGCTATATTTGAACCACTTCAGAGCCGTATTAAAATGTGCAATTTTGAGGAATAATACTAGAGACAGTTAGGAAGGCTCACGAAAAAGATTCGTATTAAAAAGATTATTTTTCGAGTTTATAAAAATGTTTTAGCCGAGGTCGCGCAAGTGAAAATCCCTAAGAGCATGACTTAGAAACCGATGTTGTAAATGGTTAAGTATAACTTGGATTGGTGAATGGATTTCGAACCAAACTTGTGATATAAGTATTGGACGAATAACATGGACTTAGTATGAGCCTATAACGAGCTAGTAATGCCTTGGTTGTGTTTCGCTTACGTGTTTAAGCATTTAGTACAAGTGGATTATCCAGGGGATTAATCGTGCGTTTTCTTTGACTTTGTCTAGATTGTCCGGCATCGTCGCGAACCCCTATCACTTCTCGAGCATCAGGCAAGTTTTCTAAATCTATACTTTGAAGTATTGATTATATATTACTGCTTTTGCCATGTGTGGAGTTATACAGTTTTGCGATACATGTTATATATTGTATAAAATAGAGTTTGATTTTGGTTTATATATGAGCTTTGAGATAAAGTAGTTATAAACCGGTGTACCTTGTAGCTCTATAGATAAGAGCAGGTTTATTGTTTCGACTCTAGACCGGGAGTCGGTATTTGTGTTATATAGATAGTCGTGGAGACCCGGAGGGATTCCAGCGGCAGAGTACTATTCATCTTGAGGAATATTATTATTAAACATTAATTATATTTCTAGAAAGTATTAGTTACCTGGAAATGATTTGAGGAATGTTATTTGAATATTACCTCATTCGAAGGTTATTATTTGAAAATGATTTGGTAATTGGCTTATATGTTAAATATGGGATATCAGTTATAAGCCAGTATTCTTATATATGCCCTAGGATAAGGGCGTGTGATTTTCATTAAGGATCAGAAGTGATTGTATTTCTGTATATGCTAAAGATTATTTTTCCGATAAAGACATCGGGTGACTGTTATTTGAGATTTATTAATTAATGAATATTATTTATGTATATTCATTTGAGGCTTACTTGTTCGAGGGTTAATTATGTATTTAATGAACATTATTTATGTATATTCATTTGAGGACTATTGACTTTAAGAATATTATTGTGAATATTCATCTGGGGATTATTTAATGAATATTAATGTCGAATATTCATTCGAGGATTATTTATTTATTTAATGAATATTAGTTTTGAATATTCATTCGAGGATTATTTATTTATTTAATGAATATTAGTTTTGAATATTCATTCGAGGATTATTTATTTATTTAATGAATATTAGTTTTGAATATTCATTTGAGGATTAATTATTTATTTAATGAATATTGCTTTTGAATATTCATTTGAGGCTTATTTATTTAATGAATATTATTTCCTAATATTCATTTGAGGTTTATTTATTTAATGAATATTATTTTAGAATATTCATTTAAGAGTTATTTATTTAATGAATATTACCTTTGAATATTCATTTAATCTATATTTACTTAATGAATATTATTTTCGAATATTCATTTAATCAGTATTTACTTAAGGAATATTATTCCGAATATTCATCTAAGCTTTACTTACTTAATCAATGTCATTGATTATTTTTTAAAATCAAAAGAGGTTCCCAAAACAATGTTTTCCATTTAAATCCGTCTTTTAAGAAGATTCAAATGCTCGCTCAACTATCAAAAATACGGGAAACCTGATTTAAGTGACTACTACTCTTTTTAAACTCTCAATTCAAAAACTGTCAAGGGACAGATATTTTCTTGGAGCAATTTAATTGCTGCCAGTCTAATGTTGTGTTACCACCTCAATGATCGAGGGGTAAATTCATGGAACAAGTCGATATCCATTAACAAGCATAGCTTGGGAAATATTGGAGAACCTTCCTTTCCAACCTAGATATAACTACTTAGTGGAGTCGTATCAACAAGTGTTACACTTGGGGAAAGGAGGACGATCTTTACGTTTCAGAGTCATGGATTTCATCTGAACTAGGAGTGGTGTAAGTGGTCAAGTTGCGTGGGCCCATCCAACTTTTATATTGCCCCAAATGGGCCGGGAGGTCATAGTAAGGCGGTAGACAATGTCAGGCCGTCGTGATACTTCCATCTACATGTAGAAAACTATTTGAGCGGTGCGACCTGCTACTGATCATAGTAAGGTTAGGCACAGCGGACGCGGTAGCAACTCCAGTATTAGTTCATCATCCAATTTGGATATTTCCTGCAACATGTATTGGGGTGAAGAACCAACCATGTTGGCAGGGGGTTGAAAAGTGTTTGGAAATGAAGTGACAATAAATTTGTGCAACTCCATCTTTTACTTTTGAGTTATGACTCTGATAAAACCTGATTAAAGATATATATGCATAAGTGGAGTTTGGGTTACGGAAATATTATATTAATTTTCCTCGTAACTTCATCGTTTATATTATACTAGTTTCTTATCTGCTTAAAGCATATCATATGACTCTGTGGATACCCTACATAACATGAGTTATGGTAAGGGAGTTGCTTATATTGAATTTTCCTTATAACTTCATCTTTTAAGTTATATGTTGATATTCTGCTTATATAGCAGATAATTTTTGGAAAGGTTATATTGGGTTTATTTTGAAACCTCATCTTGTATACAAGAACTTTGTTCATAATATAGCAAAAGAGTTGCAGAAATATTATGAAATGATATTTGAATTACAATAAAGGTACTATTTTTGGAATATCTTCCGATAAGGAAATAATTTCAGTATCGAGATATTTTGACAAATTATTGTCTTATACCCGCTTTATTCTGGGTTGAGTTAAAGGCAGAATTAGGCCATACTTTCATTACCTTGCTGAGCTATCGCTCACTCTTGCTATTGTTTTATATATATTATATAGCAGCGAAGCAGGATGCCAATGGGACGGCACATACCCCGCAAGGCGTTTCCACAAACAGTTTCTAGCAGTGATCCCGAGAATAGTACGAACCAATCGAATCAGGCTACAGCTTTTGGTATTCAACTTATGTATAGATATGAATGGTATGAGAGGATTGTGAGCATCAGAAGGCTAAGTTGGTAATGTAACCTTACTTAGAAATTGTATCAGTGACAGATTCAAAGACATTTGGGTATTGTAATAAAGATTATTTATTCCGCAGTTGTTGTATTGTGTCATTTCTGAGACTCTAACCTGTGTGTGTGTGAGAGACATATATTGTGGGGTCATGAGCAGGTGAATTATGCACGGTGTGAGTAATACAGATAAGGCAAGGAGTAAATGGATCGTGACTACCCTAAATCCCTGACCCCGGATTTGGGGCTGTTACAACTTAGGATATGAGACAGTGCCTACCATTGTAACGGTAGAAGTGCCTTCACAGGCATCTGAGGGAAAATCTGATTCTTCGCCAACTCAAATAGAATCATTTTCTCCCCTCCCAGAGGGAACATCTTTGGCTCCCTTAAGGGATTTTCCACTCGTAGTTTTTACTGGAGAAAGTGGAAGGCAACCTATTGAATCCAACACTGAAGCAATTCAGTTTCAAATTCCAGTTGATCTATTGGATTTCTCTAGGGATTGGGAATTGCGAACTCCCATTGCACCACCACTGACCTCTCAAGAAGGGGCTAGGGTGATTTTTCCTGCAGGTACATCAACTCCTAATATGGATAGACAGCTAGTGGTAAGGTCTGAGAGACAAACACAGAGCGATACACAAGCACGTGAGCAGAGTGAAACACCATCGAGAGAAATTGAGATGAGTGCACACAATGACACATACACTGCTTCTTTATTGGCTCAAATAGCTGGTCTACAGAAACAACTTCAACAAACCCAGGCTGAAAAAGATATTCTCAAGGCACAAGTGGTTGAACGGTCTTCTTCTTCCACCTCTGTAACTAATCAGCTGGGTACTATCAAGGATGAAATTGAAGGGTTGAAGACTACTCTACTCCCCAAGATGAATGTTATTCAGGAGTCCCAGGTGTTAGTGGCTTCAGACATCTCTGAGATTATAACGTCAAATGCTGAGATAACAGAGAGTGTCAAGCAGATTGCTTCCATTTCAACTCGGGTGGACTATATTCAGGAGACTGTTGATGAAAATCAGTGGTTTAATGATGAGAGGTTTGCAAGGATTGAAGGAGGGATGCAACATCTGAATGAAGGCATGAAGCATCTATACAACATGATCAAGAACTCACATCAACCCAATGCTGAACAAAAGAAATTCTTTAAGGGTGATGATGATGATGAGGATAATGATGGCAAGGATGAAGGAGGAGAAGGAGAAGGAAGAAGTAGGAAGGAGGATCCTAAGACTGATAAAGTTAAATCCGTAGAGGATTCCTCAACTAAGGGGGAGAATAAGGAGAAGGAGAAACAAGGAGGAGAAGGAGGAGAAGAAGGAGTGAGAGATCAAGGAGGTGAAGCTCAAGGTTCTGGTTCTGGAAAGGACAAAGGGAAGCAAAAGTTAACTTTTTTTGATGATGTCTACTATCAAGATGAACAGGGAGAGTTTGACAATATTGAAGTGGAGGTTGAAGGAGAGGCTGACTTTGCTGACTGGGAAGATGAACCTCAAGTGGATCCTGCCTTTAAAGCTGAGCTGTTAAGACAAAAAGCTGATCTAAAGAGAAGAGAGGAGGAGAATGCTAAAGTGTCTGACATCATCTCAAAGCATCTAGTTATCCAAAAAGCTGAACATCAAGAAAAACAACGGCTTCATGATATAAAGGTCAATGACAGGAAGTTATAAGTGAGGCTGAAGCTTGGAGAAGAATGGGATAGAGCTAGAGAGATGTTCTCACATACGACAGGGTCAGACAATGATGGAAAGTTCTTTAGCATGTTGGAAAGGTACAGAAAGGTCAATCCAGACAACTCAGTCTATATGAAAGCTCTTCATGCGGAGATTTCAAGAATTACTACTGGATTTGACAGAGTCAGAGAGGAGTTGAAGATCTGCATCTACACTCATAATGAGGGAACTTTCTTAGTTTCTCTCAATCTTCTGGAAAGTAGAACCCTCTCTGAGCTTTGGGTTTTCATGACAAAGATTAAAAGGTCTTCACCTCTATTTGAGCTGTTGCATGATCAGCTTAGAGATTTTGCCATGAAAGCTAGTCCTCAAGTTGTGGATGTGCCATATGAAGTCAAATTTTATAAAGGAAGGGCACTTCAAACTTGTGGTGTGGATCCCATCTTTTTGAAAGATTATGCTGCCAAGCATCTTGTCTATCTGGAGAACATGTTGAGGACTACAGGGTTTGCTACACAAGAAAAGACAGAAGTTGCTGATTTGATTCAAAACTATTGCATTGCCAATATCAAGAGATATCATCAAATAAAGAATAGGCTGAAGAAAGTTACAACTCAACATGTCAGACCTAGTGGCATTACTTCTGAATCTGATCGTGTTCTGGACAAGGATTTGCTTGAAGCTCTTGAAGAAGGAGAGATGATGGATGAAGAAATTTGAAGAAGCTCTGGTCTGTAAATGTTAAATGTATAGAGCTTAGGTAAATCTAGATAGGATCAATGTATACATATGTTCAGTCTAGAGGAACATCTATCTTGTATTTATCTTTACTGTTTGAATCTGGAAAATGTTTAATGAAATCCAGAACTTTGTGTTATTATTTACTTAACTTTTAAAGTCTTATTTTTACTTGTTTAGTTAGTTGAGTTATCCTCTAGGTATTTGCTTGTTATTCTCTAACAAACAAATAGGGGGAGATTGAAAGGCATATGTTTAGGCCTATTTGTTTACATCGAGGATTCAACTCAACTTAAACAAGTTTGTAATAAGTAAGTAATAATTCAATTGTCACAGTCACAAGAATCTCAGAAGATCATATCTGTCAGGAGAATACAGATTAAAGTCATCCTACAGACTTGAAGATATTCTACATTGAAAGAAGTTCAATTATTTGTTCAAGCCTCAGTGAAGTCTTCAAAGAAGTGGATTTATTAAAGTGACAGAGGTTTCAGATTTGTGACAGCAAATGTACAGGTTACAAAGGTTGATCTATAGTCAAAAGCAGACAATGGACCACAGCTTAAAGTCAAGATGAAGAACAGACATTGAAGTTAGTCATTTATGAACCAGATAGTGCATCAAATGACAACCTCAGACAATGAATATTCTTCATCAAGTTTCAGTGGTTCAAGAATTGGTTTTGCTATTCTGTGAGAATTTAAATTCTATTTTAAATTAGTTATTAATTTAGTTATTAAATTAATTCTTCAGAATTAATTTAACAAATAAATTAAGTAATTAATTTATTGAATAAATTAATTCATCAGAATTAATTTATGAAATAAATTAATTATTAGAATTAATTTAAAGTAGAATTAGAATTTATTTTAGAATTTTTAATTAAATTGAACTGGAATGACTATCCAGGTTAGTCATACCGGTAGACATACCGATAGTCATCCAGTTTATTTTAATTAATTCTAAGTTAATTTCTGTTATATTCCCATAGTCATACAAGGCTATTTTCTTAGTCATACAAGGCAATTACCATAGTCATTCCAGTTAGAAAAGAAACGTGCAGATTTATGTGTCAAGTGGATTACCAAAAGGTGATTACCTTTATAATCAAAAGATGCAGACAGAAGAATGATCATCAACATTACATCAAACCAAGAACCTTCTGTCAAGCAAACCAAGAACACTGCCGAATCATTTCTTGAGTAAATTAATTCTAGAAAATCATTGTGTTAAATCTAAACCACTAGAATTCATTTACTTGTACTGCTTTGACCATCTAGCGGATTTTTATCCCTAGAACGTTTCTCAAATTATCAATTATTGTCATATCTTTTTATTACAAAAATAGATAAATTCATGTCGAATTTATTCTAGATTTGTTTTAATTAGTTTGAGATTCAATCTTGTTATCAGTACTTCATTTGTAACACCTTTCAAGTTTAATATAAGTTATATTTAACTTGAATTCAGTTTCATTTAATTCCGTCATAATTTGTTCTTAAATTTTTTTATTCTAAACAGAACAAATTCGATAAAACGGTACTGTTTGTATTCAACCCCACTTCTACAAACATATCAGGACCTAACAGGGAGAGTGCACTAGTGGTCTCTGTACCAGTAACTAAAGGCGTGCCATCAAGCCAGGGGGAGTCACCTCAAATAATAGCTAATCCAAGTGAGTTTTAACTCACAAAGGTGGTCTCTCCTCAAGCTAAGGATGTCCAAGTTTTTCCCAATCCTGAAAAGCTGATCAAGGAATCCATCTTCCAGGCTGTGACTTCATCCACAAGCAGCCATCATGTCCACACAACAATTCTGAGGGTCCTCACTCCTGACACCATTGTTCTGCAAAGCAATTATGATGCTGAACATTCTAGTGTCAAGGAGTTTGAACCTATCTTCAGTGGCATGACTGGATCACCACCTAAACATCATGGCAAGAACAAGCTAGAGGTGGACTACCCACTTCCCAAGCCTGATGAGTCTAAGGTGTTAGCAACTCTTATCAAGGATCTCAAGAATACCAATGATGTAAAGCTGAGACAAGGATTGGCTGTTATCTACAGAAATGGTAAGGAAATTCACATCACAAGCAGCCATCCCAGGTTCAATGAAGCCAAAGCAGAAGAGACTTCCAGGATAAGGAGAGAAGCCAATCCCCAGGGTTTTGAATCTACACCTGAAAGACAGGCTAGATTAGCCCAAGAGCTAGAGAGGGAAATGGAGGAAGAAAGTAGTGAGGCTGTAGAGGAAGAGGCCCCTACTATGAAGAAATTGAAGTAAATGAAGATAGTGCCTAAATCCAAGCCACCTAGATGGAAGGAAAGATCACATAGGCCTGTATCTCCTGAGAAAGTATAAGAGAAAAGAGATACACAGAGGAGGATTGTCTTTGAAGACCCTGTCCCAGCTTCAACTCAATCTCAAACCACCTTCCATGGGACTCCTGTAGAGCTTAAAGAAGAACCTATTGAGTTTGAAGACTTGGTATTCCCTAAGTTCATAATTGAGGCAGAAAAGATGTCTAAGAAAAGGGCACCAGTCAAGAAAGCTCAACAAGGACCAATCAAGCTGAATGTTGCACCAAAATTGCCAAACTAGTTAAGAACAAGGCAGACTTTTTGTACATTGGAGAGATACAGGAGTACTCAACCATTGAGCTATTCCTTGATGAAGTTAGTGAAATCATAGGCACAGACAAGTTCAGAGATTTGCCTGAAAGACTAACTTTTGTCTACAAAGGAGGAAAGGTGAGAGCATAGCCCCTGCAACAAGTGCTCAATGAAGGATACTCTACCTTGGTGAAAGTCTTCCCAGGCTTCAAAAACACAAGGGGATTTTCTGAGGTTGCCAAGAGTGTTGTGTAAAAGAAGATTGAGGAAATCAGGAGCAGCTGGAGTTCTCCTGATTGTTTGTCGAGGAAGCTGAAGATTCCTTTTAATGGACAAAGAATCCATCTTCAACCTTACTGGATGATGGAATTCAAGGATGAAAAGGGCTGTAGAAGATTTTTCAGGATTGAAGATCAACTGTCTAAGGCCAGCAATAGGTACCTTAGATGGTTGCAAGGCAAGTTAGATCCAAAAATTGCTGAAGAAGATGCATTCTACAGAAAGCTTCAAGATCAAATCCAGGCAAATAATGCTAAGGAAGGGAGACCGAAGGTTCAACCTCCAAGAGAGAAGAAAAGAAATTGATTCTGCTCAGTCTAGAGGAGCACTCTCTATGTAACTATCTCTACTCTTCTGGTTTTCATTTCATGTAGCTTGACACAATTTTTAATGCTATTATCTATATGTTGGAAGTGGTTTTGTTATCATCAAGACTCTTAATTTATGTCTGATTCTCAACTAGACATAAATTTGGGGAGATTGTTAGGAACTATGTTGTTTCTTGATGATAACCAAATTAACTTAGTAAAAATTGTACAAGTAAATGTAGCTATCAACGGATAGTATGCTCTTGTAGTATCCGTAGATGGGAAGCTTATTTACGGATAAGACTCAATGTAACATGCTTGTGTATTTCTGATGTTGAAGTTGAAGCAGTCTTGATAGGTTAAATGAGTCAGGTTGACTATCAATAGATATGTAGAATAGGGAGGCTAATTGTAAATAGTTGATGCCTTATAATTCTGCATACGTGAAATTGACTGTCAACGGATAGCTTGATTAGCCTTCTACGGATATGGACATTGTACTGTCTACAGATAGCAGTACTAGTTGATCAAGAAACTGTCAACGGATACAACTCAAGTAGCTTCTACGGATACACTCTGTACTTGTGAAAGGGACAGCTATGTCAGAGCACATGGGTTGACAGACTACGCAGAGCATGGAAGCCAGTATTTCTGGAAAGATCACAAGAAGAAATCAGCATTCTGTTTGCATGGTCAAAGGTAGTATTTCCATAAAAGACAATCAGCCAAGAAGGGTAAGCTACAAACACATGGACCACTGCTCGGAATGGAGAAACAAGGATTCTGAACAGATGTACTTTTTGTTTTATTAGTTGTTCAAATATCTTTGTAAACTTGGGTTATATAACCAAGTAGTAGCATAACTCTAGAACCAAGAAATCAGGTTTTAGCAATTTAGAGAGCACAAAGCAATATCTTTTGTAAATTGCTGAAGTTAGAGTTGTGTATTTGCAGCTATGTGTTTATTCATAAACATCATAGAGATTTCTTCAATAAAAATCTCTCAGGTGGACAAAAACAATCCACCTGAATTTTTAATTCTTGTGTCATCTTATTTGTGTTTCTGTTCTTGTTTTTATTTTTACATTTTCACTATCAAGAATCGAGAAGAATTTTCAAAGATTGTATTCAACCCCCCCCCCCCCTCTACAATCTTGGTTCATTGTCTGGGAATAACACATTATTTTTAACCAATTATCTTTTCGGTTAAAATGCATTACTTTTCTATTTTTCTAACAAAATCCTCTCTTTTTCTTAAAAAATCACGGGCAACCTTTTTCATGCTACTGTTTCTATTTTTTCTTACTAAAACCCCTCCTTTTTCCAAAAATATCACGAGCAACCCTTAATTATTTATTTTAAAACCTATTTTAATAATTTTAATTACGGGAAATTACCTTATTCAACTAAAACATGTTACTTTTTCTATTTTTCTTTGCTAAAACCCCTCCTTTTCTAAAAATATCACGGGTAACCCTTTCAACTAAAACATTTTACTTTTCTATTTTTCTTTATTAAAACTACTCATTTTCCAAAAATATCACGGGAAAACCGTTATTATTTATTTTAAAATCAATTATAATATTTTTAATTATTTAAAAAAAATTAACACGCCTACTTATTGTTTTTAACAAATAAAAGTTTGGTATGTCGGTGGCCGGTACCGTTTTTTGGTACAAAGTGATTTTACTTAACTGTCCTTCCTTAATTATTAAAAAATATTATTAAATGATAAAAATACATTTTATAACCAATTGCCTTTTAAACTAAAACACATTAATCTATACTATTATATAATAGATGAAACATTAAAATTTTGGTCGGTCGCTAAGTGATTTTACTTAATTACCCTTACTTATTTTTAAAAAGATATTATTAATTAATAACATTATTTTTAACAAATTATTTTTTCGGTTAAAATACATTACTTTTTAATTTTTTTCTAACAAATCCTCTCTTTTTCTTAAAAAATCACGCGTAGTTACCTTTTTCATGCTTTTTTTTCTTACTAAAACCCCTTCTTTTTCAAAAATATCACGGCCAATCTTAATTATTTATTTTAAAACATATTTTAATAATTTTATTTACGGGCAATTACCTTATTCAACTAAAACATGTTATTTTTTCTATTTTTCCTAGCTAAAACCCCTCATTTTCTTAAAATATCACGGATAAACCTTTACTTATTTATTTTATTGCTTTTAATTACATGCAATTACCTTTTTCAACTAAAATATATTATTTTTTCTATTTTTCTTTACTAAAACTACTCTTTTTCCAAAAATATCACGAGGAAACCGTTATTATTTATTTTAAAATCTATTATAATATTTTTAAATTATTTAAAAAAGTTTAACAAACCTACTTATTGTTTTTAACAAATATAATTAATAAAATATTAAAATATAAATAATAATAATAATAATAATAATAATAATAATAATAATAATAATAATAATAATAATATCACGGACAAATCGTTACTTATGTATTTCAAAATCTATTTTAATACTTTTAATTATTTAAAAATATTTAAATTATATATCACGGGTAAACAATTACTTATTTATTTTAAAACATATTTTAATACTTTTAATTATTTAAAAAAGTTAATCATGCCTACTTTTTTTAACAAATACAATTAATAAAAATATTAAAACTTAAATAATAATACTAATAACAATAATTAAAAACAATCTGTGCATCATACGAGTTTTAAGCTATATATATCTATACTATAATATAATAGACGAAACATTAAAATTTTGGTCGGTACGGTGCAAGTTTTTTGGTACCTGTTTTTTGGAACTTCGTGTTTTTACTTAATTACCTTTACTTATATCTAAAAAAATATTAAATAATAATTACATTAAAAAATAATTACCTTTTCCTACTAAAATACATTACTTCTATTTTTTCAAACAAAATCCCCTCTTTTTCCAAAAATATCACGAACAATTACCTTTTTCAACTAAAAAATATTACTTTTTCTATTTTTCCTCATTAAAACCCCTCATTTTCCAAAAATATCATGGGCAAACCCTTATTTATTAATTTTAAAACCTATTTTAATGCTTTTAATCATTCAAAATAATAATTACATTAAATATTAATTACCTTTTTCAGTTAAAACACATTACTTTTCTATTTTTCCTAACAAAATCCCTTCATTTTCCAAAATATCACGGACAATTATCTTTTTTAACTAAAATACGTCAACTTTTCTATTTATCCTTACAAAACCACTTTTTCCAAAAATATCACAGACAAATCCTTACTTCTTTATTTTAAATTTTTTTTAATGTTTTTAATTATTTAAAAAATTTATCTATTTTAACATGTCTACTTTTTTAACGAATGTAGTTAATAAAATATTAAAACGTAAATAATAAAATAACAACTGTAAAAAATAATTCGTGCATCGCACGGGTTTCAGGCTAGTTATTATAGTATAATAGATGAAACATTAAAAATTTGGTCGGTGTTAAAGTGATTTTACTTAATTACCCTTACTTATTTTCAGAAAGATATTATTAATTAATAACATTATTTATAACTAATTACCTTTTCGGCTAAAATATATTACTTTTTCTATATTTTTTTTCTAAAAAATCCCCTCTTTTTCTTAAAAATTCACGTGCAATTACCTTTTTTCAACTAAAACATGCAACTTTTTCTATTTTTTATTACTAAAATCCCTCTTTTTCCAAAAATATCACCGGGCAACCCTTACTGATTTGTTTTAAAACATATTTGAATACTTTTAATAATAGACAATTACCCTTTTCAACTAAAACATGTTACTTTTTCTATTTTTCCTTACTAAAACCACTTTTTTTCCAAAAATATCACGGGTAAACCGTTACTTATGTATTTCAAAACCTATTTTAATACTTTTAATTATTAAAAAAAATTAAACTATATATCTATACTATTATATAATAGCCGAAACATTGAAAATTTTGGTTTCGATCATTTATATTATTAATTAATAACGTTATTGATAACCAATTACCTTTCCGACTAAAATACAGTACTTTTTCTAGTTTTTTCTAACAAATGCCCTCTTTTTCTTAAAAAATCAAGGACAATTACCTTTTTCAACTAAAACATGTTACTTTTTCTATTTTTCTTCTCACTAAAACCCCTACTTTTCCAAAATTATCACGGGAAACCCTTACTTAATTTTTAGAAAACCTATTTTAATGCTTTTAATTACGGGTAATTACCCTTTTTAACTAAAATTTGTTATTTTTTTTCTATTTTTCCATACTAAAACCCATCTTTTTCCAAAAATATCACGGGAAAATTATCGCTACTTATTTATTTTAAAACTTTTTTAATACTTTTAATTATTTAAAAAAGTTTAAACTATCTTATAATAAACAAAACATTAAAAATTTGGTCAGTCGGTTGATACTTCATGATTTTACTTAATTACCCTTACTTTTTTTTAAAAAAATAATATTAAATAATAACATTATTTATAACCAATTACCTTTTTAGCTAAAGTACATTGTTTTTTCTAACAATTCCCTTTTTTTTTCTTAAAAATTCACACGCAGTTACCTTTTTTCAACTAAAACATGTAATTTTTTCTATTTTTTCTTACTAAAATCCCTCTTTTTCCAAAAAATATCACGGGAAACCCTTACTGTTAGGTCCTGATAAGTTTGTAGAAGGGGAGGTTCAATACAAACGATAATGTTTTTTCGAATTTGTTTGGTTCGTGATATAACAATTCAAGAACAAATTAGAGCGGAATAAAATGAAACAAGATTCAAGTTAAATATAACTTATATTAAACTTGAAAGGTGTTACAATTACAGTACAGATTACAAGGAATGATTATCAAATTAATTAAAACAAATTAGAATAAATTCAACATGAATTTATCTATATTTGTAATAAAAAGGATCGAATACTAAAAAGTATTTCGAGATAAATTTTAAGGATAATGATCCGCTAGATAGTCAAAGTAGTACAAGTAAACAACTTCTAGTGGTTTGAATGTTGCAATAAATACTAGAAATTAATTGCTTGATAATGTTTAATGCTCAGACAATTTTGGTAGTTTAGACGGTGAGTGATGATTGAATAGTAATGTCTTTTCTTCTGTCTTGATAGATGATGTATGTGGTCCCCACTCACTGGTGGGCCTCACTCGTGGGGACCACACGTGTCACCTAATTATTTCTGGTTAAGTTGAGGCAACATTGTTCTTGTGTTACATTTGTTTGATTTAGTGTTACTCTATGGGCCTGATGTAATACTTTTCGTTGTGTTACCATTGAGAACAAAAGCGTTGCATTTTATGTCAAAGGTAACATTGGCGGATGAAATGGTAAAAGTGTGTTACCTTTGGCCTGATGCAACAGAAATCGTGTCTAAGGTAACAGTAGGTGCGTGTTACATCCGACCATCTATGGCGTAGTGTGTGTATGACATGCAAATGGTTAAGTATGCTCATGATTGGTTGCTTAACAAACTCAGTATAGCCTCTTTTGAAGAAATTCAAACGGTTAAGGTTATGTGGGGTGTTTGGTTTTGGAGAAATAAAAAGATTTGGGAAGGAAATCTTGTCTCGCCATCAGCTGTTATGGATTGGAGTAGCAAGGTGCTAACAGATTGGAGAACGACATCAAGCAGCTCTGGCAACAAAGATACATCAAGGCAAGACATGAAATGGAGATCTCTTTTAGAAGGTTACTTGAAAGTAAATGTGGATGCATCTGTTTTTCTTGGAGCTGACTCTTTTACCGTAGGCATGGTTATTAGGGACCATCTGTGACATTTCATTGCAGGGAAGATTCTGAGGTTGGCAGGGCCAGCCTTAGTTTTTGAAACTGAGGCTATGGGAGTAGCTCGGGGTAGCTGAAGCTTTAACGTGGCTTCGTTCCAGACAAGTTCAGCATGCTATAGTTGAAGTTATGCTATAGTTGAAACTGACTCATTACTCACGGCTTGAGCCATTAACAGTGTGGCCCAAAACAGGTTGGGAGTAGGGGATATAATCGAAAGCTGTAGAGCTCACTTACGTGATAATCCGAATTTCTCGTGATAATCCGAATTTCTCGATTAATTTTGTTCGAAAGCAATCTAACAAGGTTGCTCATGAAATAGTCAGATTACCTTGTCTTTTAAATAGTTACAATGTGTTTAGGTTTCCGACTATTTTGTATGACATCTCTGTCTACTGAAAGTTTGCTTTTGTTTTAAAAAAAATTGAAGTAAATATCTTGGCATTTTATATTTAGCAAAAAAGAAGAAAATATCTTAGCCTTTTAGGTCAAATCCCTTTAAAAAAGTTAATAATAGTGTTTATCTCTAATCTGCCCCCACCCCCCTAGTTCCCCTAAACCATAGTCCCCACTCCCCACCCAGTCCACTACTACTACTACCCCTTCATCCTCTCATTTTACATTTTACATATTTCTAGGGTTTAACTAAACCCCTCTTTCCTCAAATATCAATCAATCCATCCCCGCCATGTCTTTCTACCGTCTCCTCCTCCGCTCCCTCACCCGCACCACCCCTACTCTCCCCCACCACCCCACTCTCCTCATCCCTCTCCGCACCTTCGCTTTCTCCTCCGCCGAAGAAGCCGCCGCCGAGCGCCGCCGCCGCAAACGCCGCCTCCGCATCGAACCCCCACTCCACGCCCTCCGTCGTGACCCCAACGCCCCTCGGCCCACTCGTGATCCTAACGCCCCTCGTCTCCCTGACTCCACTTCCGCTCTTGTTGGCCCCCGTCTCTCGCTTCACAACCGTGTTCAGGCTCTCATTCGCGCTAACGATCTCGATAATGCCTCTATCGTTGCCCGACAATCGGTATTTTCTAATACTCGTCCTACTGTTTTTACTTGTAATGCTATTATTGCTTCTATGCATAGAGCTAAAAGGTATGAGGATGCGGTTGCGTTGTTTGCGTATTTTTTTAATCAGTCTAATATTGTTCCGAATGTGGTTAGTTATAATTTTTTGATGAATGCGCATTGTGATATGGGGAATGTGGATGTGGCTCTGGATGTTTATAGACATATTATTGCGAATGCGCCCTTTTCGCCTTCATCGGTTTCGTATAGGCATTTGACGAAAGGGTTGATTGATGCGGGGCGTATTGGGGATGCGTTGGATTTGCTTAGGGAAATGCTTAATAAAGGGCACGGTGCGGATTCGTTGGTTTATAATAATTTGATTTCGGGGTTTTTGAATTTGGGGGATTTGGACAAGGCGAATGAGCTTTTTGATGAGTTGAAGGAGAGGTGTTTGGTTTACGATGGGATTGTGAGTTCGACGTTTATGGATTGGTATTTTAAGCAGGGGAAGGAGAAAGAAGCTATGGATGCGTATAAGTATTTGTTGAGCAGAGAGTTTAGGATGGTGCCTGCTACTTGTAATGTGCTTTTGGAAGTTTTGCTTAGGTATGGGAGGAAAGCTGAGGCTGAGGCTTTGTTTGATAAGATGTTGGATGATCATACTCCACCTACGGTACAGGCTGTGAATTCTGATACTTTTAATATAATGGTGAACGAGTGTTTTAAGGAGGGGAAGATTGCTGAGGCGTATGATGTGTTTAAGAAAGTGGGTAAGGGTGCAAAGTCAAAGCCTTTTATGATGGATGTTGGAGGGTCTAATAATATGATTATGAGGTATTGTGAACATGACATGGTGGATGATGCTGAGAAGGTATATTTGGAATTATGTGGAAGGTCATTGAATCCGGATGTTACGACGTACCGAACTTTAATTGATGCATATTTTAAGGTGGGGAGGGTTGATAGTGCTTTGGAAAAGTATGTTAAGATGGTGGATGTAGGTCTACGGGTGATTCCTCCTTATGCCAATGGATGGTTTTCACTGTTGATTGAAAATGGCAAGGTTATGGAATGTGTACCCATACTGAGTAAAATGGCAGAAAAAGAACCAAGACCTGATGTCACTAGTTATGATATAGTGATTCGGGCACTTACCGAGCAAGGTAATCTGGATGCTGTTCTTGAGCTAGTTGGACAGATGTGTAGATATAACATAGGCATCACTTCACCCCTCGGGCAATTCTTGTCTGAGACTTTTGGCAAAGTGGGGCGGGGTGAAGAGATAAACAGACTTATACATGCGAGATATCCTCCTTATGCAGCAGCACGTGGTCCTCCAGCAGGACCCCCTCGCAATCCCAGACAACCTGGATATTAAATTGTAGGTACAGAATTGCAGGACTCTCTGTTTCACCCATCATTTTTGGTAAGCATTTTAGTTGCCATAAGCTAAAGTTGAATATGTGCTTTGGATTGTGATCGTGGATCGCGTCATGCTGTGTTGCTACTAACTAGTTGAATATTTATTGAACCAGGAACCTTTATGTATTGGTGGAAGTTATTTCTATTGGCAATAACGGTGACAGTCTTACTGAATTTGGCGGGTTAAATGTAATGATTCCAGTATATTTTAAATTTCTATAGCAAGAATATAGCCACCATAGTAAAACATTAACTATTCCGTTCATCTTTCTTTCCTCTATGTTGTGGTCCATAATCATATTTGTGCTTTATTTTGAACTTTGTTATGCATTACAGAACAAACTTCTCTGCTGCAGGAACTTTTTGTATGCGTTGTAGAAAAATAGGAAATTGTGGTGTTTACCATATATATTAATATCCAGCACTGTCAATTCTCATAACGCTTGGTAGAGCCGTTGTCCTGATACATGCAACATTGAACATATACTTTTGGCGATCATGGATGCTGTTCATTACTTTTCGGTACCAACTTTACCATATTTCAAGCTTTGGATAGCAGTCTTGCGGATCATTTGTTAGATATGGATACTACATGTTGCCATTACCTTTGGCATTCCAGTTTCACCATATTAACCCTTTAGATAGCAGTCTTCCATGTTTTTAAGCTTTTATGCTTTAGACAGCTGTTTTATAAAAGGTTATTTGTTAAATATGAATATCCCATGCTGAATGGTTTTGGAGTGAACCATCGAGTTATATTGTCTTAGTTTACATATGATTTGTTGTATAAAAATATTATTAATGGGATTCATTCAGTTTCACTCCCTATTAAATGTATAGAATAATGTACCTTGGATGTGGTTGCAAAACAGTAGGGGTGTGAAAAGTTTTATAATCTTTTAAGTTGAAGACCTCTATTTACGGAGGCTAGAATATGCTTCTGCAGTAGTATTTCCAGTTCCCTGCAGAAAGATATTTTGTCACTTGTGCATATTTGATGGCTATTGCGAGTCTGTTACCAGGGTAGCAGCATATGTGTATCTGTTTGGTGAATCCAATTACTTAATTGGTGTGTGCCTGTTGATTTTTAATACATTTGTTATCGTTTAGATACGTAGTGAGGTGCCAAGATCCGAACTTTAGAATAAAAAACAACTAGAACAAAACTTCTAGGCTAATTAAAGTTTGAGCTAATCAATTAATTCCAAATTTACCATTTGCATTGGTGATCAAGCGCAATGGGTATTTCATTTTACAAATAATATGAATAAATATAAATTTGCAAATTTGAGTTCGATAAAGCACTCCTCTCATGAAGAGAGAAACACTCGAAATGCACCAATGCAATTTTCCAAAATCATATAAGCATCGTATTTTGTACTTGGAAATAGAAACTCAATGCAAGTTGTCTTGCAATTTAAAGTTGCATTTTTTTTTTATATTACCATCTAACATTCCTTAAAATGTAATTTCCAATTGACAAATCATACAACTCCCTCAGTAGTAAACTAAGCCCTTTAAAATGTGAAGCTTGACTACCAAGTCCTGTATATTCTCCCTAATGTATAATTAATTAAATTTGACATGTACATAAATGAGATGATAAGAGAAGAAACTAGAAGAGAACTCAGCTATATCGTTATTTTCAAAACCCCATCACTTTCAAACTGAGGTTCAGTAAAGGCTCCAATGCACTTGGACCAAACTTTCTGGCAAAGAGGTAACATATACGTGTCTGATCAAAGTTATATGGACAGAGTGTCCCATTGTTCCTTATGTATTGTATAAAACCTTCTGTTATATTTTCAGCAGTAAAGGCTGCAGGGTGAGGGCCCCCTTTTGACCAATCAACATAGGTAACGGATCGGTTAGAATTCAGGGATCCATACAGCTTCTGAATGTAAGTTGGAAGGTAATGTTCATCTGGGTAACATGCAGGCAAGCAGTGCTTTTTAAAGAGCGTGTAGTATTTGGTATCTGAGACTATGCCAACTGCCAGGCTCCGGCTAAGCTCAAACCACTGGGAACCTTTCCTCCAGTCACGGAGATGAATATCAGGCAGCATTTGGCGGCTGTAGCGGCCACGACCATAGCGAGACGGGTCATCATAAGATTGCACGAAGCTGTGTTGCGATTCTGTGAGATACTTGTACACAGTTGGAAAGTTGTGAACCGGAATACAACTCTCAGAAAGAAGAATAAATCGCTCATTAGAGAAGTCTAGTAGCGCATTAGCTAGTAGACGTCGCTCTGCATCAAAAAGAGATACTGTCCCCCATTTAACTTTCTGAGATGAAACACAAGAAAATGCTTTAGCATATATGTACAGGAAGGAATATGATATGGCAAGAAATGTCAGACAGCTTTAACATAAGATATCTAACTGGAGAGGCACAATATAATATTTCTTATAAAAAGTGATACCAATTCTTAAAACCAAAGAAAGATAAGTTGAAAATTTTGACAAGGGTATTGAGTTCAACATGCTATATGGATAGACAAAAAAAAAAGGCACTAAAGTGGATCAAACGAAGAACACTATAGTGGCATCATCACTAAGTTCAAGCAATTTCCTATGAGCATTGATTTATTTGAACTTCCTTTTCCAATCCTAACAACAATATCTATTAATGTGATCTATAATCTTCAATCCAGTAAACCATATCCCCCACTAAAGCAAAACGAAGCTTATTTCGCACCATAGTTCATAGTTGCAATACATTATTGATTTGAACAGGGACGAAGAAAACCATAATCTCAGGACTCCAGTAGCAAAACTTTGTCAGATTTGCAACTAAAGTCTTGGTGCCGATGTTTATGCAACATCCATTAGAGACAAATGATTTCATATGATACTATCTATTTTAACTTTGACGGTTCTGTACGACTATATCCAGTTATTTGCTTTATATTAAAATTTATCTCAAACACTACCAGCATTCCTCGTGACGAGTCCATGTAATACAGGTAAAACTGAAACTTGATTAATTCAAATACCTAACACCAGAAGCAATAAACAACTCCCAAAATTTGTAGTACCTAAGAATAAAATTCAAGATGTCCAACATAGGAAAGTCGAGATTTCACAAATTTCAATAAACATCTTAGATTTTCCTGATATATGTATTCTTTATTTCAGTAGGACTTGAACATAATAGCTATTTACTGTACACTCATTCCCTGGCACTGGCTTTGTCCTCTCTAATTCTACAGATTAAGCCTGTGTTTTCTGATATTTTCTCATTACAACAACCTAGCGGCATCATAATATATCTCCCTTTTTAAGGTTGGAGTGACTGTACAGCAGTACCACAACAATCCCATATTCAAAGCTTTTAGTTAGACTAAATTGCCGCATAAAGATTAATTAAAATCAGTATCCATCTATTGTTAAGGTTGTGTTTTTCTTTAATCATATACATAAAGATTAATTAAAATCAGTTACGATATATTATGCAAGTCACGAAATTGAACCTGGCTAGGTATCTGCCGCCTGTAAAAAGCAGATGTATTGGTGACATCGAGCTCAAAGCCAGGAACCGCATGCACATAAATTGAGTACATCTCCCGACTCTGCCCTGTAAAAAATCTTTCCCACAAGGGCAAAAATGGCAATGGCCCCCTCGTCAAGAACATAAAAGCCACCTTGGGCTTCCTAACATACGGATATTCAGTCTTCGATGGCACCAACGAAGCTCTCCAAAACAACTCATTATCCATCATTCTATGACTCAAATTCTTCGGAGCCAAAAAGTTCCCCATACTCAAACAATCCTCTTTATCACACTTAGGTATAACCGGACAACTAACCGTAACATTAATATATCCAGACTCATGCCATATAGTTTGATTTCCATAAAATTGTTGCGTTTGTAACTGAAAGAACCGATCAACATGAGAATTCGATAATAATCCAATCACTACACCAACGACGAATATGATCAAAAAGAGTATCAACTTGAACAGTCCAATAGACGAATCTTTAACAGAAATCGACACATATTTACAATTCATGTCATCTCTAGAACCTCTACTCCTCATATCTTAATTACCTCACTTGAAACACCATTAAAACCTCATAGAAACAACAAATTCACTTTATATCAATCAAAACTACCAAACAAACCATCATAGATCAACCTAATAAACACAAATTAACAAACTTATAATCAATTATAAGAAAGAGTAACCTAAAGCTGAATAAAAATTCAAACAGCATTAGAATTACACTACTAAATCAGATCAATTTGAAAATAATTTAACCTATATGATAATAATCACACGGATATGGATATCGAGTGTGTGTTTATAGGTGTAATTGAGGAGTGCGATCCGAGTAAGGAATTTGTGTGTGCGCGCGCGCGTGAGAGAGAGAGAGAGAGAGAGAGAGAGAGAGAGAGAGAGAGAGAGAGAGAGAGGCAGAATCTATGACAATGATCTTTATAACTCTTTTAATGGGTAGGCTATGACGATGATATTCAAATTTTTAGTTTTTATGTAATTATGGCTTACCAACACCAAGTAGAATTAGGTGGGCACTACTGCATTTGTTAGGCTCTGTTTGGGCTTTGGATATTCTTTTTAAAGGTTTTACATGTTTTTATTTTCATTAATTAGACATGGATACTAATATTTCAATGAGATAATTTTTCTAAGATCCCAGCAAATGTATGTATACAAATAAATTTTTCTAAATATTAATTTATTATTATTTTTCTTTTGTTTTTAAATTAAGAAATGGAGTAATTAGGAATTTAATGAAATACACATATTTAAATTATTATTTCAGGAAATATTTCCTGAGATTTACCTCATAATCTTTTTTCAATTATCTTTGACCAATTTTATTGAGACAACTTCTTAAAATGATCCTTTCTTATATTATTATCAAATATCATATATAATTTAAATGAACTTAGTGCTCACCTGGAAGAATATAGATACATATATAAAATTAAGGTATGATATATTATTCATTGAGAATTATTCTAAAAAGTATAATTTAATACATTAATCAATAATTTTGTTGCATCCTTTTTTTTTTCCTCTGATAAATTTTATCGCTTTGGTTGATTAAATTATATCAACTAGCGTTTTACTCGTGCTATGCACCGAAAGCACACTCTTTAAATTTTTTTAATCTTAAAAATTTTAAAATAACTAAAAATATATTATATAATAGAACTCATATTAAAAATTTTTTTCCACATACGTTTACTAAATATACGCACGTGATATGGACAGATAATTAATTATAGAAATATAATTGACTATTCAATGGAAATGCCGATATTTAAGGTCCGGTGCCCTAATTATTCATTAATTTCGTAATTAATGAATAGGGAAAATATACAGCTCATCAAAAGAGACCAAAATATGGTAAATTAGTCAAAGAAGGATCCAGAATCTCAATAAATGAGTCATAGCCTTTGTCGACAAGGAAAAGACTTATTCAGCAAGCAACACAATGTTTATCCAATAACAAAAAGGAGACTTATTCGCTAAGACTCCTAAACATATCATAAATATTAGGCTCCAGACGCCTATATAAGGTCCCTGATCCTACAATCAGAACTACGTCTTTGGCTTGATTCTCAATTACGAATTGAGATACGTAGGCATCTTGTGAGTACCGATTTAGTCTTGAAACACAAGTGCAGCCATTAAAGCTCGAATCTCTCTAACCCTAGCATTAAATTCGCAAGTACGTTTTTTATTCCATAACATTTGGCGCCGTCTGTGGGAAGACAACATCAACAATGGCAAACACACGAAGAACAGCTCGGGATACTCAAACTCCTGAGGATCGCCCTATCACCTCTGAGGCTGATCAACCACCGCTGACTACTGGCACTCAAGGGGCGAATATCCCCACCAACACTCAAGGACCGGAAATCCCAATTTCGGTTGAAGGGACGAATCCTCTGCAGATGGTCATTCATGGATCTAATCCACAAGAGACCGTTCACCAGCAACCAATCTCGACTTCTCCACTCATCATGAATGCACCGAGAAGCCTTCAACTCCATACTACTGATCTCCCTCAATACGCGAATCAGACTTTGGGGATGCCAAGCTATGGCATGCCCCCTCGACCCATGGCGGGCGGTAGTGGAACTAATCCAATCTACCATGAGGCATATGTGCCCCCTTATATTCAAGGTCTGGAACCCCAAAATCAACAAACTCGCCAGACCCCTTTCGTTCAAGATTACTCGGGCCCATACACCTAGGATGAGGGTTATAAAACTGGGGAGGATGTCGCCCCAAGAAGGAGACGTTCTTCCTAGACAAATCGGGATCAACCCCAAACTACTAAGGAGAAAATTGCAGCCCATGAGGCAGAGACTGCAAGACTTAAGAAACTCCTTGCTGAGGAGGAGGCCGCTCAATCTCAAGGCCGAACGACTGAAGGGATCCCGATAATCAACTTGGATCCACCGGCAAGAAGAACCAAGAGGGCCGAAGCCCCAAGGGGTGATCCAAGTATTCTGTTGCCCCTAGGAGATCCTGATGATCCTACACAACCGTTTACTCAAGACATCATGAAAACGGCTATATCCAAAAAATTCAAGATGCCTTCGATCAAAGCTTATGATGGAACGGGAGATCCCGCAAATCATGTAAGGACCTTCTCCAATGCACTGCTGTTGCAGCCAACCAACGATGCGGTCAAGTGTAGGGCGTTTCCACAAACCTTAGCAGGCATGGCCCAACGCTGGTATAGCCGTCTTCCTCCCAACTCAATTGGGTCTTTCAAGGAACTAAGCAAAGATTTTATCAATCAGTTCATTAGTGGAAGGGTGCATGAGAAAAGCTCTGCATCACTAATGGCAATCCAGCAAGGAAAGAATGAAGCCCTAAGGGACTACATCAATCGATTCACTCGGGAGGCTTTGAAAGTCCCGGACTTGGAGGACAGAGTGGCTATGATAGCCCTGCAACAAGGAACTACTGATGACCACTTCAAAAGGTCGTTAGCTAAACATCCACCCGAGAGCATGCTTAAGCTCCAAGATAGAGCCGGAAAGTATATCAAGGCTGAAGAAAGCATGAGAAAGTATGAACCCACTGTTAGCGGTAGTGGAAACTCAAAGAAAAGAAAAGAAACTCAGGAGTACGACGTCAAGGAAAAGTTTCCCAGAACGTCAAAGGACTCTGATTCTCCACCCAAGAGAAACAATTTTGGGCCAAAGTTTACGGAGTATGCAAGATTGAACACTCCCAGAAGTCAAATTCTTATGGAGATAGCTAAGGAAGGAGATCTCAAATGGCCGAAGCCAATGAGGGCTGACATGTCCAAACGGAACCAAAATCAGTTCTGCCGGTTCTACAAAGAAGTCGGTCACGACACCGACGATTGTAGGCAATTGAAAGATGAGATCGAATTTCTGATACGAAGAGGAAAACTCAGCAAGTTCACCAAAGATGGAAACCAAGGAAGTCAAAGGGGGAACTATGAAAGAAAGGATTATGACAGAAGGGACAACGATCAAGATCGTAACCCTAAGCCCCGAGGGCCAGTAATCAACATGATATTCGGAGGGCCAACTACTGCTGGGTCCTCCCGAAACTCAAGAAAGGCTTATGCTCGAGAAGTAATGACTGTGGTTGGAGAAGCACTGAAGCGTGCCAGAACAGAAGTGTCAATAGGTTTTGATGATTCAGACTTGGAAGGGGTGAAGTTCCCCCACGATGACCCTCTAGTCATCATACATGTGATTGGCAATTCTGAAACAAAGAGAGTCCTAGTCGACAATGGAGCTTCAGTGGATATCTTGTTCCACGATACTTTTATCAAGATGGGTTACACTGATTCTCAGTTAACACCCTCAAATATGCCCATATACGGATTCAATGGGGTGGAATCAAAAGTGGAAGGCACTATCCAACTCCCAATGACCATGGAACAAGGGATGAATACATCTACTCAAATGCTGAACTTTATAGTTATAAAGGCAACTTCAACCTACAATGAAATCCTGGGAAGGACTGGTCTTCATGTGTTCAAGGCCGTTGCCTCATCCTATCATCTGAAAATCAAGTTCCCAACGAGGAATGGGATTGGTGAAGAACGAGGAGACCACAAAATGGCTAGAAGTTGTTATGTAGCCGCGTTAAGGCCTGATGGAGTCAGGGGGCAAGTTCTCCCAATTGAAGACATGGATACTAGTGACAATGAGGACCGAAGAGGGAAACCAGCTGAGGATTTAATCCCCATTCCCTTAGTCCTTGGTGAACCGGAGAAGGTGACATATGTTGGAGCACTACTACCTGAGCCATTGAAAAGCAAACTCATATCTTTTCTTCAAGAGAACAATGACGTTTTTTCTTGGACAGCGGCTGAAATGCCAGGGATTGATCCCCAATTGATAACTCACAAGTTGAATGTGGATCCTGAAGGAAAGACGGTGAAACAAAAGAAGAGAAATTTTGCTCCAGAAAGGCAAGAGGTCATTAAACAAGAAGTGTAAAAGCTTCTAGAGGCCGGATTCATTGAAGAGATACAATTCCCGGAATGGTTGGCTAACCCCGTGATGGTCAAAAAGGCCAATGGAAAATGGAGAATGTGTGTAGACTTCACTGACTTGAATGATGCATGTCCTAAGGATTGTTTTCCATTACCAAGGATTGATGCATTAATAGATGCTACAGCTGGACACGAGATGCTCAGCTTCATGGATGACTTTAGTGGATACAACCAAATCAAAATGCACAAGGATGACATCTCCAAGGTATCATTCATCACTGACTTTGGTGTTTTCTGTTATCTAGTCATGGCATTTGGACTTAAGAATGCAGGGGCAACCTACCAAAGATTGGTGAACAAAATTTTTGGACACCTAATTGGAAAAACCATGGAGGTCTACGTAGATGACATGTTAGTCAAAAGCCTCGATAAGGCCGATCACATTGAGCACCTCCGAGAGGCATTTGAAGTGCTAAGGCACCACAAGATGATGTTGAATCCAGCTAAGTGTGCCTTTGGTGTAGGCTCGGGGAAGTTTTTAGGCCTAATGGTTTCCAAGAGAGGAATTGAGGCCAATCCCGACAAAATCAAAGCAATTCTAGACATGGAACCGCCAAAGACTGTCAAAGATGTCCAAAAACTAACGGGAAGAGTGGCAGCATTGGGAAGATTTATCTCCAAGTCAGGAGAGAAGTGCTTATCTTTCTTCAAAGCACTCAAGAATGTGAAAAATTTTGAATGGACAACGGAGAGCCAAGAGGCCTTTAAGGCCCTGAAGAAATACATGGTTGAGGAATCACTGTTGGCAAAGCCCAAGCAGGGGGAAATTCTCTATTTGTACTTGGCGGTCTCTAGCACAGCCCTTGGAGCCGTTTTGGTAAAAGAAGAATTGAAGGTTCAGAAACCCATCTACTATGTGAGTAAGATTCTACATGGGGCAGAAATAAACTACTCAACGATTGAGAAGTTTGCCTTAGCCTTGATAATGGCCTCAAGAAAGCTACGCCCGTACTTCCAGGCTCACAAGATAGAGGTCTTGACTGATCAACCTCTAAGAAACATCTTGCATAGCCCTCAAGTTAGAGGAAGGTTGATTAAATGGGCCAGTGAATTGGGCGAATTTGACATCAAGTATAAGCCTCGAACGGCCATAAAAGCTCAAGAACTTGCTGACTTCATGGTTGAATGTACCATTGACAACCAAGAAGTCGGGGGGCAGGAAGTAAGAGTGGAGGATGAGAAAGATCAAGAGATGGATTTCAAAGAATATTGGGTGCTCTCTTTTGATGGAGCATCAAAAACAAAATCAAGTGGAGCCGGTTTAGTGCTACAAAGTCCTGATGGATTCCTCATAGAGTATGCACTAAAACTTGACTTCCCAACGACAAACAATGAGGCTGAGTATGAAGCTCTAATAGCTGGTTTAGGGCTGGCTGGAGCCTTGAGGGTCAAAACTCTGAAAGTATGTGGAGATTCGAGGCTAGTGGTTTCCCAAGTAAATGGGGAATTTGAGGCCAGAGATGAAGTCATGGCCAAGTACTTGAAACTTGTCAAGGCCATCATGACTCAGTTCGACGAATGCTATGTAGAGCACATTCCAAGGGAAGAAAACATGAAGTCTGATGCCTTGTCTAAATTTGCTTCTTCCGAAATTGAAAACTATGCAGGGAGTGTATACTTCCAAGTCCTGAGGACCCCAAGCATCAACGGAAAGTTGGTAGCACCCATTGATGTTGGCAGTTGTTGGATGGATCCCATCAAATCTCATCTAGAAACTGGGTGGTTACCCAACGACACTTCAGAAGCACGAAAGCTATACGTCAGAGCACTAAGGTATACCCTGATTGAGGGAATCCTATACAAGAAGTCTTTCATCATTCCATATCTGAAATGTTTGAGACCTCAAGAGGCAGAATTGGCCCTGAAGGAAGTACATGAAGGAATTTGTGGGCAGCACTTGGGGGGCAGAGCCCTTGCCCATAAAATCACTCGTCTAGGTTTCTACTGGCCAAGCATACTAGCTGATGCTAAAAGCTACGTGAAGAAATGTGAAAGGTGCCAGAAGCATGCACCAGTGGTTAGGCAACCACCAGAGATGTTGACATCCATAAACTCACCAATCCCCTTTGCCATGTGGGGAATGGATATACTCGGGCCATTTCCAATGGCAAGTGCTCAACGAAAGTTCTTGATAGTAGCAATCGACTACTTCACCAAGTGGATTGAGGCTAAGCCATTAGCCAAGATAACCACCAAGCAAGTGATGCATTTCTTCTAGGAAAATGTGATATGCAGATACGGGATTCCACGTATCTTGGTCACAGACAATGGAACTCAGTTTAACAACGATGAGTTTAAGAAATATTGTGATGAGAACGATATCAAGTTGCACTTCACTTCTGTCGCCCATCCTCAAGCAAATGGGCAAGCTGAGGTTGCAAATCGAATTATCCTAGATGGACTGAAGAAAAGAGTTGAACGCTCCAGAAACACTTGGGTAGACGAATTGCTCCCTATACTATGGGCATATCGTACTACCTACAAAGTCACCACTGGAGCTACCCCCTTTCTGTTGGTATATGGGGTTAAGGCAGTGGTTCCAGTGGAGATTACTCACACGTCTCCAAGAGTTGAGGCTTATGAGCCAGAAACAAACGAGGAAGGCTTGAGGTTGGCCTTAGATTTGATTGATGAAGTTAGAGATGAGGCAAATACCAAGATAGTTCGGCATCAGAAACGAGCATCTTTCTATTACAACCTAAGGGTTAAAGAGAGATTCTTTCGACAAGGAGATTTAGTCCTCCGAAAGATTGAGGCATCCGGAGTTGGACAAAAAGGCAAGTTGGCCCCAAATTGGGAAGGACCATATCGCGTCAAGAACGTATTTGGTCGAGGCTCGTACAAACTAGAAACCCTTGAAGGGAATGAGGTGCCAAGGACTTGGCATGCCTCCAATTTGAAAGTTTATTATGTTTAAGGTGTTTCCTAAGTGGACTCACTACTAGAAATAAGGTTTGATAAAACCAACCCAAGTTTTTAAACTTGAGTATTATGTAAGGGTTGAACCCATTTTCAAAGTTATGAATTCCATATTATTATGTTTTCATTATATACGCAATGCATTCTGATAGACATGTTAAAGTCGAGAATGTAAAAAGGCTAAACGAAAGCTTAAATATAAGTTAAGCCCGTAGGCTAAAAGTACAGTACAAGCCAGGAAATGCCATAAATAAAACTACAAAAGAAAAACTACATCATCTAAGCTGCCTTATCTACGTCCTCCTCCTCCTCCTCCTCCTCTTCCTCTCCCTCTAAAGCGGAACCAGAGTGAGTGGCAGCATAATCATCCCTGGCAGTCTGACCAGGTGGAGAAGTATGATCCAGGTCGAAGATCCTGTCATCTTCCTCCATGTTGTCCTCTCCAGCCAAAGCTAACTCCAAAGGAGTAGGAGTGTAAGGGCTTGGAAAATCAGAAATGGTGAGAGATCCAGGCATCTTCTCCAAAACAGCAGCAAGAGCGCCGTCCCATCCCTTAGTATACTGAACTGGGAAGAGGAGCTCGTCATGCTTATCAATCAAGTCCTTGTACTCCGAAGAGTCAAGGTACTCATCGATAAAGTCATCCTTGCCCTTCCTCAAAGAAACCAGCTCAGCCTGGGAGTCGGCTAACTCTTTCTCCTTCCTAGCCAATGTGGCCTTCAGCGAGCCCACCTCCTCTTGGGACTTCTCAAACTTGCCTTGGTTGACCTCAGAAGATGAGCGCCAAGCCTTGGCTTGAAAGATAGCCCCTTGAAAGTTGGCATTAGCCTACAAACAAGTTACAAGTCAATACAAGATATAAAACTTGAAACATTTTTAAACTACAAAGAAAAAAGGAAGAAAATAACTTACAGCAGCAATCGCCTGAGAGCCTGCATGCTCCACACCCTCCAAAGTGGAGTTGGAAACGAAATCCTTGTAGTCACAAGGAGTCAAGGAATGATAAGACCATTCCACAGCATGTTTAGACACCCCCACTATGGTGTCTTTCTTCCTAAGACCCCAATTAGGGCGCCAAACTGAACTTTTGGCCGAGGAAGGACCCTCAACCTCATCAGTAAGGTCCACATGAGGCCTTATAAAGGCTGGGACACTTGCAGCACGAGGGTCTTTCCCTCCCAAGCGAGCCCTTTTCATCCTTGCTGTTTCTCCATCTTGGGGCTCGTTGGTCTTATTGATAAAGACCGCAGCTGCAAAAAAACACAAGGAAAGAAACAGTTGGTATAAGATAATCTTAAATAAATAAAGGAGAATATGAGTTGAGAATTACCCTTATCAGAAAAGTTTGAAAGTCCCAAGGACTTAAGCTGGAACTCGTCCAGGAGCACCCTAGCCGTTGTAGCATAATCATCTTTTGTGAGCTCGGCATAGGCATGGGCCTCCTCATCATTCAGAATTATATTACTGGGGCTACCATCCGAGACCCTACTAAAAGATCTACGAAAAAGGGTACCCCAATCCCCTCCTTCCCAAACTAAATACATAAATTCGTTTTTCCATCTCGGGTTATTATCGGGGATGGATTTCGGATGAAAAATGGGTGGAGTGGAAGGACGATGGTTGATATAAACCCAACCCAAGGTAACGGCAGAGCTATTTTTAAACTGGAATATTTTCCTAAATAAGGCAACAGAAAGAGGAAAATTGTTCTTCAAACAAAGAACAATGAAACAAATAATGATTCTCCAGGCGTTTGGAGGAAGTTGGCAAGGGTTAATCCCAACATTAGCCAAAAGCCTGGGAATGAACTCATGAAAGGGAAACCTGAGTCCCGCAACAATGGCATCCTTATAAATGCATAGAGCATCAGGACGCCAATGGCAGGAACGGTCCCTTGGGCCGGCTGGGACTAACCTATAGGGGGACTTAACCCTATACATTTTATTATAGTCTCTAGTCAAATCGATTTCGTGAAATTTATTGTTACAATCAAATGAATCTAAGTGCGAAACAGAAGGGTATTCATCACTACGTTCTAAAATCATATCTTGAAGAGACATATGAGAAGAACGAATGGTGATACCTCTCTTAGACGCTTGATTCATTTTCTGGAGACGTTGAGCAGTACGATCAGACATCTTCAAATCTTCAAAGAAATTCTCAGAAAATCTTCAAATCTTCAAGGAGAAATCCCAGAAAAACCTTCAAATCTTCAAATCTTCAAACTAGAGCCCAGAAAATCTTCAAGGGATGAAGGTTGAACCCAGAAAACCTTCAACGGATGAAGATTGAACCCAGAAAAACTGGAAAATAGCCCCGGAAACTTCGCCGGAAATCGCCTTACTACAGAATAAAAAGATAGAAAAGCTAAGAAGGCTAGAGAGAAATTTTCAGAAGGTTGAAAGTATGAAGTGAGGAATGAAATGGAAATCCCACTCTTTTATAATCGAAATGACTGGGAACCCAACCGGCTAGGGAAGGGCAACCATCTATAGCCAATCAAGGCCCATAAATCCATTTATGGATTATAATAATTTAGGCCCAAAATAATTTGGATCTCAGGCAAATTCGAAGCCCAAAAAATAAGGCCCAATAAGGCCCAAGGCTAGAATAATTTAAGTCCAATTAAAAATTGGACTAGTTAAGGCCCAAGAAAAGAATGAGATTTGAAATAAATCCAAGGCAAAAATAAAGATTCGAGGTCGAAGAGACCTTAAATCGAAGTCTTACGACCGAGGTCGAAAACATATGGGAAAACGAAGTCGAATTCAGCGACCTTGCTCCCAAATAAAGTCGAAATATTAAAAATTTAAGGTCGAAAAAACCCTAAATCAAGGTCGTAAGACCCAAGTCAAAAATACACACCAAATCGAGGTCGTATTCGTCGATCTCGCACCAAAATAAGGCACAAAAATTAGAAAAATAAGGTCGAAAAGACCCTTGATTGAGCTCGAAGGCTCGAAGTCGAAGATGACTTTGAAAATAAGGTCAAAGCATTCGACTTCACACCAAAAACAAGGTCGAAGAGACACGGGGTTGAGGTCGAACAAACGAGATCGAAAATACATTGGAAATGGAGGTCGTATTGTTCGACCTCGCACCAAAATAAATCCAAGGAATCATAAGATCGAGGTCAAACGATCCTGGTCGAAAATGACCAGGAATTTGAGGTCGAAACTTTCGACCTGGGACCAAAATCGAGGTCGAAACAAGAGTGATCGAGGTCGAACGATCCTGGTCGAAAATGACTAGGAATTTGAGGTCGAATTCTTCGACCTGGGACCATTCCTGGTCGAAATCCTGGTCGAAAGAGACTAGAATCCTGGTCGAAAGAGACTTGATTCCTGGTCGAATTCCTGGTCGAAAATGACCTAATTTGAGGTCAAAAATGCCCTTAAAATGGAAAATTTTGGAAAAAAACACGTCGTAACTTCTACAAAAACCCCAAGGAGATTTTCCCAGAAGTTGGGGGGCAAATGATATGGACAGAAAATTAATTATAGAAATATAATTGACTATTCAATGGAAAGGCCGATATTTAAGGCCCGACACCCTAATTATTCATTAATTTCGTAATTAATGAATATGGAAAATATACAGCTCATCAAAAGAGACCAAAATATGGTAAATTAGTCAAAGAGGATCCAGAATCCCAATTAATGAGTCATAGCCTTTATCAACAAGGAAAAGACTTATTCAGCAAGCAACACAATGTTTATCCAATAACAAAAAGGAGACTTATTCGCTAAGACTCCTAAACATACCATAAATATTAGGCTACATACGCCTATATAAGGTCCCTGATCCTACAATCAGAACTACGTCTTTGGCTCGATTCTCAATTACTAATTGAGATACGTAGGCATCTTATGAGGACCGATTTAGTCTCGAAACACAAGTGCAACCATTAAAGCTCGAAGCTCTCTAACCCTAGCATTAAATTCCCAAGTACGTTTTTTATTCCATAACAGCACGCATGTAAATATAAGTTATATTTAGGGATGAACATTCTCCCCGTCACGTCGACCCCGATCTGATGTCCGCCCCGTACGGGATCGGGGCGGGTTCGGGGACTGATTTCGGGGGCGGGTGCGGGGATAACACTCACCGACCCCGAAGTGATCCGACGCCCATCCCTAGTTATGTTATTGGTTGCTAAGAAAATAAATATTTATAATTAAAAATTAAATATTCAATGCATAAAATATTGATTGAACAAATATATAAAATGCTACCATCATAACAAAATAACATAAAATACGATATTAGAACTTGTTTGAAATGTACCATCATTTTTTTAAATTAATAACAATATTGAACATCCTAACCCATTTTATAATTATATTTCTTTTTAACTCCATCGTCATTGACGTGGATATGAGTTTATTTGTTTCCGATTTTGACTCTATGTTATCACGATAAAATTATTATTATTAGCTCAATCATGCACTTGCTTCAAAACATAAAAAATGGTTGAGTTATTAAGAATGAGAAAGGCAAATTTGATGTTGGACAAATATCACAATTAATTATTTGAATTGAAAATTTCATGTTCACCACGTCAAAATTAACATCATATGAGGTGATTTTAAATTCTTGTGAGGGCGTTGAAACTCTAGAATTTAAACTAATTTTACCATATTCGAGGCGAAGTATATTGTAGTAATATGTACTAACTTTCAATCATTCAAAGATATAGTGAATGTCTGTATTTTTCTTGTAATGATTTTCAATTTTCCAGGATACCGTTTTCATTTTCTTCTTATGATGAAGGTTTTAAATTCGTCAGAATAAATTTTAAACTTACATTTAATATGCTATACTTTTAGGATTTTGTATTTAGTACGTCATTACATTTGATCACAAAGGTTCTCGTCAACATTTGATGATATTGACCGCATCACTTCACAATTTTCGAACTACTTCACTTAATTTAATAATATAGATGGGTACCCTAAACCTAATATAATTATTGTAAAGAGGATAATTTTCTGTTATGAACTATGTTGTTTCTTGATGATAACTAAATTAACTTAGTAAAAATTATATAAGTAAAATGTAGCCATCAACGGATAACATGCTTTTGCAGTATCCGTAAATGGGAAGCTTATCTACGAATAAGACTCAATGTAACATGTTTTTGTAATCCTGATGTACAATCCTGAGATGCAATCATGATGAACATTCCTGACATGCAATCCTGATATGCAATCCTGATGTACAATCCTGATGTGCAGTCCTGATGTGTATTCCTGATTTGTAATCCTGATGTTGAAGTTGAAGTATTTACTTTTTAGGCTGAATAAATCATGTTGACTATTAATAGATATGTAGAATAGGGAGGCTAATTGTAAATAGTCTATGCCTTGTAATTTTACATAAGTGAAATTCACTGTCAACGGATAGCAACATTAGCATTCAACGGATGTGGACAAATGTACTGCCTACGGATAGCAGTACTAGCTGTCTACGGATGTGATCAAGATACTCTCAACAGATACAACTCAAATAGCTTCTACGGATACACACCTTGTGAAAGGGACAAGTCAGACAGAGCACGTGGGTTGACAGACTACACAAAACATGGAAGCCAGAATTTCTGGAAAGGTCACGGGAATAAAGTAGCATTCTGTTTGTATGGTCCAAAGTAGCATTTCTATAAAAGGCAATCAGTCAAGAAGGGAAAACTACCAACACATGGACCACTACCCAGAATGGAGAAACAAGGATCTTGAATAGATTTACTTTTTGTATTATTGACTGTTCAAGATATCTTGTAAACTTGGGAGTTATATAACCAAGTGTAGCATTATTCTAGAACAAAGAAATCAGTTAGGCAATTTAGAAAGCTAAAGGCAATATCCTTTGTGAATTGTTGAAGCTAGAATAGTGTGTATGCAGCTGTGTGTTTATTCATAAACATCACAGAGATTTCTTCAAATAAAATCTCTCAGGTGGACAAAAACAATCCACCTGAATTTTTAATTCTTGTGTTATCTTATTTGTTTTTCTGTTCTTGTTTTAATTTTCATATCTTCACTATCAAGAATCAAAAGAAATTTTAAAGATTGTATTCAACCCCCCCCCCCCTCTACAATCTTGATTCATGTTTGACAATGTTATTAACTGTTCTACAGCAAAGGAGATTTGGGACACTGTCCAAACCATATGTGAAGGGACTGAGCAGGTAAGGGAAAACAAGATGTAGCTTCTCATACAACAGTATGAACACTTTCACTTCAAGAGTGGAGAATCTTTGAATGATACTTTTAGTAGATTTCAAAAGTTGTTGAATGGATTGAAGTTGTATGGAAGAGTGTATCAAGTCAAGGATTCAAATCTTAAATTTCTCAAAGCCTTGCCAAATGAGTGGAATCATATGACTGTAGCCATCAACAGATAACATGCTTTTGCAGTATCCGTAGATGAGAAGCTTATCTACGGATAAGACTCAATGTAACATGTTTTTGTAATCCTGATGTACAATCCTGATATGCAATCCTGAGGAACAATTCTGATGAACATTCTGTTGGGTATAATTACTAACTACACAGCAACAATAGGGCAGTTATATATATATCGAATTAACAAGAACAGGCAAATAACCAATAAACGAAACAAACACAAAGGTCGAAATAAAAGTATAATCAGAGACTGTAAATAATAAGATAAGAAAGAACACTTATCTCTCAGAAGCTTTAGCAAATAGTGATAGATAAATAAAACAGCTGAGTCGACAAGCCTTCGAGAAGTCTTGACTGTTCTTGAAGAGATTATTGCCCCACTTACGTTGTGTTGGGTTGCAGCAATATCACTCCCAGGATAAAACAGCACAGATCAATCCACTCACAGATATGGTAATGATCAACAGCGACCTGCACCTCACTTCGCCCAAGAACTATGTATTCTGTATGTGTTGAGAGAAAACAGAGAAGATGATAGTTGCTAGGGTTTTCAGAGTTACGTATCAGTCTGCTCCTTCAAACGTTATCTTTTGTATCTATATAAAATACAAAATAAAACGTAAACAGACAAAATATTGTAACTGAAGATATGACATCTAATACTAAATATTCTGATTTAATTACCATAACAGTAGTCATCAGGATTTAATAACAGTTACAGCTCAGTCAGGATTTCCTGGTCCATCAGGATTTGATCATCATCAGTACTGAAGTAAAGCCATCAGGATTTGATGTCCATCAGGAGTGGCATCAGTACTTGACCGACCATCAGGATCTTGTCAGGACTGGACCATCATCAGGATTCAAATACTGACATAGGCCATCAGGATTAGTAGTCATCAGGATTTCACTCCAAGTACTGACCAGGCCATCAGGATTTGATCCAAGAACTGGTCAATCAGGATTTAATATAAATCCTGACCCAGTTCGATTAGCTGTTATAAATAAATACTGATACTGTTAAATTAAATCAATAAATAATATTAAATAAACAGGTAATAAAATTCCTCGCCCAGGTCGCCTCGCGTACGCGAGACACCGAGACATTCGCCCAAATCGCCCTTTGACCCGAGTCGAGTCGTGACGTGGCGTGGCGAGGCGGGCGGCGGCGGCGTGTGTGTGTGTGTGTGTGTGTGTGTGTGTGTGTGTGTGTGTGCGTGAGGCACATACTAACACCATGCACACCCACATGCCTTAGTAGTTGTACACTACTCTTGCACATGTTTCTATATAAACCCATCAACCTCTCATTACCATTTCTATGTGGGATACAAGTTATTTTAATATAACCAACCCACATAACCCATTTCAAGCAACCTATTTCAACTCAATTTATTTATGGATTACACTAAGAAAATGTCTTAGATCCAAACATGAAAGTTTAAGTCCTCATTACAAGGAACAACCTCCAATTGTTAGTTTCCGGAAATTCCATCAAGAACATATATAAAATATGCCTCAAACTTTCCATTTTCTAACAATCCCCCACAAATCCATACAGAAATGCTTACATATCGGTCTTTATCATGACTTGTTTTTCAGAGTCGGTACTCTTTCGGGTTTGAACCCTCCTAAGTCCTCTACTTCGATGGCTACCGGATCTAGATGGAATGTTTCACCTTGAATCTTTATCCGTTTGGTGTAACCACACTCCATAGACGACGACAAATCAAAGGCTATGGTGCTGATCTACGGCTTTGAGACGTTAATGGTCCTGTCTCGATCTTGTTCGTCGAATGCTTCAAGGAATAACCCTTTCCTCTAATTGCGACCACACAATTACATTCGCTTAGTTGGGCATCTCCAGAGATGTACTGCGATCATATCGTCAAATGACTTGACCCCATTCAGAGTTCAAATAACTCTTGCTATACTGGCAGTAACAGTACCTTTTAGGTTTACAGGGGATAGACACAGATACGTGCGTATCAAGGTATATAGTAAAGGTACTACCAACTCACCCTCACAGCTTGTTATTACCACATTGAATACACTTCAAGGGATCTCCTCTCAGGTGTATTGGGTTCCCGCTGCTGATGAATCATGATGGGCTATCAGTCCCATCCCCAACCTAGACTTAAGGACTACTGCATGCTCAAGTTCTTTAGTCAAAGGATCAGCTATATTATCCTGAGTTCCAATGAACTCTACAGCAATAATCCTTTCAGACACAAGACCCCTTATAGACTTAAGTCTAACTTGGATGTGTCTCTTTGTTTTAGCATTATACTTATCACTACTGATCTTGTCGATAGTTGTACGGCTATCACAATGAACAGCAATGGCTGGAAGCGGTCTGCTTACTACAGGTAACACTGACATAAGTCCATGCAACCATTCAGCCTCCGTCCCCGTGGCATCTAGTGCACACAACTCAGCCTCAAAAGTAGACCGAGTTATCAAAGTCTGTCTAGTAGACTTCCAGGATATTGCTCCACCTCCTAGGGTAAACAAATATCCAGTCACTCCATTGGTACCAGATTTCTTAGCTATCCAACTTGCATCACTATATCCCTCGAGTACTCCAGGGAATCTTCGATAATGCAAACCAAGGGAAATAGTTCCCTTAAGATATCTAAGAACTCTATCTAGTGCCTCCCAATGAGTCTTGTTCGGACAGCTTGTATATCTAGCTAACTTAGACACAGAATAAGAAATATATGGTCTAGTCACATTAGCAAGATATTGCAAACTCCCAATAATCTGAGAATACCTTAACTGAGACACAGGTATACCTGAACTATTCTTGACTAGGGCAACTTTAGGATCGTACGGTGTACTAGCGATTCTACAATTTGAATAACCATACTTCTCAAGTATAGATTTCTCTATATAATGAGATTGTGACAATGTTATTCCATCAGTTGACTGTGTCAACTTGACCCCAAGAATCACTCTAGCCTCACCCATATCCTTCATTTCAAAGTGCCTTTTCAAGAAACTTTTTGTCTCGTTAATAATCTCAATATTGGTTCCAAACAATAAAATGTCATCCACATATAGGCAAACGATAATACATTCATTTCCTTTAACCATATAGTAGACACACTTGTCACTTTCATTAACTACAAATTCTGATTCTAAAACAGTGTCATCAAACTTTTTATGCCAGTCTCTAGGAGCTTGTTTTAAGCCATATATAGACTTGATTAACTTACATACTTTCCTCTCGTTACCCGAAGCAACAAATCCCTCAGGCTGATCCATATAAATCTCTTCTTCAAGATCACCATGAAGAAAAGTTGTCTTTACATCCATTTGATGGATGATAAGACCATGTACGGAAGCCAATGCTATAAACATTCGGATTGTTGTCATCCTTGCAACAGGAGAGTATGTGTCAAAGTAATCAATGCCTTCCTTTTGGCTAAAACCCTTAGCTACCAGCCTAGCCTTATACTTATCTATTGAGCCATCAGGATTCATCTTCCTTTTGAAGATCCATTTACATCCTATAGTAGTACACCCAGGAGGAAGATCAACCAACTCCCATGTTCCGTTAGAAACAATAGAGTCAATCTCACTTTTTACAGCACCTTTCCAGTGCCTTGACTCCGAAGAATCCATAGCCTGTCGGAAAGTTAAAGGTTCATCCTCGACATTGTAAGTGACAAAATCACTTCCAAAGTCCTTGACTACCTTTGCACGCTTACTCCTTCTAGGTTCATCTACTTCGTCAGGAGTAGAACTACTATCAGGATCTGCCCCCACATTTGTCATCTTTTCCACATGATCAGGAATAGAACTCGATGTGTGAGTAGGATCATCATTAGAAATATCTTGAGGTATGCCAGTCTTCATAGGGAACACATCCTCAAAGAATGTTGCATCACGAAATTCAACTATAGTATTAGCCACTATCCTGTCTATGTCAGATTTTAATACTAAAAATCTCATAGCCGTAGTGGTTTCAATATAGCCCAGAAAGATGCAATCAACAGTTTTCGGACCTAGTTTATTTCTCTTGTGTTCAGGGACAAGCACCTTTGCAAGGCACCCCCACACACGAAGATACTTCAAACTTGTCTTTCTACTTTTCCATAATTCATAAGGTGTCTTGTCCATATGTTTCAGAGGAACTCTATTCAGAATATGGCAAGCCGTATTCAAAGCTTCTCCCCACATGTACTTAGGCAACCCAGAATTAATAAGCATGCTGTTAATCATATCTTTAAAAGTTCTGTTCTTTCGTTCAGCCACCCCATTAGACTCAGGTGTGTATGGTGGAGTCACCTCATGAACTATACCATTGCTTGCGCAAAATTCATTAAACAAGGTACTAGTATACTCACCACCTCTATCAGATCTCAAACGTTTAAGTACTTTACCAGTTTGTGTTTCAGCTTCAGTTTTGAACATAATGAATTTTTCTAGTGCTTCATCCTTATGTCTAAGTAAATAAACATAACAATATCTACTACCATCATCTATAAAGGTAATAAAATATCGTTTATTGTCCTTAGTCAACATGCCACCAAATTCACATATGTCCGTGTGTACTAAATCCAATACTCCTGAATCCCTAACAACATTATGAAAGGGTTTCCTAGTTTGTTTAGCAGTCACACATACTTGACATTTAGATTTCTTTTCAATAGCATATTTTGGAATCAACTCTAAGTTCATCATATTCTTTAGAGCACCAAAATTTAAATGACCAAGTCTAGCATGCCATAAATCGGATGATTCAACACAATTAACAGAAGGTGCAACACTATCATTAATAAAACTGCCCAAAACAGGTTCAACATTTATTAAAAATAGACCATCAGACAAATAACCTTTGCCAAAGAATGTACCAGTATGTGTAATAACTACTTTATTACATTTCAAAGAAAGTTCAAAACCATTCTTAACTAAACAACTTCCACTTATAATATTTCTACGAATATCAGGAACATGGTGCACTCTAGTGAGGGATAGAACACGCCCAGAAGCAAACTTCAGGTCCACGTTTCCTATTCCAAGAACTTGAGCAGCACTAGCATTCCCCATCGTCACTGTCACTCCATGACTCTGTTGATAAGATGCAAATAAACTAATATCAGTACAAATATGTACATTAGCTCCAATATCAATCAACCATTCATGTGACAGATAAGTGGAAAGAAGTACAGGGTTGTAGGTAACATACCCGTCATTGGTTCCAGAGGCAACAGCCTCACCAACAACCATGTTAACCTTAGGCCCATCAGTGGTTGCAAGCACAGTATTAGCTTGTGCTACCACAACAGCTTTCTTTGCTTTCTTTGTAGGACAGTCCTTGCTCCAATGACCAACCTGTCCACAAGACCAACATGGTTTGTTTGTCTTTGGTTTCTTAGCCTTGTTCTTGTCATTTTTAGGTTTAGTGTTATCCTTCTTAGTGACAGCCTTTCTTTTCTGTCCAACAGTCACTACATTAACCTTCGAACTCCCATGTTCAGCAGGCATCACATGTCCCTGTTTGGACTTGTGTTGTTCCTGCACAGAGATGTCCAACATCAGGTTTGTCCACGTGATCTCTCCTTTCTGTCTTTTCAGGGAGAGAGCAAACTCTTCCCAAGACTTAGGGAGCTTTTCAATCATAGCCATAACCTGAAACTTCTCAGGAAGGTCCATTCCGGACTCCTTCAAAGCATGAACCAACATCTCAAATTCATGTGCCTGCTCGGTCATGGACTTTGTATCCACCAGTTTAAAATCAAGAAACCTAGCCACAGAATACTTTTCCAACCCTTGCGAGTCAGTATTGTGTGTCTGGTCCAGCTTCTCCCATAAAAGCTTAGTAGTGAAAGAGTCAGATGAATAAACATCAAATAGAGTGTTCGCCAAAGCTGCCAGTATAGCAGCCCTAGCCACCCCATCTTTTTCCTCCCACATGGCATAAGCCTTAAGAGTTTCAGCCTTCTCCTGATCAATAACTGGTTTCTCATACTGTACCACCGGTCATAGACCCTTTACCGTAAGCCACAGTTTCATCTTTTTCTGCCAACGAGAAAAACCAACACCCCCACCGAATTTATCAGGCATTCCTGACAAATTAATAGGCTGTGGGAAACGGTATGTGGTCCAATCTATAGTAGGTACAGTAACACCAGAACCAGAAGTATTAGCACCATCAGGAGTTACAGTTCCGTTAACCATCTTGTTAATTAACAATATACAACACAGAAAATAATCTCTTCAAGATTGTTGGGTATAATTACTAACTACACAGCAACAATAGGGCAGTTATATATATATCGAATTAACAAGAACATGCAAATAACCAATAAACGAAACAAACACAAAGGTCGAAATAAAAGCATAATCAGAGACTGTAAATAATAAGATAAGAAAGAACACTTATCTCTCAGAAGCTTTAGCAAATACTGATAGATAAATAAAACAGCTGAGTCGCCAAGCCTTCGAGAAGTCTTGACTGTTCTTGAAGAGATTATTGCCCCACTTACGCTGTGTTGGGTTGCAGCAATATCACTCCTAGGATAAAACAGCACAGATCAATCCACTCACAGATATGGTAATGATCAACAGCGACCTGCACCTCACTTCGCCCAAGAACTATGTATTCTGTATGTGTTGAGAGAAAACAGAGAAGATGATAGTTGCTAGGGTTTTCAGAGTTACGTATCAGTCTGCTCCTTCAAACGTTATCTTTTGTATCTATATAAAATACAAAATAAAACGTAAACAGACAAAATATTGTAACTGAAGATATGACATTTAATACTAAATATTCTGATTTAATTACCATAACAGTGGTCATCAGGATTTAATAACAGTTACAGCTCAGTCAGGATTTCCTGGTCCATCAGGATTTGATCATCATCAGTACTGAAGTAAAGCCATCAGGATTTGATGTCCGTCAGGAGTGGCATCAGTACTTGACCGACCATCAGGATCTTGTCAGGACTGGACCATCATCAGGATTCAAATACTGACATAGGCCATCAGGATCAGTAGTCATCAGGATTTCACTCCAAGTACTGACCAGGCCATCAGGATTTGATCCAAGAACTGGTCCATCAGGATTTAATATAAATCCTGACCCAGTTCGATTAGCTGTTATAAATAAATACTGATACTGTTAAATTAAATCAATAAATAATATTAAATAAACAGGTAATAAAATTCTTCGCCCAGGTCGCCTCGCGTACGCGAGACGCCGAGACATTCGCCCAAATCGCCCTTCGACCCGAGTCGAGTCGTGACGTGACGTGACGTGGCGTGGCGGGGCGAGGCGAGGCGGGCGGCGGCGCGCGCGCGTGTGTGTGCGCGCGCGTGAGGCACATACTAACACCATGCACACCCACATGCCTTAGTAGTTGTACACTACTCTTGCACATGTTTCTATATAAACCCATCAACCTCTCATTACCATTTCTATGTGGGATACAAGTTATTTTAATATAACCAACCCACATAACCCATTTCAAGCAACCTATTTCAACTCAATTTATTTATGGATTACACTAAGAAAATGTCTTAGATCCAAACATGAAAGTTTAAGTCCTCATTACAAGGAACAACCTCCAATTGTTAGTTTCCGGAAATTCCATCAAGAACATATATAAAATATGCCTCAAACTTTCCATTTTCTAACACATTCCTGACATGCAATCCTGATATGCAATCCTGATGTACAATCCTGATGTGCAGTCCTGATGTGTAGCATTCTGTTTGTATGGTCCAAAATAACATTTCTATAAAAGGTAATCAGTCAAGAAGGGCAAGATACCAACACATGGACCACTACCCAGAATGGAGAAACAAGGATCTTGAATAGATTTACTTTTTGTATTATTGACTGTTCAAGATAT
The DNA here is from genome assembly GCA_030848705.1 of Heracleum sosnowskyi. Taxonomy (NCBI): domain Eukaryota; kingdom Viridiplantae; phylum Streptophyta; class Magnoliopsida; order Apiales; family Apiaceae; genus Heracleum; species Heracleum sosnowskyi. The sequence goes on from CM061244.1 coordinate 47,508,084, forward strand.
CTTGTAAACTTGGGACTTATATAACCAATTGTAGCATTATTCTAGAACTAAGAAATCAGTTAGGCAATTTAGAAAACTAAAGACAATATCTTTTGTGAATTGCTGAAGCTAGAATAGTGTGTATGCAGCTGTGTGTTTATTTATAAACATCACATAGATTTCTTCAAATAAAATCTCTCAGGTGGACAAAAACAATCCACCTGAATTTTAATTCTTGTGTTATCTTATTTGTTTTTCTGTTCTTGTTTTAATTTTCATATCTTCACTATCAAGAATCAAAAGAAATTTTAAAGATTGTATTCAACCCCCCACCCCCCCCCCCCCCCCTACAATCTTGATTCATTGTCTGGGAATAACATTTTCGAAGAATTTGATTTATTAAATATGATGCCTCCTTGGGTTTGAGATGATTTTACAACATTTCCATTTATATGTATGGTTAATGATATAGAGTTTCCCGAATTACATTTTCAACACTGCAAACTCATAAATGATATATCTCCTTCATCTGCATTAAGATTTTAAAAGTTTAATAATGAAAAAATTGATGAGTCTACTACACCTAATTGATAACGAAATAAAGAAGAAGTAACATACCGGTTTACTATCTAAACTTCAGAGATCCATAATATGCTTATATAGAATATATTATCAAGCTAATGTGAAGATATGTCTTATTAAAAAATTAAAAAATACTTAAAAAGATGATGTATTCGTTCACGTACAATGTTAAAAGTTACTTATGAATTAAAATAATTTAAAATTTTATGTTATTAATCGAATTTATATTGCTAATATTATTTTAAAACGGGCTGGAAAACAATTTAGTTGACCCCACATGTAATTTGTGTAAGATAGGTTTAAATTATTTTTACATCGTAAATTGAATTTTTAATACTTCGTCAACATATTTTGTAATAAAATTAATTTCTTTTACTTTTACTTTTAAATTTTAATTTTGTTAATTATACTTACGAAGATGACGTGTTCGTTTAAGTATGACTTTAAAAATTACATGTGAATTAAAATAATTCAAAATTTTAAATTTAATTAAATCTACATAGTTTATTGTTTTAAATCGGCGTAAAAGACGGTTTAGCTACCAATCAAATAAGACAAATTTAAAATAGTTATATATTAATAAATTGAGGCATATATTGTATTAAAATAATTTTTCCACTTTTAAAATTTTAACATTTATTTAAAGCATACGATAATGTAAATATTAATCTATATATATAATGTAATGTGCATGTAAATAATCGATCAACATCTTTTTTTTTAATTACAATAAATAATATATTGGATAATTAGCTTCACATCTATGTAAAAACCTGAAATTACGACATTTAACAATTAAATAAATAAAAACATAAATTACATATTAAAGTTGTAAAAGTTTTACGTATACTCAAAATATTTCCTCATTAAGTGTGTTAAATCATAGAGTGGTATTAAGAATTTATCTATAAAATAGACGATTTTTTATTGAACGCATAGTACAACAAATGATCGTAATCTCGAATTATATAAATATAATAAAAGATTAGATTATAATTAAAATAAATTAATTTTAATTTATAACCAAATTAATAATTATTTAATGTTGGTTGATTAATCAACTTGTATAGATAGTCTAACCACCCCTTGTTAATAAAATTATATGTGAAAAGTATTAATAGATTTAAATTTTAATTAAAAATAAATTAAATTTTGATTGGTAGATTGCGTTATATGGATAGTCTAACTACGATTGGGTATAAAATTATATGAGAAAAGTTTTTTGGTTCTTGTGATTGGTCTAAAATTTAGTATTGACATCTGACTGGTTAATTGTTTAATAAAATTATATGAGTAAAGTCTCAATGAATTTAAATTCTAATTTAGAATTATATGAGGACAATTTTTAGACTCTTTTGATTGGTCTAAAATTTAGGATTGACCAACCCTTGGTTAATAAAATTAAATGAGGAAAGTTTTAATGGATTTAAATTCTATTGTTTTTTTTTAAAATGAATTTGATTGGTTAATCGCGTTGTATGGATAGTTTAACCACCATTGGTTAATAAAGTTATATGAGGAAAGTTTTTAAGCTATTGTGATTGGTCTAAACTTTAGGAATGACATATGACTGGTTCTAAAATAATTCAAAATTTTCTGATTGATTAACTGATGTGTGGTAGATTCAGGTATTATAATAAAGGAAGGATCTCTCGTATATTTTACGGTAAAAGAATAACTTTTGAAAGTTTTTTCAATAAACAAATTTTAATTTGTATTAGAATTTTAATTAAATATAACTATGCATACAGATAAATTAAATTAGTGTTTAAATTAGGAAATATTAGTTCAGGTAATAAAAATAATAAATTCTTCACTTAGCAAAATAATAATAATAATGAATTCTTTAATAATATAATTGTATTCTTATTTTTATCATACGAGTCGAAATCTCAAATCCAAAGAACTCCTACCTCTGCTAGGTTATAACCAAACAAATTCTCAAGAAATCGTAAAAAAAATTCGATTTTTTTTATTAATTGTTATAATATTAATGACATGAATTGCGGGCATTCATATAAATCTCTCAAATTAAAATGCTTCATTATGTCAACTGTCAAATAATTTTGAAAACTTTTTTGAAAACTTTTATGATCTTCTAGAGTTATTCTTAATTTACTATCTTTATACCCGTGCGATGCACGGGATCATTATCATTTATTTGAAAACATATTTAATTATTATATTAAATTCTCTTATTATTAGTTTCAGTATGAAATATTTGTATATTTAACTTTTAATTTTTTGATAATTTTTTATTATATAATTGTAATTTATTGATCATTTTGTGTAAGTTTTCTAACTTTTATATTGAGATAACTCTTATAATTATTTCTCATTTACAATATTTTTACAAACCTACTTGTTATGTTTATATTTTTAAATTCAAATAAAATTATCACATTTAATATTAGAAATTTATCAAAAATACTCTTTATGTGTAATCTTCTTTTATCTTATCTTGGTAGTGTATATACAATATAAGTAACTTTTGTAGTAGAAGGGAATCGAACCATGATTTTTTTAATAATACTAATTCTGAAATTACAGTTTTAGCCCTGACGACCAAACCATATTAACTCTGTTATGCTAATTATATATAGGATATAATATAATTCCTGGTAAAAGCATTTCCAATCGAAGATATCGTTGTCTAAATAATCCTACGTGGTTGAGCAATTGTAGATATTACAAATAACAAGTCTGAATTGAGTTCCAATTAGCAAAATCCCTTAGCTATGCATAACCAAATTCAACAAGTTCGTCATATTTGTTGAATCCTGCTACTACTTTTATCAAATTTGCTGTGGTGATGAACAAGAATTTCTTATGATTGTATTGAATTGGTTAAGGATTTACACGTTATTTATTAATACTAGTTTATATTGCACGGATTATATATATATATATATATATATATATATATATATATATATATATATATATATATATATATATATATATATATAGGGCTACTCTAATGAGACCCCTTCTTATTGTGAGAATTGAGACCCCGTCACTATATATACACACATACTCACATATATATTTTTAATCTGAACCACTCAATTAAATAACATAGATACACACATGTATGTATCTCCCTCATCCTCCACTTACCCTTTCTACTTAATCTCCATCACCCCTCTTTCCGGCAACTCCCCTCCTCTCTCTCTCTCTCTCTCTCCATATACACACATTTTCTGAAATCTTTTCCAGTTATTCCCTCGAGTGCTTTTACTTGTCTAACTATTTCACTTTCCATTTCTCTCAAATCTCTCTCTCTCTCTCCACACACACACACACACAACAAACATGTACGCGACTGATTCCTACACTACCAGTCCCCAAACTCGCCGCACTCGTCCGAGTCGATCCACCTACCTCCCTCCACATCTCCGCAACACAAACCCACACTCTACATTCTCCGATCACACCTCTAATTATGCATAAATCACCAAAATTTCATCGCAAATCACTAAAAAGAACGGATCTAAGAGCTATTGAACTATATAAACCATATAAACCATTAAATTTAACTAAATAATTACCAAAATATTAGTTGAAATTCACCAAAATATAACCCACCACCACTATTCTGCCACCATAACTACAGAATCACCAAAAATTTAGTACAAATTATCAAATTTCAACACAAATCACCAATTTTAAATGCAAATCACCAATTTTCAACGCAAATCACCAAAATTTCATAATGTAAATCACCAAAAAACACACCCATCCAGCTCTTCATCCTAATCAAACCACCAGAAGTATCTGAAACAAAGTGAGATGAAATAGGCCTAGGAACACCGTACTTGTAGATGATGGAGATGAATAGGAGGAGAGAGACGGAGAGGCCGACGGCGAAGAAGTTGGTCGTGAGGAAGTCTTTGACGGCGGCGCGCCGGCGAGTTTTACGGTGTTTGGATGATTTGGTGATGGAAGAGGGGAGGAGAGAGTGGGCCCAGCCGCGACGGGGGTTGTTGGAACCACTATTATTATATGTATGTAAGTATAGTTAATTGAGTGGGAGAGAGATGAGATCTGGAGAGAGAGAGAGAGAGAGGAGAGAGAGGAGAGATGAGTGATGTGAGGAGAGAGAAATAATTATTCTAATTTAAAGATATGTGTGTTTATTTGTGGTCCAGATTAAAAGTAGTTTTAAAATTGAGTGGCTGAGATTTAGTCTCAGTTCTCATTTTAACATAGGGTCTCATTTGATCACTTGCCTATATATATATATATAGGCTTTTGTTCAACTAGAAACTAAAATTAAAATAGAAACTAAAAACTAATCTAAGCCCTTAGATTAATCTAATCTAATGGCCCTCTACTGCACCACACACAGTTAAAATACACCATCACATACACAATCCCACCTAATTCCCTTCATTTTTAATTTGATTTTCTCCATGAATCGGTGAACTTTTTTTGAAATTCGACTTCACTATATTTTTCTTCATCTTCCAACGATCAATATGCATACCATATGTGTTATATTACGGAGTACTAAAATTTTAGTTGTTTCTGTAATAATAAATAGTGATTTCAGCATAGATCTAGTGATTTATTTTTATATACGTATAAATTTAGTGATTTTGCAGTACAAAATTTGTAATTTACGTATAGGTCTGGAGAAAAAATCACAACATTTACGCAGAAATCACTATTTATTCTTACATGAATCACCAACATTTTAGTGATTCTCGCAAGCATAAATAGTGATTTATCGTCGAAATATATCAAATATGGTATGCAAACTAATTGTTGTGAGATGAAAAAAAATACAGTGAAGTCGGATTTCAAAAAAAGATCACCAATTAACGGGAAAAATATAATTACGAATGGAGGGGATTAGGTGAGGTTGTATGTGAGAGGGTGTATTTTAACTGTGTGTAGTGCAGTTTCTAGTTTTTAATTAGTACATGTTTCTAGTTGAATAGGACCCTATATATATATATATATATATATATATATCATGGTTGTAGATTTCGGAAATCAGAACAAATCGGTTGAGGTACCGTATAGTGATTTATCGGCAAATCGGGGATTTATCGGAATGATAAATCGGAACAAAAATTGGATAAATTGTAATATTTTAAATATATTTAATATATTAGCCTTATATATAATATAATAAACCATTTAAAAATAATTCATAGCGATATATCGGATTTCAAAAATCGAATCAATCAAATATTTTTAAACGATAAATCGGTGATTTATCGACGATCTATAAAAAATCGGACGATTTTTAGAACACTGATATATATATATATATATATATATATATATATATATATATATATTTATAATTATATTAATTCATGAATTTTCATAATATTTTATAAATATATTAATAGTGACGGATTTTTATATCGAGAATTCTATTTAAATTAGAAACCTAGTCATATTTATTTTATATTATTTAAGTACTCATTTTCTTATTTGAATATAATTCTGCTAACAAGCAAATACACTTTTTAATATTAGATCTAACGATTCTTAATCATCTATTTTAAGAGCAACTGTCTTTACTTTTTATATTGAGAATTCTATTCAATTTAGAAAAACTTTCTCATATTTGGTTTATGTTATTTAAATACTTCTTTTAGTATTTGAATATAATTCTACTAATAATCATACACGCTTTTTAATATTAAATCTAACAGCTCTTACTCATCTATTTTAATATCAATATTCCTTATTAATTCGGCGATACAGGTACCAAAATTTTGGATAAAATATCATTTACGTTTATTATATATAAGGATATAATATTAATATTTTATAGATTTTTAATTTCAAATTTTGATATGATCGTATTTTAAGATTACTAGCTTAAAACTCGTGCGATGCACAAATTATTTTTAATATTTGTTATTTGATTATTTATGATTCAATATTTTGTTACTTTCATTGTTATGAATATAAGTAGACATATTAAAATATGTAACTTTTTTAAATAATTAAAAAACTTAAAAAACTTAAAAATAAATAATTAAGAATTTACATGTGTTATTTATGGACAATATCTTACGAATTGAGGAAATTTTACTCGATCATTATTTCAACAAGATGCTTTAAATTTTCACATATATTGTTGTGATTTTTATATGGAACATGGAAGTATGATTTCAGTTTGACTTTTCAGAAACGCAACAAAAGACGAGGAAAAATGGTACTAGGCTACTTAGCTTTCTACTTTCGAGCCAATGGCCCACCAGCATCAGGTACCAGTCGACCATGGACGGAGTTGGAAAGAACTGGACACAATGTAAGGCCGCGTTTGGAGTTTCTTTTCTTTTCGCTCATAAGAATAGTATTTAGTGGACGTTTGGGTTATCAAGAATAAGTTGACTTATAGCTTAAAATGAGTAAGTGTTTTATAAGTGATAATTAGAGCTGAGCTTATAAATCCCTAGAGTGTTTGGTAAATCAGAACTTATAAGCAGTAGAGTGTTTGGGTAAATCAGAACTTATAAGTTAACTTTTTTTTTATTATTTTTAAAATATTTATTTTTTAATATATATAAATGGATATCAATTGATAGATCTCGATGAGTAGAGAAATTTGATATATACATATCAATTTTTTAATGAACGGATCAAAAGATATATGATTTTGAAGATTTGAAGGATATTATATATTGCGTGTATCGAGAATAAGTTATAAGTTATAAGTTGAATGTTAAGGATTCTTAACATTCAACTTATCCATTTTAAGTAGCCATAAGTTGGTTTCACTTATTTTGGCAAACACCCCGCATAAGCTGAAATGGGTTTATAAACTATAAGCTTATAAATAAGCTAATAGCCAAACATGCCCAGTATAACCTCGATAAATTAATAAAAATTTCTAATCCCGATATAATAGAGTTAACGTATATTTTATCTCGATAAATTAATTAATTTTACTGATCTCGAGGCTATTAATTTATCGAGATTTTATTGTACTCCTCTTTTGGTACAACGAGAAAGAGAATAGAAAATCTGATATATGGTATATGTCAAATATTTTTCATAAGATAATAACAAAATCACTTTTATGTTAAAAAATGTTATGTTTATTAAAATAAAATAATGGTAGAGACACAAAAAAAAAACAGAGAAACAAAAAATTTGTCCCCTAAATATTTATATATCCTCTCTCTTTTCTAATAAAAATATGAGATTCTATACATATGTGTCACGAATTAAGTCATGTTTACCACATCATTTTGTACTAGTATTTTATCCGTGCTACGCACTGAAAGCACTATGTCAAAAGTTATAAATTCATTACTATTATAAGCATGGTTGTAGATTTCGGAAATCGGAACAAATCGGTTAACGTACCGTATAACGACTTATCGGCAAATTGGGGATTTATCGGAATGTTAAATCGGAAATAAATCGGATGTATTTTAATAATATTTTTTATTTTAGATATGTATTAATATATTTTTAATTTTATCTTAACATGTTCTTATTTTATTATTAAAATTTACTTTGTATTTTGTACATTTAACATACTAATACTATCAATATATATTAAATTTCTCACACCTAAATACTTACAGCTACGCCGTTAACATGAATTGTGCAATCTTTCAGGTTTACTCTTTTAAAATAATACATATCCAAATAAACCGACTAAAAACTAATGAAATCAAATGGTCAACTAAGATATCACATATGAAAGAGACGATGAGTGTTCATCTCCCTTTTCCTCTTTCTCTCATGTTTGAGTCTCTAAGCCATGTAAGTATCGTAAGTATCCTAACTCTAACTCATTTTTCCTACTCACTACTTCACCAGCTAACCCGATTTTACAGAGCTTGACCCGAGTTTTGACCCGATGTCACCAAAATCGTGTAATGCCACGATTCAGCCAAATTAGATCGGCGACATCAATCTGACTGATATATCGGCCGATTTATCGGCTAAACGGTCGATTTCTATAACATTGATTATAACTGATTTTTTTTTTTAATTTTTAAGGAATTTTTTAAAATCAAACGCATTTTCAATATTTATTTTTCACATATCTTTACGAATAATGCTAACACATGCACATATACCATTAAATATGATATATTTGTTAGAAAGTAAATATTTGTAATCGAAGTTTAAATATGTGAAGATGACAACCAATGTCTCAATTAATTTAAATAACAAACTAACACAAAAATAAGAAATTAAAAACTGTTTGAAACGTAACATCAATGCCAAATGAATGAACATATTAAACGTCCTAAACTATTTTATATTTATTCTTATTATTAGTTCCATTATCATTTATGCGGATACGTTTATTTATTCATGGTTTTAACTCTATCATTGTTAGCAGAATCATACACCTATTTCAAAATAAATAAATAGTTGATTATAAGGTGTGTGAAACGTGATCCTATACATATTTAACAACTAACTGTTTTAATTGAAATTTGCACATTCACTACGACCGAATGAATGTTATGTGAGTTGATTTCAGATTTTTGCGAGGGTGTGTGGAACCTCCGGAGGTTTCAATTTCCTCAACCACGTCTATAGAAAAGTAGACAGTATTGTCATGCCTCATGTTTTTTTCATTCAAAGATACAATGAGGATCTGTTTGTTTGCCGAACAATAACTTGATCTTGGAAAATATATTCCTTCCATCTAGAAACTAATTTTTATGGAAGTTATTTTCCCCAGAAAATTTTTTACCGGAAAATATTTTCCAAGGAAAAAAAATTCTCAAAATTTTGTTAGAAAAAATTCTTGAAAAGCTTTTGTTGGAAAAAAATTCGAGCCTTGCTAAAAAAGTTCCCGGCAAAAATTTCTCATAAAAACTTTCCTGAAAAAAAATTCTTGTGAAAAATTTTTGGAGAAAAAAAATTCCAAAAAAATTAAGAATAACAGTGAGAAATTGTTCATTTTGGAAAATATTTTCCGGTTCTAAAAAGGGAAAGTCATTTTTCAAAAACTCATCCCTTTGTTTAAATAAATTTTCTCCTCATGGAAAATATCTTCGTTTCCTGAATATCAAACAAACACAGAAAAATTTGGAAAATATTTTCCAAAATGTCAAACAAACACACAAAAGATATTTTCCTGAAAAATATTTTCTAGAGGCCAGACAAGCGCCGGAAAGTCTAGAAAATATTTTTCTGGAAAATGTTTTCCAGTAAGCAAACAAACGGAGCCTGAAGAGTGCCGGATTTTTTTTCCTATGATGACTTTCATTTTTTGGGGATACTGGTCGTCTTTCCCTTCCTACAATGGAGGTTTTAAATTCATCGGAATATATTTTAAAGTTATATAAAGCATGCTATATTCTAAGGACTCTATATTTATTATACCATTACCTTTCGAATCTGATGGATGAGGCTGTTAACATTTGTTGATGTAGAGCGTTTTACTTTATCAATTTTTACATAATATTATAATTAAAAATTAAAATAAAATAAAATTACATGTCCCTTGTTTACATGAATTGTATTAATATTTTCATTAATGCCTAAATATAGGTATACAAATTATAAAATATATCGGTGTATTATAAAAATCATATAAGTTTATGTTTATTAGTTAAATTAGTAATTAATCATTTCTTAGATAAATTTTGTAATATTGGTCTATTTAATATATAGACATTCATTATTAAAATTTAAAAATGTGCACTTTTATAAATAATAATTTTAAAGAGTATTAGAACCTAAACTAATTTGACATATAAGATCAAAATTTAATCACAGAATTCTTATGTTATTATGGATTTGGATCATTATATTTTAGCTCCTACACATATAAACAACATATATATATGGCAAATATTCAGTGTAGACCACTTAAACCTTAGACATCTTATACCGAAATTGCAGTACAATGTATTTTTGACTTATATACTACACTGAAATTATAGTACAATGGATCTAAAAATTGTAGTACAATGAATTTTGATTTACAAAATAAATTTATTTTGATTATGATTTTTTAAAAAAAATAAAGATTGTAGGCTGCACGGAGATATTGCATTATATATATAAAAACAAAAATTAATAGTACAATATAATGTATTTAGTATATATATGGTATAAAAGGTCTACATTTAAGTGGTCTACACTGAACATGACTCTATAAGTATATATATATACTTTTATTTTTTTCGTCGATCTTCGTCTTTTTCGACGAACTTGCAAAAAATGATTTTTTATTATCACTTTCTCTTTTTCCACCTCCCCCCTCCAATTTTTTCGGATCTATTTATGTTGCATCGATTTTATCAACTCTTCACCAACACATGTTTCTATGACACATTATTTATTTTTTCTAGTTCGTCTTCTTCGTCTTTTTCCTCATTTTCAAACGCATGACTTGGTAATTTCTGTCGAGTTTTGTTAGGCTCAAGACATGTCTGAATACCACTATTAACAAGCCTACACTATGTGACTATGTCACATTACATGACCTAGTGAGTTCTATCACTGGGATATAGTATAGGTCTCTATATGTACTTGTCTTGTTCTCATGAACATTAGCTTGATCATGTATGCTCAAAGTTATAATGAGCTTAGCAAAGTTTCTTGCATCTAGATTGTATATAGGTCATTGAATAATTGTCCTGGTAGAAGTTCAGAAGTGTTCATGCAGCAGGATAGAAATGAATAAGGCCATGAAGAAATAAGTTGCAGAAATTTGTCTAAGGCATTATATAGCAAAGTCAGAAGAAAGCTATGTCGTGAAGTCACCAATATCTATGTCGTGAAGTGCTACATCGCATAGTCCATTTTGGTCTATGTCGAGAAGTCCTCAAGACACATGTCGTGAAGTGTTGAAGTCAGCAAAGTCAAAGAAGCCTAGATCGTGAAGTCCTCAGAAGCCTTATGTCGCATAGTCATCAAATGACCTATGTCGCATAGTCGTCAAATGACCTATGTCGCATAGTCGTCAAATGACTTATGTCGCATAGTCGTCAAATGACCTATGTCGCATAGTCGTCAAATGACCCATGTCGCATAGTCATCTTATGGCCTATGTCGCAAAGTCTTCAAAGGCTATATCGCGTAGTCCTCACAAGGGAGATCGCGAAGTCAGGAATGAAGTGGAGTTCACGATATCAACACTTAGCCGTTTATAACAAGACAAATCAAGGTACAGAATCAAGAATCAAAAGAGACAAATACTGAAGCATTTGTTCTGGCAAGGTGGTCCAAAGAACAGATGGCAAATCTACAGCTAAACTTGGAGAGAAAGATAAGAGACAAGCAGCTACAGAATCGAGAAAGATTCCGAAAAGCAGGTGGTCCTTCCTGACACAGTGAACTTCTTATGGCAGGACAAGTTGGACTTTCAGAATGGGTAGCTGTGTAATATTGTGTGTACCTAGTTTGTATAGGTAAATATATATTGTGCACACACCACTGTAAGTTGTAAGAGAGACACACATAGTTTTTATTTCAAGCTCTTTTCTCTGTAAGCAAGAAAGTACAAACTGTTCTTGTTTAGAAGCCAGAAATTCGATTGTGAATTTCTTGGAAAGCTGTAGTATTTAATTTGCTTATACAAAGTAGATTAAAGTGATTATGCGTGTTGTTTACTTTCTGCATATTACATAGCATAATCATATACAGTTTACATTTAGTTTCAAGAAAGAAAAAATTCATCAAACTATCCATTCACCCCCCCTCTGTCTAGTTTCTAGGTGATATTCATTCCTAACAAGTTTTGTGATTTTTATGGTGATATTGGCTTGTATTTGATTATCAATCAAATAATGATGACATATAGATATTGGTACTGGTGATGGTGGTGGTGAAAAGACCGGTGATAAGTGTTGGCAATGTGATTATTGTGGTTGTTTAATTGTGGTTATTTCAATATGAAGGAAGATTTATAGGTGATTGTCGGAAGTGGTGCTTTGAGGTTGTGACAAAAGTTGGTGGCTGGATGCGATAGTTGCTGGTAGTCGGAGATTGTGGTTGAAGTAAAAAGGAGATTTTGGTGGTGGATGTAGATGTGGATAACATTACTGGATGGTAGAAGATGAAGACAGAGCATATATTGGGTGAATAAGATTAGATATCATACATTGAAATGGTTGGCTATAATTTAATTTCATAATTGCTTTAGGAAGAGTTTTCATTAAAATATGACTCTATCTCTATATGTACATTCTTAAGCATTCAAATGATTAATATCTTTAGTTTTTATTTCGAAAGTCGACTAAATATATAAAGTAACGATGAAAAATAATTTTTCAAATTAAGCAGAATATGAAACTAATGGTAATAAAAAAAATATAATATAAATTTAATTTTCATATTACTCTAAAAAAATGCATATCTGGTTCTACTCTCGAACATTTAAATGTTGAAGATTTTGTCTTTTTATTATTTATAACATATCTCTTTTTGGTTGATTACATGTCTTGATTCCATGTTATTCACGTTCATACGACGATGATGATCAATTATTAAGACTTCTGAATGGTGATCGATTTTTAGAATTTGTGTGACAATGCTAAAATTAGATCATATTAAGTCGAATGTGTATCGGCTTGATTATTACGATTGATCAGAATTCCCTTAACTATTACGCTATTACAAAGAAACACTTTTAAGTAAATTGTTGCAATATTTTTGGTTTAAAATTGATTTGAATATTTTTTTGTCGGTTGAGTATAACTTTTTACTTTTTACAAATATTATTATGAGTAGTTGTTAGGTCCATATAAGTTTGTAGAAGGGGGGGGGGGGGTTGAATACAAACTATACCGTTTTATCGAATTTGTTCGTTTTACGATTAAACAATTGATGAACAAATTATGGCGGAATTAAATGAAACAAAATTCAAGTTAAATATAACTTATATTAAACTTGAAAGGTGTTACAAATGTTGTACAAATTACAAATTGAATCTCAAACTAATTAAAACAAATCTAGAATAAATTCGACATGAATTTATCTATTTTTGTAATAAAAAGATATAACGATAAGTGATAGTTCGAGATACGTTCTAGGGATAAAGATCCGCTAGATAGTCAAAGCAGTACAAGTAAATGATTTTTAGTGGTTTGAATATAACACTAAATTCTAGAAATGATTTCCTGATAAGAAAAAGCTCTAGCAGTTTCTTTTTGTTCTTGACAGGAAGTTGTAGAAGATGTAATTTGTTTTTGTGTATCCTTCTGCTTTATGTCTTGATCTTTGATATGTTAACACTTTGCTAAACTGCACATGCAAAGGATTAAAGGCAGAAAGACTATCCTAATTGAATCAGAAAGACTATCATTAATATTAGAAAGACTATCCTTAAGCCTAAAAAGACTTTCGGAAAGACTATTCTAATATTAGTAAGACTTTCGGAAAGACTAAAAAAGAACTATAAAGACTATCGGTAAGACTATCAAGGATAGTCTTACCAGTTCTATTTTTAGTCTTTCTGATATTAGAATTAATTCTAATTTAATTACCTACTTAATTAATTTATTAGGTAAATAAATTAAATAATAGTTAATTAAAGGAGAATAAAATCTAATTTCTTGCTCAAAGAAATTGTTCTGTGAACCACTTAAAATAATGACGAACTTCCACTGACTGGCGTTGACACTCGATGTACTGTCTGGTTCATGAGTGACTAACTTCAATGATTGTTCTTCATCTTTGACTTTAAGCTGCGATTCTCCTTTTCTCTAAATCCCTTCAATAAACCACTGTAACCTGTACCCTTGCTGTCACACTTCTGAAATCTCTGTCTTTATACTAAATCCACTTTCTTGAATACTTCACTGAGGCTTGATCAAATAAATGAACTTCTTTCAATGTAGAATTACTTCAAGTCTGTAGATGACTTTTAATCTCATTCTTCTGACTGATATGATCTTCTGAGATTCCTGTGACAATTGAATTATTATTTACTTATTACAAACTTGTTTAAGTTGAGTTGTATCCTCGATGTTTACAAATATGCCTATACATATGCCTTTCAATCTCCCCCTATTTGTTTGTTAGAGAATAACAACCAAATACCTAGAGGATAACTCAACTAAATAAACAAGTAAAATAAGACTTTAAGAGCTAAGAAAATAATAATAATAATAAAAAGTTCTGGATTTCATTTAACATTGTCCAGATTCAAACATTTAAATATAAATACAAGATAGATGTTCCTCTATACTGAACATATGAATACATTGATCCTATCTTGATTCACCTAAGCTCTATATATATAACATTGAGAACATTGAGCTTCAGTTCACTTGTCTTCATCAAGCATTTCACCTTCCTCCAGAGCTTCTAGCAAATCCTTGTCAAGTACACGATCAGATTCAGATGTAGCACCACTTGGTCTGACAGGTTGAGTTGTGACTTTCTTCAGCCTATTCTTCATTTGATGATACCTTGTAATATTAGCAATGCAATAGTCTTGAATTAAGTCAGCAACTTCTGTTTTCTCTTGAGTAGCTTCTTGAGTAGCAAAACCCGAAGTCCTTAGCATATTTTCCATGTAGACAAGATGCTTGGCAGGATAATCTTTGATAGAGACAGGATCCACACCACAAGTCTGAAGTGCTCTTCCTTTATAAAACTGGACTTCATATGGCACTTCTACCACTTGGGGACTGGCTTTCATAGCAAAATCTCTAAGCTGGTCATGCAGCAGCTCATTCAATGGAGAAGTTCTTTTAATCTTGCTCATGAAGACCCAGAGTTCTGAAAGAGTTCTACTTTCAAGAAGATTGAGAGAAACTATGAAAGTTCCTTCATTGTGTGTGTATATGTAGATATTCATTTCCTCTCTAACCCTGTCAAATCCAGTAGTGAATCTTGAAATCTCTGCATGAAGAGCTTTTATATACACAGAGTTGTCTGGATTGACCTTCTTATACCTTTCTAGTACACAAAGAAACTTGCCATCATTATTTATTCATGTTTGGTGTGAAAACATCTCCCTAGCTTTATCCCATTCTTCACCTAGCTTCAGCCTCACATTAAGCTTTCTGTCTTTGACCTTAAGATTGTGAAGCCGTTGCTTTTCTTCATGTTCAGCCTTTTGGATAATTAGCTTTTTGGATATGATGTCAGACACTTTGGCATTATCCTCCTCTCTTCTCTTCATATCAGCTTTCTGTTTCAGCAACTCAGCTTCAAAGGCATGATCAACTGGAGTTTCTTCTTCCCATTCAGCATAGTATGCTTCTTCTTCAACCTCCACATCACCAAAGGTATCTTCAGGGGCTTCTTCATATGTATCAAAGTCAAAATCACCCTGTTCACCTTGATAGTAGTCATCATCAATAAAAGTAAACTTCTGCTTTCCTTTATCCTTCCCAGATCCTCCAGCATGTCCTCCTTGATCACCTTGAACTCCTCCTTGTTTCTCCTTATTCTCTCCCTTAGTTGAGGAATCCTCTACAGATTTAGATTTTGTAGCATCAGGATTAACCTCACTTCTTCCCCTTATTTCTCCTCTATCTCCTCCTTGATCATCATCCTCCTCATCTTCATCTTCAGCATCACCCTCAAAGAATTTATTTTGTTCGGCAGTAGGTTGATGTGAATTCCCGATCATATAGTACAGGTGCTTCATACCTTCATTGAGATGCTCCATCCCTCCTTCAATCTTTGCAAACCTTTCCTCATTAAACATCTAATATTCATCAACTGTTTGCTGAATGAAGTCCACTTTGGTAGAAATAGAAGCAATCTCTTTGACACTCTCTGCTATCTGTGCATTTGAAGTTGTAAGATCAGAGATGTCCGAAGCCACAAGTACTTGAGATTGCTGGATTGCATTGACCTTTGGTAGGAGAGTAATCTTCAGGCCTTCAATATCATCTTTTATAGTACCTAGCTTATTTGTTACAAAGGTGGAAGAAGAAGACCGTTCAACCACTTGTGCTTTCAGAATATCTTTCTCAACCTGGGTTTCTTGGAGTTGTTTCTGTAGAGCAGCAATCTGAGCTAACAACGAAGCAGTGTTTGTGTCAGTGTGTGCACTCACCTCAATTTCTCTCAATGGTGTTTCACTCACCTCACGTGCTTGTGTTTCACTCTGTGTTTGATTTGGATTTCTAACCACTAGCTGTTTATCCAGATTTTCTGAAGATGTACCTGCAGGAAAAATCACCCTAGCCCCTTCTAGAGAGGTCAGTGGTGGTTCAATGGGAGTTCGCAAATCCCAATCTCTAGTGAAGTCTAAATAACCATTTTGACTTTGAAACTGGATTTCTTCAGTGTTAGACTCACTAGGTTGCCTTCCACTTTCTCCAGTAAAAATTGCGAGTGGAAAATCCCTTAAGGGAGCTAGAGATGTTCCCTCTGGGAGGGGAGAAAATGATTCTATTATAGATGGCAAATAATCAGATTTTCCCTCTGATGCATGTGAAGGCACTTCTACCGTGACTATGGTAGGCACTGTATCATATCCTATGTGCTATCCTGACCATGTGTCCTGAGTTTCATCTAATAGAATGTCTTCTTCTATTGTGAGTAATGGGAGTGTGCTTGACTCAGTACAGATTGTCGGGGCCCTATGGCTTAGTTCAATAGATTCACCCTGTTGAGAGGGTGTCTCTAGATACTGTTCAGTGGCCATTTCCAAATCCATATCCTATTGAGAGGATACAAACGGGCTAACGGTTGTGGAGACAGAGCTGTTGGATCTCTCATTGTATCTTCTCCACTAGTACTTCTTTGTCTGACATAAACATTTTGTTCAGGTTGATTGGTTAAAGGAGATGACTCAGTGTTTGGCTCTATGACCGGGGATAGAGTTTGTGGTTCTACAAACTCATGGTCGGCCCTATCAACCTCTTGGGTTTCATCAATATTGTCAGAAGAAGAACCAAGGTTAGGAAATATTACCTGTATTGGAGTGGCATCAGAAGTTCCAGCAGGGGTGGAGTGATCCACTGAAGGTTGTTGCTTAGGAACTTGAACTCCATAAGCAGGAAGAGGAATGAATTGGGTCATATAAGGTGTAATGACCACGGGAACATATAGATATTTGAAATATGTGTTTAGTCTTTGAAAAAATTTGACATGAGTGGTCTGAGAAATTTCAGAAATACCATGACTAAACAACTGTTTGTGAGCATCAGAAAGAACATGATTAATCATTAAAGTGAGGAAACGAGGATAAAAACATTTGACTTTCCTTCCACTAGAATGATCACTCTTGGCCACTAAGACTCGTCTGATCAATTGATTCCAAACAAGATGGCCAAAATTGATACGAAGATTATGAGCAACTGCAAAACCAATGTTCTGAAGAAGTGAAGGAATATTATGAAAATTGGTTTTAGTGTAGTTGCTGAAAACTTTAGCCAGGGTGTCAAAGAAAACATCCCACTCACTGACTAAATTGCTTTTGGATAATTTTGTTAAATCTACCGGACCTTGATAGTTGATGTTGGTGAAAAATTGAACTAGGTCAACATCAGAAGGTAAATTAACAAAGTTATCTCTGGGGAGTTGTAAAGAATCACAAAGAATATCTCTGTTTAGTGTGTAGTGTGTGTCACTGATAGTGAATGTAAGAGAAGATAAATCAGTAGACACAATGGCAGTAGAACACAAAAGCCTCAAGGGTTCATGTTTTAAATCAGCATTAAGACAAATTGCATGTCTAATGATAGAATGCTCATTTAAAAACTGAATCCAATACCTAAAACGTTCAACGGAACATTTTAGAGGATCAAAATAACCAAGAAAATTATTTTTGACAATCTCAAAGGCCATTTTGAAAAAACAAACAAAAAACAGTTAATAAAAAATTAATAAGAATTTTAAGGATTTTAAGAACCAAAATCAAAGAATCCACAAAATTCAAATCAAGACTCTTAACAGAAAACAGAAATTGGGTTCAAATAACAATAAAAAAAGAATCGCTTAAAAAAATTTAAAAGAAAAAATCTGCAGCAATTCTTTTAGAAAAGTAGTTAAAGAACCAAGGAAAAAAAAACATGCTAAGTAAAAACTTGAGCAAACAAGACTAAGAAAATAACTAAATAAAAGAAAAAAAACTATTTATTAAAAAGAAATAAACTAAAAAGACTGTCAGTAAGACTATCTGGGATAGTCTTACCGATAGTCTTTCTAGTATAAAAACTCGAAAGACTAAAACAATTACTGTTAAAGTCAAAAAAAAAAATACAATAAACACCAACTAAAATAAAACTGATATTCTAAAAATACTATTAGAAAGACTATTGGATAGTATTTCCGATAGTCTTTTTGGAACTAAAAACTAGTAAACTAACAGATAAATTCAATAAAAATTACAGAAACTAAAATAATTAACAGAAAAATCAAATAAAACCAGAAAAATGCAAGAAAATATTTTAAAAATGCAATAAAAAATCTATAAACCGTTGAAAAACTATTTAAATATTCTTAAATTCATAAATTTCCAGTAAAAATAAATTTCTCCATAGAAAAATCTGAGAAAAATATTTTCAGAGCAAATAAATTATTTAAAAATACTTAACCTAGAAAGGTTAATAAACTAGATAAAAACATGGCATTTAAGAAAAGTAAATTTATACAACAGCTAAGAAAATGTTTTGATAAACTAAAATACAAGTGAATTTTAAGAAAATATACAACACAAAGCACTTGTATTTTAACTAAGAACAAACATCAATAATTATCAATACTAATCACTAAAACTATTTAACATACCCAATTTAACAACTAACCTGGTAAAAGTGGATTCATCAAGAGATTTAGTAAAAATATCTGTTGTTTGTTCCTCTGTGGGTACAAAATGTAACTTCACAGTACCATCCATGACATGCTCTCTGATAAAATGATATCTGATGTCAATGTGCTTGGTTCTCGAGTGCTGAACAAGGTTGTTGGAGATTGCTATGGCACTTGTATTGTCACATAAAATTGGAATTTTGTTTAATACAAAGCCATAGTCCTTTAATTGATTCCTTATCCATAAGATCTGAGCACAGCAGCTTCCAGCAGCAATATATTCAACTTCTGTTGTTGAATTGGAGATTGTTTGTTGTTTCTTGCTATACCAGGAAATCAATCTACCACCTAGGAAGTGACAACTCCTAGAGGTACTCTTTCTATCAACAACACTACCTGCATAATCAGAATCTGTATATCCAACAAGATTAAAACCAAAATCTTTAGGGTACCAGATACCTAAATTAGGTGTACCCTTAAGATATCCCAAGATTCTTTTAACAGCAACGAGATGTAAATCTCTAGGATCCGCTTGGAACCTTGCACATAAGCATGTAGCATGCATAATATCGGGTCTATTTGTAGTAAGATAGAGTAAGAAGCCAATCATACCTCTGTAGCTTGTAACATGTACCTTGATAGAATTATCACAGACTCCAAGTTTGATAGCTGTAGATGATGGAGTTCTTGCTGATGCTGAATCCTCCATGTGATCTTTCTTGAGGAGTTCTTTAAGATACTTGGATTGACAAATAAATATTCCATCTAACCTTTGACTTACTTGTAATCCAAGAAAGAACTTCAGCTCACCCATCATACTCATCTCAAACTTACTCTGCATTAGCTTAGCAAATCTCTTACAGAGATCATCATTAGTAGACCCAAATATGATGTCATCCACATAGACTTGGACTAATATCATATCATTTTTGTGTTTCTTAGAAAAAAGAGTTTTGTCTATGATATCGCTAACAAAACCATTTTCTAAAAGAAAACCAGAGAGAGTTTCATACCATTTTCTTGGGGCTTGTTTAAGACCATAGATAGCCTTGAAGAGGAAGTACACAAAGTCCATCAACTCCTGATTTTCAAAGCCAGGGGGCTGTTCCACATACACTTCTTCATCCAGCTCACCATTCAGAAATGCACTCTTAACATCCATTTGATAAACTTTAAAATTGGAGAAAGCTGCAAATGCTAAGAACATCCTGATAGCCTCAAGCCTAGCCACTGGTGCATAGGTTTCATCATAATCAATACCTTCAGCTTGTGAATACCCTTGAGCAACCAGTCTTGATCTATTTCTTGTTACTATGCCATCCTCATCTAACTTATTTCTGAATACCCATCTAGTACCAACTAATTTTCTGTTTTTTGGTCTGGGTACCAGCTTCCAGACTTGCTGTTGTTCAAATTGATTGAGTTCATCTTGCATAGCAATCACCCAATCAGGATCAGTCAGTGCTTCCTCAGTCTTCTTTGGTTCCATCTCAGAAAGAAACCCTGAATAATGACATTCATTCTGAGTAGCACTTCTAGTTCTAACTCCATCACCTGGATCACCAATGATCAGCTCAAAAGGATGAGCTATATTCCAAACAATTTGTCTTGGAAGATTTGATCTTGATGATTCACCTTTTTCTTCATTCTGGTGTTGTGAATGACTAGTTGATCCTTCATTTCCTCCCCCTGAGTTGTTGCTAGATTGCCTAGATGATTCTTCTCCAGTGTTGGTGGTATCTCTATTGTTATTAATATTTCCACCATCACCGCCATGATCATTATCATAATTGTTATTATCATTACCAGCATCAATCTCAGGTGGAGCTTCATCATATGATTCTGAATCTGGAAAGTTATCAAACTTCAGTTTCTCAGATGAATTTCTATTTGGATACTTGGGAGCTTAGTGTCATCAAATGTAACATTGACACTTTCTTTCACTTGGTGACTGTCAATTAAGTACACCCTGTAAGATCTTCTTGAGTAACCAACAAAGATAGCTTCATATGCCTTGGCCTCAAACTTGCCACGTCTAACATCTTCATCCTTAAGCACAAAGCATTTAGCACCAAATACATGAAAGTATTTGAGAGTTGGTTTCTTGTTATTCATGATCTCATAAGGAGTCTTTATTAAGTCCTTGTTGATTAAAGTTCGATTCTGAGTATAACAAGCAGTATTTACAGCTTTAGCCCAGAAGTACATTGGAAGTCTTGATTCACTTAACATTGTTCTTGTAACTTCAATCAATGTACGATTCTTTCTTTCTACCACTCCATTCTGTTGAGGAGTTCTAGGGGCTGAATATTGTCTTGTTATTCCCTTATCTGCACAAAATTCATTTAGGACTGCATTTTTGAATTCAGATCCATTATCTGACCTTATAGCTCTAACAGGGAATCTAGAATCCAGCTCAATCAACTTCACATGATCAATCACCATCTGTGGAGTTTCATCCTTGGAATGTAGGAATAAAACCCATGTATATTTGGAATAGTCATCAACAATCACAAGTGCATATTGTTTCTTTGACATAGACATCACATTAACTAGGCCAAACAAATCCATGTGCAGTAGCTGATGTGGTTCTGTTATTGATGATGTGTTAGTGCCCTTGTGAGATGTTTTCTTTGACTTTACTTTCTGACAAGCCTCACACAGTCCTTCCTGTGTAAATTCCATCTGAGGCAGACCTCTCACCAATTCCCTCTTGACTAGGAAGTTCATTGTTTTGAAGTTCAGGTGAGACATCTTCTTGTGCCATAGCCAACTTTCATCTGATGAAGCTTTAGCATAAAAACAATTAACTTCATCTTTGCATCCAGAATATAAATCAGCTATGAACAAGTTCCCTTTCCTAACTCCTTGAAGTGCAGGCTTTCCATTCTTCTTGTGAAGGATCTGGCACTTCTCTTTATCAAAGGAAACAACATATCCTCTGTCACAGAATTGACTGATGCTGAGAAGATTGTGCTTCAGACCTTCCAAAATGGATACAACTTCAATGATAACATTTCCAGATTCCAAATAGCCATATCCTTCAGTTAAACCTTTGATGTTATCTCCAAAGGTAACCACTGGGCCAACTTTCACAACCACATTTGATAGCATGGTTCTATCTCCGATCATACGCCTTGAACATCCACTGTCCAAAATTCACATAACACGGTTAACATGTTCCACACCCTGTAATATCAAATTGATTAGTCCTTCCTCGGAACCCAAACTTGATTGGGTCCGGCATAGTTAAAGAACTGGCCTTTGTCAGGCAAAACAACATTCTTAAACTTAACTACTTCAACCTCTTTAACAAAAGAGCGTTTCAATTTATAACCAGCCTTAACACATTTCTGAGTAGGCTTACGTACAAATGAATCCACTCTAGTCTTGGGAGGACTAGTAGTCTTAGATCTAACATGCTTCTTATTATTAACATGTTGACGGGGAGCAGTCTTATTATCAAATACATGCTTACTATTAAAATAAGCATACATAAATTAAATGCACAAGACATGCAATTCACCATACCACATGCTTTATGAGACAGATTAATAGCAGGCATGTTAGTTCTACTGTTGTTTTGTTCCACTGTATGAATGTCTGATTTGGTCTCAGTTGCTGGAACAACTTTGACAAAACCCTCAGGCACACATTTGTTGGACTGAGCAATTTCATAAGCAAGGTCCTCAGTATGCATTTCCTCTTGAATAATAATGGAATATTCATTCAGAGGTTATGCCATAGATTCTCTAAAGAGAGGGTCTTTAATACCCTTAAGCACATGTGGTAAACCCCTTTCTTCAGCACTGACTCTATTAGGGGTATTGATGCCTAACATCCCAACAACCTCGTTATAGCCAAAACATATAACAACAGTTTGGCTAATAGCTTGCTTGTTGAAAATCTCTTTAGCAGTTTTGCAAGAATTATAGTAGGCTCTGACTTTAGTCTCAAGTTCAGTGATCTTGTCTTTAAGAATAATTTCTAATTGTTTATAGCAGTTAACCCTATTCTCAAGAAAAGCTACTTTATCTTTTAGTTCATCCTAATTAATATGCACCGGTCTTAATTCTTTAACCTCTTTTTCTAAAGCAAAGTTCTGAAGAATTATTCGATCATTTTCACTACGTGCACAAGATCAAGTACTACTAAGATGATAAACCATTTCTGAATCAGTGAAAATTACCTCAGACTTAGAAGATGAAGAACTGCCTTCCTTAGCCATAAGTGCAAGATTGCCAACTTCTCCATCTTCCTCATCACTGTCAGTATCATCTCTGCTCTTTCCTTCTACAAGATAAGCATTCCCTATTATGTTCTTCTTTCTTGAATCAAATGAGTTCTTCTTTGCTTGTCTAGGTTTTTTACATTCTGTAGCAAAGTGTCCCAACTCATTGTAGTTAAAGCATCTGATAGTGCTCATGCCCACAGTTTCAGTTTTATAGCCACCACTTGTGCTATTAGAGGAAGAAGAACTACTTCTTTGGAACCTTGGTTTAAATTTGAGATTTGGATTCCTTCTGAATCTAAAGTTTCCAAATTTCTTCACTATCATATCCATTGACTCATCTTCCAATTTCTCAAGCTCTTCTATGGAATAGAAGTCTCCATCAGATTGACTAGTAGATGTAAATCCATATTCAGTCACAGTTACATCCTTGTCTAAACTGGAGGGTCGAGCAACCTTCACCTCCAGTTTCTGAGGAACTTCTGTTACAAGTGCAGTAGACGTACTGACCACTTTTCCCGTTCCATAGATCTCCTTTTGTTGAATCTGTTCCAACTCATAGGTTTTCAGTACTCCATAGAGTCTTTCAAGATAAATCTCACTTAAGTCTCTTGCTTCCCGTATAGCTGAAATCCTGTGTTCCAGATGAGTTGGAAGTGTTAAAAAGGAATTTCTTATTGATCTCCCTGATGGTATAATGTTTTCCTTGAAGGTTCAGGTCAATGATCAATTTATTATATCTCTCAAAAACTTCAGATATTCCTTCCCCTGGATTGGACCTGAAGTGTTCATAGGAAGAGGTAAGGATTTCCAACTTGTTCTCCCTTACTTTCTCTATCCCTTCATTGATGATTTCTATTATTTCCCAGATATGCTTAGCATCTTTACAATTGAGAACATGATTATGCATAACTGGATCCAAACAGTCAACTAGGATTAACTGCAAGCTAGCATCCAAGGAAGTTGTTAGGGTTGATACATTTAGAATGATGATAACAAAATACTCAAGACAAGAATTTGATCATGATATCGAAGCTGATAGTCAGAAAGCTAAATCATAGAAGCTGATAATCAGGAAGCTAACTAGAAGGCACTTTATCTATCCAAGGTCTAAAAGCCATATCACATGTATGGAAGATATTCTGTCATCAAGTTAGGAAGCAATTCAAAAGCAAGCCAACAGAAGTCTAATCAAGCACCAAGTGTTTCAGTGGTAAGTTTGCCAAAACAACTCAGTAATGGTGAGTCAATAAGGATGAGAGATGTTTTGTCTAAAGATGAAGTTAAAGGTATCCGTTCTACGGATAAAGCTATGGAAGTCTCATCTCATCTACGGATAAAAGCTGAAAACATCTCATCTCATCTACGGATAGAAGCTGAGGACATCTTATCTCATCAACGGATATTCCATCTGCGAATAAACTGAAGATAGTTTATCTACAGATGCAGCTAAGGATGTCATGTTCTACCTATGGATGCAGCTAAGGATGTCATGTTATATCTATGGATACAGTTCAAGATATTACTTCTACTGATATTCTGAGATTGCTATTCTACGAATAAATGAAGAAGAATAGTAGTCTACGGATAAAGAATTAATACGCCTACTGATATTCATTCCATTCAAGAAAAGCAAATCTATGTAAAGGAATATTTTTAAGTTTTCTTTATTTAACAGGTTGAATGGAGGACAATCTCAGAGATCACCATTACACACCCGTGACTGAAAGATGATGGACAACGACGCAAAAGATGTATGGAATAGGGAGTCAAACTGTAAATATTCGAAGGCTCAAATTCCTACAAATGAAATGTGAAGTCATCCATTATCTTCTATGTCTCGAAGGATAAATAAGAGTTAAAGCAGCTACCTAGAAGTTTATCTTCTAACTGGATGCAAAGGAAATGCTTGACAAGCATGAGGACCTATGCAAAACTACATGTTCACTTATCTCAGCTGATAGTGACTTAACAGTCGTGTATTCAAGGAAAGAATCACATAGAACCAGAAAGCATTCTTTGGGACTATACAAGTTTATCTGTGATGCCAACCAAGGCATTTCCCAAATAGAATAGCTTCAGAGTCGAACATTTGAACAAGCAGAACCAAAAATGTAATATTTTATTATGTTGTAGGTTTTGATTGTAACATACAGTTGATGTATATAAAACTGTATGAAGTAGCATAGAAAAGTGTGGAGAGAGCACCAAGCTGAAAGAAAAACACTTAGGCTCTCTTTCATCATCTGTGTAAGCAGCTGGAGTTTGTTGTAAAACAAAACCAGAGAATTCTTCAATATACAACTCAGGTGGGCTTTTTCCGAGAAACCCACCTGAAAAGTTTAAAAAGTTTGCTTGTCTCCTGCATTTCTTTTTAACTTGAAGAATTTATTTTTGTTCAAAGCTTGACTGAATTTAGTTAATTTACAAACTCATATATTCATACTCGACAAGGTGTGAAAAAGTTTTGTAAAATTAACTAGATTGTATTCAACCACCCCCCCCCCCCCCCCCCCCTTCTACAATCTAGGTTGCATTGTTCTGAGAATAACAGAAGCATCTTCCTTTTCATCAGCTGTATAATCTTTAGGCTCTTTGGGATACATCCTTGCAGCTTGAACAACCACATTATTCTCAATGCGTTCTTCCTCAACAACCATTGGAATAGTTGGTCCTTTCTTCAAAATGTAGTTGGTCCTTCCTCAACGTGTAGTTGGTGATATGTTAGTTTTGAATGTTTTAATTGGTGAAAATGATGTGTACTGTAAGATCCGGGAAAATTACGTGTTAATATTTGATGTGAAATGAAATTTTAATTTCATATTAAGAGTTATTAAATGATTTATCTGTTTAAACGTGCTAAGTTATTTGTTAAATGATTGAAAATGTGATATTGTGATGCTATGTGAAATGTGTGGGGAATTAGAAACTATTTTGAAAAGGATGTCATACTAATTTATTCTATTTTAAATTATCAAAGAGAAAATTTGGATCGTTCCCAAATTATTCGGGAGATTGGTATATCGTTCGTACCAATATTTCATTCGTTAAAGTAGGAAGTATTCGAAAATATTCGCAATAAAGGTATTTTGGTTCGTATATTTTGAATTAAACGATATTTGTAGTTATCCGTACTTTATGGATGCTTATCGTCTCGTGAAACGTGTATTCTGCTTTATTAAAGGTTTAAAGCATATATTCTGTTAAATTGTATTTAAAGCGATCTATCGGATCAGTATCGATCCAAAAATGTCGTTTGGGGTATTATTTTCCGTTTAATATAAAAAGGCAAATCGTACTTTGTTTTGCGTATAATAAAGCTTAATTACAGTTAAAAATCTAAAAACCCCTGAAACGTGTTCTTCGTGTTCTTGAGAATCAAACTCAATTTTGAAGGCGTTATCGGAATCCGATTTCGATGTTCTTATAACCAAAATGAATCTCTCATCATCTTCTATCCAAATCCATCATCATCATCTGTGTGGGTAAGATCCTTAAATTTTTCCGATTTTAATTATTTTTATTATTTCGAATTTTAGGGTTTAATTTGGGGAAAATCGTGTTATTGATTGTTCTTGT
Organism: Heracleum sosnowskyi; assembly: GCA_030848705.1. Taxonomy (NCBI): domain Eukaryota; kingdom Viridiplantae; phylum Streptophyta; class Magnoliopsida; order Apiales; family Apiaceae; genus Heracleum; species Heracleum sosnowskyi. The sequence goes on from CM061244.1 coordinate 47,535,130, forward strand.
TAATTGATTGCATAATCATGTTGTTCGTGTCATGAGGGGTATGTGGGTGATTTTTAATTTAATTTCTGAGTTGGAAATCGACCAAATCGGAAGTTTAGAAGTTCGCCGGAAAAGTTTGAAGCTTTGGCCGGATTTTGAGTTGTGGCGATTTGTTCTTGATTGTGTTAATGCCATGTAATAGATCGTTTAAATTGGAGTCTGTTCATGTATAAATATTGAAGGTTGGCTTTCGTTTTTGTTCGCCGGAAAAAGCCGCCGCCGGTAGTTTCTCGGCTTTGGAAGTCGATTTCGACCAGTTTCTGTGATGTTTGAGGTTGATTTAAGTAGAATACGATTGCCTTGGTAACCCCCGTGTTTTCCCCCTTGAAAATCGTGTGTTTTGGACGGTTTGCGGTCGCCGGATTCTGGGTTGGGTTGCCGGAACTCCGCCGGCGGCGGGTTGTTCTTGGCGACCCATATCCGTTCTTGGCGACCCGTTTTCAAAACCCTACCCGACCCGGTTTCGATCCAGAAAACCCTAATTGTATTTCTAAAAACTGTTTCTGGATTTTTATTTTTAAAATAATTCAAAAATAGTTTTATAATTCTAAAAATCATATCTTTAATTTAAAAATACATTTTATTATTCAGAAAATTCAGAAAAATTATATTTATTATTTAAATTCGAAAATTGATTAAACTTAATTATTTTAATTATTTTTAATTAATAATTATTTTATTTAATTAATTGATTAATTCTTTTAATCAGTTAATTCTTAAAAATTGGTTATTAATTAGATTTAATTAATTTAAAATTCAGTTTAATTATTTTCAAACCTATTTATTATTTTAAAATAGTTTGAGCATTTAAAGAGTGTCAATTAATTTTATTAATTGATTTATTTGTATTTAAAATACATATATTGGATTTAAAAATCCGATTTTTGATTTAAAAATTGTTTGTGGCTTATTTAAATTCAAATAAGCTTCGTGTGATGTTTTAAAAATGGTTATAAGTGCTATATGGTTTGTATGAGTTGTGTAATGTGTTTTATAGTCCGTATATGCCCGTACTAGGGCTAGTGTCTGAGTTTTAAATATCGTAAATTAGACCGGGCGTCCGATACGTAACCGGTTACTTGTTTAAATATGTTATGTGAATGATGTGAATTATCTGTTGTTGAGTCATGCATGCGAATAAATTGTGTTGAGACTTGTTTGAGTATTTGGTCGTGTCTAATATCATCACGAGGGGTAGTTGGGATAGAAATTTGTCGGTTATGTTAGAAAGTGAGATTTACGAGGCCGTTGACTTAGATGTTGACTTTTATAGTATGGGGAGTTTCGTCAAGCGAGTTACGAGGATTACTTGTATAGTTAGTTGTGATCATTCTATCAATTGAAATGTGGTTGTCTGTGCAACAGAGGCTATTGGACGAGACGAGTCAGATTATCGAAGTTAAGTTACAATCGTTTATGGAATGTGAAATCATACGTTGAAGACTAAGTACCGTCTCATGTTTGACTATCGAGGCTGGCACGTGGATTCGAAATGGTAAAAGCAGACTAGTGGTATTCGCAAGAGCGTTAAAGCAAAGAAGGACGGAGGTAGAGAATCGTGCGACAAGACAGAATAAGGAGGAAATCGTATTGTTTCAGCGTTACGAAATAGCTAAGGACCAGAGGCAAGTGTTTATACCCTTGCTTATTAATTAAGGGATATTATCTTGAATTATTAGTATGCATGTTGAATGCTTATTACTGAATTTTCAAATGTTGATTTCTTTGCATTGAATTGCAAGTATGTTATTTAATCTCATAAATTGACGAGTACTCTTTTATACCTTTTGAGTTTAGATTCATATTTTCATATTGATTGGAAAGATATACTTATTATATTGAAAAGTTTGAAGAGATAATTATGGGCCGTATACTAAGGCTTTCTTTTAAAAGACATGATTTTAAAACATTAGGTTGGAATATTGCCAACCCTAGATGAGTGGGAACTTGTGAACCCTATGTTGAAAATGTTATTTTAAATTCCGAAGTTGTGGTACTTGTTCTACAAGTATTCCATTTTTCCATCCTGCACCCTTGCAAGTATTATTATCATTTCTTGTTAATGCGATCATCTGATCCATTCCCTGATTCGAATTCATTTATGCTGTGCATGATTTAGTTTACTTCCTTCAAATACGAGGCTTATCTATTATAAGTATATGTTCGAAGGACTTGAACTATTTCTGTCAGAAGTTAATAAACCCTTGTTTTCTTCATTTATAAACTTCACCCTGAATTTTTCTTAAACTTGAACTTGACTTTCTTGTCACTTACCAGATTGTTGAATCTTAACTAATTCTTCCATGATGTGATCATTTGAACTGTTGAGGCCATCTAGAGCCTGTTCTTTGAACCCTATTCTATATTGAGTTGTTACAAATTCTGTTGATATCATAATGCCTGTTTCATATCAGACTAAATCTTGTTGAGCATGTCATTGTTTATTCTTCATTATATCCCAGTTGTTACATCGAACTCGTCGATGCTTATTATATTGTCACTTTTCATATGCACCTCCCCATATTGTGTCGATCTCGTCGATACTAGATTATATTGTTATTCCTTAATGGATTCTTCATAATTGAACTGTTTCCTGGAACGTGAGTTTTCCAGCAATTGTTGTATTAGGTTGTCGATTCTTCCGACACCTGATTGTCGAAGGAAGGTTGTCAATTGTTCTGACACCTGACGTATATATATATAATATAGGATTGAAATGTTTTTTTAAATGGGACCAGTAATTGGTCGGGCCATATTTATGGTCGGAATAAATTAAGGCCCAGATTGGCCTAGGATCCAGTAGAGGACTTTGCTATAAGCAAGTCCGGGGTTGATGCGTGGCTGGCCAGCAGCACAACCTTTGATTTGATAAATGTTAAAAATCCAATTCTAATATTAATTCTTATTTCTGGGATGAGTTACATCCATATGTTTTGTACTTGTGAGTTATGACCTGATATTCAGGTTTATTCGTTGCGTAAAATTGTTGGTTGTTGATTAATAAATGGTGGTTTCAATCTTGCTGAAATCACTTACTCTTAATTCATTTGGATTCCAAATAGTCGAAATCCACTTCCGTGATTCCATTGGCAGTCGTGAGATATCTATCTTGATGAGTTTTATTCATACCGCATACCCAGTCGGTACTATATTAAAGTCTTGGAGTGCGTTCTTTATTTCTTGACCGAGCGTTGGCTCATTCTTACCCCTTGATTATTCTAACCTTCCAGAGTTGTTGGTTTCAGAAAATGTTATGAATATACCTGTTATCTTCAAAACTAGTATTTTTGTACAAACTATGGTCTTGAAGACGTATGAGTTATATTTATTTCATATTTTCTACTTACTATTGTAGTTATTGTTGATTCGGTCGCCGTAACGACCAATATAAATCTTTTTGTGTTTTAAACTATTCAATTGCGAGAAGAAGAATGAGAAATTGTGGTAAATTACCAAACTTGATTTGAAAATATTAGAGATTACAAATGTTTAAGCCAAAGGCTTGTTTATTTGAAAATCCAAAGTTTATTTTGGAAACCTTTCGTATTATATTTAATAATGCGCTTGCTGAGCAATTCATTCGCTCATACTTGTTTTATTTGTATATATTTTAGCCTGCCAAAAAGAAGGTGTATTGGCGAGAGTTGTCCGCGTAGCTGATCAGAGATGGGGAAAGATATTAGCGTAAAGACGTTTTGATCCAGAGCATTGGAGTTAGTGATAGGTTTGTATATAGATGTTTTCTATTGAATAAGATATTGTATAAGAGTAGTGGCCTGGTATACTTCTTATCGAAGTTATACTAGTGTTTTAGATTGTATGTAAAGAGAATGGTTGTAAAGAGGAAAAATTTTATGTAATGGAAATTTTGGATTCTTGTTTCTAGCACTATAACCTTTAAAGATTCTTGGTAGAGTTGGGGTCACAGATATTATTATTATTGTGTTGATTTTATATTGAACAGGTTGTTTGGATTAAGAGTGCAGTGTGACGACCAAATCCTTTGACCCCGGATTTGGGGGCGTTACATGTACGGTGGTCTATTTTTCTATAACCAATCAGATATTAACACATGACATTTTGTAACTATTTTTGTACCCAATTCGGTACCTCTAACATTATTCTATTATTGTTTCATTTTTAAATTTTATATAAATTAAAACTTGAATCAGTGTTGTAACTTCAACTTGAATCAGCGATTAATCAACCGACATATCGGAAATCGGCCGGCTTCCGATCTCATCTTCCAGAATTAATGTACTAATCGTTTTTCTACATATCTTGTCAAAATCAGAGTTGTGAAGAAAAATTCTGAGAAAAATTTTGTTTTTCGACGAAAAGTTTAACGTCTTAATTGGAGTAATGTCGTTTCTTCCAACTTCAACTTTTTTAACACTTTTGTTTGTATGTGTATGTGTATGAAAGTGGAAAGAGATATGAATATATGAGAGACAAAAAGAGAGAGAGATTAGAAGTGCACTGTGGGTGGGAGAAGGTGTTGTTTGATTGAAATTACTAATCTGCAATTGGTGTATTTCTATTTTGTTTATACAATTGTATGCAAGTATTACTTGCTAATATATTTTCATTTTTTTCCACCTTTTTAGTTCTATATTAACACTTTTTGATTTGTTTTAATATTTTCACACATAGATATATTTATAATAAAATACGAAGTATATTTTTATAGATAGATAATAAATAGAGTAATTTAATATATATTTTTAAAATTGTTCAATATTTCTTCGACCTTATTCATAAAAAAAACATCATTGAGTAAATATGATTGTTTGAAAAATAATAATCTATTTTGAGTTGTTTGGAAAATAATTTTTAGATTTTAATTGGTAATTGTATTATAATAGTATTACAATAAAAGAGTTTTTCTACTAATCCATTGCTATTATTATTATTATTATTATTATTATTATTATTATTATTGAATATTGAATATTAAAATTAGCTCATAATCTATAATAATATAATTTCAATTTGTTTTAAATCAAAAAAGTGACTTATTAATATTATTGTATTTAGATTAATTATAATTGTGTTATATATGGAAATGTTAAATCAAGTAAATAATATATATATATATATATATATATATATATATATATTAAAATTATTAATTAACCATAATTAGTATAGTATGATTAGAATAGTAAATAAGATTTTTTTTAATATAATACGATTGCTCTAAAATTTAGTATATAAATAAATTATTTTGTTAATGTTTTTTTTATGAATGGACTTCCTAAAATAATTTATATTTTATATTTTTTGATTGGTTAACTGGAATTTGGTAATTGAAGAAAATATTGAATTTATTATGATTGGTCTAAAATTTAGGAATACTAGCATATAACCCGTGCAAGGCACGAGCCTTAAAAAATAATAAATTAAAAAATTTAATGTGAACGGAAAATATTAAAATAAAAGTAAAAAAAAATGAGAAACTTAAATATTAATTGGAAAATAAAAAATATAAAAAAATATAGATGGGGCTGAGGAGGATAAATGATGTATTATTAATATTATTTTATTATAAAATAATATTAATAATAAGGATATATAGAAAATCTAAAATGTTTTAATTAAAAAAAGTAATTGTCCGTTATATTTTTAGAAGTGTTTTAATTATATTAATTGTATTTATTAAAAAAAATACGTTGAAATGTTAAAATAAGTAAGTTTTTTTAGTAAGGACAAATAGAAAATGTAACATGTTTTAATTAAAAAAAATATTAACTGCTCGTAATATTTTTAGATGTGTTTTAATTATATTAATTGTATTTGTTAAAAAAATACGATCATTTGTTAAAATATGTAAGTTTTTTTAAATAATTAAAAGTATTAAAATAGGTTTTAAAATATATAAGTAAGGGTTGCACTTGATATTTTTTGAAAAGAGAGATTTTACTAATAACAAATATAAAACGTAATGCAGTAGAACCTTGATAAATGAATGTTCGATAAATGAATAACCTCGTCAAATGAATAATTTTTTTCGGTCCCGACTTGGGACAATGGACTCAATGAATAATCTTGCTAAATTGCTAAATGCATTAACGAATATTTTTTTCGTAAGTCTTTATAGGCCCTATTTAAATATAAATAAATAATCACTATATTTTAAATAATATTTTTATATTTATGAAATATATGAATACATTTGATCTAATAAATAATTTGCATACACATTAATAAATAATACTATAAGCATATCTTCTCGAAAAATGTTTCTAAAGTTAATTGCTTGTTTTTTTTTCTGCCTCCACCAAAATGCATCTGATCCTCCACCAAAATGCATCTAGTAATTTTATGATTGTGTGATCAAAATAAGAATTTAGAATTATACATAGCTTGTTATATAAGTGGTTCTTACCTCTACTGTACTGTATCTATTGTGTAACTTATCTAGAATTCAAAACAAAATGAATGTAATTAAACAATACATAAAAATTATAACCATCATAAATTTTACGTACATTAACATAAAATGTATAAAAAATCTTGTTAAAACAAAATGTACAAAATAATATAATTATAATTAAAAAATCTGAAAATAATATTTAATTAATAAATATTCATTTATCGACAATTGAATAAAATATTCATTAATCGATAAATAAATAATCTCACTAAATGAATATTTTTTTGTTGTCCCAAGTGTATTCATTTATCGAGGTTCTACTGTATATTTTAATTTAAAGGTAATTGCCCGTGATATTTTTGGAAATGAAGTAGATTTTGTTAGAAAAAATGTTTTAACTATAAAAGGCAATCAGCTAGTTACTATTTTTAAATTATTTTATTATTTATTAAATAGAGTATTAAAATAGATTTTAAAATAAATAAGTAAGTATTGCACCTCATATTTTTTGAAAATAGAGATTTTAGTGATAACAAATAGAAAAGATAATATGTTTTAATTTAAAGGTAATTGTCGTGATATTTTTGGAAAATAAGTATATTTTGTTAGAATTTTTTTTTTAATTATAAAAGGCAATCAACTAGTTACTATTTTTATATTATTTTATTATTTATTAAATAGAGTATTAAAATAGGTTTTAAAATAAATAAGCAAGGATTGCACCTCATATTTTTGGAAAACAGAGATTTTAGTGATAACAAATATAAAAGATAATATGTTTTAATTTAAAAATAATTGTCATGATATTTTTGGAAAAGGAGTAAATTTTGTTAGAAAAAAAAATATTTTAATTATAAAATGCAATCATCTAGTTACTATTTTTTATTATTTATTAAATAAAATAAAAGACCGAAAACCGAAAACCAAAACTTTTAATGTTTTGGGTTTAATAATATAGTATAGATTTAATTTAATATGATTGGTCTAAAATTTAGGAATTGACTCTAATAGGTCTTAATATGATTTATATTTTTTAATTGATAATTTATATTTTCTGATTGGTTAATTGGACTTCAGTAATGAGTAAAGTATTTTACTTATTATGATTGGTCTAAAATTTAGGAATTGACTCTGTTTGGTCCTAACTAGACTTTGAGAAACGTATTTTACTTATAATGATTGGTTTAAATTTTAGGAATTAAAATTTAAGAATTGAATCTGATTGGTCCTAAAATAATTTATATTTTCTGATTGGTTAACTAGACTTTGGTAATGAGGAAAATATTTAACTTATTATGATTGGTCTAAAATTTAGGAATTGACTCTGATTGATCTTAAAATAATTCAAAATTTCTGATTGGTTAACCGCCGGGGTAGACTGAGGTATTATAATAAGGATAAATTTCGGGAGATATTTTTGAGTTCCCCAATAGTACTCACCAAAATAATATTTAAAAAGATTGTGAATATCAAAAAAATATGTATGAAAAATACAATAATTTTATATATATACCACCAAAATTACCGTCAGGTTCATTTTCTTCAAACATAAATATATAAACTAACTTATATCCTGCACGGAGTACTTTAAAATCTAAAATAAAAATAATTAAGTCAAAAATAATTAAGCAATAATAGTTAATTAAAAACATAAAGAATCACCGTAACAACCACACTTTTAATGTTTCATATTTTATAGATAGTATAGATAGATTAATTAGATTTTTAAAAATGTACTTAAGTAAGTTATATATATTTAGTATTGTGAAATTCAAAAGTATAATTTTTTTGCTTTACTGAAATTAATGTGCATATATATTTCGAAAATAAAATTTATTAAATAATGTTGTAGCAAAAGACTGCTTAAACATAGTAGATAGCTAAGCTAAGTTATTATGATGTATTTATTACATTAATTTATTTAACTTTGTTAAATTTATTTGATAAAAAATAATATTGTCAGTGAAATAGATAATTAATCAATATTTCTTTTATATTTGTAAAATTTTATAAGTTACCATTATAAAAAGTAATTCAAATAAATATTAACTTAAAATTTTCAGCTTTCATTTATTCATTTAAGCAATTTTAAATCAAATAATTTTAAGTTAGGTGTATGTTTGACGTCGTCAGAATAATAATGATAGAGGTACCGAATTGGGTACCGAATTTTGGTACCAAATGATGAGGCATTAGTGATATGGAAGATTGAGATGATTTTATTGGGGAAATTAATATGAATGCAGGGGGTCACTATTATTAATTAAGTTGACATTTGAGATTCATTTTGGTATCCAATTTGATACCCCGACATTATTCATAATTTAAAGGATAAGCGCAAAAAGAGAAAAGGAGAAGAATTTATTGCATATGGTTGGATAGTAATCGCACGTGAAGAAAAACTTTTAGAAAACTTGGAAAAAGGAAAAGGCAAATTAGATGAATCCATGAACCTCGTGACATTAATTTTATTCGATTACTCCTTTTCTTTTTTGTTAATTTTAATATATTATATTAAAAAGAAATGACACGACTGTACAAGAAAGTAAAATCATCCCAAACAAATAATGTAACGAGTTATCAGATGAAAGTAGACAAATTAATTAACAAATTAGTAACTTAGCAGAAGAAAGGTTTAAAATCGACCAACGATTAATCCTTCCCAGCTTGTAAATGTCGGAGCTATCCAACAAATCAGCAATCGTATAGTGTGATAAAGTAGAAGTCCCTTCCTCCAAACCAGCTTTCCATCCTGGTAGAGGCCACCTGTATTCTCTGATTAAATTGAAAAAAATTACAGTAATTTTTTTATAAAATAATGTACAACAATTAAATGCTTAAACCATTTTCAAGAGGGGTTCTTGGAGCAGTCCAGTCCAACAGAGGAGATTTAAATTGCGTTAAGATTTTTTTTATTTATTAAGATAAGAGAAAAAAAGACCCTGAGATTATATTAGGAAAATTATCCAAAATTAGAGTATGTTGAATAGTGTTAGTTAAAATAATTAATTATGATTATAAAATAGAGAAAAATGGCACTAAGGATGACCCTTTTTTTTTATTTAAATATTTAGGCTTATATGCATTATAATTAGTATCTGTTCTCAGATAATTTTGGAGTAAGTAAGAATCGAATCACGATAAAAGATAAGTTTTAACCACTTGAGATATCTCATAAGAATGATCTTTTAAGTATAAAAGATGGATGACATTTTTGTAATAATTAAGTACACTCTTTATATTAACAAAAATAGCCTTAAAATTGTATTAAAAATGTCTTAAACAGTTAAACTTAGATAACTTACCTAGGGTTCGTTTGGTTCATGATAAATTAGGTATGAGTTTAAAATTAACAAAACTCCTACCTCATTTTTTGTTCAAAAAATTTTATTGTCAAACCCATACCTAGAAATCAAAAAATTTTATTGTCAAACCCATACCTAGAAATTCCGAAACCCCTGAGTATGGAGTTTTGATACCGTGGGTATAAAAAGGGGTATGAGTATCAATTCTAATATAATTTATTTAATTTAATGCAAAAAATATTATAAATATTAAAAATTATTTTTATTTACAAATAAATGCTACTAATAATTATACAATAATTTTATAATTTTATATAATATAAATTAATTTAATTTATAACTTAACATCATTTTAAAGGTCATTACTGAACGAAACACATAATATCATAATTGAACTTTTAATCCAGGGCCAGCAAACCCTATAAAATAACGATTGTGTAATATTTATTAAATCGGTAACGTATTATACTGAAATGATGTTAACTATAATGTTTGGTTATATTTTTAAAAATAGTATATTATTATTATTTCAAATTGTTAAAAATTGAATATATTTTTTTTCAATATGATAATAGATTAGACGGAGTTTCACTACAAGTTTTAAAAGATAAAATCAATAATATATTAATATTATTTATAAATTTTATTTATGACATGTTATATATATTTTTAACTAAAATTTTTGAATGGTTGGAAATTCTTTTATAACCTTTTTTACTACAAAAAGATAGTGGTGATTTTATAAATAGATAAATTTATTTTGAATTTAAAATTATACCTACATATATGGAAAAAAATTATAATCTCATGTAAAGGTGCTCTCATGAATTTTTTTTTTGGACAAAAATGATCTTAGAAACATGATACTCTTATAATAATAATATTTTTTTACAATTAGAAATCGTAGTGAGTGTGATGAGATATTTAAGTAATATGATTTTGTTATATTTTCGGCCTTAAATCTAGGATAAATAGTAGATTATGTATTTTTATATATGTACTTTAGTGTGTATACTACACTTTTTATTTACACAACTTACAATATACATATTAAAATTACATAATTTTTAAGTAATATTTAGTAGCTATATTTGTTAAACTTATAGAGATTTGTAATAAAATTTCACATCGTCTATTATCATATTATAATAATATATTTTGTTTTTAAGTACTTAAAATAATAATAATATATTATTTTTAAAATTAAACCGATCATTACAAACAACTCCACACATTAAACAATTTTACACAATCATTATTTTATATTATTTTAACTTATTTTAGCTAACTATTTTAGAATAGAGCACTAGAACATTGATATGTACCCCAAAACCGTTCCCAAAATTAATTCTAAATAACATGACACACCAAATATTGAATTATAACCTCTTCTTTTTTTGCTAATTAAACACACATCATTGTGTTTATGACAAATTTTGAATCCTCAACAAGCGAAAGAAATAATTTATGAACGTAATATATACGCGAGATTCATTTTAGTATTAAAAAAGTTAGTAATTATACATTTACATGTCAATTTTGGTGATTATACAGTGACACATCAGTTTTGGTAGAAAATTTGGAAAAAAATTTAGAGTCTTAAATATGGTCCAAAAATGTCACAATCAATATTCCAAACTATTCCAAACTGTACCAAACTAATGAACAATAATAATTTGGGAAAGTGATAAAACTCAAATCCATACATCCGTAAACTCATTCTGGAAATGATTGTTTGATTTATTCATTTAGATTTTTCTCTGTTTTAACTGACCACCTAAAATACCTCCCCCACATAGGAGTGTATATATATATATATCTTCTTCGCATATACGTACATACAGAACACAATCATCATCATATTATATTTGTTAATGGAGGAGGAAGATACTAGTAATCACAGTTGTCCTCCTCAACTAGATATAGAAAACGAAGGTTCTTTATATGATCGGAAAGATTTAACCAACTGTAACGATGATGTCACCCCCACAAATTCCAGCAGCTCTCTTCATCAACCTCTTCTTCTTCATAAATGTCGAACTAATACTACGTCCCAGATTGCTATTGTTGGTGCCAATCTTTCTGCCATCGAAAGCCTTGATTATGAGTATATATCCCCACCCTTCCCCTTTTTTTATTTTTATTTATTATTATTAGCTCTTGTTTAAATATTCATTATTACATAGTAGGTTTTGCTTGATATGTTTTGCTTAGGTTTTTTTAGTGAATTGTGTTCATATTTTAGTGATTATTATTTTACTTTTTCCAAACAAATTTTTACGTTTAGATTGTGTGTGTGTAATATGTTTGTGTTCAAATCCATTGACAAGTTGGCAATAGTGGTTGTATTGAGGTTGGATGAAAGTTACACAAATGGCTAATCTTTAAAATACAAGTCACGGATCATAATAATACAAATCACTATTACTACTCATGTCAAATCCCGAGTCTTCGAACTTCAGGGATATCTCAATTTCAAATTTGAAATAAACCAAACTTTACTGGCCCAAGAGCAACACTTGGGTAATCCATTTGCTTACCAAAAAATCACTATTCTTGTTGATGTACTCATCAAAGTGCCCTCATGCCTCGATGAGGGACCGCGTGTTACTATCATAGTACCATACAGTCTTAAAGAGTAGGTGTGTCTTAAGGAGTAGGTGTGAGAGGGAAGGAAAATTCTTGTAAATTGTGCTTTATTTGTTGTTGGCAAGGGTGGACTCGTTATCTTAGTCTACTTTAGGTTAAAACACAAAGTTTACAAGAGCAACTCCATCGCCAAGAACGGTGCTGATGCCAATGTACCATTACATAGCATGCCACTTTTCTTAGCACTTTGTTGGAGTTGCAAGGGTGCAAAAGGGTGCCAATGAAGTGAGTTGCAAGGGTGCCAAATGAGTGCTAAAAGTTGGCATCCTATAAAAATAGATGCGAACATATTTTGTGAGACCAATGATAAATAAAAATATTAGCATTCTAATATTAAATGTATACATACATTTAAAACTTATTGAATATATTCGTATTGTACATGTTTTTGTAAAACTTATTTGTATATTATTTTCTTTGTATATCATGAGCAGGCAATTATATGTGTATTATTTAAATATTTTCATAATTAAGATGTTTGGTGTAAAATTTATTTATTATTTCTTTTAGAAAACACAGTTAGCACAACCATACAAGGTAAATGCAAAGTTACTTGTTTATTTAGTAGCTTCTCTGTTTCATCTAACGGGAAATCCTAACAAACCCTTATATATATATATGCATATGCTAAGATGCAAAAAGTTGGCACCTTTTATAGGGGTGCAAATTATTGGAGTAGTTTTTTAAAGAAGGATGCCAAAATGATGTATGAGAGAGGGAAGATCATAAAAACATTATTTTTTATGATGTTATAAATTTGGCATCCCTTTGAGAATGACAACCATTGGAGTTGCTCTAAAAGTTCTTGTTACCCTAGTTAACATCTTTTTAAAGGCTGAAATACCACTTACGAATTATTCATGTATTTAAGGGGGGAAAAACAAATAGCTATTATACTGAAATCTGAATTTTAAATTTTATTTGAGATCCACTTAATTATTCCATTTAGAGGGGTTCTCTAGTGCTAGGGTAAATTTTAGGAGAGTATTTTGGAGCCCTGTTATAGGCTTGTTCACTCTTTCGGAATTAACATTTTTGTAACAGGCACCCCTTTTTCGGTTTCGTTTATATAAAAAATCATAATGTTTGGATAGTGTAGTCATGGTTTCTAGTTTTCCAACTTTTATGCGTTAGGGTTTGGGTGTTTAGCAAAACAATGGGTTTTACCGAAATAGTAGCGTTACGCTCTTACTGTGTGTTAGATGTTTGCTTAGATTAGGATTCTGAAAAATATGTTAAAGATTTAGATTGTTATTTGCTCTTTGTTATATAAAGAATTAAAAATCTCAGCCGCGTGTTAAAAAACCCAGAAAAATCCTTAGTTTAGATTTTGTAATAGTAAGATAGTGGACAAAAATTGAAATCAATGATCAGTTTATTGTTGGGGGTTTCTTGTTCAGTAGAAAGTATCTTTGTTTCATGCTTGTAATTGTTATTTTCTTTTATATATGTAATGATCATTGTCCCACTTGATTCTCATTTGCGGCAGGATTGTTGAAAATGATCTATTTAAGCAGGATTGGAGATCAAGAAAAAAGGTTCAGATTTTTCAGTATGTTGTACTTAAGTGGACACTTGCATGCCTTATCGGAATAAGTACAGGATTTGTTGCCTTCTGCAATAACCTAGGAGTGGAAAATCTTGCGGGTTTCAAACTTCTACTCACTAGCGATCTTATGCTTAAAGAAAGGTAAGATGTCGCATTGTCGCTGCAATGACGTCACATTTCCTTTGAAAGAACTTTAAACAAAGTATTATATAAAAATTACAATAAATGTTTTATATCGCGGGTCTTTTATCATCTAAACATTCTCCATTCTGATTTTATAAACTAAGATAGATAATCTTGTATTGTTGGTAGCAGAGCGATCTTGAAAGCTGCGAAGGGTCTAATTATTTAACCTTCTCCACGAGCAGCATTAGAATTTTAGTTATCTGAGAAAGTTATCGTATTTGAACATGATAACCTTCTTGTAGTGACAAAGTGGCGTGGGTGTAGGTTTGCTCGTGGGTTGCAGTTATGTAGGAATTCAAGTTGCTGAAAAAAGAATAATACAAATTATCTATGGGAAATATCTCCAATTTATTGTGCAGTAGGTTTTATCTCTAAATTTGTACCTGCACAAAATTTAAAGGATCCTATTTCTGTGGTTGTCATATACGTTTCTTTGTGGATGATGACAGCTAATGTTCTAACTTTCGAGTGGGATTATGTCATAAACAATGATATGTTCTAAAATGCAGATATCAAGTTCCATTTAGAAATCATTTGCAGAAATGTTACGTTTTACAAATGGTTTGTACTTTATAACGGCATTTAGATTAGAACAGTTCTCATATTGTGTTCATACAATTGGTTCTCTCTGTACTTAGTACAAATTGATCTTAATCAAGTGCAGGTATTATCTAGCTTTTGTAGCCTATGCTGGTTGCAACGTGTCTTTAGCAATTTGCGCTGGAGTCCTGTGTGCTTACATTGCCCCTGCAGCAGCAGGCTCTGGCATACCTGAGGTCAAAGCATATCTTAATGGTGTAGATGCATATTCAATCTTGGCTCCAAGTACTCTTTTTGTCAAGGTGTATATAAGCCATCAACTTACCCTTTTCATTCTTACCCTAGTCGTGCACAACATGAGAGAAACTATATGTGGCCCTTGTTTGCAGTTGTGAATGATCTATTGAACGGGAAGAACTTCTCAATGCATTTTACTTCTCATCCTGAATTTACTGCTACATTTTAAAATTGTATATGATGAGATAAACTATGGCTGTTAACATCCTTTTCTGGGGTTTATTAATATGTTGCTGAAAGAAATTTTAGAATATTTAGTGCCACCTGAATTTTCTGGATCCTTAATATGTTACTGAAAGAAATTTTAGAATGTAAGTGCCACCTGAATTTTCTGGATCCTAGATTACAATATAGAAGACTAAACTTCAAGCTTTACCTGTAGATGCTGGGGCAGTGAGACATGATCTTTATAATGACTTTGGACTTTTGAGACAGTATAATGTCTTAGTATCCTCATCTGTTTTGTGCATTAGCTTTTCTATTTGAAATTTCTATTGAATAAATATTTATGTACCCATATGTATTCAGCATAGGCCTGAATTTTCCCATATGTTTTACAAATTAAATCGAGATGCTTTTCTATGTCACTATAATTTAGAGAAAAATGGCCTTGGCTGCACACATCATTACTTTTGCTCTGTCATGTTATAATGCCTCATAACACCCTCAGTTTTCAATGAGCCAATGCTTTAGATATGTTAATGATGATGGTAAACAATTATGAATTATATCAGTTTATTTCGTTGTCTACTTTTTCTCAATTAAATTCTGCTCATAATTCTCACTATGATTGTAGGTAATAAGTGTGAAATGAAGGAAAGTAACTCTTTTTAGATTAGGACAACATTTAGTAATGATACTTTAGTACACCATCGATTAGTGTCAGAGAACTGTTCACGGGTTTTTTGTCTGGCGCCTATAATGTGTATTTCTCTTTGTTATTCTTATAGTCAGAAGTTCTCTGTCACCCAATGTTTATGATAGCTTGGTGGCTAAATGTTACTAATTTGCATGATGTTAGTTCCCTTTTTATATGAATTATATCATACCCTATCTTTTGAAAAACCTTTTACGAGTTAAATATTAATTGCTTCAAGATACCCTATCTTGAAGATACAACACTGACCATTTCTATACGGATAAGAAATTTTGAGATATCAACACTACACTCACGCTTGATGATTGCAGCTTGTAGAAAATACCTGGAACCATTAAGATGAACTATGACATTTAGTTATTTACTAGGAGAATTTAGTTCATGACTTTAAAGAATTAGAGTTGTGATTTTTCACCTTCAATTTTTGCGGCAGACATGTACTTGAAATTATCCAGAAGATTGTATAATAATGAATAAAGACTTATTTTTTCTCGAATGCAACAAGAAGATTTATAAAGCTGTTATTAGAAGGTTATCTTGTACAAATATATTAGAATTTTTATACAATCTGATATTTACCGGATTATCTATGTCAGATTTTCGGTTCTATCTTTGGAGTTGCTGCTGGATTTGTTTGTGGTAAAGAAGGGCCCATGGTTCACACTGGAGCTTGCATTGCCAACTTACTTGGACAGGGAGGGTCACGGAAGTACCATTTGACTTGGAAATGGCTCAGGTTCTTCAAAAATGACAGAGACCGTAGAGATTTGATTACATGTGGAGCAGCTGCTGGCGTGGCAGCTGCCTTTCGTGCTCCAGTTGGTGGAGTTCTTTTTGCTCTTGAAGAAGCGGCCTCATGGTCTCTCTCTCTCTCTCCCCTCCGCCCCCTCTCTCTCTCTCTCACACACACACACACACAGTTAATTTTTGTCAGTTGCAATATGGTGAGTTGCAAAAAAACAGTAAAAGTAAAGGTATTAGCAATTAATTTTTTCATGTTCTACAACCTCCAGTAACTTGGCAACCTCGCAAAGCAACTCATCCTTATTACTGAAAATGAAAGCATTGGAGCTTTAATTCAAATTTCAGGAGGAATATTCCTATGAAGAAAGGGTATAGACAGAGAAGTAGCAACAAAAATTTTAGTCACAGTACACAGACAAAAGCATTAAGCTTTTAATTATGGTTGATAACCTCGTCTAAAATAAATCATTCATTTGGTAGTGTACATAAATAAATAAATACATATACATATGTGATCTATTGAGAATCAGGTGTCGCCCAGCTACTACTTCTAGATGAGGTCTAGAGTTCGATCTCATCTTAACCTAACCATGCACTTTATGAATACATCGAAAAAATGACAACTACCCCCCGAAATAGTTTTCTTTCTTTCTTTTAGAGTACTGACATCCTGTTGTGTTTAGGTGGCGGAGTGCTCTTCTGTGGAGAACCTTTTTCACTACTGCTGTAGTGGCTATGGTACTGAGATCTCTCATTGAATTTTGTCGGAGTGGAAAATGCGGGCTATTTGGCGAAGGTGGTCTCATCATGTTTGATATGGATTCTGCAGTAACTACTTACACAGTTCCAGATCTTCTGGCAGTTATAGTACTTGGAGTTGTTGGTGGTATTTTTGGAAGTCTTTACAACTATCTTGTCGACAAGGTCCTTCGAACTTATAGCATTATTAATGAGTATGTCCTTAAAAATTTTCTGTTAATGATAGTATCGTTAATTCCATTGATTAGGAAAAATATCCTTAAGTTGTATCATGGGCGGCGCAACAATATGCTGCATAATTTAATTGCCTTAGAAGGTGTTATCTGGAATTTATTGAATGATTGTGGTCATGTTACTCCTAGTACAAGTTCCCACACAGCCTAGAACTTAATTCTTTAGGTGAGTAATTTAAATGACAAGTGTTGGATTGTTTTTTTTGCTAATTCTCTTAAGTGGAATGCAGGAGAGGTCCAGCTTATAAGCTTTTGCTTGTCATCACTGTTTCTCTTCTCACATCTTGTTGCTCATACGGTCTCCCGTGGTTTACAGAATGCACTCCCTGCCCACCAGGTCTGGAAGCTAAATGTCCAACCATAGGCCGTTCAGGAAACTATAAAAACTTTCAATGTCAACCAGGTCATTATAATGACCTTGCCTCCCTTTTCCTGAACCCCAATGATGATGCTATTCGCAACTTATTTAGTTCTAGCAATGCCAAAGAGTTTCGCCTTTCTTCCCTCATCATTTTCTTTGCTGCAATGTACTCACTTGGTATAGTTACTTATGGTATTGCCGTTCCTGCTGGACTCTTTATACCTGTCATTCTTGCTGGAGCATCCTACGGGCGGGTTGCTGGAACCCTCATTGGAAGTATTTCCAACCTCAATGTGGGGCTCTTTGCTCTGCTTGGTGCTGCCTCCTTTCTTGGTGGCACAATGAGAATGACGGTATCACTTTGTGTCATACTTCTTGAGCTCACAAATAATCTCTTAATGCTTCCACTTGTGATGCTTGTGCTCCTTGTTTCCAAAACTGTTGCGGATAGTTTCAATAAGGGTGTTTATGACCAAATTGTGAAGATGAAGGGACTGCCTTATCTGGAAGCCCATGCTGAACCCTATATGAGAAACTTGGTAGCAGGGGATGTTGTTTCTGGCCCTTTAATAGAGTTTGGTGGTGTGGAGAGAGTGGGTAATATATATCATGCTTTGAAGATGACAAACCATCATGGGTTTCCGGTGATTGACGAGCCTCCTTTTGCAAGTGCCCCAGAATTGTGCGGACTTGTTTTGAGGTCTCACTTGCTCGTTTTGCTCAATGGAAAGAGGTTTACAAAGCAAAGGGAGTTGTCTGGAAAAGAATTATTAAGTAGGTTTCGGGCCTCTGATTTTGCGAAGGCAGGATCAGGGAAGGGGCTTAAACTAAAAGATTTGGATCTCACCCAAGAAGAGATGGAAATGTTCGTTGATCTCCATCCCATCACCAATACATCTCCATACACAGTTGTAGAGACAATGTCGTTGGCTAAAGCTGCAGTCTTGTTTAGAGAGGTTGGCCTTAGGCACTTGTGTGTGGTGCCAAAGTCACCAGGGGTAAGATAATTTTGTTTTTCATGTCTAGTAAACTTTCTCAATTTCCAGGGTAAATGAAGTGTTGTACTGGGAAACCACAATATCCTTGTATATAATGACGAGGTCTGACATTTTGATTTTTGATGATTTGCAGAGGCCCCCTATTGTTGGTGTCCTGACGAGGCATGACTTCATGCCGGAACACATATTGGGCCTCTACCCACATATCAATCCACACAAGTAAATTTAGTAATTTGATTCTTTTATTATATGATATTAGACATCATTGTGTAAAGTATGAATAATTATTGGCAAGTACATACTTAAGTGACCTTATGCTACTTATGAGACACATCAAATAATAGAGGACAGCCCAACAAATATTATACAAGATTGCTTGTATCGTCTTCATTTCTGTCTTCAATTTCTATGCATTTACTGTTTGTTTTGTGCATGGTACTCTAGATCACTTGAATAATTGTCGCAAGTCCGTTGAAGAAAAATACGGTTAATGAAGTTTTACTTTTCCATTGTTTTGTCGTTGATGCAGTTTTACTTTTCCATTTTTTGGTAATGTACATTTGAGTAGTGTTCTATAAGAAATTTCTACGGATTGCACTATGAACAATCATTCTGGGAAGTGGGAACAGAATGCTATCCGCTCAACAAGTTTAATCCGAGGTTAGGTTAGGTTTGAGGGCATTCCGCTACAAATATTCTCATCACAGTTGTAAGTCTCCCCCTCCCCCATATGTTATAGTGACATTTATTCTCATTTTCTCGAAGCAATTGTTGGTTAAAGGGTTTCTATTTTACACCTTGACATTGTCAAACGTGCAATTTAATGATGCACCGAAAGGTATGCATTTTGGTGACATTTACTATTGCCTCGTGGTAAGATTTAGAGACTTGTACTGTGTTTTGTTGGTTTAAATGTATTGGTGGAAATGAAATGAAATTTGGTTGGGAAATAAATGAAATTTGTAGGTTGCGTATATATTTGTATTTTGTTGGAGTGAATAAATTAGTAGAAATTATTGAAATACAAGTATTTTTGCCCGCTCCGCAAAGGCCGGGCAAATTTTTTTTTTTTGTTTTTAATATCTAGTTTTGTCCCTTTTGTCGTAATGTCTGTTGATTATTTGTAATGTAAATTGGAAAGAGTGATAGGTGTTTATAATTTCATTTCTTCCTCTTCTTGTTTTTAATTATTTATATTAAATCTAGAATTTGGAGAACAAATGTTTCAGTATTTATCAAACTCATTTTTATTCACAAATCAATGAAAAGTTTCGCAGTATCTAATTTATCAATCTCATCCATTGTTAAATTTGCAAAGTATTATCATTTTCGTTGTTTCATTCCATTGTTAAATTTATTACCAAGATTTTACCTACCCGATAGGAAACCCTCCATTCAGGGATCTCTTAACTAGTAAATTCCTTTGTAGATTTCTCTGTTAGAAGAAGAATTGGACTTAGGTTTAGAAATCAGACTCACTGTATTGTACAAAATCAGTCATATAATAATTTTTGAAAGAAGAATCTTGAATCATGCCTCAAGTTGACAAGTTGAAGATGAAGACTGCAGAATAAAACAATTAGTGTTTAAAGGTTGAAAATTTCACTAAGTATAAGTACAAGTTTGAGAAGTAAGATTGAATTGATCGAGAAGTCAATGATTCGAGATATAAAGTGAACCATTCGATATGTCAAGTGATCGAGAAATAAACAACTTTATTCGACATGTCAAAGATTCCACAAGTCAAAACACTCACTCAACATCTCAGGAATTCCAGAAGTAAAGGGCCTATTCGAGAAGTACAAATCGATATCTTGAAGAAAGGCTTGATCGAGAACTCAGAGATATCTAGCAGTTCAAAGTACAATTCTCGAATTAAGTACTTGGCTAATTCTCGAATATGCCAAAGACAAAAATTCAAAGAAGATTCAAATGACAGAAAATCTACAGATAAACCAAAGCACATGCAACTGATGTAGAGTGCACATGAAAAGTCTACGTAAAGAAGCTTAGAGGGACATTCAAAGGTGAACAACTAAAGAAGTGGATCTGACAGTATGCAAAACAAGGCGAATTCACTTGATGCCATGGTTTCACCAAAATAGTATAGATATGGTTTGGCAAGTGTTTTGCCTAGTACTACTTTTGTATCTACTAGCTTATATCCCGTGCGATGCACGGTCACTTAAATTTTATTTATAATTATTCTGTTTATAATTATATTTTTATTACGATGCAACACACGATTGTTTTTTTAATATTTATAATTATATTTATTTATGAATATTTTAATATTTAAAAGTTATTAGTTTATATGATTAAATTATTGTTAAAAAAGATTTAGCCAAACTACCAGGATAACATCATTAATTTTTCTTAATATTTATAATTTATAATTTTTTAATTTTTTTTAAATATTTATTGCTAAAATATAATATACTCTTTTTTGTAATATGTTAATGATGCGGGAACTTTGAACTTTTGAGAAAATAAATTATCAATTAAAATATATTTTTTTTGTAATAGTTTTTCTTTTAAAGTAGTACACCGTGACGATCAAAATTCTGTATAAAATTCATTTTTTTATAGTATATCCCGTAAATATCTATGTTATTATATTAAAGACTAAGTGTGTGTTTGGGGTATTACAAAAAAGTTGACTTATAGCTTAAAATGAGTAAGTGTCATATAAGTGATAAGTTGATGAATTATTATAAGTTATACGGGTGTTTGGATAAATTTACTTATAAGTTAACGAAGAATTTGCTAAATTAAATTTGAAAAAATAATTTTTAAATACAATGATTTCAACACTTGTATTTTAAATTAAAAAAATATTTAAAAACACAAATGTAAAAATATAAAATATTAGAAAAATAAAGAAATCAAAGAATAAGTTGATAAGTTAAGTAAAATGTTAGTGATTTCTAACATTCAACTTATCAATTTATAAGTTATAAGTTATCAAATAAAGACTAAGTGCGTGTTTGGGGTATTACAAAAAAGTTGACTTATAGCTTAAAATGAGTAAGTGTTGATAAGTTGATGAATTCTTATAAGTTATACGGGTGTTTGGATAAATTTACTTATAAGTTAGCGAAGAATTTGCTAAATTAAATTTGAAAAAATAATTTTTAAATACAATGATTTCAACACTTGTATTTTAAATTAAAAAAACATTTAAAAACACAAATGTAAAAATATAAAATATTAGAAAAATAAAGAAATCAAAGAATAAGTTGATAAGTTAAGTAAAATGTTGGTGATTTCTAACATTCAACTTATCAATTTATAAGTTATAAGTTATCAAATAAGCTGAGTACACAAACACCCTCATAAGCTCTTATCAACTTATAATGTATAAGTAAGAGAAACCAAACAGGCCCTAAATAATGAAAACTTTCTTATAAGTGTGGTCGCTTTGTTTGATCACTCAATCCATAATCGTTGGATCTTTCAAATTAAATTGTTGAGAAATGTTACATATAACAGTAAAATTATCATGTAGAATGATCTAAGATTTGAATCTACCAACAACATATTAAAATTTACAGGTTTTTTATTTTCATTTTTTTTTCTTTCAGACATAGGTTATTTGATAATATTTTTTGTAAAGTACGATTTTTCAGAAAAGTACTATACTAATTGATTAACAAACTTTTAAAGTTTCGAATTTAATAATTTACAATGTATATAGGTTAAAAAAGTTAGGTCTGTTCTGTAGCTGAGTCTACAATTTCAAAATACGGTTTTTTTTAATATGAATATAGTCCTGCTAACAATGAAATTAGATCTCTATGAGTGCTTATATAAAACAAAATCACCATTTGCGTATAATTTATTATCTAATAATAAATTATATTTGATTAGTTATGATCTATAACTTAATAAAATAGGATAAAAAATATGCACAATTTTATAAAATTTTATCCTCGTATTATTATATTCTTTGTTGATTTGAATTTTTCTTACATTGATTTTAATTTTTGAACATAGATTTTTAAATTTAAAATAGTTAGAAAAAAGTAATTAAATTGACGTTAAAATAATGATGACATAATAATCATTATTAGAATTTAAATACTCACTTTACTGATTTGGGCTTTATCTTGTGTTTTAAAAATCAGATTTTGACGATTTTACACCCCACGTGAAGATAATTAAATTATTTTTAATTAAAAGATGGTTTAACAATTTTTATCTAACTGGAATTGTCCATGGAAGAGAAAAGAAAGTCATGAATTTTTTACATGGAGAATTCTATTCAATATAAAAAACTTATTTATATTTGGTATATTTGGTTTAAATTATCAAAATACACTTTTTAGAATTTAAATATAATCCTATTATAAATAAAATATACTTTTTTAATATTTGATCAAACGATATTCATTTATCTAGTTAAGATCTAATAGTCTTTATTAATTTGGTTGTCACGATCAAAATTTTGGATAAATCCCTTTTATGCTTATTATATAAAAGAGTTTAATATAATAAGGATATCAAGTACATACTGATATAAGTATCTTACTAACTGCTTTTACTTTTAATGTTTCAGTTTTATTTATAGTGTATATAAAATTTTAAAATACATTATTACTTTAAAATTATTAAACAGTATAAAAATTATGTTATGATTATATAAAATTTTATTCTCATATTATTATAGTCTTTATAGATTTGAATTTGTTCTTAATTTATTTTAATACTTTATTGAAAGAAAGATAAAATTTCTATATTTAAAAGAATTAGTGAAAAAATAAATAAATTGTTGCTACAATTATAAAAAAATATTTATTAAAATTTAGATACTCACTTTATTATTTGGGTTCTATCCCGAGTTTTAGAAATTGAATTTTGACGATTTTACAACCCACGTGAAACTAACGAAATTATCTTTAATTTAATAATGATTTAATAATAATTATCTAACTTGATCAGTGACCTACCCATAAACCGAAAATAAAAGATGGTTAAGTATAATATTCAAAATTATTGTTTATGAATATGAAACCCTCAATATTTTAATAATATTTTGATAACGCAGGGTCCACATGTATCATTGTTATATGATATACATGAGTATTATATTGATAATTTTTAATATTGTAATCGATATGAATTGTTATCTGATATTTGGTTTAACAATTATTATCTAACTCGAACTATACATAAATTAAAGAGAAAAGATATTTAAGAATTTTTACATAGAAAAATTTTAAATTATCAAAATACACTTTTTAGTATTTAAATATAATTCTATTATTAATCAGATACACTTTTTAATATTAGATCTAACAATTCTCATCAATCTATTTAAGATTTAACTGTAATAATTAATTTGGTCGTATAGTGGTCGTACACGGACCAGATCGATTTTAATTTTTTCTTAAATTGATTTTAATATTTTATTGAAATAGACATATAATTTATAAATTTAAAAGAATTAGGAAAAAAAATTAAATTGGTGCTACAATAATAAATTTTTTTTTATTAAAATTTAGATAATCACTTTACTGTTTGGGCTCTATCTTGAGTTTTAGACAACAGATTTTAACAATTTTACAGCCCACGCAAAGTTAACAAAATTATCTTTAATTTAATGATGGTTTAATAATTATTATCTAACTGGAACTATCCATACTAAAGAGAAAAGATAATTACGATTTTTACATAAAGATTTCTATTCAATATAGAAAACCTATTTATAATTGGTTTAAATTAAAAAAAAATATTAAAATTTAGATAATCACTTTACTGTTTGGGCTCTATCTTGAGTTTTAGACAACAGATTTTAACAATTTTACAGCCCACACGAAGCTAACAAAATTATCTTTAATTTAATGATGGTTTAATAATTATTATCTAACTGGAACTATCCATAAACTAAAGAGAAAAGATAATTACGATTTTTTACATAAAGATTTCTATTCAATATAGAAAACCTATTTATAATTGGTTTAAATTATCAAAATACACCTTTTAGTATTTAAATACTATCCTATTATTAATCAAATACAATTTTTAATATTATATCTAACGGTCCTCATCTATTTGAATATTTATAGTTTTATAATCCAACGGATCATATACTTTTGGTAGTACAGTGACCGACCAAAGTTTTGGATAAGATCTCCCTTACGCTTATTATATATAAGGAGTTAATGAGCTATGTACATGTTATAAGTATACAGACTCTTAGCTTTAGTTGTTAAGTTTTCCATTGTAATATTCAAGTTTATCTCTCTGAGAAAACGAAGCTGAGAATTCACTTTCGAATTCACATTTTGTAACATCTTTTAATCTAATACCATATTAGATTTAAAAGTAAATTTGTGTGTTGTTATCATTCCGCAATAGTTTGTGGGTGTGGGAGAAGGTGAATGGTTCGGTGTTTGGAGTTCTGGCTGCAGCTAGAAATCTGTTACATGATTGGAGAGAAGCGCAAGTAGATGGCAGGATATGTCCAAACCAAGGAAGCAATATGGCTGGGAAGAAATGGAGTAAGCCTGTAGATGGGTGGTTCAAAATAAATTGTGATGCTTCTAGTGTAGTAAATGGAAGGGTGGGAATTGGTTGTGTTATTCGTGACTCGCAGGGATGTTTTGTTGGTGCTCGTTATCAAAGTATAAGGGGAAGTTGGTCTCCGAGGGAAGCTGAAGCCATTAGCCTCAAGGAAGCTCTGTCGTGGGTTAAGGAAATGGGGTTGAAGTGTTGTGTCTTTGAGATGGATTCGAAGGTTCTAGCTTTGGCGTGTAATGGTCGCGAAGGAGAGTCCTATTTCCATACTATTGTCTTTGATTGTATTCAGTATTTTAAGCACTTTGATCATGAGCTAGTGGAGTTTGTGTATAGGTCTGCGAATTGTGTGGCTCATGAGTTAGCAAGTGCTGCACATTCTATGACAGGCCTTGGCGAGTGGCATGTCAGTCACCCAGTTTTTATTCATCATGTACTCGAAAGAGACAATTTATAAGTTATGCAAGTACGTTTGATTCCAAAAAAAAGTTACAAGAAATCAAGAATAAAAAACAAAGATAATCAAAGAAACCTCAGATAATATATTCACCACAACTCTATATTATCTTCTAGTGAAACTCATACTCAACAAGTGGTAGCAGAGCAGACTGTTGATCAAAACAGAGAAAGATCCAAAATGAGTTCACAAAAAACTACAGGTGCAGTGAAGGTTCCAAAGTTTAGTAAAGAAAATTACAATATATAGAAGATAAAGATGTTGCTATTCTTGAAGGCAGCAAACCCCTTGTATCCTAAGATTCTCAAAAATGGTCCTTTTGTTCCAAAACAAGAAGTTCAAGGATCCCCTATTGGTACTACTGTAATTTCCAAATCTGATGTTGCTAAAGATATTTTCAAATGGACTGACAGTGAGAAGGAAAAGGTTGCACTAGACAGTCATCTCATGCTCATTATCATTGATTCGATGGAACTGTCTATGTTTGCCAATATTGCTTCTTGCACATCTTCAAAAGAGATGTGAGATCATATTAAGATTATGTGTTAATGGACATAGGAGGTTAGAGAAAATAGAAAGCAAATATTGATTACACAGTATGAATCTTTTATGGATCAACCTAAGGAAAATATCACTGAAGTGTTTGAGAGATTACATAGACTTTGTTATTCCCAAATGACCTAACAGAATTGTAGAAGGGGGGGGGGGTTGAATACAATTTTGATATTTCTTGAACTTAAAAACAACTTACAAATAAAACTGGACTTAAAGTAAAAATCACAAGCACATTAATAATTTCAGTTGGATTGTTTGATGATCCAACTGAAGTGATTTTTATTACGGAAATAATCTGTGATACAAAAGTACACAGCTGCTCAGTTACAAGGTTTGTAGAGAAGAATGCTCTCAAAGATAGCTAATACAAACTATTTGTTTTTCTTCTCTTTTCTTTAAAGTAACTGCTACACTTGGTTATATATCCCCAAGTTTACAACCCTATTTTTGGCTACACTAAAAGTACAATGAGTAACCGCCAATAGTTTGCTTTTCATCCCTTTGTCCAGTGGTCCTTGGAGATCCTTGCTTTTGTCTTCATGCTTATTATGATCACTCCCAAGAGCCCAATTGGAAACTGGGATGTTTCCTTATTCCCCATGTCCATTTTAATGGTTTCCAATGCAAAGTACACTTCCACATCACCTTTAGATCTGTTCAGTAAACTGTCACTATCACTTTGTCAACTATACAGAAAAGCAATAATGATTCGTTGATAGCAGGGAGATGTGTTTCGTTGATAGCTTTATTCTTCATTCCGTTGATGGTGTTTCCCTCGTTTCGTTGATGAGTAAACTCCATACCATTGACAGAGTAATCTTCATACCGTTGACATGTCTTCACTTAGGCAAAATTACAAGGCACAAGATATTTACAATTAACCAACCTATTTTGCCTATCTATCATTTAGTCAACATGACTTAGAAAACCTATCTAGTACATACAACAAAATGCATATCAAACTGTGAAGTATTGTACAGTGCAATTGCTACATCACTCATTTCGTTGATGAGCTTCCTGTCAACGGAATGCTGCAAAGCATGCCATTTCGTTGACAGCTACAAAATAACTTTACACAAATTCTACTAAGTGTTTTATGTTTATCATCAAGAACAACATATTCCTAACAATCTCCCCCAATTTATGACTGATAGAATAACAGCCATAAATCAAGAGCCTTGATGATAACAAAAACACTCAGACATATTACACATGATAAAGGTAGAAATTGCATTGAGCTTCATTGAATTTAATTGAAATGTAAAGTAGAAAATCTTACAAAACAAGTGCACAGAGTTGCTCCTCTAGACTGAGCAGATTTTTCACCTTTGCCTCTGTGGTCTTGTTTTCTTCCCTTTTCTTGCATTGTTCTCCTCAATTTGAGCTTGAAGTCTTCTGTAGAAAATCGTCTCTTCTTCATCTTGATTTCCCAACTTGGATTGCATTAACCTTAGAGTTTCATTGGATGCCTTCTCCAGTTGGTCTTCTATTCTGAAGAATCTTCTACAGTTGTCCTTATCTCTGAATTCCATCATCCAAAAAGGTTGGAGATGAATTATCTTTCCTGTTTGAGGGACCTTCAATACTCTGGGAAGTGCACCAGGCTTGTTCCAGCTAGCTTTGATTTGGCAAATCTTGGAGACAACCTTAGACTTGGCTGTTTTGGTAAAACCAAAATCTTTCTTCAAACATTTAAACACAGATAGCAGTGTCTGATAGTCTTCTCCCAGAATTCTGTGTAGAGGCCAAACCTGTTCTCTCCCACCCTTGTAGACAAATACCAATCTCTCTGGTAGTTTGTAAGAAGCTGCTATTCCTCTCACTTCAACCAGGTCATCAAGATTGATATGAATGTCAGACTTCTCCCTGATATCAGCAATGTAGATGAAGTCTTCTAAGTTGGTAGGGGGTTTCTCAGCTTGTGGTCTCCTTATCAGAAATGGCTTAGCCTTGGTAGCCCTTTGCTTAGATTTCTTCTTTGGATCCATTTCAAAGAGGAATTTTGGGAAGTTGGCCTCATCAAACTCAATTGGCTCTTCCTTTGGCTCAATTGGTTGATCATGGAAATTTACAGGATGATTAGGATCACAGGCTATCTTTACCTCTGAAACTGGATCAGGACTTGTTGGAGGTGCAATTGGTACAGAAGAGTCTGATGCAGTGTTCTGAAAGTCATCATTCTCAAAGGCTATGTTTCTCCTAGCTCTTGCCTTTGGTTGCCTTGTGCTCTTCTTTGCACTCCTTTCCTCTCTTGCTCTTTCTTCTTGCTGTCTTTCTTCTTCATCAAGAGACTGAGCAACAGCAAGGGCTTGCATTGCTGCTCTTTCTGACTCTTCAGCTTTAGCCTCAGCAAAGTTTGGGTGACCAGCCCAAACACAGATTTGTTGTCCATTCCTGTAGACAATTGCCCTTTGCTTCCTTATCTCATAATCATTGCTTTCCTTGCTTTTTGTGATAAGAAGACCAAGAAGCTTGAGCTCATCTGGATAAGGTGCAGGATAGAAAGTCCTTGCTATATTTTTGCCCTTTGGTTTAGCAGGGGACTTGGGAGATAGGCTTCTTTGGAGTGTAGCTTGTTCCACATCCCTAATGCATGAAGTTTGTCCTTTTTCCTTCCTTGGACCTTGAGTGACTCCATGTAGAAGGGGCTCTACCTTATAGAAAGAATTGGTCTGTGGCTCCCATTCCGTTGACACTAGAACCATGGCATTCGTTGATGGTTGATCCGTTGATGGATTTGAGTCCTTTGTAGTTCCAGCAATTTTCTTGACCCTTGCTTCTATGTTGGACCAATGGTCTTTGATTTGTTCTGCAAGTCTCATCCTCATAGAAGCTTCCTGGATCAGGTCAATGCCATCCTTTTTCTTCTTTCCAAACTCCCCCATTGCTAATGGCTCTTCTGGCAAGGAGATGGCTAGGACCAAAACCTTTGTAATTTGTATCTCTAGCTCCTTAGTTTTCTCCCCCTTTTTGTTATCATCAAGTGAGATGATAGGGATTCCTTGAGCTGCCAGAAGCTGGGTGAGTAGGCTAGTTTCCTTCTCCTGTTCCTTCTGCATGTGAGAAAGTGTAGCCTCAACTTTGTCCACTCTAGAGGAGAGAGTTTTCAAAGATGAGGACACTTCAGGTTCCTTGGTGAAAAACCTTGACATCTTGGAGACAGTGTGAAGAGGAAGCTTTTCATCTAGCCTCCTGTCAGTAGCATCCCTAAGGTTGCTAATTGAATCCTTTATTTCTGTAGCTTCAATCCTTGTCTGCAACATTTGTAGCCTTTGAATTTCCAGAGAATCCATTATGGCCTTATAGAATTTCTTGTCCCTTGCAGTTGCTGACTCATGAGCTAGATATGCCTCATTGTATTGCCTTGTAATAGCAGCATCCAAGTTGGATCTACCATGCATATCTTGAGAAATCCAGTTTGGTGTAGGAGGCACCACAGAAGTCCAAGTCTGTGTAGTAGTGGCCACCTATAGATTGTCACCAAAGCTATCTTCATCTTCAGAAAACTCAAATTCTCCACTTGCTGCAGCTCCTGGAGGTAGATTGGTCAAGGCATCTTTGGCTCTTTGCATTGATGCAGTAGTATGAATTAAGTTGAGTGACCTTTCTGCCTCCACATTGCCCTGTTGAGCCATAACTTGATAGGCTGACACAGGATGAGTAAAGGTCTCAGGATCCAGGGAAATACTATCCAGAGTTTGTTGATAATGCTCTTGGAAGGTAAGTTCCCTTTCTCCCTCACTGACCCCCATTAACTCACTTGCAATGGCTGCTTCCATCCTTATGGCTCCTGTAGTCCCTTCTCTCTCTCCACTCTTTTCTTGCATCATGGGCTCCCCATGGCTCACACCTCTCACACCCTCACCTTCACCTACTAAGGTGGTACTCTCAGTCTCTCCTTTTGCCTGGCTGGAAGAAATAGCCAGCCTCTCACTCTCAGTCTCTCCTTTTGCCTGGCTGCAAGCCAGCCTCTCAATTTCACTCCCTCTCAAACCTAAAAGTGTCTCAACTACCACCAGGTCATCTACACTAGTTGTGGAAACAACTTGATTTTCAATAAGGGGTGTAGAATGACCTATCAACGGAATGGTAGTTTGAACTGTCAACGGTATGGATACCGTTGATGGAGAAACACTTGTCAACGAAATAGACTGTTTCGTTGATGAATTCAAGAAAGCACTTTGAGAATGAGAAATTACAGTAGAATCTGTGGTGATTGATTTGAGATTGGGGTCCACAGATCCTCTTGGAATTTCAGAAAAAGTTGGTTGATGGCCCAACAAATCACTTAACAAGTGATGACCACCAGCTTCAGAGTAGGGCTTCTCCAAGATTAGAGTTGGAGAATCAGGAATAGATGTATGGATCATGTCCACATCTAAGGATTGAGTTGGTGAATTTGATGGAGATAATTCAAGATTGATGTTTAGAGAATGGGACTGTAACCCCAGAGTGATAATAGGGGTTACATCAAACTGAATTTGAGAAACTGGAAGTGTTGCTTCCAGTGTGTGTGCACCCTGTGTACCCTTGGATTTCTGCTTCACTCTCCTTTGGTATTGGGAAAATGTAGACTATGGGCTAGAGTGTCCCTTACCCTCTTGGAGTGTGCTCTTGGAGAAGAGCTTGTTTCAATAATTACATCCTTTTGGGAGGATGCAATTAGACTTGTGTTTAAATCCATATTACTCATTGTGCCTTGTTGGGAAGACACAATGGGGCTTGGCTGGATTTCACTCATCTGTCCTTCCTTATCCTTAGGGTTTCTTTTATGTTCACCCCTTCCCTCACCTCTCACAGCACCTACAACACTCCCCTTAGGTTGTGTAGTGGATTTTACAACAGGTGCCTTTTGGGAAGCACCTGAGGTTGGCTCGGAGGATTTCTTTGATTTTGGTCTTGTTGCTGGGGCAGGAGCCTGTTGGGTCACAACTACAGACTCCAAAGCAACAGTACTGGGTGATACAGTTGAAGTAACAATTATACTAGAAGGGATAGCAGTAGTTACCTCAATTACTGGCAGATACACCACTGGAACCTCACCATTGTGGTTCAGCCTCAGTATGTCTGTCAGTACTCTCTTTTCTTGCACAAAACACTCAAACTTGGAAACAGGGTTAGAAATAACTAATGGTGTTGGACTAACATGATTAGCCAACATCATCAGAAACCTAGCATAGTAGATATTCTTTTTCCTATTAGCCTTGTCACCCAACTTAGCACCAATTTCATACATAAGTTGGGTGCTAAAGTTGTAATATCTATCAGTTAGGAGCATGGTAAATAGAATTAACATAGAATTGGTCAATGCATCAAAGTTGCTAATCTTACCAGAAAATACCTTGATAAATGCATCAGCTAAATAACTATATTCTCTAACCAAACCTCTCCTAATTATCTTACCCAAATTATCAGTAGGCAAAGAGTAGTTTATTGAGTTTAGAAAGTTAACCATTTCAGTGATTGTAGGCAAAGCATCACAGTTATTTTCAGGAATTTGTAGACATGCTTGCAATACATCAGAATTAACTATGTACTCATTACCTTGAAGAGTGAATTGCAGTGTGCAGTTTGTTCCATTATACTCACACGAGGTCCAGATCTCCTCGATTATCTCATTATAGAGAGGAGTTGAGTGAAACATAGCATAGCTCAACTTGCAGTTCTTCATGAAGTCCATCATCTTGAAAAAGATACTGTTTGGACTCTCTTTGACAACAAATGGAATTGAGTTGTTCTTTTCATAAATGAACCCTCCTGCTGACATAATCTTGACTATGGGTGCCATTGTTGTTTGAAGAAAAGCTTCGAACTAAATTGCTTGTTAGAGAGAAGAAGAGAGAAAAGCCTTTGGAATTTTTGAGAACAGGTAAAAAGAAATTAAAGAAAATAGAATTTCTTAAATACTTCCCCAAAAATTCTCAGAAATTGAGTCCAATAATAAATGTAAATTACTGGATTGGCTTAAAAATATAACCGTTACTTTTAAAGTATTACCATGATTTATACTTACATGGATGTATGCATAGATCGTGGTAAAAGACGTGTCAAAATTTCAACGGTTCAGATTAAAAGCGCTATATCAACGAATCAGAATTGGGCGTTTAAGGTCCCGTTTGTTTCGTTGATAAAAAGCTGTGTTTCGTTGATATAAAAGAGTTATCAACGAAACACCCAGAAAAATGCTAAGGCTGTCAACGAAATGGTTCGTTTCGTTGACATAGTGATTTTGACTTAAACAAAATTTTACTTTTTCCTGAGAAAATTAATTCACAGAAAACCATAGAAAATTTCTGGCTTCATTTGTAACTTGCAAAAATCTCAAAGTAATTAAGAGAAATTTAGCATACCTAGCTCACTTACTAATCTTGAGAATGTTGATTCATCAAGTGGCTTGGTAAAGATGTCTGCAAGTTGTTGTTCACTTGGAACAAAATGTAACTCCACAGTACCATTCATAACATGCTCTCTAATGAAATGGTACGTGATGTCAATGTGCTTGGTTCTTGAATGCTGCACTGGATTCTCAGTAATGGCAATGGCACTTGTGTTGTCACAGAAAATAGGAATTTTCTCAACTCTTAATCCATAATCAAGTAGTTGATTTTTCATCCATAAAATCTGTGCACAACAACTTCCAGCTGCAATATACTCAGCCTCAGCTGTGGAGGTGGAAACTGAGTTTTGTTTCTTGCTGAACCATGACACAAGCTTGTTTCCTAAGAATTGACAGGTGCCAGTTGTGCTTTTCCTGTCAATTTTACATCCTGCATAATCTGCATCTGAATAACCAATTAGTTCAAAACCAGATTCTCTAGGATACCAAATGCCAAGGTTTGGTGTTCCTTTGAGATATCTGAAAATCCTTTTAATAGCAACTAAATGGGATTCCCTAGGATCAGCCTGAAATCTAGCACATAAACATGTAGCAAACATAATATCAGGTCTACTAGCTGTTAAATACAAAAGTGAGCCTACCATGCCTCTGTAACTTGAAATGTCCACAGATTTTTCCTTAGTATTCAATTCAAGTTTGGTGGCAGTGGGCATGGGAGTTTTGGCAGGAGCGCATTCCATTAAGTTAAATTTCTTTAATAGATCATGAATATATTTTGTTTGACTAATGAAAATGCCTTCATTAACTTGCTTTACTTGAAGACCAAGAAAGTAAGTTAATTCTCCTATCATGCTCATTTCATATTTACTTTGCATAAGCTTGGCAAACTTTTGACAAAGTTTCACATCTGTAGACCCAAAGATTATGTCATCTACATAAATTTGAACAAGTATAGTAGAGCCATTCACAACCCTGTGAAAAAGAGTTTTATCTACAGTACCTCTAGTGAAGTGATTCTCAAGTAGGAACTGTGAAAGTGTGTCATACCAGGCTCTAGGTGCTTGTTTCAAACCATAGAGTGCTTTGAGGAGGAAGTATACATATTCTGGAAAATCATCATCTTCAAAACCAGGAGGTTGACTTACATACACCTCCTCTTCCAATTCCCCATTCAGAAAAGCACTCTTCACATCCATTTGATAGACTTTGAAATTGGCATGGGCTGCATAGGCTAGGAAGATCCTTATTACTTCTAGTCTTGCAACAGGAGCAAATGTTTCATCAAAATCAATTCCTTCTTCCTGTGAATAGCCTTTTGCAACCAGTCTTGCTTTGTTCCTTGTGACTATGCCATTTTCATCCATCTTGTTTCTGAACACCCATTTTGTGCCTATGACACTCCTGTCCTTAGGCTTGGGCACCAGCTTCCAAACATTGTTCCTTTCAAATTGGTTTAGCTCTTCTTGCATAGCCAAAACCCAATCTGGATCTAGAAGTGCATCCTCAACTTTCTTTGGCTCATCTTGAGACAGAAAGCTGCTATATAGACATTCTTCTTGAGTTGCTCTTCTAGTTTGGACTTTTGAAGAAACATCACCTATAATAAGTTCAAAGGGATGATCTTTAGTCCATTTCCTTGAGGGCGGTAGATTTGCTCTTGAAGAGGTAGCTTCATGATCATGATTGCCTTGATTGGATATTTGTCCTTGAGAAACTCCCCCTGAGTTTGTTGTCCCTAAATGATCACTTCTAGAAGCATTTCTATGCCTGTCAACGGTATGACCATTTTGGCTGTCAACGAAACGCTCATTTTGACTGTCAACGAAACCACCATCATGACTGTCAACGAAATGACCATTTGGTCTACTAGCAGCTATTCTTTTCAATCTTGATGCAGTAATTTCATCTTCACTGCTGCTTTCATCTGTGCTAGATACAATAACTTTAGGCTGTTTCTCAGTAGCCTTAACATGATTCACTCGATCTCCTTCCTCATTCTCAAAAGAGAGACTTTCATGGAAACCTTCATCACAGAGACCTTGAATTTTGAGATCATCAAAAACAACATGTACAGATTCCATAACAATGTTGGTTCTGAGATTATAGACTCTATAAGCTTTCCCTGCTACATATCCCACAAATATTGCTTCATCTGCCTTTGCTTCAAATTTTCCCCAAATGCTCAGCTTGATTTCTCAGAACAAAGCACTTGCACCCAAAGACATGAAGAAAATCCAATAGTGGCTTCTTTCTTTTGAGTAGTTGATAAGGGGTCATTCCCTTGGCCTGATTAATCAAAGAAATATTCTGAGTGAAGCAAGCTGTGTTAACTGCCTCAGCCCAAAAATAAGTTGGTAACTTTGATTCATCCAGCATTGTCCTGGCAGCTTCAATAAGTGTTCTGTTTTTCCTTTCAACTACACCATTTTGCTGTGGTGTCCTTGCTGCTGAAAACTCATGCAAAATACCATTTTCTTCACAGAACACCTTCATGCTTGAATTCTTGAATTCTGTCCCATTGTCACTCCTAATCCTTCTTACTTTCAAGTCAGGATGATTGTTTACCATCTTAATGTGATTGATAATGATTTCACTTGCCTCATCTTTGGAGTGTAAAAAGAAGGTCCATGTAAATCTGGAAAAATCATCAACAATCACAAGACAATATTTCTTCTTTGAAATAGACATGACATTTACAGGGCCAAACAAATCCATATGAAGCAACTCAAGCTGATGGACAATTGATGACTCTGTCTTGCTTTTGAATGATGCCTTCTTTTGTTTCCCTTTTTGACAGGCATCACACAAACCATCCTTGGAAAACTCCACTTGTGGAATTCCTCTAGCAAGATCCTTCCTCACCAAATCATTCATAACTTTGAAATTCAGATGAGATAATTTCTTGTGCCATAGCCAACTTTCATCCTTGCTTGCCTTGCTGAAAAGACAAGTGATGGTGTATGAACTTGTGCTACTAAAGTCAGCAATGTACACATTCCCTCTTCTGAATCCAGTCATTACCACATTGTTGTTTTCTCCTTTAGAAACAACACAGGCTTCTTTAGAAAAAGTAACTAAAAATCCTTTGTCACAAAGTTGGCTGATGCTAAGCAAATTGTGCTTAAGACCATCCACCAATGCAACCTCATCTATGATGACATTCTCTTTTGAAATCAAGCCATATCCCTTTGTGTAGCCTTTGCTGTCATCTCCAAAAGCAATACAAGGGCCAGCTCTTTCCTGAAACTCTGTGAGCAGGGTAGAATCACCAGTCATGTGTCTTGAACAACCACTATCCAAGTACCAAAGATTCCTTTTGTCTCCCTGCACACAATAAAACCAAATCAAGTCGATTTTGGTACCCAAGTTTCCTTGGGTCCTGTTTTGTTAGCCTTTGCTTTTCCTTTTATATCATTTTTCACCTTGGGCTCAGATTTATTTAAATCAATTTTTACTCTTGGTGTTGATTTCTGATTGTTGCTCACATTTTCATTTACAACATGCACATTTGGAGGAACAAACATGTTATTCATATTCCATGGCATTTGTGGCACACTAAACATATTCATGTATGGATTAGGCACAAATGACATGTTAGCATATGGATTCTGAAATTGTGCATATGGAGCAAACATGTTAGGCATAACAAACATTGTAGGCATAGGACTATTCATTGCAGGCTTGGGAATTTTCACATTAGCAGTTTTCTTACCAGATTTGCAGTTAGTAGATAAATGGTTAACACTTCCACAATTGACACATGTCTTTCTAGGAGCATATTTATCAGGTGTGTAATTGTTATGTTTGTTAATCCCTACTTTGCCATTTCTGTTATTCTTTTTATTTCCCTTAGCCTCATCTTGAACTTTCTCTACCTTGTCTTTCAATTGCTTGTTAGACAAGTGACCTACATTAGCTCTCTCAACAGGCTTCTCAACTTTCTTTGAATTACTAGACTCACCTTGAACAAAGTTCTTGGTGACAGGACCATACTTGTCATTAAGTCTAGTGAGTTTATCTTTTCTTTTGTCTGTCAACGAAACAGCCTGATCGGCTGATGGTTCATGTGTCAACGAAACATTGCATTCCGTTGACATATCAACCTTCAACAAATGATCATTGTTGTTTGTTGACTCTGTTTCTGATTCTAAGGTTTCACCAACATACCCTAGCTTCTCTTTGTTCTTTTTCCATGATTGCTCACAGAAAGATTCCATACCTTGAACATTAATGATGTTGGTAGCAACATTCCTGGCATCTTTCCATTTTGCA
The DNA here is from genome assembly GCA_030848705.1 of Heracleum sosnowskyi. Classification (NCBI taxonomy): domain Eukaryota; kingdom Viridiplantae; phylum Streptophyta; class Magnoliopsida; order Apiales; family Apiaceae; genus Heracleum; species Heracleum sosnowskyi. Next base: position 47,572,183 of record CM061244.1, read on the forward strand.
ATCACACCTTGTTCTATTTCAAGTTGTGTTTTAAGAATTTCTTCCCTTTGTAACACGTTCTCAAGTTCCTTCTTAGCATCCCTACTAACACATCTCATTTTCTCAAATTCAATGAGCTGTGCTTCTAACATTGCATTCCTATCACTTAAGAGCAGATTCGTCTCTTTTATTCTTGAATTCTATTTAGTAAGTGATTTAAGAGTAATACGCAAATTATAAAATACAGTAGACATTTCATTTACTGCACTGTCGCATTCCTCTTTAGAAAGCTCAGAAAGATTAGTAATTGTTACCTGGTTGCTTGAGGAACTTGCTTCCTGCTCATGATTGTCAGCCATAAGAGCCAAGTTGACATACTCAACATCATCATCAGAATCTTCACCATTACCAGCCCAATCATACTCCTGAGACATGAAAGCCTTTTCTTTTTCCTTGAGAAGTTCAAAGTATTTCTTTTTATAATCAACAGGCTCAAATTTCCTGTTGCCCTTCTCAACCTTGGGCTTTCTGCAGTCTCCAGCAAAGTGACCAAGCATTCCACAATTGAAACATTTTGACTTAGACTTTTCAATCCAGTTTGTTTTGCTAGGTTGAAAGTCTCTTCTTGGTGGCCTTGCTTCTGAGTTTCTTTTGAACTTGAACTTAGAGAATTTTCTAGACAGAAAAGCAATGTGTTCATCAATCTCATCTAAGTCATCCAGGTTGGCTGGTTCTGATTCTTATTCTTCTGTCATCTTGTCTTTACCCTTGCTAACATCACTCCTACAACTAGATCGACTAGTTGTAGCCTTTGCAGCTTCTTTATTGTCATCTTCAAGTTGGTTCACAGATGCAATCAATGCAATAGATCCACCCTTCTTCTGTACCTTTTCAATTTCCTCATCTTGCTCCATTTCCAGCTCATAAGTCTTCAAGGTTCCATAAAGCCTTTCAAGAGTGTAGTCTTTGTACTCTTGAGTGTTTCTGAGAGAAACAGTCATAGGCTTCCATTCTTTTGGAAGAGCTCTAAGAAATTTAAGGTTTGAATCCTTGGTTTGATAGATCCTCCCATACAACTTTAATCCATTCAAAAGCTTTTGAAACCTACTAAACGTGTCATTTAGGGTTTCACCAGCTTTAAAATGAAAATGCTCATATTGTTGTATAAGGAGTTGCATTTTATTTTCCCTGACTTGCTCAGTTCCTTCACAGAGAGTTCTAACAGTATCCCATACTTCCTTAGAGGTTGTACAGTTGATAACATTATCAAACATCTCTTGCTCCAAACCATTAAACAGAATGTTCATGGTCCTTTTGTCTTGATGGACTTCTGCAACATCTTCAACAGTCCATTCTGAGACAGTTTTTGGAATCTCTACATCAGGAGCATCATCTGGCAGTCCAACTCTAGAATCAAGCTTCATGGGAATGTGTGGACCTTTCTCAATGCAGTCTACATACCTCTCATCCATAGACATGAGATGTAAATGCATCTTTACTTTCCAGTGAAAGTAATTGTCCTTATCAAGAACTGGTATCTTCACACCTGCATCCTTCTTCACCATGGTTTCTGTTTTTGGTCTTGATCTTTAAACTTCTTGTATGTTAGAAGCTTGCTCTGATACCAATTGTTATTCCCAAATGACCTAACAGAATTGTAGAAGGGGGGGGGGGGGGTTGAATACAATTTTGATATTTCTTGAACTTAAAAACAACTTACAAATAAAACTGAACTTAAAGTAAAAATCACAAGCACATTAATAATTTCAGTTGGATTGTTTGATGATCCAACTGAAGTGATTTTTATTGCGGAAATAATCTGTGATACAAAAGTACACAGCTGCTCAGTTACAAGGTTTGTAGAGAAGAATGCTCTCAAAGATAGCTAATACAAACTATTTGTTTTTCTTCTCTTTTCTTTAAAGTAACTGCTACACTTGGTTATATATCCCCAAGTTTACAACCCTATTTTTGGCTACACTAAAAGTACAATGAGTAACCGCCAATAGTTTGCTTTTCATCCCTTTGTCCAGTGGTCCTTGGAGATCCTTGCTTTTGTCTTCATGCTTATTATGATCACTCCCAAGAGCCCAATTGGAAACTGGGATGTTTCCTTATTCCCCATGTCCATTTTAATGGTTTCCAATGCAAAGTACACTTCCACATCACCTTTAGATCTGTTCAGTAAACTGTCACTATCACTTTGTCAACTATACAGAAAAGCAATAATGATTCGTTGATAGCAGGGAGATGTGTTTCGTTGATAGCTTTATTCTTCATTCCGTTGATGGTGTTTCCCTCGTTTCGTTGATGAGTAAACTCCATACCGTTGACAGAGTAATCTTCATACCGTTGACATGTCTTCACTTAGGCAAAATTACAAGGCACAAGATATTTACAATTAACCAACCTATTTTGCCTATCTATCATTTAGTCAACATGACTTAGAAAACCTATCTAGTACATACAACAAAATGCATATCAAACTGTGAAGTATTGTACAGTGCAATTGCTACATCACTCATTTCGTTGATGAGCTTCCTATCAACGGAATGCTGCAAAGCATGCCATTTCGTTGACAGCTACAAAATAACTTTACACAAATTCTACTAAGTGTTTTATGTTTATCATCAAGAACAACATTTTCCTAACAGACTTGTCACTGAGTTACAAGTGAATGGCAAAGTCTACATCACAAAGGAATTGAACATCAAGTTCCTTATGTCTACACCTAACCACTTAAAGCAAAAGGTTATCTCTTTAAGAGACAGAGATCTGAACGAAGTTACATATGATGTGCTATATGGTGTGTTAAGGACACATGAACTTGAAATGATGCAGAAAAGAGATATTCAAGCTCATCATGGCAAAATGGTTAATGCATCTTGTGCCCTGATTGTGAATGAAACTCTTAAAGAGCTTGAAGCCTCAACAAGTCAGTTAAGGATTGAAGAGATTATTGAAGATGAACCTGAAATTGAAGAACCCGTGAAAATAGAGGATCTGATTGAAGAAGATTTTTATACCTCGGAGGAGTTGGATGCTATGGACAACAAGTCATTTGTATTCATGGCAAGAAAGTTTCCTCACATCAGATTCAAGAGGAAACAATAATTCAAACCAAAACCTTTCAACAACAACAACTCCTTCAACAAGGAAAAAACTCCTATGAAGCCATATAAAGCAAGAGGAAACTGGCTCTGTGGATAGACCTTCAATCAGATGTTTTCAGTGCAATGACTTGGGGCACTTTGCTAGTGAGTAAAAAAGTCAAAGAAGAAAGACAGGGCTATCTTGGAAGTTGAAGCAAAGTATGAGGCTCTGTTGAAAAAGCAATCAAACAAGGCATTCATAGCTGAGGAAAAGTGTTGGGATGATACTGATAGTGATGAAGAGGATTCAGAATTTTGTAATTATGCTTTAATGGCTAATTCAAAGGAAGAAAATAACTCTCCAGAAATCTCTCAGGTATTATCCTTGACTACTATTGACATGTCTATTTGTGAATATAAATAAACTGTTGAAAAGCTAAGTGTTGAGATGTTTAACATTCATACTAGTATGACTGCTGCTAATGAATAAATTGATAAACTGTCTGCTAAGAATGAAGTGTTAACCAAAAGATATGAAGAACTTGAATTAATTGCTGTTCATGTAGAAATTCTCAAACAAAAGGTGGAATATTTGCAAAATATGGTTGAATGTGCTAGTCAGACAGAGAAGGCTCTTAGAGATGAATTAGCTAAAAATGAACTTAAGATAAGAGCATTTAGAAATTCATCAAAATTGTTACAAACCTATCATGATAAGCATCAAGAGAATAACAATACAACTATTGGTTTTGATTATGACACACTCAAGGAAAAGAAGAGAAAGACATCTGTTGATGACAGTAAGGTTGTTCATGAGAATGTGCCTCACATTGTGAAAAATGCCAAGGCACCTATTTTTAAAGAAGCCTCATTTAGTATTGATGAGGAAGATGAGACACAAGAAAATGAACAACTTATTCCTTCTGAGAGTGAGAGGATCAAAGCTGAAGCCAAGAAGCTTGTGTAGGTTAAACATACACCTGTGAAAACTGTTCTTGTTAAGTCTGAGAAAATTGATTCTGTGAAACCTACACCAAAGAAGAAACATAACAGAAATGGCAAACTGGGGATCAACAATAATAATAGTTATGCTTATGTGCCAAATGCCCCTAGTAAAGTTTGTCAAAATTGTTCTAGTTCAAATCACTTGACTCATGCTTGTAAGAAACCAGTTGGTAGTGTGCCTAAATCTTTCTATGATTGCTCCGTGTCTTTAAGACATAGAGACTCACCATTTTGTGATAAGCTTGATTGTATGCCATGCAATATGAATGTCATGACTAGTTGTTTTAATTTTGAAAAGACAGTTCATGAATGGATGCATAAGTCACAATGAGTGTACACACACCACAAGCTCAAAGTCTTCAAGCTCTTCTAGATCTAGAAAGACATCTCAGTCACCTAAGTCTACGAGTTCAAACTCTAGGACTTCTAGCAATGACACGAAGACTGACTCTCAGAAAAATTATAAGCATGTTGAATTTGATAAAATTGTTTCTAAATCAAATGGACCCAAACTTGTTTGGGTATCAAAGAAGAAATAATGCATTTGTGTTTGCAGGGCAAAATAAAAGAAAAGAAAGTCATGTGGGTGTTGGATAGTGGATGTTCAAACCATATGACTGGTGATATGGCGTTGCTATCACAGTATGAAGAGAAAGTTGGCCCTATGGTTACTTTTGGAGATGACAACATTGGTAACACATTGGGATATGGCAAGTTGGAAATTGGTAATGTCATCATTGAAGATATAGCATTGGTCAGTGGACTCAAGCACAATCTGTTAAGCATTGGTCAGTTCACAGACATAGGTTTCAAGGTTGGATTTGACAAAGATGAGTGTTTGATCACACACAAAAAGACTGGTGATCTTGCTCTAACTGGAGTAAGAAAAGGAAGCATGTTTGTGGCTAACTTGGATTTTTCAAACAAGGGAAAAATCTATTGTTTCTATTCAAAGGCATCAAATGAAGACAGTTGGTTGTGGCACACGAAATTGTCTCATTTAAATTTTAAGGCAATTAACTCTTTGGTCAAAAGAGAGTTAGTCAGAGACTTGCCTACACTTGAATTCTTATAAGAAGAAGTGTGTGAGGATTGTCAAAAAGGAAAGATGAAGAAATCAAGTCATAAGTCAAAAACTGTAACATCAATAACAAAGCCCTTACAGTTGATTCACATGGATTTGTTTGGGCCTGTTAATGTTCTGTCACTTTCAAAGAAGAAGTATGCATTGGCGATGGTTGATGATTTATCAAGATACAGTTGGGTTGAATTTCTGACATCTAAGGATGAGGCTCCAAAAGTGATCATTGAGCACATCAAGAAGGTTGATAAGGATGCAAAGGTCATAAATGTAAATGTGGTTGCTCTTAGGAGTGATAATGGAACAGAGTTCATAAATGCCAAACTTGAGGCATTTTGCAAAGAGAATGACATTTCTCATCAATTCTCAGCTCCAAGAACTCCACAACAAAATGGAGTTGTTGAGAGAAAGAATAGAACTATCATTGAAGCTGCAAGAACAATGCTCCTAGATGCAAAGATGCCTACTTGTTTTTGGGCTGAGGTTGTTAGCACTGCATGCTACATTCAAAACAGAACCTTCATCAACAAAGACACAGGAAAGACATCCTACAATGTGATGTTTGGAAAGAAGCCTACACTCAAGCATGTTCATGCTTTTGGAAGCAAATGTTTTGTGTTAAAAGACAATTCAGAATATGTTGGAAAGTTTGATGCAAATGCATTTGAAAGCATTTTTCTTGGCTACACTATGTCTGCATACAAAGTTTATATACTTTGACAAAAGAAAGTGATAGGAAGTACAAATGTTACTTTTGATGACAACAAATTTCCTGGCCTAGAAGAAACAACTGAACAAGACAAAGATCCTCTGCAGTTTGAGAATATGGATGACTTTGAAGAAGTTGAAATTGAAGTTGAGGTTGAAACTCAACAAAATCACGTGAATGTGATTAAAGATAGAGAAATTGTGTCAATCTACAGTGCAGAGCCTATCATTCAAGAATCACCTGTGAATGAGAGCAACTTCAAAAGGGGAGAATTTCAAGATGAATCAAATATGAATGATGAGGTTGTCTCAACTCTGAGAAATGAAACTGAGCCAACTACATGATGGAATAGAGATCTGTTAGGTCCTGATAAGTTTGTAGATGGGGGGGGGGGTTGACTACAAACTGTATTGTTTTCTCGAATTTGTTCGGTTCATGATATAAAAATTCAAGAACAAATTAAAGCGGAATAAAATGAAACAAGATTCAAGTTGAATATAACTTATATCAAACTTGAAGGGTGTTGCAAATACAGTACGGATTACAAGGTTTGAATCTCAAACTAATTAAAACAAATCTAGAATAAATTCGACATGAATTTATCTATTTTTGTAATAAAAAGATCGAATACTAAAAAGTAGTTCGAGATAAATTTTAGGGATAATAATCCGCTAGATAGTCAAACAACAACAAGTAAATAACTTCTAGTGGTTTAAATTTAATAATAATGCTAGAAATTAATTCACTGGTTTCCAATCAAGCTCATACAGTTGAGTTCATAAAGCCGAGAGAGAAGTGAAGAAGTTTGATGTTAATATCTTCTGCTGCTTTTTAATGTGTGTCAACTGGACTTGTTCAACTGCCTTTTTGGATATTTATGTACCCCATTTCTTTTGAATCAAAAGTACTATCGGTAGTACAATGATTTGGCTTAGAAGTACTGAGGTTTGGCTTAGCAGTACTATCGGTAGTACTGTCATTTGAATTGCCAGTACTATCGGTAGTACTACTTAAGTTAGTCCTACCAAGTATTCTGATAGTCCTATTAACATTATAATAATTCTGATTTAATTTACCTTTTAATTAATTTAAGCAATAAATTAATTCTATAATTAATTTATAAAATAAATTAATTAATTGATTTAGTAAATTAAAAATGAATTAATACAATTTCTTGATAGCAGAATCAATCTGTGAACCACTGAAAATAATGACGAACTTCCACTGAATGATGTTGACACTCGATGTACTGTCTGGTTCATGAGTGACTAACTACAATGTATGTTCTTCATCTTTTGACTTTAAGCCGTGGTTCTTTTTCTTTTCCCTTTATCAAACACTGTAACCTGTACACTTGCTGTCACGCTGTAGAAATCTCTATCACTTTAATAGATCCACTTTCTTGAATACTTCACTGAGACTTGATCAAATAAATGAACTTCTTTCAATGTAGAATTACTTCAAGTCTGTAAATTGAATTTAATCTTCAGTCTCTTGACTGATATTATCCTCTGAGATTCCTGTGACAGTTTAACTAATTATTTACTTATTACATTCTTGTTTAAGTTGAGTCGAATCCTCGGTTTTTACAAATAGGCCTATGCATATGACTTTCAATCTCGCCCTATTTGTTTGTTAGAGAATAACAAAAAAAATACCTAGAGGATCACTCAACTAAAACCAAGAAAAAGATGAGACTCTTAAGACTAAGTAAATAATAGAAAGTTCTGGATCAAATATGACATTTCCAGATTCCACTAGTAAAGATAAATACAAGACACATGTTCCTCTAGATTGAACATATGATAACATTGATCCTGTCTTGATTTACCTAAGCTCCATTTACTACCCTGAAACTCCTCTTTTTCCTTTTATATCTTTTTCAACTCCCTCTTCCTAACTTCTCCCCTTAGTTGAGAAATTCTCTACAGATGTAACCTTTTGAGTTTCTGAAGCCAGTATGAGTTGAGATTGTTGAATGGAGTTGATCTTGGGGAGTAAATTTGTCTTCAAATTTTCCTTGAGCAGTCCCAGCTGATTGTTGATAGGGGTGGAAGAAGAAGACTGTTCAACCACTTGTGCCTACAAAAGTTCTTTATCAGCCTGGGTTTTGGATAGTTGTTCCTATAGATCAGCTATTTGAGCTAACCACATTGCAGTGTATGTGTCTGTGTGTGCACTCACTTGAATTTCTCTCGTGAGTGTATCACTCATCTCATGTGTATGTGTTTCACTCAGTGTTTGCCTTGCATCACTCAATACTAGCTGTCTGTTTGCTCCTTTTTGATCAATACCTGCATTGAAAATCACCCTAGCCTCTTCAAGAGAGGTTAGTGGTGGTGCAATGGGAGTTCGCAAATCCCGTGTTAGGAATATGTTGTTCTTGATGATAATTATAAAAACACTTAGTAGATTTTGTATTAAGTCATTTTGTAGCTGTCAACGAAATGGCATGCTTTGCAGCATTCCGTTGACAGGAAGCTCATCAACGAAATGAGTGATGTAGCAATTGCACTGTACAATACTTCACAGTTTGATATGCATTTTGTTGTATGTATTAGATAGGTTTTCTAAGTCATGTTGACTAAGTACTAGATAGGCAAAATAGGTTGGTGAATTGTAAATATATTATGCCATGTAATTCTGCCTAAGTGAAGACATGTCAACGGTATGAAGATTACTCTATCAACGGAATGAAGTTTACTCATCAACGAAATAGAGTTTACTCATCAACGAAATGGAGAATAAAGCTATCAACGAAACACATCTCCCTGCTATCAACGAATCATTATTGCTTTTCTGAATAGTTGACAAAGTGATAGTGACAGTTTACTGAACAGATCTAAAGGTGATGTGGAAGTGTACTTTGCATTGGAAACCATTAAAATGGACATGGGGAATAAGGAAACATCCCAGTTTCCAATTGGGCTCTTGGGAGTGATCATAATAAGCATGAAGAAAAAAGCAAGGATCTCCAAGGACCACTGGACAAAGGGATGAAAAGCAAACTATTGGCGGTTACCTTTAGTGTACTTTAGTGTAGCCAAAAATAGCTTTGTAAACTTGGGAATATATATAACCAAGTGTAGCAGTTAAAATAAGAGTAAGAGAAGAAAAAAAATAGATTGTATTAGCTATATTTGAGAGCATACTTCTCTACATTCTTGTAACTGAGCAGCTGTGTACATTTTGTATCACAGATTATTTCCGCAATAAAAATCACTTCAGTTGGATCATCAAACAATCCAACTGAAATTATTTATGTGCTTGTGATTTTTACTTTAAGTTCAGTTTTATTTGTAAGTTGTTTTTAAGTTTAAGAAATATCAAGAATTGTATTCAACCCCCCTTCTACAATTCTGTTAGGTCATTTGGGATTAACATCCCGATCCTCAGTCACATCTATCAAATCATTTGGATTTCAACTATGAATTGCTTCAGTGGATAGACTGACCAAGTTGCCTTCCACGTTCTCCAGATAAATCTGCGAGTGGAAAATCTCTTAGGGAGCCAAAGATGTTCCCTCTGGGAGGGGAGAAAATGATTCTATTAAATGTGGCAAGAATCAAATTTTCCCTCTTATGCCTGTGAAGGCACTCCTACCGTAATAATGGTAGGCACTGTAACCAGTTGCAGGTGCTCTGCTCTCACTATGTCCTGAGTTTCATCTAATGGCATGTCTTCTCCCATTGTGAGTAATGAGAGTGTACTTGACTCAGTATAAAGTGCCATGGCCCTATGACGAATTTCAATAGATTCATCCTGTTGAGAGGATGTCTCTAGAAGCGGTTCATTGGCCATTTCAAGATCCATATCCTGTGGGGAGGATACCAATGGGCTGATAGATGCCTCAGTATATGTTCAATTTTTCTTTATAGTAGGCAGAGCTGTGGGATCACTCACTGTTTCAATCATAGTACTTTTTTGTCTAAAAGTTAATTTCTGTTCAGGTTAAGAGGTCAAGAAAGTTTTAGACTCATTGTTTGGCTCTATGACCTGGGATATGGATTGTGGATCTACAATCCCTTGGTCACCCCTAACAACCACTTGGGTTCAGCAATAGTAAAAGAAGTAGATTGAGAGATATAAAATAATACCTGCAATGGAGATGCCACAGAAGTTCAGCAAGAACTAGAGTAGAAAAGACTAATATACAATATAATTACAAAAACTAAAACAAATAGAAAATAAAAGATAATCAATAATAAAACTAAAACTAAAAATAAATAAATAAATAAATAATATATACAAAAACTATCAGTAGAAAACTAAAGAAAGAAAATGAATTAAAATGCAGAAAATATTTACATGAACTATACGAGAATATTCGAATATTTTAAAATAAAAGATTTTCAATAAAAATAGATTTCTCTACAATTTTAACTTGTAAATTTGAGAAAACTATTTTTAGAGAAAATAATTTATCTTAACTTACTCAAACTAAGAAACTTAACAATTAGACAAGACATGACAATAATCTACAATCAACATACACTTAATAGAAAATGAGATGATAAAATAAATTTACAAGTGATTTAAAAATATATACAACAAATGAACACTTGTAAGTTTAATTAAGAACAAACATAAAAAATAAACAGAGTTAATCACTAAAACTATTTAACATACCCAATTTACCAACTAACCTGATAAATGTAGATTCATCAAGAGATTTAGTGAAAATATATGTTGTTTGTTCCTCTGTGGATACAAAGTGTAACTCCACAGTACCATTCATGACATGCTCTCGGATAAAATGATACATGATGTCAATGTGCTTGGTCCTCGTGTGCTGTATAGGGTTGTTGGAGATTGCTATGACACTTGTATTGTCACACGGGATTGGAATTTTGTTCAATACAAAGCCATAATCTCGTAGTTGATTCCTTATTCATAATATCTGAGCGCAACAGCTTCCAGCAGCAATATATTCAGCTTCTGCTGTAGAATGGGAAACTGTTTGTTGTTTCTTGTTGTACCAGGAAATAAATCTACTACCTAGGAATTGACAACTCTTAGAGGTGCTTTTCCTATCAACAACACTACCTATATAATCTAAATATGTATATCTAACAAGGTTAAAACCAGATTCTTTAGGGTAACAGATACTTAGATTAGGTGTACCCTTAAGATATCTCAAGAATCTTTTTATAGCAACGAGATGTAAATCTCTAGGATCCGCTTGGAACCTTGCACACAAGCATGTAACATACATAATATTAGGTCTACTTGCAGTAAGATAGAGTAATGAGCCAATCATACCTCTGTAGCTTGTAACATCTACCTTGATAGAATTTTCACAAGCTCCAAGCTTGACAGCTGTAGATGATGAATCCTCCATTTGATATTTCTTGAGGAGTTCTTTGAGATACTTGGATTGACAAATAAATAAACCATCTAACCTTTGACTTACTTGCAATCCAAGAAAGAATTTCAGCTTACCCATCATTCTCATTTCAAACTTACTCTGCATTAGCTTAGCAAATCTCTTACAGAGATTATCATTAGTAGACCCAAATATGATGTCATCCACATAGACTTGGACTAATATCATATAATTTTTATGCTTTTTAGAAAAGAGAGTTTTGTCTATGACACCTCTAGTAAAACCATTTTCAAGTAGAAAACCATAAAGAGTCTCATACCATTTTCTCGGGGCTTGTCTGAGACCATAGATAGCCTTGAAAAGAAAGTAGACAAAGTCCAACAATTCCTGATTTTCAAAGCCAGGGGCTGTTCTACATACACTTCTTCATCCAACTTACCATTCAAGAAAGCACTCTTAACATCCATTTGATATACTTTAAAATTGGAGTATGTTACAAATGCTAAGAACATCCTGATGGCCTCAAGCCTTGCCACTAGTGCATAGGTTTCATCATAATCAATGCTTTCAGTTTGTGAATACCCTTGAGCAACCAGTCTTGCTTTGTTTCTTGTTACTATGCCATCTTCATCTAATTTGTTTCTGAATACCCACCGAGTACCAACTACTTTCTTGTTCTTTGGTCTAGGTACCAGCTTCCAAACTTGTTGTTGTTCAAATTGATTGAGTTCATCTTGCATAGCAATAACCCAAGCAGGATCACCTAGTGCTTCCTTAATCTTTTTTGGTTCCATTTCAGAAAGAAACCCTGAATATTGACATTCATTTTGAGTAGCACTTCTACTTTTGACTCCAACACCTAGATCACCAATAATCAGCTCAAAAGGATGAGCTATATTTCAAAATGTTTGTCTTGGAAGATTTGATCTTGATGATTCGCCTTGAAATTCATTGTGATGTTGTGAATGACTAGTTGACCCTTCATTATCTCCCCCTGAGTTGTTGCCAGATTGTCTTGGTGATTCTTCTCCAGTGTTAGTGGTATCTCCATTGTTACCAATGTTTCCACCACCACCACCACCATGATCATTATCATCATTGTCATTGTTATCACCAGCAACAATCTCAGGTGGATTCTCATCATCTGATTCTGAATCTAACATGTCATCAAGCTTTAATTTCTTATATGGATTTTCTGTTTGGATACTTGGGAGTTTAGTGTCATCAAAAGTAACATTGACACTTTCTTTCACCTGGTGCTGATCAATTATATACACCCTGTAAGATTTTTTGGAATAACCAACAAAGATTGCTTCATGTGCTTTGGCCTCGAACTTGCCACGCCGAACATCTTCATCTTTAAGCACAAAACATTTGGCACCAAATACATGAAAATATTTGTGTGTTGGTTTCTTGTCATTCATAATCTCATAAGGTGTCTTAATTAAGTCCTTGTTGATTAGGGTTCAATTTTGGGTATAACATGCAGTATTAACAGCTTCAGCCCAGAAGTACATAGGAAGTCTTGATTCACTGAGCATTGTTCTTGCAGCTTCAATCAATATACGATTCTTCCTTTCCACCACTCCATTTTGTTGAGCAGTTCTAGGGGCTGAGTATTGTCTTGTTATCTCTTTGTCTGCATAAAAGTCATTTTGAACTGCATTATTGAATTCAGTTCCATTGTCTGACCTTATTGCTTTAACTGGAAACTTAGAATCCAGCTCAATCAACTTCACATGATCAATCACCATCTATGGAGTTTCATCCTTGGAATGTAGGAATAAAACCCATGTGTATTTGGAATAGTCATCGACGATCACAAGAGCATATTGTTTCTTTGACATAGACATTACATTAAGTGGACCGAACAAATCCATGTGCAGTAACTAATGAGGTTCAGCTATTGTAGATGTGTCAGTGCCCTTGTGAGATGCTTTCTTTGACTTCCCTTTCTTACATGCCTCACACAGTCCTTCCTGTGTAAATTCCATTTGAGGCAACCCTCTCACCAACTCCCTCTTGACTAGGGAGTTCATTGTTTTGAAATTGAGGTGAGACAGCTTCTTGTGCCATAGCCAACTATCACTTGATGAAGCTTTAACATAAAAACAATTGACTTCATCCTTGCATCCAGAGTACAGGTCATCTATGAACAAGTTTCCTTTCCTTACCCCTTGGAGAGCAGGCTTTAGATTCTTCTTGTGTAAGATCTAGCACTTCTCTTTGTCAAAGTGAACATCATATCCTTCAGTTATACCCTTGTTGTTATCTCCAAAGGTAACCACTGGCCAGCTTTCTCAACCACAGTTGATAACAGGGCTCTATCTCCGGTCACATGTCTTGAACATCCACTTGTACCCTGCAAAATCAGCATCTGAATAACCATACAAACCAAAATCTGATTACCTTGCATACCAAAGGCCAAGTTATGGAGTGCCTTTGAGATATCTGAAAATTCTTTTGACTGCAATCAAATGTGGTTCCCTGGGGTTTGCTTGAAATCTTGCACACAGACAGGTTGTAAACATGATATCTGGTCTACTTGCAGTGAGATATAAAAGTGAGCCAATCATTCCTCTGTAGTGAGTTACATCCACCTCAGTACCTTGATCAGGATCAAGTTTGGTAGCTGTAGCAATGCGAGTACTTACAGTAGAACTATCTTGCATGTTAAACCTTTTCAATAAATTCTTGGTATACTTGGACTGATTGAAAGAGATGCCATCATCAGTCTGTTTAACTTGGAGACCAAGAAAGTAACTCATTTCTCCCATCTTGCTCATTTGATATCTAGACTACATAACCTTTGAAAACATTTCACATAGCTTATTGTTTGTTGACCCAAATATGATATCATCAACATAAATCTGAACTAAAAGCAAATCATTATCATGATTCAAATAAAATAGTGTTTTATCAATAGTACCCCTTTTGAATCCACTTTCCTGTAAGAATTGAGATAGGGTTTCATACCAGGCTCTTGGAGCTTGCTTTAGTCCATAAAGTGTTTTATCCAATCTGTAGACATGATTTGGATATTTTGGATCAATGAAACCAGGAGGTTGTTCAACATAAACTTCTTCCTCCAGTTCACCATTTAAGAAAGCACTTTTCACATCCATCTGGAAAACCTTGAATTTCTTGTGAGCTGCATATGCCAGAAAGATCCTGATGGCTTCTAGTCTTGCAACAGGAGCAAAAGATTCATCATAGTCAATTCCTTCTTGTTGAGAATACCCCTTTGCAACTAGCCTTGCTTTGTTTTTGATAATTACACCATCTGAATCTGTCTTTTTTTTGAAAATCCATTTTGTACCAACAATTGACCTGTTCTTTGGTCTTGGCACTAGTTTCCGGACTTCATTCCTTTCAAATTCATTCAACTCTTCTTGCATTGCAGTAACCCAATCAGCATCCTTAAGCGCATCTTCAACTTTCTTAGGTTCCTCCTTGGAGAGAAAGTTATGATAGAGACATTCATTTTGAGTTGCACTTCTTGTCTTGACACTTTCATAAGTATCCCCAATTATCAAATCAGGAGTATGACTTTTGGTCCATTTCCTTGCTGGTGGTAAATCATTTCTTGAAGTAGATGCTCCCCCTGGATTGGTGTTATCATTAAAAGTGTTTGAATCAGTTGAAGCTCCCCTTGAATTGTTGATGTCTCCTCCTGATGGATTATCAGGATTATCACTTGAATCAGTATCTAAAGAATTATGTCCTGATGATTGAGTAGACTCGGAATTAGTAGCAGTTTGATGTTGCTCCCCCTCAACATTTGCACTGCTAGTAGTGTTACCATTATTTGTATCATCAGTATTATCACTATCAGTAGCACCATCAGTAGCACCATCAGTATCTGGTGCTTCATCAGGATTTGATGTGTCATCAGGATTTGGTGACCCATCAGTATCTGATGGAGTGTCAGTATCTGATTCTTGTTCTTCAAATTCCTTGGTAGCTTCATTTGCAAAAATTAAACCATGAGAGTCTTCAGCAATTCCTATTATCTTTTTATCATCAAAGGATACATGTATTGACTCCATGACAGTCCTTGTTCTCAAGTTAAAAACTCTGAAAGCTCTTGAGGCTGGATAGCCTATAAAAATTCCCTCATCAACCTTGGTTTCAAATTTCCCTAGCTGTTCAGGATGAGTTCTGAGAACAAAACATTTACAGCCAATCACATACAGATGCTTCAAACTAGGTTTCTTCTCGTTGAGCATTTGATAGGGAGTTACACCATGTCTGTTTATCAATGTGAGATTTTGAGTATAACATGCTGTATTGACTGCTTCTGCCCAGAAATATGTAGGCAATTTAGCTTCTTCCAACATATTTCTGCCAGCTTCAATAAGAGTTCTATTTTTCCTTTCAACTACTCCATTTTGCTGGGGTGTGCCAGGAGCAGAGAATTGTTGAATTATACCTTTGTATTTGCAGAACTCTTCCATTACTGAATTCTTGAATTCAGTACCATTATCACTCCTCAGAATCTTGACTTTATACTTTGTGCCTGTCTCAATCATTCTCACATGGTCCAGCAGTATTTCAGGAGTCTCATCTTTTCTGTGCAGAAAATACACCCAGGTGAATCTAGAGTATTCATCAACAATTACAAGAGTGTACCTTTTCTTACTGATGGACATTATGTTGACTGGTCCAAATAGGTCAAGATGCAGCATGTGATATGGTTCTTCAATAGAGGATTCAGATATACTCTTGAATGATGTCCTTCTCTGTTTGGCTTTTTGACATGCATCACAGAGTCCATCAGGAGTATACAAAGCTTTAGGCAATCCTCTAACTAATTCTTTCTTAACCAACTCATTGATGTTGCTGAAGTTGAGATGGGAAAGTTTCTTGTGCCAATTCCAACTTTCATCTACTGATGCCTTACCGATGAGACAAGTAGAGGAGCCATCAGTATTTGATTGAATGTTGGCTTCATATATGTTACCATGCATGTAGCCAGTTAGTGCAATCTTTCCAGATGATTTGTTGACTACTTCACAATGTGTGGAATAGAAGTTGACATGATAACCTTTGTTTGTGATTTGACTAATACTCAACAGGTTGTCTTTTAGTCCCTTCACAAGAGCTAATTTTTCAATGATGACATTTCCAATGCTTATATTGCCATATCCCAAAGTTTGTCCAATGTTGCCATCTCCATAAGACACAGTTGGGCCAGCTTTCTCTTCAAATTCTGATAGCATGGCTTTGTTTCCAGTCATGTGTACAGAGCATCCACTATCCATGACTAACACATTTTTCTTTTTACCCTACAATCAGACAAAGATGTTATTCCCAGATGACCTAACAGAATTGTAGAAGGGGGGGGGGGGGGTTGAATACAATTCTTGATATTTTCTTAAACTTAAAACACTGATAAAATAAAACTGAACTGAATAAACAAAAACACAAGATATAAATAATTCAGTTGGATTGTTTGATGATCCAACTGAAGTGTTTTTATTGCGGAAATAATCTGTGATACAAAAGTACACAGCTGCTCAGTTACAGAGTTGTAGAGAAGAATGCTCTCAAAGATAGCTAATACAAACTATTTGTTTTTCTTCTCTTACCTCTTTCTAACTGCTACACTTGGTTATATATATTCCCAAGTTTACAATACTATTTTTGGCTACTCTAAAGTACACTAAAGATAACCGCCAATAGTTTGCTTTTCATCCCTTTGTCCAGTGGTCCTTGGAGATCCTTGCTTTTGTCTTCATGCTTATTATGATCACTCCCAAGAGCCCAATTGGAAACTGGGATGTTTCCTTATTCCCCATGTCCATTTTAATGGTTTCCAATGCAAAGTACACTTCCACATCTCCTTTAGATCTGTTCAGTAACCTGTCACTATCACTTTGTCAACTATTCAGAAAAGCAATAATGATTCGTTGATAGCAGGGAGATGTGTTTCGTTGATAGCTTTATTCTTCATTCCGTTGATGGTGTTTCTCGTTTCGTTGATAGAGTAATCTTCATACCGTTGACATGTCTTCACTTAGGCAAAATTACAAGGCATGATATACTTACAATTAACCAACCTATTTTGCCTATCTAGTACTTAGTCAACATGACTTAGGAAACCTATCTAATACATACATCAAATGCATATCAAACTGTGAAGTATTGTACAGTGCAATTGCTACAACACTCATTCCGTTGATGAGCTTCCTGTCAACGAAACACTGCAAAGCATGCCATTTCGTTGACAGTTACAAAATAACTTAATACAAAATCTACTAAGTGTTTTTACAATTATTATCAAGAACAACATATTCCTAACAATCTCCCCCAATTTATGACTGATAGAATAACAGCCATAAATCAAGAGCCTTGATGATAACAAAAACACTCAGACATATTACCCATGATAAAAGTAAAAATTGCATTGAGCTTCATGAAGTTTTAGACATAAAACAAGACTTACAAGACTAATGCCCAAATGTGCTCCTCTAGACTGAGCAAATGATTCATCTTGGTCTTCTTTGAGGCATAGTCTTCTTCCCTCTCCTAGAGTTGTTCTCCTCAATCTGGACCTGTAGCCTTCTGTAAAAGATCTTCTCTTCTTCATCTTGATCACCAAGCTTGGATTGCATGAACCTTAGAGTTTGATTAGATGCCTTATCCAGCTGGTCTTCCATCCTGAAGAACCTTCTGCAGTTGTCCTTGTCCTTAAATTCCATCATCCAGTAAGGTTGAAGATGGATCTTCTTTCCTATTGAGGGCACTCTTAGCATCCTGGGAAGAGCCTCAGGCTTGTTCCAGCTAGCCTTTATTTGACATATCTTGGAGACCACCTCAGACTTGGCTGTTTTGGTGAAGCCAAAGTCTTTCTTCAAGCATCTAAACACTGTGAGTAGTGTTTGGTAGTCTTCTCCTAAGATTCTGTAGAGAGGCCATATTTGTTCTCTACCACCCTTGTATGTGAAAACCAATCTTTCAGGTAACTTTTGAGAAGCTGCTATGCCCCTTACTTCCACCAGGTTGTCTAAATCAAGATGTAAGCTGGATTCTTCCCTGATGTCAGCAATGTACATGCAGTCCTCTGGATTTGTAGGGGGTTTCTGAGATTGTGGCTTCCTCACAAATACTGGCTTTGCCTTGACAGCCCTTTTGTTTGTCTTCATTGGTTGATCCTTTTCAAATAGGAACTTTGGAAAATAGGCTTCATCTAATTCAATAGGCTCCTCCTTTGGCATGATTGGTTGATCATGAAAGTTGACAGGGTGTGCAGGGTCACAGGCCAACTTTCCTCCAATAGGTAGATCAATAGGAATTTGATGTGCACTTGTTGTGGAAGGGGCCTGAGCAGTGTCCAGAGAGTCCTCTTTTTCAAAGTTCAGATTCCTCTTAGCTCTAGCCTTTGGTTGCCTTACACTTTTCCTTGCTTGTTCAGCTTCATTAGCTCCATCCTTGGCTTTTTCTTCCTGAAGGGTCTCTTCATCTTCAAGTGCTTGAGCAACTGCCAATGCTTGCATTGCTGCCCTTTCAGATTCTTCAGCCTTGGCCTTTGCAAAATTTGGGTGACCAACCCAAATGCAGATTTCCTTGCTGTCCCTGTAGATGATGGCCCTTTGATTCCTTATGCTTGGATGATTGCTTTCCTTGCTCTCAATGATCAGCTTCCCTAGGACTTTGAACTCATCTGGCTTTGGAGCAGGATAAAATATCCTTTCAATGTTCTTGCCTTTGGGTTTGGCAGGTGATATTGGAGACATCCCTCTTGCATCCACATTTTTAAAGCATGAAGATTGACCCTTCTCATTTCTTGAATCTTGAAGGATTCCATGCTGAAGGGGCTCTATAGCATAAGAGCTCTTGAACTGTGGCTCCATTTGTACAATCACCATTGCATTTGTTGATGGCTGATCTGTCTTTGAAGATTCAGTAATGTTCTTGAACCTTGCTTCTATGTTGGACCAGTGATCTTTGATTTGTTCTGCAAGTTTCATCCTCATAGAAGCTTCCTGGATCAGGTCAATACTATCCTTCTTCTTCTTTCCAAACTCCCCCATTGCTAGTGGCTCCTGTGGCAGTGAAATGGCTGGGACCAACACCTTTGTGATTTGAATGTTTAGCTCCTTAGATTTCTCCCCCTTTTTGTTAGCATCAAGAGAGATGACTGGGAGTCCTTGAGCTGCCACTAGCTGAGTGAGTAGCTGAGTTTGCTTCTCCTGTTCCTTCTGTATTTGAGAAAGTGTAGCTTCCACCTTGTCCACTCTTGTAGAGAGAGTTTTCAAGGATGTAGCCACCTCAGGTTCCTTAGAGAAAAACCTGGTCATCTTGGACACAGTGAGAAGAGGGAGCTTTTCATCCATCATCCTGTAGTTAGCATCCCTGAGATTGCTAATGGAGTCCTTGATTTCTGTAGCCTCAATCCTTGTCTGCATCATTTGTAGCCTTTGAATTTCCAGAGAATCCATGATGGCCTTGTAGAATTTCTTGTCCCTTGCATTTGCAGACTCATGAGCTAGATAGGCCTCATTGTACTGCCTTGAGATAGCAGCATCTAGAGTGACTCTTCCATGCATACCCTGAGAAAGCCAGCCTGGTGTAGGAGGCACCACAGAAGTCCCAGTCTGTGAAGTGGTGGCCACCTGTAGATTATCACCATAGCTGTCCTCATCATCAGAAAACTCAAAGTCGCCACTTGCTGCAGCTCCTGGAGGTAGATTGGTCAAGGCATCCTTTGCTCTTTGCATTGATGTAGTAGTATGAATTAAGTTGAGTGACCTTTCTGCCTCCACATTGCCCTGTTGAGCCATAACTTGATAGGCTGGCACAGGATGAGTAAAGGTCTCAGGATCCAGGGAAATACTATCCAGAGTTTGTTGATAATGCTCTTGGAAAGTAAGTTCCCTTTCTCCCTCACTGACCTCCATTAACTCATTAGCAATGGCTGCTTCCACCCTTATTGCTCATGTAGTCCCTTCTCTCTCTCCACTCTTTTCTTGCATCATGGGCTCCCCATGGCTCACACCTCTCACACCCTCACCTTCACCTACTAAGGTGGTACTCTCAATCTCTCCTTTTTCCTGGCTGGAAGAAATAGCCAGCCTCTCACTCTCATTCTCTCCTTTTACCTGGCTGCAAGCCAGCCTCTCAATTTCACTCCCTTTCAAACCTAAAAGTGTCTCAACTACCACCAGGTCATCTACACTAGTTGTGGAAACAACTTGATTTTCAGTAAAAGGTGTAGAATGACCTATCAACGAAATGGTAGTTTGAACTGTCAACGGTATAGGTACCGTTGATGGAGAAACACTTGTCAACGAAAGAGGCTGTTTCGTTGATGAAGTCAATAAAGCATTTTGAGAAAGTGAAATTATAGTAGAATCTGTGGTGATTGATTTGAGATTGGGGTCCACAGATTCTCTTGCAGTTTCAGAAAAACTTGGTTGATGGCCCAACAAATCACTTAATAAGTGATGACCATCAGCTTCATAGTGGGGCTTCTCCAAGATTAGAGTTGGAGAATCAGGAAAAGATGTATGGATCATGTCCACATCTAAAGATTGAGTTGGTGAATTGGATGGAGATAAATCAAGATTAATGTTTAGAGAGTGGGACTGTAACCCCAGAGTAATAATAGGGGTTACATCAAACTGAATTTGAGAAACTGGAAGTGTTGCTTCCAGTGTGTGTGCACCCTGTGAACCCTTGGTCTTTTGCTTCACTCTCCTTTGGTATTGGGAAAATGTAGACTGTGGGCTTGAAGTGTCCCTTACCCTTTTGGACTGTGCTCTAGGTGAAGAGCTTGTTTCAATAATCACATCCTTTTGGGAGGATGCAATTAGACTTGTGTTTAAATCCATTTTACTCATTGTGCCTTGTTGGGAAGACACAATGGGGCTAGGCTGGGAAACACTTACCTCACCTTCCTTATTCTTGGGGTTTCTTTGATTTTCACCCCTTCCCTCACCTCTCACAACTCCAGACTCACTCCCCTTAGGTTGTGTGGTAGTTTTTACAACAGGTGCCTTTTGAGAAGCACCTGAGGTTGGCTTGGAGGATTTCTTTGATTTTGATTTAGTTGCTGGGGCAGGAGCCTGTTGGGTCACAGCTACAGACTCCATAGCAACAAGGTTGGTGGAGACAATAGAAGTAACAGCTATACTAACAGGGATAGTAGTAGTTACCTCAATGATTGGCAGATACACCACTGGAACATCACCATTGTAGTTCAGTGTAAAACCCCAGATTTTTGGGTAGAATTAAAACTTTTATTGTATGATGATGTATATATATATATGTGGATGGTGGTAATGGTTTTTGGAGAATTAAGTATGAAATGAATATGGATGTCAGTTTTCAAACATTTTGAGAATAATTAAGAATTTAAATTATTAATTCCATGGATATGGATTTAATAAAAGAATTAGAGGTATTAAGAACGATTACGATAAACTACTTCGATAGAACACTTAAGAAACCCTGCGAACTTTTTATGCGATTAAACGGAGACGGAACACTTGCGAGATTAAATACAGACATGGAAGTAACATGTAACAAGATTAAGTCGAGGAATGCAACATTTGGATCATCCATGTGAAAGGAAACAAACCAATAAAGCAAACCAGTAAAGCTACTTTATCAGGACTCCTGCATGTGCGACACGTGCCCCTGTGACAAGCCAAAACTTGATGACTCACCATTTGGCCATCAAAATATCAGAATTTCTATCATTATCCAAGGCAAGAAAAGAAAGAACAACTCCCCCATCTTCAAGAAAACCATTCGGCCCTTTTAAGAAAAACAAGTATACATTTTTCAAAGATCAACTTCCAAGCATCCATAATTCATGTTCTTGGATTCAAAAGCTTCCATATTTCACAACTAAGGTATTCTCTAAATCCTAGAACCATCTATTAAGGTTATCATGTTCAAATCCTTGATTAAAGATGAGGATGAATAGTGAAATGAATAGTGATTTCAAGAACTAACTTTTGATTCTTGGTTTCTTTTGATGATTCAAGCTAGCTTAAGGTTAGATAAGGACTATACAAGGCTTATTACGATCATATACACTCCAAGGAAGGTATAATCTCTTGAAACTCTTAGTTATAATATGATTTATATGGTTAGTTTTGAGTATACTTTAGTTAGTATAATCATAAGGATGATTGAGTGGTTTTAACGGAGGTTTGATGAAAGTTTGATGTTGTTTTGATGATAAGCAAGTAGATGTTGGTTTTGACTGATTTGTGATGATTATGGATTAGTAATGATGTTGAGGATTTGACTTGGTGATTTGGTTTGGATTGGTCTTGTAAGTTTATGATTAAACTTTGGAATCGTTAAAACATAGCCGTTATAATGCCCGATTTTCCCTAGCTCTGTTGTGTCTGTGATGTTCGGACATAAGGACTTCTGTCCAGAGTCACCACTGCCTAGTATTGTGTAGGTATTGTTTCAAGGTTCGTTTTGATATAAAGATCATGTGATTCCGAATTACGGTTTAGGAGAAACGAGTGTTTTAGTTAAGGATGTTTCGAGAAACCGAGCTATACCACTTAGCCAACTTTGAGGCAATGATCAAACCCCTTAAGTGACCAATCAGAATGTGAAACTTGTGTTAACATGCTAGGACTCTCGAAAAGATTTCGTGTTAAAAGGATTTAATCTCTATTTTATAAAAATGTTCGAGTCGAGCGTGCGCAAGAGGATTCTTAAGGAGTTAACTAGAAATCATGTCTTGGTTTAAGTAAAGTACATACTTAGTTTCGTGCAAGTATTCAAGTGATTAACCTTGGATCTTCTGACTATGTATAGATCGCCGGATTGACTCGAGGCACACTACCCCTACCTCACCACCAGGCAAGTTTTCTAAACCTATACTACTGTTGTTGTGATAATAACTATTTTCAATTATGATATGCGATTGCGATATATATAAATTGCATACTTGTTTTCGAATTGCTATATATAGCAATACTTGAGGATATGATTGATGTGGGGCTTATAAGCTAGAAATGGGATATCAGTTATAAGCCAGTCTTGTATATAATGCCCTAGGATAAGGGCAGGTGATTTTCTCTAAGATCAGAAATAATTATATTTCGGTATATGTTAAAGGTTATTTCCGATAAGATATCGGGTAACTGTTATTCGAGGATTAATTATTGACTTAAGAAATATCATTTATATTCATTCGAGGATTATTGACTTTAATAATATTGTTACCGTATATTCATTTGAGATTTAGTATTTAATGAATATTATTTTCAAATATTCATTTGAGGATTATTTATTTATATGATGAATATTATTTTCAAATATTCATTTGAGGATTATTTATTTATATAATGAATATTATTTTCAAATATTCATTTGAGGATTATTTATTTATATAATGAATATTATTTTCAAATATTCATTTGAGGATTATTTATTTATACAATGAATATTATTTTTGAATATTCATTTGAGGATTATTTATTTATTTAATGAATATTATTTTTGAATATTCATTTGAGGATTATTTATTTATTTAATGAATATTATTTGTGAATATTCATTTGAGGATTATTTATTAATGAGTATTACTTTTGAATATTCATTTGAGGATTATTTATTAATGAATATTATTTCTAAATATTCATTCGAGGTTTGTTTATTTGATGAATATTATTTTTGAATATTCATTTGGAGGTTTACTTGTTTAATAAAGGTTATTAATTGTTTTCCAATCAAAAAGAGGTTCCCAAAACACTGTTTTTCCATTTGAATCTGTCTTTTAAAGAAGATTCAAATGCTCGCTCAACTATCAAAAATATGGGAAACCTGATTTAAGTGACTACTACTCTTTTTAAACTATCAGTTCAAAAACTGTCAAGGGACAGTTATTTTCTCAAAGCAATTTGGTTGCTGCAAGTTAAATATTGTGTTACCACCTCAACGATCGAGGGGTAAATTCATGGAACAAATCGATGTCCATTAACAAGCAATAGCTTGGGAAATATTGGAGAATCTTCCTTTCCGACCTAGATATAACTACTTAGTGGAGTCGTATCAACAAGTGCTACACTTGGGGAAAGGAGGACGATCCTTATGTTTCAGAATCATGGATTTCATCTGAACTAGGAGTGGTGTAAGTGGTCTAGTTGCGCGGACCCATCCAACTTTTATTGGCCCAACCGTTGGCCGGGAGGTCACTGTAAGGCGGTAGACATTGTCAGGCTGTCGTGATTCTTCCATCTACATGTAGAAAACTATTTGAGCGGTGCGACCTGCTACTGATCATAGCAAGGTTAGGCACAGCGGGCGCGGTAGCAACTCCGGTATTGGTTCATCATCCAATTTGGATATTCCTGCAACATGTATTGGGGTGTAGAACCAAACTTGTTGGCAGGGGGTCGAAAAGCGTTTGGGAATGAAGTGACAACAAATTCATGCAACTTCATCTTTTATTCTATAAGTTATGATTCTGGTAAAACCTGATTAAGGATATGTATGCATAAGTGGACTTTGGGTTACGAAAATATCCCATTAATTTTCCTCGTAACTTCATCCTTTACGCTATACTAGTTTCTTATCTGTTGAAGGCATAACATGTGACTGCAATATATCTTTGAATTGTTATATTTTGGTAATCTGTTATAAGTTATTTTTGGTGGGCTCTATTGCTCACCCTTGCTTTATTTATTTATATCACAACAACAGCTAGAGCAGATGGCCCGCAACAGTCACACCCCGCGAAAGCGGGTAGCAGTCGTCAGAGATTTACCCGTTGATGTCGTAGCCGCCATAGCTGAGGTAGTAACCACTAGTGTTCTAAGCTTCAGCTTTTGTGTATCAGACTTATGTATCTTAGGATTAATGTAATCAACGGCAAGAACTTTTAAATGCTCTGTAATCTTTTGGGTTTGTAATAACTTATAACTTGTGGATCATATGACTAGATACTTATTCCAATTTCATCTCTGGAACTATAACTTGTTGTGTGAGTGGTGTTGTTATTGTGGGGTCACAGCATGTAGTTTAATTGTTTTGATTCAAGTGCAAGTATTATTGATGGGAAATTGAGACCGTAACGACCGGATCCCCGACCCCGGATCTGGGCTGTTACAGAAATGGTATCAGAGCGTTAGAGTTATAAACCCCAGAGATGAGGCAGCGTTACAATAATTAATTCACTAAGATAATAAGAACTCTTGCCAAGTTCGACTAAAACCCTTATGGGAACTTTAATATCATGATAGTAACATAGTTCGTTATTGTGTAGGTGAGCTATATCTCTGACCCTGAGGCTTATGAGAGACAGCACGACGAGGACTTGCTTAGGACTTCAGATCCATACTATGAGGATATTGAGGAGGACCCGGAGGAGGTCCAGATAGATGCGGATACCGAGGATATCGAGGATTCTGATGATGAGGATCCAGAGGAGGATCAGACCCTAGCGGATACTGAGGATGTGGAAGGGGATGCTGAGGACCAGCCTCCACTTCCTACTGAGAGAGCCCCTACCCCTCCACCACTGCCCTTGAGCCCTTACCCTGATGATCATGAGGAGCCTACCCCTGAGCCACAGCAGGCAGAGGCTGCACCACCAGCCGAGCCGGTTACCCCACCCCATGTTCCGTTAGAGGGGATACCAGTGTGTGTGCATAACTGGACCGTGAGCAGAGTTCAGACAGATTTGGTGGTAGCTGAGGCTAGACTAGCAGAGTCCCGGATGCAGCTAGCAGTAGAGAGGGATGCCAGGATGGTACGCCAGGGCGGCGGGAGGTCTGTGCCCCCTCGGGTTGCCCGGAGGGCGATGACTCGCATTGAGTTGAGGGCACGGATGAGGATTCGAGCTTTGCCTACTGATGGCAATGGCAGGATATCTAGGGTTGATGCTGAGGAGATCTTTCGCATAGCCATGGCGAGGGTGAGGGCATGGCGCCGCACCAGTGGCTGATTTCAGAGTTAGTGATATGGTAGTCTAGTCTTCTAGTCACGTACGGACATAGTAGTGCCGATTTTTGGTGGGATTGTTCCATTGTATATGTTATCCCTTTCTGACTAGAAGGATAGACCATGTATTTCACTTTTGACTAGATGTTGGTAGAACAGTTGTACTTACAAACTGTTGATGTTGACCCAGACTTTGTATCTTCAGTACTATGTATATATTTGTTTCCTTTCAGTTGAATCCAGTCCTGTTATGACTCGATCACAAGTTTACTATACTATTGTCTGCACCATATGATAGAATTGCGATAAAATATAGAACTGCGGAAGTCTACTTCCAATTATGTAACGACTGTGTTTGTAACCCAGAAGATGAGCCTAATGTGAATTTTCCAAATTTCAGTAGGATGCCTCCACGAAGAGTGGGAACTAGGGCTAATCCCCCTGAATCTGAAGATCAAGAAAGCCATAATCAAAATAGGGAAGACCTTGAGTATAATGAAGAAATGGATGAGGATTATAATGAACAGGACGACTCCCAGTATGGGGAGGCTGAGGAATCCTTTTTCACCGCAGACGTTGAGAATGAAGAAGAGGAAGTTGAAGAGGAACAAAGAATAGAGGACCAGGGTGGAGATCCCATGGGTCAGTTCATGAATCTACTCAGGCAAAATTTGGACCGTTATCCCCAACCACTCCAAGGAAACAACAATACCATAGCGAACTCGTTCAGGGCATTTAAGTCACTCAAGCCCCCAGAATTCCAAGGGTCGGCTGACCCAGTAGAGGCAAGAGCCTGGATAAAGGAAATGGAAAAGTCCTTTGAGATTTTAAGCATTGAAGAGGCGCAGAAGACCGTTTTTGCCACTTACCTACTGAAAGGAGAGGCCAACTATTGGTGGGAGGCCAAAAAGAACATGGAGACGGATGTTATCGTGACTTGGGAAAGGTTCAAGCAATTGTTTCTGGAAAAGTATTTCCCAAGGTTTATGAAGACTCAGATGGAGCTTAAGTTTTTGGAGCTAAAGCAGAATAACCTGACAGTGGCTGAGTATGAGGCAAAATTTACCGAGCTATCAAGGTTTGTGCCAGAGTTTGTAGATACCGAAGAGAAGAAAGCTAATAGGTTTCAACAGGGATTGAAGCAGTGGATTCAGAATCGCGTGGCGATCCTAGAGATTACAGACTACGCCACATTGGTGCAAAAGGCTTCGATTGTGGAAGCAGGGAGTGATCAGATGCTTAAGGAAAGAGAGAAAGGGGGAATAAAACGAAAACATGCAAGTATGGGTGGAGGTTTTTCAGGAGGAAACCCCCAAAATAGGTTTAACCGCGGAGCAGTCTCCCTACCTGAGAGGAATACGGGTTTCAAGCGAACCGTAAACTCAAGTGTGAACCAGGGCGGCAACCCATCAGTAGTGTCCCGCTCCTACCAATCTCGACCTCCATTACCAGTATGTACAACATGTGGAAGGAAACATCTAGGTGTGTGCAACCAGAAACAGATAACCTGTTTTAAGTGTGGACGAGGGGGCCATTATGCTCAGAATTGTACCACGACTAACCCTTTCGTCAGCACAAACCTCACTTGTTTCCACTGTGGACGTCAAGGTCACATGAGGAAGGATTGCCCCAAGAACCGACCCGCAGCTTCGGGGGCGAGCAAAGCTGCCTCCAACAAACCCCCAACTGCTAGGACTTTCAACATGACAGTGCAGGATGCCGTGAGGAACACGGATGTGATAGCAGGTACCTTTTCTCTAAATTCAGCTAGCGCAAATGTTTTATTTGATTCTGGAGCGACTAAATCGTTTATATCGAGGGATTTTGCGCATAAATTGAAACTTAAGGCCCAACCATTAAAGAATTCCCTACAAGTAGAAATAGCTAACCACGACATAGTCCTAGTTAATCAGATTCACCCCAACTGCAAATTGGAAATAGGGGAACAGTCTTTTTGTGTGGATTTGATTCCTTTTAAACTAGGAGAATTTGATGTCATTTTGGGGATGGATTGGTTGTCTCGCAATAACGCGCAGATAGATTGTAAAGGGAAGAAGGTTAGATTGAATACCCCAGGAAAGAAGGAAATAGTGTTTAGGGGGATGAAACAGACACAGAAGTTTCTAACCATGGCGCAGACCAAAAGATTGTTACGGAAAGGAAACGAGGCTTACTTAGCTTATGTGGTAGACACCCAGAGAGAGGTACCTAGGTTACAGGACATTCCAGTAGTCAATGAGTTCGAAGAGGTGTTTCCACAGGATCTCCCAGGACTACCACCCGATAGGGTAATTGAGTTTGCTATCGAATTAGCCCCGGGGACGGCGCCAGTTTCGAAGGCCCCGTACCGGTTAGCTCCAGTAGAAATGAAAGAGTTAGCTACCCAGTTAAAGGAACTGTTGGATAAGGGTATGATAAGACCCAGTGTGTCGCCGTGGGGGGCACCAGTGTTGTTTGTTAAGAAGAAAGATGGGAGCATGAGGTTATGCATCGACTACCGAGAGTTGAACAAGCTAACTATAAAGAATAAGTACCCATTACCCAGAATAGACGATTTGTTTGACCAGCTAAAGGATGCTGTGTACTTCTCTAAGATTGACCTGAGGACCGGATATCACCAATTAAAGATTAAACCCGAAGATATTCCGAAGACTGCGTTCCGTACTAGATATGGACATTATGAGTTTTTAGTGATGTCGTTTGGATTGACCAATGCCCCAGCAGCTTTCATGGATTTAATGAATAGGGTGTTTAAGAAGTATTTGGACGAGTTTGTTATAGTTTTCATAGATGATATTCTTATCTACTCAAAGACAGAGGCAGAACACGCAGAACATTTGAGGATAACTCTAGAAATACTCAGGAAGGAACAATTGTATGCCAAATTCGTAAAGTGTGAATTTTGGCAAAATGAGGTTCAGTTTTTAGGACATGTGATCAATAAGGAGGGAGTGTTGGTTGACCCCTCCAAGATAGAGGCAGTTTCAAATTGGGAACGACCAACCACACCAACAGAGGTGAGAAGTTTCATAGGGTTAGCAGGGTATTACAGAAGATTCGTTAAGGATTTTGCGAAGATCGCAGCCCCGTTAACCCGACTTACCCGAAAAACTGAGAAGTTTGAATGGACGGAAAAGTGCGAGAGTAGTTTCCAAGAGTTAAAGAAGAGGTTGGTGACTGCCCCTGTGTTGGCATTACCAGATGGAAAAGGAGATTTTGTGATTTACAGTGATGCTTCGCATAAGGGATTAGGGTGCGTGCTGATGCAGCACGGTAAGGTAATCGCATATGCGTCAAGGCAATTGAAGGAATATGAGATTCGATATCCTACTCATGATCTAGAACTAGCGGCAGTAGTTTTCGCTTTAAAGATTTGGAGGCACTACTTGTATGGAGAGAAGTGCGAGATTTACACTGACCATAAGAGCCTCAAGTACATTTTTACCCAGAAGGAGCTCAACATGCGCCAGAGAAGATGGTTAGAGCTGATCAAGGATTATGACTGTGAAATTCTGTATCACCCAGGGAAAGCCAATGTGGTGGCTGACGCCCTTAGTAGGAAAGAGAGACTCAAGATGATAATGACATCAGAAGAACTGATCAGAGAATTTGAAAATATGGAAATAGAAGTGAAGGTGACCGGAGGCGGTACCGAAAAGCTGTTTGAGATTTCCTTGCAGCCAGAGTTGTTAGAAAAGATAAGAAGGTGTCAGGAAAGGATGATAAGTGAAGACAGGCAGTCAATGACCGGAGAAGAGATCCACACTGTCGAGGATGATAAAGGAATAAGGAGGTATACTTACCGAATTTGGGTTCCGAATGTTCGAGAGCTGAAAGACGAAATTTTACACGAGAGTCACAGTTCTAGGTATTCAATCCACCCAGGAAGCACCAAGATGTATGGAGATTTGAAAGAATACTACTGGTGGCCTAACATGAAAAAGGACGTAGCAGAGTGGGTAAGCAGATGCTTGACCTGCCAACGAGTGAAAGCGGAACACCAAAGGCCCAGTGGACTTTTACGACCCTTAGAGATTCCCGAATGGAAATGGGAACATCTAGCCATGGATTTCGTAGTGGGTTTACCAAGGACCAAGGCCAATCACGATGCCATATGGGTAATCATAGACCGATTAACGAAGTCAGCCCACTTTCTTCCGATCAATGAAAGGTACACTGTCGACAGATTAGTGGATATCTACTTGAAAGAGATAGTGGCGCGGCACGGAGTCCCAGTCGCCATAGTATCTGACCGAGATCCCAGATTTAACTCCAGATTCTGGAGGAGCTTCCAGGAATGTGTAGGAACCCGGCTGAACATGAGTACTGCCTATCACCCCCAAACAGACGGACAAAGTGAAAGGACCATCCAAACACTAGAGGATATGTTAAGGGTCTGTGCTATAGACTTTAAAGGAAATTGGGATGATCACCTACCACTGATTGAGTTTTCCTACAACAATAGTTTTCATTCAAGTATAGGAATGCCACCTTACGAGGCCCTTTATGGGAGAAGATGTCGATCCCCCTTGTATTGGGATGAAGTTGGGGAGCGAAAGATGCTTGGACCCGAAGTGGTCCAACGGACTAAGGACATAGTAGAACTAATCAAAGGACGGCTGGTAGCAGCCCAAGATAGACAAAAGAAGTATGCTGATTTGGCCCGGAAGGACAAGGAATATGAAGTGGGAGACCTAGTTTTCTTAAAGGTATCTCCTTGGAAAGGTTTGATGAGGTTTGGAAAGAAAGGAAAGTTGAGTCCTAGATACATTGGACCATTTGAGATCTTAAGACGTATTGGAAACTTAGCATATGAGCTAGCATTACCCCCAAACCTGCAACAAGTGCACAATGTGTTTCATGTTTCAATGCTGAGGAAGTACAACCCGGATGCTAAGCACATAGTGGAATACGAACAAGTAGGCATGCAGCCAGACCTAACCTATGTGGAGCAGCCAGTGGAAATCATAGATCAAAAGGAACAAGTGCTCCGAAACAAGGTCATCAAGCTAGTCAGAGTTTTGTGGCAGAACCATAATGTGGAAGAATCGACTTGGGAGCTAGAGAGCGAGATGCTAGAAAGACATCCCCATTTATTTTCAGAGTGATTCCGGGACGGAATCCTTTTAAGGAGGAGAGACTGTAAAACCCCAGATTTTTGGGTAGAATTAAAACTTTTATTGTATGATGATGTATATATATATATGTGGATGGTGGTAATGGTTTTTGGAGAATTAAGTATGAAATGAATATGGATGTCAGTTTTCAAACATTTTGAGAATAATTAAGAATTTAAATTATTAATTCCATGGATATGGATTTAATAAAAGAATTAGAGGTATTAAGAACGATTACGATAAACTACTTCGATAGAACACTTAAGAAACCCTGCGAACTTTTTACGCGATTAAACGGAGACGGAACACTTGCGAGATTAAATACAGACATGGAAGTAACATGTAACAAGATTAAGTCGAGGAATGCAACATTTGGATCATCCATGTGAAAGGAAACAAACCAATAAAGCAAACCAGTAAAGCTACTTTATCAGGACTCCTGCATGTGCGACACGTGCCCCTGTGACAAGCCAAAACTTGATGACTCACCATTTGGCCATCAAAATATCAGAATTTCTATCATTATCCAAGGCAAGAAAAGAAAGAACAACTCCCCCATCTTCAAGAAAACCATTCGGCCCTTTTAAGAAAAACAAGTATACATTTTTCAAAGATCAACTTCCAAGCATCCATAATTCATGTTCTTGGACTCAAAAGCTTCCATATTTCACAACTAAGGTATTCTCTAAATCCTAGAACCATCTATTAAGGTTATCATGTTCAAATCCTTGATTAAAGATGAGGATGAATAGTGAAATGAATAGTGATTTCAAGAACTAACTTTTGATTCTTGGTTTCTTTTGATGATTCAAGCTAGCTTAAGGTTAGATAAGGACTATACAAGGCTTATTACGATCATATACACTCCAAGGAAGGTATAATCTCTTGAAACTCTTAGTTATAATATGATTTATATGGTTAGTTTTGAGTATACTTTAGTTAGTATAATCATAAGGATGATTGAGTGGTTTTAACGGAGGTTTGATGAAAGTTTGATGTTGTTTTGATGATAAGCAAGTAGATGTTGGTTTTGACTGATTTGTGATGATTATGGATTAGTAATGATGTTGAGGATTTGACTTGGTGATTTGGTTTGGATTGGTCTTGTAAGTTTATGATTAAACTTTGGAATCGTTAAAACATAGCCGTTATAATGCCCGATTTTCCCTAGCTCTGTTGTGTCTGTGATGTTCGGACATAAGGACTTCTGTCCAGAGTCACCACTGCCTAGTATTGTGTAGGTATTGTTTCAAGGTTCATTTTGATATAAAGATCATGTGATTCCGAATTACGGTTTAGGAGAAACGAGTGTTTTAGTTAAGGATGTTTCGAGAAACCGAGCTATACCACTTAGCCAACTTTGAGGCAATGATCAAACCCCTTAAGTGACCAATCAGAATGTGAAACTTGTGTTAACATGCTAGGACTCTCGAAAAGATTTCGTGTTAAAAGGATTTAATCTCTATTTTATAAAAATGTTCGAGTCGAGCGTGCGCAAGAGGATTCTTAAGGAGTTAACTAGAAATCATGTCTTGGTTTAAGTAAAGTACATACTTAGTTTCGTGCAAGTATTCAAGTGATTAACCTTGGATCTTCTGACTATGTATAGATCGCCGGATTGACTCGAGGCACACTACCCCTACCTCACCACCAGGCAAGTTTTCTAAACCTATACTACTGTTGTTGTGATAATAACTGTTTTCAATTATGATATGCGATTGCGATATATATAAATTGCATACTTGTTTTCGAATTGCTATATATAGCAATACTTGAGGATATGATTGATGTGGGGCTTATAAGCTAGAAATGGGATATCAGTTATAAGCCAGTCTTGTATATAATGCCCTAGGATAAGGGCAGGTGATTTTCTCTAAGATCAGAAATAATTATATTTCGGTATATGTTAAAGGTTATTTCCGATAAGATATCGGGTAACTGTTATTCGAGGATTAATTATTGACTTAAGAAATATCATTTATATTCATTCGAGGATTATTGACTTTAATAATATTGTTACCGTATATTCATTTGAGATTTAGTATTTAATGAATATTATTTTCAAATATTCATTTGAGGATTATTTATTTATATGATGAATATTATTTTCAAATATTCATTTGAGGATTATTTATTTATATAATGAATATTATTTTCAAATATTCATTTGAGGATTATTTATTTATATAATGAATATTATTTTCAAATATTCATTTGAGGATTATTTATTTATACAATGAATATTATTTTTGAATATTCATTTGAGGATTATTTATTTATTTAATGAATATTATTTTTGAATATTCATTTGAGGATTATTTATTTATTTAATGAATATTATTTGTGAATATTCATTTGAGGATTATTTATTAATGAGTATTACTTTTGAATATTCATTTGAGGATTATTTATTAATGAATATTATTTCTAAATATTCATTCGAGGTTTGTTTATTTGATGAATATTATTTTTGAATATTCATTTGGAGGTTTACTTGTTTAATAAAGGTTATTAATTGTTTTCCAATCAAAAAGAGGTTCCCAAAACACTGTTTTTCCATTTGAATCTGTCTTTTAAAGAAGATTCAAATGCTCGCTCAACTATCAAAAATATGGGAAACCTGATTTAAGTGACTACTACTCTTTTTAAACTCTCAGTTCAAAAACTGTCAAGGGACAGTTATTTTCTCAAAGCAATTTGGTTGCTGCAAGTTAAATATTGTGTTACCACCTCAACGATCGAGGGGTAAATTCATGGAACAAATCGATGTCCATTAACAAGCAATAGCTTGGGAAATATTGGAGAATCTTCCTTTCCGACCTAGATATAACTACTTAGTGGAGTCGTATCAACAAGTGCTACACTTGGGGAAAGGAGGACGATCCTTATGTTTCAGAATCATGGATTTCATCTGAACTAGGAGTGGTGTAAGTGGTCTAGTTGCGCGGACCCATCCAACTTTTATTGGCCCAACCGTTGGCCGGGAGGTCACTGTAAGGCGGTAGACATTGTCAGGCTGTCGTGATTCTTCCATCTACATGTAGAAAACTATTTGAGCGGTGCGACCTGCTACTGATCATAGCAAGGTTAGGCACAGCGGGCGCGGTAGCAACTCCGGTATTGGTTCATCATCCAATTTGGATATTCCTGCAACATGTATTGGGGTGTAGAACCAAACTTGTTGGCAGGGGGTCGAAAAGCGTTTGGGAATGAAGTGACAACAAATTCATGCAACTTCATCTTTTATTCTATAAGTTATGATTCTGGTAAAACCTGATTAAGGATATGTATGCATAAGTGGACTTTGGGTTACGAAAATATCCCATTAATTTTCCTCGTAACTTCATCCTTTACGCTATACTAGTTTCTTATCTGTTGAAGGCATAACATGTGACTGCAATATATCTTTGAATTGTTATATTTTGGTAATCTGTTATAAGTTATTTTTGGTGGGCTCTATTGCTCACCCTTGCTTTATTTATTTATATCACAACAACAGCTAGAGCAGATGGCCCGCAACAGTCACACCCCGCGAAAGCGGGTAGCAGTCGTCAGAGATTTACCCGTTGATGTCGTAGCCGCCATAGCTGAGGTAGTAACCACTAGTGTTCTAAGCTTCAGCTTTTGTGTATCAGACTTATGTATCTTAGGATTAATGTAATCAACGGCAAGAACTTTTAAATGCTCTGTAATCTTTTGGGTTTGTAATAACTTATAACTTGTGGATCATATGACTAGATACTTATTCCAATTTCATCTCTGGAACTATAACTTGTTGTGTGAGTGGTGTTGTTATTGTGGGGTCACAGCATGTAGTTTAATTGTTTTGATTCAAGTGCAAGTATTATTGATGGGAAATTGAGACCGTAACGACCGGATCCCCGACCCCGGATCTGGGCTGTTACATTCAGCCTCAGTATGTCTGTCAATACTCTCTTTTCTTGTACAAAGCACTCAAACCTGGCATTAGGGTTAGAGATAACTAATGGTGCTGGACTAACATGATTAGCCAGCATCATCAGAAACCTTGCATAATAGATATGTTTCTTCCTATTTGCCTTATCACCCAACTTAGCACCAATTTCATAAATAAGTTGGGTGCTAAAGTTGTAATATCTATCATTTAGAAGCATGGTTAGGAGAATTAACATAGAGTTAGTTAATGCATCAAAATTACTAATCTTTCCAGAAAAGACCTTAATGAATGCATCAGCTAAATAACTGTATTCCCTAACCAAACCTCTCCTAATTATTCTACCCAGATTATCAGTAGGCAAAGAGTAGTTTATAGAATTTAGCATGGTAGTTATTTCAGTGTTAGAAGGCAAAGCATCACAGTTATTATCAGGAATATGTAAACATGCTTGCAAAACATCAGAATTAACTATGTACTCATTACCTTGGAGAGTGAATTGCAGAGTGCAATTTGTTCCACTATATTCACATGAGGTCCAAATTTCCTCAATTATTTCATTGTAGATTGGTGTAGAGTGGAACATTGCATAGCTCAACTTGCAATTCTTCATGAAATCCATCATTTTGAAGAAAAGTCTGTTCGGGTTTTCCTTTGCAACAAAAGGGATGGAGTTGTTCTTCTCATAGATGAACCCTCCAGCAGACATAAGCTTGACTATGGGTGCCATTGTTGAGTGAGATAAAGCTTCGAACTGAGTTGCTTGTTAGAGAGAGAAAGAGAGAGAAAAGCCTTTGGAATTTTTGAGAGCAGGTAAAAAAGGAATTAAAGAAAATAGAATTTCTTAAATACTCCCCCAAAAATTCTCAGAAAATGAGTCCAATAATAAAAGTAAATTACTGGATTGGCTTAAAAATATAACCGTTACTCTTAAAGTATTACCATGATTTATACTTACAGGGATGTATGCATAGATCGTGGTAAAAGACGTGTCAGTTTTCAACGGTTCAGATTAAGAGCGCTAAATCAACGAATCAGAATTGGGCGTTTAAAGTCCCGTCTGTTTCGTTGATACAGCTGTGTTTCGTTGACATAAAAGAGCTATCAACGAAACACCCAGAAAAATGCTAAGATTGTCAACGAAATGGTTTGTTTCGTTGGCATAGTTATTTTGACTTAGACAAAATTTTACTTTTTCCTGAGAAAATTAAATCACAGAAAATCATAGCAAATTTCTGGCTGCATTATGACTTGCAAATATCTCAAAAATAATTAAGAGAAATTTAGCATACCTAGCTCACTTACTAATCTTGAGAATGTTGATTCATCAAGTGGCTTGGTAAAGATGTCTGCAAGTTGTTGTTCACTTGGAACAAAATGTAACTCCACAGTACCATTCATAACATGTTCTCTAATGAAATGGTACTTGATGTCAATGTGCTTGGTTCTTGAATGCTGCACTGGA
The DNA here is from genome assembly GCA_030848705.1 of Heracleum sosnowskyi. Lineage (NCBI taxonomy): Eukaryota > Viridiplantae > Streptophyta > Magnoliopsida > Apiales > Apiaceae > Heracleum > Heracleum sosnowskyi. The sequence goes on from CM061244.1 coordinate 47,608,792, forward strand.
TTCTCAGTAATGGCAATGGCACTAGTGTTGTCACAGAAAATAGGAATTTTCTCAACTCTTAATCCATAATCAAGTAATTGATTTTTCATCCATAAAATCTGTGCACAACAACTTCCAGCTGCAATATACTCAGCCTCAGCTGTGCAGGTGGAAACTGAGTTTTGTTTCTTGCTGAACCATGACACAAGCTTGTTTCCTAAGAATTGACAGGTGCCTGTTGTGCTTTTCCTGTCAATTTTACATCCTGCATAATCTACATCTGAATAACCAATTAGTTCAAAACCAGATTCTCTAGGATACCAAATGCCAAGGTTTGGTGTTCCCTTGAGATATCTGAAAATCCTTTTAATAGCAACTAAATGGGATTCCCTAGGATCAGCCTGAAATCTAGCACATAGACATGTAGCAAACATAATATCAGGTCTACTAGCTGTTAAATACAAAAGTGAGCCTACCATGCCTCTGTAACTTGAAATGTCCACAGATTTTTCCTTAGTATTCAATTCAAGTTTGGTGGCAGTGGGCATGGGAGTTTTGGCAGGAGAGCATTCCATTAAGTTAAATTTCTTTAATAAATCATGAATATATTTTGTTTGACTAATGAAAATGCCTTCATTAACTTGCTTCACTTGAAGACCAAGAAAGTAAGTTAATTCTCCCATCATGCTCATTTCATATTTACTTTGCATAAGCTTGGCAAACTTTTGACAAAGTTTCACATCTGTAGACCCAAAGATTATGTCATCTACATAAATTTGAACAAGTATAGTAGAGCCATTCACAATCCTGTGAAAAAGAGTTTTATCTACAGTACCTCTAGTGAAGTGATTCTCAAGAAGAAACTGTGAGAGTGTGTCATACCAGGCTCTAGGTGCTTATTTCAAACCATAGAGTGCTTTGAGGAGGAAGTATACATATTCTGGAAAATCATCATCTTCAAAACCAGGAGGTTGACTTACATAGACCTCCTCTTCCAATTCCCCATTCAGAAAAGCACTTTTCACATCCATTTGATAGACTTTGAAATTGGCATGGGCTGCATAGGCTAGAAAAATCCTTATTGCTTCTAGTCTTGCAACAGGAGCAAATGTTTCATCAAAATCAATTCCTTCTTCCTGTGAGTAGCCTTTTGCAACTAGTCTTGCTTTGTTCTTTGTGACTATGCCATTTTCATCCATCTTGTTTCTGAACACCCATTTTGTGCCTATTACACTCCTGTCCTTAGGCTTGGGCACCAGCTTCCAAACATTGTTCCTTTCAAATTGGTTTAGCTCTTCTTGCATAGCCAAAACCCAATCTGGATCTAGAAGTGCATCCTCAACTTTCTTTGGCTCATCTTGAGACAGAAAGCTGCTATATAGACATTCTTCTTGAGTTGCTCTTCTAGTTTGGACTTTTGAAGAAACATCACCTATAATAAGTTCAAAGGGATGATCTTTAGTCCATTTTCTTGAGGGAGGGAGATTTGCTCTAGACGAGGTAGCTTCATGATCATGATTGCCTTGATTGGATATTTGTCCTTGAGAAACTCCCCCTGAGTTTGTTGTCCCTAAATGATCACTTCTTGAGACATTTCTATGACCTTCAACGGTATGACTGTTTTGGCTGTCAACGAAACGCTCATTTTGACTGTCAACGAAACCACCATCTTGACTGTCAACGAAATGACCATTTGGTCTCCTAGCAGCTATTCTTTTCAATCTTAATGCAACAATTTCATCTTCACTGCTGCTCTCATCTATGCTAGATACAACAACTTTAGGCTGTTTCTCAGTAGTCTTAACATGATTCATTCGATCTCCTTCCTCATTCTCAAAAGAGAGACTTTCATGGAAACCTTCATCACAGAGACCTTGAATTTTGAGATCATCAAAAACAACATGTACAGATTCCATAACAATGTTGGTTCTGAGATTATAGACTCTGTAAGCTTTCCCTGCTGCATATCCCACAAATATTGCTTCATCTGCCTTTGCTTCAAATTTCCCCAAATGCTCAGCTTGATTTCTCAGAACAAAGCACTTGCATCCAAAGACATGAAGAAAATCCAATAGTGGCTTCTTTCTTTTGAGTAGTTGATAAGGGGTCATTCCCTTGGCCTGATTAATCAAAGAAATATTCTGAGTGAAGCAAGCTGTGTTAACTGCCTCAGCCCAAAAATAAGTTGGTAACTTTGATTCATCTAGCATTGTCCTGGCAGCTTCAATAAGTGTTCTGTTTTTCCTTTCAACTACACCATTTTGCTGTGGTGTCCTTGCTGCTGAAAACTCATGCATAATACCATTTTCTTCACAGAACATCTTCATGCTTGAATTCTTGAATTCTGTCCCATTGTCACTCCTGATCCTTCTTACTTTCAAGTCAGGATGATTGTTTACCATCTTGATGTGATTGATAATGATTTCACTTGCCTCATCTTTAGAATGTAAAAAGAAGGTCCAAGTAAATCTAGAAAAATCATCAACAATCACAAGACAATATTTCTTCTTTGAAATAGACATGACATTTACAGGGCCAAACAGATCCATATGAAGTAACTCAAGCTGATGGACAATTGATGACTCTGTCTTGCTTTTGAATGATGCCTTCTTTTGTTTTCCTTTTTGACAGGCATCACACAAACCATCCTTGGAAAACTCCACTTGTGGAATTCCTCTAGCAAGATCCTTCCTTACCAAATCATTCATAACCTTGAAATTCAGATGAGATAATTTCTTGTGCCATAGCCAACTTTCATCCTTGCTTGCTTTGCTGAAAAGACAAGTGATGGTGTCTGGACTTGTGCTACTAAAGTCAGCAATGTACACATTCCCTCTTCTGAATCCAGTCATTACCACATTGTTGTTTCCTCCTTTAGAAACAACACAGGCTTCTTTAGAAAAAGTAACTAAAAATCCTTTGTCACAAAGTTGGCTGATACTAAGCAAATTGTGCTTAAGACCATCCACCAATGCAACTTCATCTATGATGACATTCTCTTTTGAAATCAAGCCATATCCCTTTGTGTAGCCTTTGCTGTCATCTCCAAAAGCAATACAAGGGCCAGCTCTTTCCTGAAACTCTGTGAGCAGGGTAGAATCACCAGTCATGTGTCTTGAACAACCACTATCCAAGTACCAAAGATTCCTTTTGTCTCCCTGCACACAATGAAACCAAATCAAGTTGATTTTGGTACCCAAGTTTCCTTGTGTCCTGTTTTGTTAGCCTTTGCTTTTCCTTTTATATCATTTTTCACCTTGGGCTCAGATTGATTTAAATCAACTTTTACTCTTGGTGTTGATTTCTGATTGTTGCTCACATTTTCATTTACAGCATGCATATTTGAAGGAACACACATATTATTCATATTCCATGGCATTTGTGGCATACTAAACATATTCATGTATGGATTAGGTACAAATGATATGTTAGCATATGGATTCTGAAATTGTGCACATGGAGCAAACATGTTAGGCATAACAGGCATTGTAGGCATAAGATTATTCATTGCAGGCTTGGGAATTTTCACATTAGCAGTTTTCTTAACAGATTTGCAGTTAGTAGATAGATGACTAACACTTCCACAATTGACACAAGTCTTTCTAGGAGCATATTTATCAGGTGTGTAATTGTTGTGTTTGTTAATTCCTACTTTGCCATTCCTGTTATTCCTTTTATTTCCCTTAGCCTCAATTTGAACATTCTCTATCTTATCTTTCAATTGCTTGTTGGACAAGTGACCTACATTAGCTCTCTCAACAGGCTTCTCAACTTTCTTTGATTTACTAGACTCACCTTGAACAAAGTTCTTGGTGACAGGACCATACTTATTATTAAGTCTAGTGAGTTCATCTTTTCTTTTCTCTGTCAACGAAACACCCTGATCGGTTGATGGTTCATGTGTCAACGGAACATCGCATTCCGTTGACATATCAACCTTCAACAAATGATCATTGTTGTTTGTTGACTCTGTTTCTGAATCTAAGGCTTCACAAGCATACCCTAGTTTCTCTTTGTTCTTTTTCCATGATTGTTCACAGAAAGATTCCATACCTTGAACATTAATGATGTTGGTAGCAACATTCCTGGCATCTTTCCATTTAGCAATCACACTCTGTTCTATTTCTAGTCGTGTCTTAAGAATTTCTTCCCTTTGTAACACGTTCTCAAGTTCCTTCTTAGCATCCCTACTAACACATCTCATTTTCTCAAATTCAATGAGCTGTGCTTCTAACATTGCATTCCTATCACTTAAGAGCAAATTAGTCTCTTTAATTCTTGAATTCTCTTTGGTAAGTGATTTAAGAGTAACACGCAAATTATATAATACAGTAGACATTTCATTTACTGCACTATCGCATTCCTCTTTAGAAAGCTCAGAAAGATTAGTAATTGTTACCTGGTTGCTTGAGGAGCTTGCTTCCTGCTCATGATTGTTAGCCATAAGAGCCAAGTTGACATATTCAACATCATCATCAGAATCTTCACCATTACCAGCCCAATCATACTCCTGAGTCATGAAAGCCTTTTCCTTTTGCTTGAGAAGTTCAAAGTATTTCTTTTTATAATCAACAGGCTCAAATTTCCTGTTGCTCTTCTCAATCTTGGGTTTTCTGCAGTCTCCAGCAAAGTGACCAAGCATTCCACAATTGAAACATTTAGATTTAGACTTTTCAATCCAGTTACTTTTGTTAGGTTGAAAGTCTCTCCTTGGTGGCCTTGCTTCTGAGTTTCTCTTGAACTTGAACTTAGAGAATTTTCTTGACAGAAAAGCAATGTGTTCATCAATCTCATCTAAGTCATCCAAGTTGGCTGGTTCTGGTTCTTCTTCTTCTTCTGTCATCTTACCTTTACCCTTGCTGACATCACTTCTACAACTAGCTCGACTAGTTGTGGCCTTTGCAGCTTCTTCAGTGTCATCTTCCAGTTGGTTCACAGATGCAATCAATGCAATGGATCCACCCTTCTTCTGTACCTTTTCAATTTCCTCATCTTGCTCCATTTCCAGCTCATAAGTTTTCAATGTTCCATACAGCCTTTCAAGAGTGTAATCTTTGTACTCTTGAGTGTTTCTTAGAGAAACAGTCATAGGCTTCCATTCTTTTGGAAGAGCTCTTAGAAATTTAAGGTTTGAGTCCTTAGTTTGGTAGATTCTCCCATACAACTTTAATCCATTCATAAGCTTTTGAAACCTACTAAACGTGTCATTTAGGGTTTCACCAGCCTTAAAATGAAAATGCTCATATTGTTGTATAAGGAGTTGCATTTTATTTTCCCTGACTTGCTCAGTTCCTTCACAGAGAGTTCTAACAGTATCCCATACTTCCTTAGAGGTTGTACAGTTGATAACATTGTCAAACATCTCTTGCTCCAAACCATTAAACAGAATGTTCATGGTTCTCTTATCTTTATGGATTTCTGCAAGATCTTCAATAGTCCATTCTGAGACAAGTTTTGGAATTTCTACGTCAGGAGTATCATCTGGCACTCCAACTCTAGATGCAAACTTCATGGGAACGTGTGGACCTTTCTCAATGCAGTCTACATATCTCTCATCCATAGACATGAGATGTAAATGCATCTTTACTTTCCAGTGAAAGTAATTGTCCTTATCAAGAACTGGTATCTTCACACCTGCATCCTTCTTCACCATGGTTTCTGTTTTTGGTCTTGATCTTTAAACTTCTTGTATGTTAGAAGCTTGCTCTGATACCAATTGTTATTCCCAGATGACCTAACAGAATTGTAGAAGGGGGGGGTTGAATACAATTCTTGATATTTTCTTAAACTTAAAACACTGATAAAATAAAACTGAACTGAATAAACAAAAACACAAGATATAAATAATTCAGTTGGATTGTTTGATGATCCAACTGAAGTGTTTTTATTGCGGAAATAATCTGTGATACAAAAGTACACAGCTGCTCAGTTACAGAGTTGTAGAGAAGAATGCTCTCAAAGATAGCTAATACAAACTATTTGTTTTTCTTCTCTTACCTCTTTCTAACTGCTACACTTGGTTATATATATTCCCAAGTTTACAATACTATTTTTGGCTACTCTAAAGTACACTAAAGATAACCGCCAATAGTTTGCTTTTCATCCCTTTGTCCAGTGGTCCTTGGAGATCCTTGCTTTTGTCTTCATGCTTATTATGATCACTCCCAAGAGCCCAATTGGAAATTGGGATGTTTCCTTATTCCCCATGTCCATTTTAATGGTTTCCAATGCAAAGTACACTTCCACATCTCCTTTAGATCTGTTCAGTAACCTGTCACTATCACTTTGTCAACTATTCAGAAAAGCAATAATGATTCGTTGATAACAGGGAGATGTGTTTCGTTGATAGCTTTATTCTTCATTCCGTTGATGGTGTTTCTCGTTTCGTTGATAGAGTAATCTTCATACCGTTGACATGTCTTCACTTAGGCAAAATTACAAGGCATGATATACTTACAATTAACCAACCTATTTTGCCTATCTAGTACTTAGTCAACATGACTTAGGAAACCTATCTAATACATACATCAAATGCATATCAAACTGTGAAGTATTGTACAGTGCAGTTGCTACAACACTCATTCCGTTGATGAGCTTCCTGTCAACGAAACACTGCAAAGCATGCCATTTCGTTGACAGTTACAAAATAACTTAATACAAAATCTACTAAGTGTTTTTACAATTATCATCAAGAACAACATATTCCTAACAAAAGACACACTAGTTAGTACATTTAAGAACCCACACTTGTTGGGCTCTTTTTCCATGCATTTTACTAAATTTAGCAGCAGAAGACTTTTTGACTTTAGCAGTCCTGTCAGGATAGAATCCATTAGGATTTGCTTTTTCAGTATCAGTATTGAAAGATGCATGCTTCACATTGACATTCTTAAATTTACCAGAATTTGCACTTTTATTAAACTTAGGTAAAGGATCATAAAAGTTACGGTACAAATTATGGTATTCTTCACAAGTATAAATAGAATGCCATTTACTGCCACAACAAAAACAAGATTTTTGTGGTTTATAAAATACTGATCTATTCCTAACATTAGACCTAGGAATCTCAGTAACCTTCTTTTTACTCTTCCTGCAATCAATAGCAAGATGATTAGAGTTACCACAGGTAAAGCAGCATTTTCTAGGTACATTTGGGATAAACTTATAATTATTCTCTTTATTAATCCCAACTTTACCATTCCTGTTTCTTTTGACAGTAGGTGTCTTTTGTTTACCTGTTACTTCACAAACTTTATCCTTAAGTTGTTTCTGAGACAATAAACCTACATTCTTCTTTTCAGTTATCTTGACATGTTTAGACTTAGCATTATCACACTCTCTTTGTACTTCTTGCATAAAAGAAAATTCAGCTTCTAAATGATCATTCCTTTTCCTAAGTTCAGACATCTCAGATAAGATCCTAGCATTTTCAGCAGATTGACTTCTAAAGCTAATATGCAATGACTTTAGAAAACATCTTAATTCAGAGACATTATTAGTATCAAAATGAAAAACAGTACTTGATACCTTTTCATCGGGAACATCAGTCTTATCAGTATTGGCCATTAGGGCATAGTTGACCACCTCAGTATAAGAATCCGAGGAAGAGTCCATCCAATCCTTGCTTGAAGTGATGAGTGCTTTAGCCTTCTTGTACTAAGTTGCAAAGTTCCCCATTCCATTACACTTGTAGCACCTTATCTTTGACTTGTCAAATTTGGTGCTTTTGCTGTCCTTCTTGTTGTACTTGTCTTTGTTAGCATTGAAGGTCTTTTTCTGAAAGTTGTCTTGTCTTCTAGATTTCCTGAACTTCATCTTCTTGAAACCCTTGACAATCATAGCAACCATCTGCTGCATGTCAGAGTCAGTAGAACCATCATCAGTATTGGCATCAGGATTGCCATCAGTATCTGATGATGAGTCATCAGGATCTGACTCCACCATTCTTGACTTTCCTCTAGAAACCTCCATAGCTTTTCCTTTTGATTTTGCCTCCACATTCAAGGCTACAGATTTTGCCTTGCTGCTTTTCTTGTTCTTTCTTTGTTGAACCTCTAGATCATAGGTTCTTAGCATCCCATAAACCTCATCAAGAGACACAGTGTTTAGATTATACTGATGCCTAATGATTGAAGTTTGAGTATCCCATTCTTCAGGTAAAGCTCTCAGAAAATTGGTGTTTGAGTCTTCAGATACATACTATTTGCCAACTAGAGATAGATTGTTCAGTAATGTCAGAAATCTATCATACATGTTAGTAAGTCATTCATCAGGTCTAGCATCAAACTGTTCATACTCTTGAATTAGTAAAGCCCTCATGTTCTTCTTAATAGATGCAGATCCTTGGCATTGAGTTTCCAAAGTGTCCCAAATTTCCTTTGCTGACTTGCATGCAATCACCCTGTTCGACATGACAACATCAAGACTATTATGCAGAATATTCTTTACCTTTGATTCCCTGAGAACATGAGCCTTTTCTTCTGGTGTCCACTCACTCTTTACCTTGATCATATAGTGTTCAGGTACAGTGTCTGTTTAGCCAACAATTCTCTTGGGAACATATGGTCCATCATTGATTATGTCAATGCACTCAGGATCTGTTGCTTCCAAGTACATCAACATCTTCACCTTCCATGTAGGGTATTCAGATTTCTTCAGCATGGGAATTTTGATGCTTTCATATTTGAATATCGACATCTTAGATCGTATCTGATTCAAATTAAATCAGTTTACTCTGATACCAATTGTTGCCCAGTAATTAACAATTGTAGAAGGGAGTTGAATACAATTGTACAAGATTCTCGACTTTAATAAACACAAATATGAATAATAACAGCTTTATTAAATCTGGTATAAAACTGTTACAAAACTCTCACAAGAAATCCTTATGTTCTTGAAATCTGCTAGGTACAATAATACTCGTGTATGCGATTAATTACAAATCAAAACCTAAACTGTGTTTATATAGTACACACAGCTGCTCTATCGATTACAAGATAAGACCAAATCAATTACAAATAATATTGATACATATCTAACCGACAATTGCTTTCCATAAACTAAGAAACCGACAAATCATCTTTCCTTATTTAACTGAACTCGATAGTTATCTTGAAGTAACAATCCTGATCAGCTTCCAGTCCTGATGATAATCCCGATCACAGTCCTGATAGCAATCCTGATACTGACGCTCGTGTAATACTGATGACGTTAGCAATCCTGATCAGTAGTTCAGATCCTGACGATCATTGAATCCTGATCTAACAATAACTTACCACCAGCAAGGAAATGGACAAGAAATCATACTCCTGATTTGATAATTGGGGATCCTGATACAGGTGTTAAGACAAGAAGTGCAACTGCAAATGAATGTCTCGATCATAACTTTCTATCCAATGAGGAACCTAAGAAAGTTGAAGATGCACTTAAGGATGCTGATTGGGTTACTGCAATGCAAGAAGAATTGAATGAATTTGAAAGGAATGAAGTCTGGAAACTAGTGCCAAGACCAAAGAACAGGTCAATTGTTGGTACAAAGTGGATACTTAAGAACAAGACTGATTCTGATGGAGTAATTATCAGAAATAAAGCAAGGCTAGTTGCAAAGGGGTATTCTCAACAAGAAGGAATTGATTATGATGAAACTTTTGCTCCTGTTACAAGGCTAGAAGCCATCAGGATCTTTCTGGCATATGCAGCCCACAAGAAATTCAAGGTTTTCCAGATGGATGTAAAAAATGCTTTCTTAAATGGTGAACTGGAGGAAGAAGTCTATGTTGAACAACCTCCTGGTTTCATTGATCCAAAATATCCAAATCATGTCTACAGATTGGATAAGGCACTTTATGGACTAAAGCAAGCTCCAAGAGCATGGTATGAAACCTTAGCTCAATTCTTACTGGAAAGTGGATTCAAAAGAGGTACTATTGATAAAACTCTGTTTTATTTGAATCATGGTAAGGATTTGCTATTAGTTCAGATTTATGTTGATGATATCGTTTTTGGGTCAACAAACAATAAGATATGTGAGAAGTTTTCAAAGCTTATGCAGTCAAGATATCAAATGAGCATGATGGGATAAATGAGTTACTTTCTTGGTCTTCAAGTTAAACAGACTGATGATGGCATTTTTATCAATCAGTCAAAGTATACAAAGAATTTATTGAAAAGGTTTAACATGCAAGATATTGCTACTGCAAGTACTCCCATAGCTACAGCTACCAAACTTGATCCTGATCAAGGTACTGAGGTAGATGTAACTCACTATAGGGGAATGATTGGCTCACTGTTGTATCTCACTGCAAGTAGACCAGATATCATGTATACAACCTGTCTTTGTGCAAGATTTCAAGCAAATCCCAGGGAACCTCATCTGATTGCAGTCAAAAGAATTTTCAGATATCTCAAAGGCACTCCTTCACTTGGCCTTTGGTATGCAAGAGAATCAGATTTTGGTTTGTGTGGTTACTCAGATGCTGATTTTGCAGGGTGCAAGATAGACAGGAAAAGTACTTCAGGAAGTTGTCTGTTTTTGGGTGGTAGACTAGTCTCTTGGTTCAGTAAAAAGCAAAAGTCTATCTCTACTTCAACTACAGAAGCTGAGTACATTGCTGCAGGAAGTTGATGTGCTCAGATAATGTGGATGAGAAATCAGTTGTTAGATTATGGCCTGTCATACTCCAAAATTCCTATTTATTGTGATAACCAAAGTGCTATTGCAATGACAGGAAATCCAGTTCAGCATTCTCTTATTAAGCACATCAGTATCAGGTACCATTTTATAAGAGAACAAGTTCTGGAAGGAACAATTGAACTTCATTTTGTTCCTACTGATCAACAACTAGCTGATATATTCACCAAGCCACTTCCTGAAGCTACTTTCAACAAGTTGGTGAATGAACTTGGAATGATGAACTATGAGAATTTCTGAAAAAAGTTATAGAGAGGAAATCCCGTTGACTATCAAATCCTGATGGTCATTCAGTAAGGTATGTAATTTTGATCGAATCCTGATAGGACTCAATCTTGACAGGAAGTCAATTGGTCAATCCTGATGGACAAGTCAACATTTCTTTTGCTTAAATTGTGCCTAATTTTTCGTCAGTATTTGATGAGAAACGTTTGAGTTTTTAGTTGGACAACTGTATGCACGTGTGTGTCACAAAAATAGATACATACACATATATACACATAAAAAGCGGTGCAGTTATGTTTAATTACGCACATAATTTGGTCCACTAATTATTTGTGCACGAATCATATTTTGCCACCTGTCATTGAGAGTAATATTTTGTTTTAACAAAATACAATTTGTTTCTCTAATTTCCTGATTAATCTCTCATCATCAGTTTTTCATCTTAATTCTCTCTCTGTGTGCTCAAGAACCCTAATTTCTGAATCTCAAATCTCAATTTTTCTATACTGTAACAATGGCGTCTTCATCATTCATGAATAAACAGACAATAGTTGGTGGTATTACTTTTGCCACTAACAATTTTGTGGCGGTTCCATGTCCCATAGTGCTCTCTACTGAACATAGGAATTTTGACGACTCTAACTTTTTGAGTAGACATCTTGAATTTTTAAGAAAAATAAAAATTCACTTGTTCTTGATAAATCACAAAAGTATGGATCTTGATTTGTGCGTCAATCAGTAGGCTCTGATACCAATTGTTAGTGTAAAGAAAAATGTAACATAAGATGTAACAGGGATAACTACAACTCAACAAAGAACAAGACAAACTATAATATTAACAGAAGCACATGAATCCAGAAGTAAAGAAGAAAAGGTAAACTCAAAAAATCAAAATATGGTATGTATTCTTGAAGTCCGTAAACAGGTCACGGAAAGAAGTTCATTAATATGTTCAAGCCTCTGTGACAAATAAAGAAACAAGATTTTCAAGACTATAGAAGTATTTGAATGATTAAGAGTTAGTGCCATAGGATTTCAGTGATTTGAATGAAACAACCAGAACAACAAAGGACTTATCAACAACATTGAATTAAAGACATAGAAGTATTGATCAAGTGTTAGTCATCTGTGAACCAGACTAGTTGCCCTAGTTGTCAGCACTTAAAAGATCAAGATGTTTATCGTCTCGGAAGAAATTGATTTAAGTATAAATCTGAAACATCCTGAAAGTGAAAAGAATATTACAAGGTATGTTTAGGTTTAATTGGAAGTACAATATGCTTGCTGAAAAAGGAGAGAATCTTCAAGGATCAAACTGCATTAGAAAACATTCGATAGTTTTCTTTTAAGAGAAACTATCGAAATTGATCAAGGAGATTTGGATGAAAAACCATCGAAGGACTCTGATTTTTCATTCGATAGATTTTATTAAAATCTATCGAAGGAAAGAAAAATTAGTTCCTTCGATAGTTTTTTAATTAAGGAAAAGGTGAAAACTTTGTATCTTTGTCAGGTTGATGAAAACTTGAACGGCCAGGATCATTCCTAAAATGCTTCGATAGTTTTCAAGACTACAATTTGAAGAGTGAAGACAGTGTCTTCTTCAGTTAGGATTTTCACAAGAACATTTACGAAGAGAGAGTTTTGAGCCAGAGAAATTGACAGAGAAATTAATAGTGCTTTGAATTCTATCATTGTATTGATTTTGTGTAACCTAAACTCATTGAAGCTAATCCCACGGATTAGAATTGTAGCACCCTTCACGGTTTATATTTATAAAACGATATATTCCCCGACTTGGGTTTTGATTTGGTATATTTGATTTCGGACTAGAACAGAAATAATTATCCGCGAACGAAATTGAATAATTTGTGAGTATCGTATTCAACCCCCCCCCTTCTACGATACTTTGGTTAGCAATTGGTATCAGAGCTTCTTGATTGACGTACAAATCAGATCCGGTGAATGAGACCAAAATCAAACAAGGCTTAAAAATTTGTAGCAATTTTTTTAATTTTCAAAATTTTCATTTTAATGGAATTTTTTTGAATCTTAAATAGTTTGAAATTTTCAGAAACCATGAGTGCTCCAAAGACAACTGCTAGTATCAAAGTTCCCCCCTTTACTAGAGATGATTTCAGTCTATGGAAGATGAAGATGCTGTTATTTATCAAAGCATCTAATCCGTTGTATATTGGCATTTTAGAGAACGGACCGTTTGTACCAATGAAATCAGTAGGTGAATCTACAACTCTTGAAGGTACCAGAGTTCCCCAAAGTTCTATCCCAAAGGAACTGTTTGAGTACACAGATACAGATAAGGAACTGATTCTATTGGATACAGGTCTAATGTTGATTTAATAATTGAAGGTACTGAAGACATGCAGGAAAATAGATTGGATATCATGACATATCAATATGAATCATTTAGGTCACTTCCTGCAGAAAGTATAACTCAGGTCTTTGAGAAGTATACTAAGTTGCTGAATGAATTATCCATGAAAGGGAAGACCTATCCTCTGAGAGAGACAAACAGGAAGTTCATGATGACACTGCCCCATCATGTAGAACACAAGTCCTCATCCATAAGAGAAAGAATAGATTTTACTAAGATGCCATTGGAAATGATTTATGGCAAGTTAAAACTTATGAGATGGAGCAAGAACAAAGAGTGATAATCTACGGACCAGGGACAGTGGACAACAAAAATACTGCACTCGCAAGATCATCTGCACTTGTAGTGAATGAACCAACAACTTCTGATATTAAGGTTCAAACCCCTAGAGCTGGAAAGGAAGTGATAATAGAGGCTGAAATGGATTTTGCAAATCTGGGTGCTGATGAAAGTGATTAATACACCCTAGAAGAACTTGAGCAAATGGAAGACAACACCATAGCGTACTTAGCGGCAAAGTTTAGCCACATTCGTTTCAAGAGAACCCCTAAGTACAAGTTCAAGGGCTCAACAAACAGATTTCAGAAGAACAAGTATTCTTCAGGCTCTGGCTCTAAGGGCGGCTACAAGACAGGCATGATTGATAGAAGCAAATGAAGATGCTACAACTGTATTGAGTTAGGGCATTTTGCTATTGAATACCGGAAGCCTCGTCAAGCAAGAGACAAGAAAGATGTCTATGAGAAGAAGGATTCTTATGAGGATTTGAAGAGAGAAAATGCAAAGCTGAAACAACAACTGGAAGCAATATCTGGAAAACAGAAAGGAAAAGCTTATATTGCAGAGGGAAAAAGCTGGGATGATACTGATTCGGATGAAGAGGAAGAGTATGTAAATCTTGCCTTAATGGCCGACTCTTCAGAGGAATCACCACAATTATCTCAGGTACCTATCTTAACAACAATTGACATGTCTAATTCCGAGTACAAGAAAACTGTTCAAGATCTTAGTCTAGAATTGTTTAATGTACACACAAGCATGCTAGCATCTGAAATGGAAAATGCTAAACTAGTTATTAAGATTAAGAATCTAGAATCTAAGAATGAAGAACTAGAGCTTGTAGCTGTCACATTAGAAGATCTAAAACAAAGAAATGAGTACTTAGAGAACAAGGTCAAGTGTAATGATGAGATAGAAACAATCCTCAAGAAGTAGATTTCATACCTAGAGTTGAAACTGAATGCATATAAGAACTCTGCTCTAATTGCTAAGGAAATAATTGACACCCAGACCTTAGGGAATAAAACTGCTATAGGATTTGACTACAGCAAGAGAACTGGAAAGAAGATATTGGAATTTCCTGTGACATCTTCAGCTGTCAAGAATGATACTCCACATATTCTTAAGGATGTCGATTGTCTAGTTTTTGTTAAGCCTGTTTCAGCACCTTTTAATGAGGATGACCTAATCATTAGACAAGAACTGCTTAAGGAGGATTTATTGAAGGAAGAAGAGATAAAGATTAAGTTGCCTAGGAAGTCAGTAAAAACTGAATTACCTAAAACTGAAATAGGCAATAAAGTTAGTAAGGCTAAAAAGAACAGGAATGGGAAAGCAAGTGTTATTAATCAGAATATTTTTTCATCTTCTCCCATTGCATCTAGGAAGTTGTGCACTAACTGTAATTCTGCTGGACACCTTACACATGTATGTAAAAAGGTTAAAGTAGAAACTGTTGTTACTTCTGGAATGCATAACATGCCTGATCTTCATGAACCCTGTGGAAAGAAAGAGTGATTACTGTGTACATACAATATCATGCATGCTTATTTGAAGTTAATGAATGCATCTGGTAGCACTAATACTGTAAGTGATAAATCCACAGACAACATGAAAATCAAACAGGTTAAGACTGACTTGAATGTTACTCCTGTTAAAGTATCTAAACCTTCAGGACCCAAACAAGTTTGGGTACCAAAGTCCGCTTAATCAATCTGTGATTGCAGGGTAAGGTTAACAGCTCAAAGGTCGTGTGGATTCTGGATAGTGGATGTTCTAGACACATGACAGGAGAAGAGTCCCTGCTTATAGAGGTGGTTAAGAAGACCAGCCCGATAGTAACCTTTGGAGATGACAACAAGGGATTCACTACGGGATATGGTAATATGAGAATTGGGAATGTCATCATTGAAAACATCTCTCTTGTTGAAGGATTAAAGCACAATCTTCTAAGTATGTTAGGCCGAATACACAATATATAATCAAGTATGTATGAGAATAACAATCAAGAACACAGTTTATGAATCAACAAAAACTGTATTTATATTAACAGCTTCTCTCTTTATGATGTTAACGAATCACAAAGAGCTACTAGGTTACAAGAATAATATATTCAATGTTCGCATCCCTTCTAGGGATAACCTATCTGTGTTTATATAGTACACAATTACACAATCCTCATCTAATTGATATTCCTACAAATTAGCTATACAAGTTATATCAATTAGGGATTGCTTCTTATCTTCTATTCTGTTTCCTTAGCTGTATCAATATATTCTGCTTCTTTCCATCTTCAGAATATATTGCTTCTAGAATCTTCAATTCAGCACCGACAGCTAATTCAACTATCACCCTGTCAGACTTTAAATAAACTCTGACCGGCTTCCTTTAAACTCTTCACCCTGTCAGACTTTAAATAAACTCTGACCGGCTTCTGATAAACTCTGGTCAGTACCTGTTGCTTAAACACTGATAAACAAACGTCGGCAATTATATCTAACAATCTCCCCCAACTTGTTCATAATAAAATGTACAAGTTAAACATATAATTGATGATGTCAAAAACATTTAACAAATGCAGTGTTTAACATATAACAGAGTTTAATTTAAAACAAAGTTTAAATTTGACTTAGAATAGAAAATATATTAAAAACTTACAGTCAGACTTTACTTGATTTCTTGAATATCAGGCACTGTCCTGATATAGTCTGATAGCAATTTCTTTTCAGCTATTTCTAGCTCTTCCACCATGATCTTCTTCACTTCTTTCAACTCTGGATCAGATTCTCCAGTCTGATAAATTGCAGCTCTCAGAGAATAGATGGAATTCTTCCTCATCTCATTCCCTAGCTTAATATAATAAGCTTTATCAGATTCTAAATTAAATTCAAGAACTTTTGTACCCAGTGCTGTTCTGAACTTAGCACTATTCCTTTTCATTTCTACCAACTTTCCATGTGCATTTCTGTATTTGGGAATATATGCACTTGATACTCCAGCTCCACTCAAAACTTTGGATTTCATCATCCTTTCCTTCAAAACTCGAGCAGCATCATAAGTACTTCTATTCTTTACTTCAAATAGATATAGAACATACTCTAGCTCTTCCCAGAGTTTTAACTGAATATCAGATTCACCAACTCTATACACTCTGCCATCAGCCATAAAATATAACAAGAATTCCTTTTTGATTCCTTTGTGAAAAATCATCTGTACAGATTCTAGTTTGTCAAGGCCTTCTTGAGTAATTCCAACTCCAGATTCTGCCAGCGAAAACTTGTCTTGAGATCTGTTATTAGTTCTTCTCTCTCTGTGTGAACCCAGTCCAGATTTATCAAAGGCTTCTTTTCCCAATACTGTTCTGGTTTCTGAGAAATTCACAGCTTCAAGCTTTAAATCTTCAAGAAGTTTTGGTTTGCTGAATCCTGGAAGTATTGTAGATTTCTGTACAACTTGAGAAACGTCAGAGGTTGTCATAACTTTAGTAGTAACATCAACTTGAGCAGCGTCAGAGGTTGATTTTGCTAATCTTGTTTCAACTTGAGCAATGTCAGAGGTTGATTTAAACTTCTTATTCAGGTTAGGCTCTTCAATCATTATGCCTTTACCTTTATCAGAGTTTCCAATCACAGGTCTCCTTGTATATTGTATACTCTGTTGTATATTCTCTTTGATAGAAATACCAACTTCTTTCTTTCTAGGAGCCTTGATTTCCTTTTTCTTGTAGATTCCAGCTTCAAGATTTTTCTTGTGTTCCTCAGCAAGCATTTGCTCTTCAGCCTGGATATCTTCAATAGTAACATTCTTTCCATGCTCTTTTATGAATATTTTAGCAGCAATCTCTTCATCAGTAGATGGATTAGTTGAAACAACTAAACTCTTGAGTTTTGAAGTAGATTGACCACCAGAGTTTATCTTGTCAGAGTTTGTTTGTCTATCAGAGTTTACTCTTGTCCTGCTTTGCCTTTGAGCAAAAATCTTTCTTTTATTTTCTTTGCTTCCCCCATCAGTAGAATCATCCCTCCGTCTCAGAGCTTGAGTGTCTTTGCATTTGTCTTTAGATACACTCTCCCCCTTTTTGACATCATCAGAAAGTAGTACTGATGTCAGCAATTCAATGGCAGTAGAAATGGAATTCAGTTGAGTAGACATTGCATTCTGATTTTCCTCAACTTTCCCAAGCCTCTTCTTGATTTCCTCAGAATCCTTGGCTTGCTGCTTGAGCATAGCATAATAATAAGTTCTGTCAGACTTGAAAGTAAGATCCTTCATACTGACTTCATTCCTTAGATTTGTAAGCATTTGTTGATTCTTATCAAATCTATTATTAAGAGATTTGACTTGAATAACAGTTGCCTGTAAGCTTGTAAGTACATCAGTATTTGAGATCTTCTTGACAGAATCAGATAGAAAATCTGCACCCCTTTGTGCTGAGAAGACACAATCTGCATCAGCCCATTTGTTGTAGTACATATTCTGGAAATGCTCATTTGTCTGTCTATTGACTTCCCTTGCTTCATCACTATTGACATCATCAGCCAATGAAACTTGAATACTAGGGTGTGAATGAGAACCCTCAGCATCATTTCCAGCGTCTTCATTATTGTCTGCTTCATTTTCAGTAAGAATATTTTCAGCAGTAAACTGTGCAGCTTTATCAATTTTCTCCTCTTCTACAGCTTCAGGAATATCAGAGTTAACCTGAGCAAAAACCTCTGCTTCTCTTTGAACAATCTCAACAACAAATTGTTGCAAAGCTTCAAGAATAATATTCTCAGAGTTTAGCTCATCAGCAGCCTCTTGTTCCTTTTCTATCACAGCTTCATCAAGAATTGTCTCTGTGACTTTTATCATCTGATTAACCTCCTCACCTTTGTCAAGATCACAAGAAATAATTTCAGTGTGAGTGGCCAAAGATTCTTCTATCTGATCAGTTACTTGATCAGCTTCCACACCCTCTGTATAATGATCAGAATGTATAGAGGTGTGTGCTTCAAAATCAAAAACTCTGCTATCAGAACGAGTAGCAGCTTCCTCAACTACATCATTAGCCTTTGATGTAGGAGCTTCTAAATCCAAATCCATCATAGTAGCATCAGTATTTATCCTGTCTAGATTGACAGCTTCAGTATTTGCAGTATCCTCCTGAACAAACACTTCATGAGCTTCAGTGTTTACAAACACTCTGTCCTCATTAGCATTTAGAATATCCTCCTCAACAACAATTGTAGGAGTATCTTGAGGAACAGTCTCAGTCACAATCTCCTCATTCTCTGATGCAGGAGCTTCAGATTCATCAAGATTTGCTCTATCCTCTGAGAGCATAGTAGTTTCCCTGAGAACAGCTTCCTGAATTACCACTTCAGAGTTTACAGGCAATTCAGCTTCTTCCTCCTCATCAAAAAGATAAGTGGCTACAAGCTTTCTTCTTTTTCTCAGAGTCTGAGAATCCTCTATTTCATCTTCACTATTAGATACTCTTGCTTCTTCAGAACAAGGTCTTTGTGCCCTTACTTTTCTTTTAAATGCTCTGGTTTTGGACTTCTTTAACCTTTGTGATGGAGACACAGAAGGTTCAGCTTCAGAAGATGGTTTAGAAATCCTAGCTGGCTTAGAACCCATATGCTTAGTTCTACCACCTCTTGCAGGATTAACAGAAATTAAAGAAGGTACTTCTTGAGTTGATGAATTGACTTGAGCATTTAAAAACTGTTGCATTGAGGCAGGTAGCAACAAGTCTCCAACAACTCCTTTCTTAACATCTTTATTTACTAGATCAGTAAATACCCTCTTATGTAATTTAAAACAAGAAACATCTGCTTCAATTACATTTACTCCTTCAACACAATAAGAAAACAAAAGCTGACAGAATCTAGAAAAATAAACAACTCCTCTATTCTCTGTCATCTTCTCCCCTAATTTAGTCAAAACAAGTCGTGCAAAATCAAAATGATTATCATATAATAAAGAATACCCGATTTGCAGACTGTCTGTGGGAATAGCATCCCAATTTGTGCATTTCTTTCCAAATGTCCTCGTGATGCAATCGAAGAAGAAACTCCATTCCTTGCGCAGAAACGGCCTTTTGAGTTGCCCAATCTTTGTCAATGGCCCAGAGTAACCAATCTCTCGCATCATTCGTATTAAATCCTCATCACCCATTCCAACAGTGTAGGAAGGATACTCAGGAAACCCCATTGCAGCTCGAATAGTACCAGCAGTAATAACATACTCTGTTTCTTCAAACTCAAAGATTATGGATGGGTTCCCAGTTTCACCACCATCATCATAAACCCCTGACTCCCAGAACGCCTTGATTTGTAAACCAGAAAGTTTGACTGGTTCAACTAAAGCACGCCCAATCGCTGACTGAGCAAGAAACTTTTGAATCATATGAAATGCTTCTGGTACGTTTGCAGTGTTTAGTGGTGCGGTATAGTTGTTTAGAACGAACTCTAACCCAGACGAAACGAAAGCTGTGGTTGCCATTAGAAGATTTTGAAGAAAGAACAAGTAATTGATGCGAAAGCTTAACAGAGTTTATGTGTAGAAAGGTGTTTGTAACTATGTGTGTGTGATAATAGATGTGTATGAGTAAGATGTGAAAAGTTTAACTGAAGATGTGTGTATTGTATTTAAAAAAAAAATTAAAGATTAAAAACTGAAGAGTTTTTAATCATTAATACACAACTGTCTTACTCCTGTAATCATGTGAATGGGACTCGTGTCACACATGCAGTTACTGACAGCAAATAATTGGCAGTTTCCAATACGCATGCGCAGTAAAAACAGCAATAATTACCGCCTGTTACACTTTTCTATGCAATTAACCTCTCTCCTCTGTTTAAAACATTCTTGAAAAACTTTCCAATCATACTCTTTTTAAATTTTCAAAACAAATGTCTAATCTCAAAATTATAAAATGTCTGAAACAAAGAAATTATTTTAACCATCAGAGATTAAAACAAAGTTACCTCGGCATATGTCACACAATACATCAGTGTTTACCATTTATCCTTCTTTGTCAATAAACTCTTTTCTCAATCTGTACAGATGTGAAAATATGTGTGTGCAATAGCAGAGTTTACCGAAATCAATATTTAGATCATCTCAAAGTGCATAAAATCCACAAACTAAAGCAGTAAAAACTGGTTGCCTAAACTCTCATGTATAACATAAAATCTGATTTTATATCTAAACTCTGTATACTGATATCCTTTCATTTGGATATATCTTTTGTTTTTCACCCCCTTTCTTTATATATTTTTTTTTATTTTTATATTTTTATATTTTTTTATATTTTTTTATTTTTCCAGTAATCAGTGGTTGGCACTAGTCACCAAAAATCAAAGATTTCAGCCCTTATTTCATACAATAAGTTCCTGGATCTTCCTAGGCTCAACATGATCTCAAAGGAATTTGTGCTCTGTTTGGCATCTTTTGATTTGAGGGTGAATTATTTGCAATTAATAATCAGAGTTTAGACTTTTCATCAGTTAATACAATTAATTTATGAGAGAAAATGCAAACAGCTAATACAAAATCATTGTATAGGATCAATAAACTAAGAGATGGTATAAATATAGAGACAGTATCATGCTGTGTTAACTTACTGCACATATTTGAGATCAGAATTTATACAACTCTTAAGGATTCATAATTACTTACTGAGAATTATGCTTCATACAAATTTCTTCATTGGTCCATATGTTTCAGACAAAATTACAATCAGAGTATAACATTAAACTATAACAATCAGAGTATGACCAACATTTTATGACTAACAGAGTTTAGCATCAGAGTTTAACCGACAGAGTATGACTGACACTTCACAGAGTTTACTGACAGAATTTAACTGTCAGAGTTTACCATCAGAGTTTAACATGCTGGTGCACATAACAGTTAACACATGTAAGAAATCATGAACATAAAAAGCAAACATGTATAGTTTTGAGTCTAACCCGTATCTCTAGTCAGAACCAGAGATCATTCCAAGTTCATTTACCAATCTTGTAAAAGTAGCTTCACTCAAAGGTTTGGTGAAGATATCTGCAAGTTGTTGGTCTGTAGACACAAAATGAAGCTCAATGTTCCCTTCTTCCACATGTTCTCTGATAAAATGATACCTTATGCTGATGTGCTTGGTCATGGAGTGCTGTACTGGATTACCTGTCATAGCAATAGCACTTTGGTTATCACAGAAAATAGGTATTTTAGAGTACCTTAACCCATAATCCAGCAATTGATTCTTCATCCATAAAATCTGTGCACAACAGCTACCAGCTGCAATATACTCTGCTTCTGCTGTGGATGTAGAAATTGACTTCTGTTTCTTGCTATACCAAGAAACCAATCTGTCACCTAAGAATTGACAGCTTCCACTTGTACTTTTTCTGTCTATCTTACAGCCTGCAAAATCTGCATCAGAGTAACCAATTAGCTTAAACTCTGATTCTCTAGGATACCACAAACCCAAGGTTATGGTTCCTTTGAGATATTTGAAAATCCTTTTTACAGCTGTTAGATGAGGCTCTCTGGGATCTGCTTGAAATCTTGCACAAAGACATGTTGCAAACATGATATCAGGTCTACTTGCAGTAAGATACAGTAAAGACCCTATCATTCCTCTGTAGTTTGTCATATCTACTGAGGCTCCTGTGTCTTTGTCTAGCTTTGTTGCAGTAGCCATGGGAGTTGGAGCAGATGAACTATCAAGCATACCAAATTTCTTTAGAAGATTTCTGGTATACTTTGCTTGATTGATAAAAATCCCATCATCTGTTTGCTTGACCTGTAAGCCTAGAAAATAACTAAGCTCTCCCATCATGCTCATTTGATACCTGGATTGCATAAGCTTTGCAAACTTCTTACAGAGTTTGTCATTAGTAGATCCAAAAATAATATCATCTACATAAATTTGAACTAACAGCAAATCATCACCAGAATTGAAATAAAACAAGGTTTTATCAATTGTACCTCTTGTGAACCCACTTTCTAAAAGAAATTGAGCAAGAGTTTCATACCATGCTCTTGGTGCTTGCTTTAGTCCATATAATGCCTTGTCAAGCCTGTAGACATAATCTGGATGCTTGGAATCTACAAATCCTGGTGGTTGTTCAACAAATACTTCTTCTTCAAGCTTCCCATTGAGAAAAGCACTCTTTACATCCATCTGAAAGACTTTAAACTTCTTGTGTGCAGCATAGGCCAGAAAAATCCTTATGGCTTCCAATCTTGCAACTGGAGCAAAGGTTTCATCATAGTCAATCCCTTCCTGTTGTGAATAACCTTTAGCCACAAGTCTAGCCTTGTTTCTTGTAATCACACCATCACTGTCAGTCTTGTTTCTGAAAACCCACTTTGTACCTACAATTGATCTATTCTTTGGTCTAGGTACAAGTGTCCAAACTTCATTTCTTTCAAATTCATTTAACTCTTCTTGCATTGCTGTAATCCAATTAGCATCTTGAAGAGCTTCCTCCACTTTCTTTGGTTCTGTTTGAGACAAGAAAGCATGATACAGACACTTATTATTTGTTGCACTTCTAGTTCTCACACTAGCATCAGGATCTCCAATTATGAGATCAGGTGTGTGTGCCTGTGTCCACTTTCTTGCTGTTGGTAAGTGGTTTCTTGCATCATTATTGGATCCTCCCCCTTGATCCATGCTCTCCTGATTCATATGTTGACTTTCTGCAGCATCTGAGGCTCCCCCTGAATTGGATGGCTCAGAGTTTGAACTGTCAGAGTTTGAATCAGTTTCCTCAACTGACTCACTTGCTGTGTCTTGTTGAGCTTCTTCACGCTCCCCCTCAACTGGTTCTCTATTTTGTTCAATTAGAGAATTTCCAGTTTCTCCATTATTTACCAGTAGAGGTTCAGAGTATGCTTCGTCAGAGTTTGTCAAACCTGCTTCATCAGAGTTTATATCATCAGAGAATAGATCTTCATTTTCAAAACGTAGTTGATCATATCCATCCTTGTCTTCAAGTCCAATTATTTTCTTGTCATCAAATGACACATGTATGGATTCCATGATCACCTTAGTTCTTAGATTGTAAACTCTGAATGCTTTTGTTGACAATGGATAGCCAACAAAGATTCCTTCATCAGCTTTTAACTCGAACTTTGTCAACTGTTCAGGATGAGTCTTCAACACAAAGCATTTGCATCCAAATATATGAAAATATTTCAAATTTGGCTTCTTATTTTTCACCATCTCATATGGTGTTTTCCCATGCTTGTTGATCAATGTTGCATTTTGAGTAAAACAAGCAGTTTGAACAGCTTCTTCCCAGAAGTATGTTGGTAATTTTGCTTCATCAAGCATAGTTCTGGCTGCTTCAATTAAAGTTCTGTTCTTCCTTTCAACTACACCATTTTGCTGTGGAGTTCCAGGTGCAGAAAACTCTTGTTTCACTCCTCTTTCCTTGCAAAAAGCTTCCATGATTGAGTTTCTGAATTCAGTTCCATTATCACTCCTTATAATTTTGACTTTGTGCTGTGATCCTTTGTCCAGTAGATTTACATGATCCATCAGAGTTTGAGCAGTTTCATCCTTCTTTGACAAGAAATACACCCATGTATATCTAGTATATTCATCAACAATTACTAGAGCATATTTCTTTCTGCCCATTGACATTATATTCACTGGTCCAAAGAGATCAACATGTAGAAGATGATAAGGTTCCACTACTGAAGATTCAGATTTGCTCTTGAAAGATGACTTCCTTTGCTTGGCTTTTTGACAAGAATCACATAAGCCATCTAGACTGAGTATTGATTTTGGAAGTCCCCTTACAAGATCCTTTCTTATTAGCTCATTTATGTTGTTCAAATTGAGATGAGAGAGCTTCTTATGCCAATTCCAACTCTCTTTATTTGACATTCTGGCAGTCAGACACACTGTTTTTCCATCAGAGTTTGTTACCAAACTTGTTTCATAAATGTTGTTGCGCCTATGTCCAACTAGAACAACTTTTCCAGTAGATTTACTGATGACTTCACAGTATTCACTATGAAAATCTACATGGTTTCCTCTGTCACAGATTTGACTCACAGATAACAGATTATGCTTGAGTCCTGAGACTAGAGCTACATTTGTGATGATGACACTTCCAAGATTAATATTGCCATATCCCAGAGTGTGTCCTATGTTGCCATCTCCATAGGAAACTTTTGGGCCAGCCTTCTCCTTAAAGTCTGATAGCAGGGCTTTATTTCCAGTCATGTGTCCTGAGCATCCACTGTCCAAGATAAGGGTGCTCTCTTTTATGCCCTGCAATCACAAACAAACACTAAGTGTTAGTTTTAAGGACCCAGACTTGCTTGGATCCTTTGTCTTTCTTAACAGTGTTAGTTTTTGCAGCGGAACTACTATCAACAGAGTTTAAACTAACATTGTCAGATTTTACACTTGCAGAGTTTGCTCTAACCCACTTCAGATTGGGTTTTAGCTCATAATAGTTGTGATAAATAGCATGATAACTCTTGCAAGTATAAATGGAATGCCAAGTGCTCCCGCAGTGTGTGCATAAAGTCTGTGGTCTAACCCTAACATAATCATTCTTTACTCCTGAAGTAGAAGATAAAGAATTGATATTTTTATTCTTTGTGCAGTAATTAGCAAGATGATTAGAACTACCACAATTATAACATTTTTTCCTTGGAGCAGCACCAATAGGCAAATGATTATTTCTATTATTTATGCCTATTTTTCCATTCCTATTCTTCTTGGACCCTTTTGGTTTCATGGCAGATTTTACCTCTTTCAACTTATGATTGAACTGTTTTCCTGTCATCAAACCAACATTAACCTGTTTTTCACAAGTTTTTACTGGTTTTCTAACAGCTTCTATTTCCATAAGGTTTTCTGTTATAATATTTTCCTGTTTTTCACAGGCTTCATCTGATTCCATATCAGCTTCCCTTATTACAACAGATTTTAACTTATTGGCTTCTGGAACAAATTTCACAGGTTTAAGTTGTGGTTTTACCTTAACCTTGTCTTTAAACCTAAGTTCATCATTTTCACAATAACCTAAACCTACAGAATCAGTCTGAAACACTTGATGAGTGTCTCTTCCAGAATCTGTCCAAGTTTTGATTATTTTTCTTTCTTTTTCAAGATCAGATTCTAATTGCTTATATCTTTTCAGCAACTCCTGTTCTACATAAACAGCATCATCTCTTTCTTTTTGAATCTGCTTCATATTTTCAAGTTCTCCTTCAAGAAACTTATTTCTATCTTTAAGACTAAGATTCTCAGATTTAATTCTCTCATTTTCTAAAGTCTGATCCCTATAGCTAACATGTACGCTTTTCAGATACACTCTTAATTCAGATATATTATCAGTATCATAAGCATAAGTAGTTAGGGGTACCTTATTTTCAGATGATTCAGTCTCATCTCTGACAGTTGCCATAAGAGCATAATTTTCTCCATCATCAGAGTCTGAAGTATCTGCCCAGTCTCTGCCTTTAGAGATGCGTGCTTTCTCAGATTTGCCTTTCTTGCACTCTGGGGCATAGTGACCCATCTCCTTACACCTGTAGCACTGGATTTCAGATTTATCCTTCTTACCAGATTTGGTCTCCCTTCCATCAGACTTTCTGAAACTTCTCCTTTCAGAGTTTGAATCTTTCCTTGAGAATCTCTTTCCCTTCTTGAAGTTCTTGAATCCCATCTTCTTGAAGGTCTTCACCATCAATGCAGCCATTTGCATCATCTGTTCTTCATCATCATCAGAGTCAGAAGCTTCATCAGAGTTTGAGTCATCATCAGAGTTTGATGACTCACTTTCAGATTTAATAACTAAAGCCTTTCCCTTGGCTTTCTTCCTTGATGATTCCTTCTTAATGGGCTTCTCCTCGACTTTGAGAGCAACAGATTTTGTCTTTTTACTCAATCTTCTATTCCTTTGTTCTATCTCCAGTTCATGAGTTTTCAATAACCCATAGATTTCATCAAGATCTGTATCAGCAAGCTCATAATTATCTCTTATTGTGGTTGTCTTTAAATCCCACTTTTCAGGTAGAGATAACAGAAACTTGAGATTAGACTCTTCAAGCTCATATTCTTTATCAACCAGAGACAGATCATTCAACAGTTTGCAAAATCTGTCATAAGTCTCAGTCAAGGTTTCATTAGTTCTTGAATCAAAGTGCTCATACTCCTGTGTGAGTATTGTCTTTCTGTTCTTCTTGATAGCACCTGTTCCCTGGCATCTGACTTCTAAAGCATCCCATATCTCTTTGGCAGTTTTGCAGCCAATTACTCTGTTAGACATAACATTATCTAAAGCACTGTGGAGAAGATGTCTAACCTTTGCATCTTTTGCAATTGATGAGATGTCCTCAGGAGTCATATCTTTCTTTTCCTTTGGAACAGTCTTTTGTTCTTGTCCATCAACAACAGGGGACAATTTAGTCGGCATATGAGGACCATCATAGATTCTGTCAAGGTATTCTGGATCTGTAGCCTCCAGAAACATGGTCATCTTAACCTTCCAAATCGGATACTCTACTGGCCTGAGAATTGGAACCCTGATTGTTTCATATCGACTCACAGAATTGGGCTTAACCTGTTCAGCCTTAGGAGCAGTTTGATTTTCTTCAGACATGATTAATACTGTGTTTGAATCGTAAAACTGTATATATTAAACAGCCTTGGCTCTGATACCAATTGTTAGGCCGAATACACAATATATAATCAAGTATGTATGAGAATAACAATCAAGAACACAGTTTATGAATCAACAAAAACTGTATTTATATTAACAGCTTCTCTCTTTATGATGTTAACGAATCACAAAGAGCTACTAGGTTACAAGAATAATATATTCAATGTTCGCATCCCTTCTAGGGATAACCTATCTGTGTTTATATAGTACACAGTTACACAATCCTCATCTAATTGATATTCCTACAAATTAGCTATACAAGTTATATCAATTAAGGATTGCTTCTTATCTTCTATTCTGTTTCCTTAGCTGTATCAATATATTCTGCTTCTTTCCATCTTCAGAATATATTGCTTCTAGAATCTTCAATTCAGCACCGACAGCTAATTCAACTATCACCCTGTCAGACTTTAAATAAACTCTGACCGGCTTCCTTTAAACTCTTCACCCTGTCAGACTTTAAATAAACTCTGACCGGCTTCTAATAAGCTCTGGTCAGTACCTGTTGCTTAAACACTGATAAACAAACGTCAGCAATTATATCTAACAAAGTATCAGTCAATTCTGTGACAAAGGATACAATATAGACTTCAGAAAAGACAAATGCTTGATCACAAACAGGAAAGATGAGAAGCTTGCTCTACTGGGAGTGAGAAAAGGAAATTTGTTTATAGCTGACTTAAGTTCTACCAGTGATGGAGAAGTTAAATGTTTCTACAGCAAGGCTTCATCAGAACAAAGTTGGTTATGGCATAAGAAGCTCTCACACTTGAACTTCAAAACTATGAACTCTTTGGTAAAGAGAGAGTTAGTGAGAGGGTTGCCCCTGATGGAATTTTATCAGGAGGGACTATGTGAAGCATGTGAAAAAGGGAAGTCTAAGAAAGCATCACACAGAAGCAGAGAACTGACAAGCATTTCTGAACCTCTTCAGCTAATTCATATGGATTTATTTGGTCCAGTGAATGTCATGTCAGTATAAAGAAAAAGATATGCATTAGTGATGGTTGACGACTACTCCAAGTACACGTGGTTGTTATTCTTACAGTCAAAGGACGAAGCAACACAACTAATCATCAATCACATTAAAAAGATAGAAGTGGAAGCTAAGCTACCTATGCGGACAATCAATCAGACAATGGAACTGAATTCAAGAATGTAGTTCTAAAAGATTTCTGCTCAGAGAAAGGAATATCAAGACAATATTCAGCACCAAGAACTCCTCAGCAGAATGGAGTAGTGGAAAGGAAGAACAGAACCTTGGTTGAAGCAGCAAGGACAATGCTAAGTGAATCAAAACTTCCCACTTACTTTTGGGCTGAAGCAGTAAATACAGCTTGCTACACTCAGAATCGAACCCTGATTAATAAAGATCATGAAAAGACTCCGTATGAGTTAATGGCCAACAAGAAAGCATCACTGAAGTATTTTCATGTGTTTGGTGCAAAGTGCTTTGTATTGAAAGATGGAGAACATCTAGGCAAGTTTGATGCCAAAGAAGATGAAGACATTTTTATGGGCTATTCTCTGGAATCTAAAGCTTACAGGGTTTATGTGATTGAAGATAAGAAGGTGTTGAAAAGCCTTAATGTAATATTTGATGACACCAAAAGACCAAGCCTGCAAACAGGAGAGAACTCTTAATCCTTGGTATTTGCAAATCTATCAGGAGATCTCTCTGATAATGAAGAAGAACCTGAAGTTGTTCCTAGTGATAATAATAATGATAATGATTCTGGACCAAGTGGTGACAGTGGTGGAGATCCTCAAACTACTACTGGATCCACTAGTCAAATAACAAGGTCAACAGATCACACCAGCAACAACTCAGGGGGAGCAGGAGTAGGATCAACTAGTCACACACAACAAAACTTTGAACAAGGAGAATCATCAAGATCGTATCTTCCAAGACAAAGGGTATGGAGTAAAGATCATCCCTTTCACTTGATCATTAGTGATCCGGACACATGAGTGAGAACTAGAAGGACATCACAAAATGAGTGCCACTATTCTGGGTTTCTTTCAGAAACAGAACCTAAGAAAGTTGAAGATGCCCTAGAAGATCCAGATTGGGTGATTGCAATGCAAGATGAACTCAATCAGTTTGAAAGGCATAAAGTTTGGAAGCTGGTACCCAGGCCTAAAGGAAATTCTGTTATAGGAACAAGGTGGGTATTCAGAAATAAACTGGATGAAGATGGCATTGTGACGAGAAACAAAGCCAGACTGGTTGCTAAAGGTTACTCTCAAGAAGAGGGTATAGATTATGATGAAACCTATGCATCAGTAGCAAGACTTGAGGCCATCAGGATGTTTCTGGCATTCGTAGCACATTCCAATTACAAAGTATATCAAATGGATGTGAAGAGTGCATTTCTGAATGGGGAGCTAGAAGAAGAAGTGTATGTGGAACAACCTCCAGGCTTTGAGGATTCAAATCTGGCAGACTTTGTATACTTTCTGTTCAAAGCTCTCTATGGACTCAAACAAGCTCCAAGGACATGGTATGACACTCTATCTAAATTTTTACTTGAAAATAACTTTACTAGAGGTGTCATAGATAAAACTCTCTTTTACAAGATGAACAAAAGTGATTTGATATTAGTGCAAGTATATGTTGATGACATAATATTTGGTTCTACTAATGATGATCTATGCAAGAGATTTTCTAAGTTAATGCAGAGTCGATATGAAATGAGCCTGATGGGTGAATTGTCATTCTTTCTTGGACTACAAATGTATCAAAGGCAAGATGGAATATTCATTTTCCAGTCCAAGTACATCAAGGATCTTCTGAAGAAGTATCAAATGGAAGACTCATCTACAGCAAAGACTCTAATGCCAACTGCCACTAAGCTTGATAAGGATGAAACTGGTAAGAAGGTTGACATCACAAGCTATAGAGGTATGATAGGCTCCTTACTATATCTCACTGCAAGTAGACCAGATATAATGTTTGCAACATGCTTGTGTGCTAGGTTCCAGTCTGATCCCAAAGAATCTCATCTAATAGCTGTTAAGCGAATATTTAGATATCTTAAGGGAACCCCAAATCTTGGAATTTGGTACCCTAAAGATACAGGATTTGATCTTATTGGATATACAGACTCAGATTTTGCAGGTTGTAAGATTGATCGGAAGAGTACTTCAGGAAGCTGTCAGTTTCTTGGAAGAAGGTTAGTTTCTTGGTATAGCAAGAAGCAGCACCCAGTATCCACATCAACAGCTGAAGTTGAATACATAGTTGTTGGTAGCTGTTGTGCTCAAATCTTGTGGATGAGAAACCAACTCCGTGACTATGGGCTTTTGTTGACTAAGATTCCAATATTCTACGACAATACAAGTGCCATGGCAATCTCCAACAACCCAGTACAGCACTCGAGGACCAAGCACATCGATATCAGGTATCATTTTATCCGAGAGCATGTCATGAATGGAACTGTGGAGTTACACTTTGTACCCACAGAGGAACAAATTGCAAACATCTTTCCTAAACCGCTTGATGAATCCACTTTTTCTAAGCTGGTTGGTGAACTTGGGATGTAATAACCCCAAATTTTGGACGTAGTTAAAAAATTTTGATGAATAGTAAATGTGATGAATAGTAAATTTGCTGATAGAAAATTTTTCAGACCACCCTATATGGAAGACATGGAATGAATGTTTCGAGGTTATATTATTGATGTATAGGAAGAATAAAAGAATGTAAATGCGATCAGAATCAGGAGATTCCAACTTTAAATTTTGATCACTATTCATCGGACAATCAAGGGTGAATTGATTTGATCGTTTTGAGAAAGTGTGTAGGAGGAGAAATCCATGATCATATCTTAAACCAAGGTGACAAATCTAGAACCATGTATTAAACCAAGACAATGGAAAGATAAAGGAAGTATCCCCTAGCTTTGGTACAGAGAAACGTTTTTAAAACCACTTGAAACTATCGCGAAACAAAAGCGTAACAAATTATGGATTAGACCCTAACCAAAGGAGGAGTATTATATGAGATCATCAAGTGCAATATATAAGAGGATTGAGGATACAAATGATGACATAAGCATGATGCAGAGGAGTGACATAAGCATGACATAAGGATGACCAAGTGATGACAAAGTGGTGAATCACCACCTTGTCACCACTTTCACCACCACCACAAGTTCAAAAAGAGCCTTGTCATTGATGACAAAACTCAACCTACACCACACAAATAAGATGCATCCAAATTAGAGATATTTTGCCAAAAGAAAAGAAAGGAAAAGAAAACAAAACAAAACAAAAGAAGAAGAACAAGAAGAAGAACTACATTCGGCTTTTCTTCTTTCCCCATTCCTTAAAACATTTTCTTCAACTTCCACTCAACCATAAATCTTGATCTTGGGCTCTAAATCACCCTCTTCCAATATCCAAGGTAGATCTCTAATCTTAGCCTCATCCATGGATCATAGCTTGGTCAAAAATGGATTCAAAGTTGATGATGAATAGTGATGTGAATAGTAAACTCATAAGATCTTGTTTTGTTTTGATGTTTTTAGGCTTGATTAACATAGTTAAGGAGCAAGGAAGGATATATCATCCATATATAGCCTTTGTTAAGTTCCAAAGAAGGTATAAAACTTCTTTCTTTTTAAGATTATGTCTTGATCTAGTAGTTATAAGTGATTAGTTAAGAACTATGTAGTAATAAAGCATGTATGCATGATTTTAAGCATGTTTGATGGTTGATTTGTAAATAAACTTATGAACTAAGGTGTGACCTTGTTTGGAAAGAAAATGGTAGTATTAGTTTGAGGTTTGATTGGTGGTTGGTTGATGGTTGATTTGTAGTTGGATTGAGTGTGTAAAAACACGGGAAGTACGCGTAAGCGCCGTTACCATGTCGGATTTTACTTAGGTAGTTTAGACAGAAACCATGATTGCATTACAGGGCATAAACTTGAAGTTCTGACCATGAGCATGTATGATCTGTTTCCTAGATTGTTTTAGCGAAAGAATCGTGTCGTTTCGATTTACGGTTTAGGAGAAACGTCCGTTTTAGTGAAAGCGGTTTCGCGTAACTAGATAGTTCATTGTATGAACTTTGAGATAGGGATCAAGCCCTTTAAAATTGGAATTGGATTGAGATATTAAAATGGATACTAGTATGTATAGTCTAGAAAGGAACCTAGAAGGTTTCGTGTCAAAACGATAAGTTTGTGATTTTAGAAAAATGCGAGAACAAAGGTTGCGCGAGTGAAATACCCTTAAGGGGATGGTTTAAAACAAGGAAATGGTAAAGGAAAAGTACCTGGGATTTGTGAATAGATTTTCACCCAAACTTGTGACTTAAGAGTTACGGAACGTCATGAGGTTATAGATGACCAAGAGCGAGGCAATGGATGTTCGTTAATAGAACGTTAGTGCTTAAGTTAAATGCACTTTAAATGATTAAGCCAGGGGACTGATCGGGTATTTCTTTGTTTATAGATTTCCCGGCAAGTTCTCGAAACCGTAACAACCAAGGACCCGAGGCAAGTTTTCTCATCCCATGTAGTACAATATTATGATAATATGCATACGATATTATGCATGCTTTCAAACATCACATCGTATATAGATGTGATGGTATTAAAAATGATGAGATGTGATGTATGCATATGATAGATGCATGCAAGTTTTCAAACCCTATACCATATAATGATGCTGTTGTGATACATTTTGTGGTATTGCTATATATGCTGCTTAATGCTGTGAAATAACGTAAAACTGTTTTCGCTTTGTAAAAAGCTGTATAAGGTATAAGGTTTATATGCTAGATAAGTACTAGATATAAACCAAGGTTAAATGTTAAAGACTCTAAGTATAGATTACTTGTACGATGGTTTTAAAACTTAGACCGGGAGTCAAATTATTATTTTGTTTTAAACTAATGTCAAAAGCTGGAAGGTTCCAGGGACGGTTATATTTTAAAGATTTATTAAATATTCCAATATCTATATTATGAGATACTTAAGGTGAGATATTTAAATAATATTATAATAAATATTATTTGAATATTATTTAATTAAATTGAATTTTATTTTGAATATTCACTTAAGTGTTTATATTTAATAATATTTCAATATTTATTAATTGGTTATTATTTAATTAAGTGAATATTATTTTGAATATTCACTTAAGTAGTTTATATTGAATAATAATTCAATACTTATTATTTGAAGATTATTTAACTAAGTGAATATTATTCTGAATATTCACTTAGGTGGTTTTATATTGAATAATAATTTAATATTTATTATTTGGGTATTTATTAAATATTCCAAATATGATTTAAAATCATAGAACCTTATTATATGATTAAAGGTTCTATTATTTACACAAAAATATAAATTTCTGATTTCCAGAAAAGTTATTAAAATAGAGATTCCCAACTATTATCTTAAGATAGTCAAAGGTAATTAAATGCGAATAGTGTTTTCTAACTCATCGAAAATTTGGGAATCTAGTTCAAGAAGTCGAGGACAGAGTTTTACTTCCACTGTTCCTCTAGAATAACTATAACTGGGGATGGCTCCCCCATTCAAGTAAAGTATTTTGTTCGCACAAAATCACGCAAGCGTACGCGGTCACAAGTAATATATGAATAAGTAGAGTTCGTTCCCACAGGGACTGGTTTACTACAGTTATGCACCTATGCAACAATGTATGGCTATTGTTCAATGCTAAGACAAGTATCAAAGTTGTGTTTTTATCAACTAACTTAACTAAGCAAATTATCAAGACTAAGATTAACTAAGAAGTTACTGTCGAATTACTTATGAGAATAAAACATGGGATCCTAACTTCATTAAATACTTCATTCAGAGTTTATGTCTTTAATCAATGTATGTGACAGTTTTGATAACTAATTGGATAACACGAAATCAGTACACGCTACCTTTCAGTATACGTATACCAAACCACTCAAACATCCACAAAAGAGATAGAAGTATTATTTCCGCAATAAAAACACTTCAGTTGGATCATCAAACAATCCAACTGAATTATTTATATCTTGTGTTTTTATTTATTCAGTTCAGTTTAATTTCATAAAGTGTTTAGTTTCAAGAAAATATCAAGAATTGTATTCAACCCCCCCTTCTACAATTCTGTTAGGTCATTTGGGAATAACAATTGGTATCAGAGCGAGCTTCTAACATACAAGAAGTTTAAAGATCAAGACCAAAAACAGAAACCATGGTGAAGAAGGATGCAGGTGTGAAGATACCAGTTCTTGATAAAGACAATTACTTTCACTGGAAAGTAAAGATGCATTTACATCTCATGTCTATGGATGAGAGGTATGTAGACTGCATTGAGAAAGGTCCACACGTTCCCATGAAGCTTGACTCTAGAGTTGGACTGCCAGATGATGCACCTGATGTAGAGATTCCAAAAACTGTCTCAGAATGGACTGTTGAAGATATTGCAGAAGTTCATAAAGACAAAAGGACCATGAACATTCTGTTTAATGGTTTGGAGCAAGAGATGTTTGACAATGTTATCAACTGTACAACCTCTAAGGAAGTATGGGATACTGTTAGAACACTCTGTGAAGGAACTGAGCAAGTCAGGGAAAATAAAATGCAACTCCTTATACAACAATATGAGCATTTTCATTTTAAAGCTGGTGAAACCCTAAATGACACGTTCAGTAGGTTTCAAAAGCTTTTGAATGGATTAAAGTTGTATGGGAGGATCTATCAAACCAAGGATTCAAACCTTAAATTTCTTAGAGCTCTTCCAAAAGAATGGAAGCCTATGACTGTTTCTCTCAGAAACACTCAAGAGTACAAAGACTACACTCTTGAAAGGCTTTATGGAACCTTGAAGACTTATGAGCTGGAAATGGAGCAAGATGAAGAAATTGAAAAGGTACAGAAGAAGGGTGGATCTATTGCATTGATTGCATCAGTGAACCAACTTGAAGATGACAATAAAGAAGCTGCAAAGGCCACAACTAGTCGATCTAGTTGTAGGAGTGATGTTAGCAAGGGTAAAGACAAGATGACAGAAGAAGAAGAATCAGAACCAGCCAACTTGGAGGACTTAGATGAGATTGATGAACACATTGCTTTTCTGTCTAGAAAATTCTCTAAGTTCAAGTTCAAAAGAAACTCAGAAGCAAGGCCACCAAGAAGAGACTTTCAACCTAGCAAAACAAACTGGATTGAAAAGTCTAAGTCAAAATGTTTCAATTGTGGAATGATTGGTCACTTTGCTGGAGACTGCAGAAAGCCCAAGGTTGAGAAGGGCAACAGGAAATTTGAGCCTGTTGATTATAAAAAGAAATACTTTGAACTTCTCAAACAAAAAGAAAAGGCTTTCATGTCTCAGGAGTATGATTGGGCTGGTAATGATGAAGATTCTGATGATGATGTTGAGTATGTCAACTTGGCTCTTATGGCTAACAATCATGAGCAGGAAGCAAGTTCCTCAAGCAACCAGGTAACAATTACTAATCTTTCTGAGCTTTCTAAAGAGGAATGCGACAATGCAGTAAATGAAATGTCTACTGTATTATATAATTTGCGTGTTACTCTTAAATCACTTACTAAAGAGAATTCAAGAATAAAAGAGACCAATCTGCTCTTAAGTGATAGGAATGCAATGTTAGAAGCACAGCTCATTGAATTTGAGAAAATGAGATGTGTTAGTAGGGATGCTAAGAAGGAACTTGAGAACGTGTTACAAAGGGAAGAAATTCTTAAAACACAACTTGAGATAGAACAAGGTGTGATTGCAAAATGGAAGGATGCCAGGAATGTTGCTGCCAACATAATTAATGTTCAAGGCATGGAATCCTTCTGTGAGCAATCATGGAAAAGGAACAAAGAGAAGCTAGGGTATGTTGGTGAAACCTTAGAATCAGGAACAGAGTCAACAAACAACAATGATCATTTGTTGAAGGTTGATATGTCAACGGAATGCAATGTTTCGTTGACACATGAACCATCAACCGATCAGGCTGTTTCGTTGACAGACAAAAGAAAAGATAAACTCACTAGACTTAATGACAAGTATGGTCCTGTCACCAAGAACTTGTTCAAGGTGAGTCTAGTATTTTAAAGAAAATTGAGAAGCCTGTTGAGAGAGCTAATGTAGGTCACTTGTCTAACAAGCAATTGAAAGACAAGGTAGAGAAAGTTCATAATGAGGCTAAGGGAAATAAAAAGAATAACAGGAATGGCAAAGTAGGAATTAACAAACACAACAATTACACACCTGATAAATATGCTCCTAGAAAGACATGTGTTAATTGTGGAAGTGTTAGTCATTTGTCTACTAACTGCAAATCTGTTAAGAAATCTGCCAATGTGAAAATGCCCAAGCCTGCAATGAACAGTTCCATGCCTACAATGCCTGTTATGTCTAACATGTTTGCTCCATATGCACAATTTCAGAATCCATATGCTAGCATGCCATTTGTGTCTAATCCTTACATGAATATGTTTAACATGCCACAAATGCCATGGAACATGAATAACATGATTGTTCCTCCAACTATGCATGCTATGAATGAAAATATGAGCAACCCTCAGAAATCAACACCAAGGGTAAAGATTGATTTGAATCAATCTGAGCCCAAAGTGAAAAATGGTACAAAAGGGAATGCAAAGGCTAACAAGACAGGACCCAAGGAAACTTGGGTACCAAAATCAACTTGATTTGGTTTTATTGTGTGCAGGGAGACAAAAGGAATCTTTGGTACTTGGATAGTGGTTGTTCAAGACACATGACTGGTGATTCTACCCTGCTCACAGAGTTTCAGGAAAGAGCTGGCCCTTGTATTGCTTTTGGAGATGACAGCAAAGGCTACACAAAGGGATATGGCTTGATTTCAAAAGAGAATGTCATCATAGATGAGGTTGCATTGGTGGATGGTCTTAAGCACAACTTGCTTAGTATCAGCCAACTTTGTGACAAAGGATTTTTAGTTACTTTTTCAAAAGAAGCCTGTGTTGTTTCTAAAGGAGGAAACAACAATGTGGTAATGACTGGATTCAGAAGGGGGAATGTGTACATTGCTGACTTTAGTAGCACAAGTTCAGACACCATCACTTGTCTTTTCAGCAAGGCAAGCAAGGATGAAAGTTGGTTATGGCACAAGAAGTTATCCCATCTGAATTTCAAAGTAATGAATGATTTGGTGAGGAAAGATCTTGCTAGAGGAATTCCACAGGTGGAGTTCTCCAAGGATGGTTTGTGTGATGCCTGTCAAAAGGGAAAACAGAAGAAGGCATCATTCAAAAGCAAGACAGAGTCATCAATTGTCCAGCAGCTTGAATTGCTTCATATGGACCTATTTGGCCCTGTAAATGTTATGTCCATCTCAAAGAAGAAATACTGTCTTGTGATTGTTGATGATTTTTCTAGATTTACATGGACTTTCTTTTTGCACTCTAAAGATGAGGCAAGTGAAATCATTATCAATCACATCAAGATGGTAAGCAATCATCCTGATTTCAAAGTAAGAAGGATTAGGAGTGACAATGGGACAGAATTCAAGAATTCAAGCATGAAGGTGTTCTGTGAAGAAAATGGTATTTTGCATGAGTTTTCAGCAGCAAGAACACCACAGCAAAATGGTGTAGTTGAAAGGAAAAACAGAACACTTATTGAAGCTGCAAGGACAATGCTAGATGAATCAAAGTTACCTACATATTTTTGGGCTGAGGCAGTTAACACAGCTTGCTTTACTCAAAATATTTCTTTGATTAATCAGGCCAAAGGAATGACCCCTTATCAGTTACTCAAAAGAAAGAAGCCACTATTAGATTTTCTTCATGTCTTTGGATGCAAGTGCTTTGTTCTGAGAAATCAAGCTGAGCATTTGGGGAAATTTGAAGCAAAGGCAGATGAAGCAATATTTGTGGGATATGCAGCAGGGAAAGCTTACAGAGTCTTTAATCTCAGAATCAACATTGTTATGGAATCTGTACATGTTGTTTTTGATGATCTCAAAATACAAGGTCTCTGTGATGAAGGTTTCCATGAAAGTCTCTCTTTTGAGAATGAGGAAGGAGAACAAGTGAATCATGATAAGGCTACTGAGAAACAGCCTAAAGTTGTTGTATCTAGCACAGATGAAAGCAGCAGTGAAGATGAAATTGCTGCATTAAGGTTAAAAAGGATAGCAGCTAGCAGACCAAATGGTCATTTCGTTGACAGTCATGATGGTGGATTCGTTGACAGTCAGAATGAGCGTTTCGTTGACAGCCAAAACGGTCATACCGTTGATAGTCATAGGAATACTTCTAGAAGTGATCACTTAGGGACAACAAACTCAGGGGGAGTTTCTCAAGGACAAATATCCAATCAAGGCAATCATGATCATGAAGCTACGTCTTCAAGAGCAAATCTACCTCCCTCAAGGAAATGGACTAAAGATCATCCCTTTGAACTTATTATAGGTGATGTCTCTTCAAAAGTCCAAACTAGAAGAGCAACTCAAGAAGAATGTCTATATAGTAGCTTTCTGTCTCAAGATGAGCCAAAGAAAGTTGAGGATGCACTTCTAGATCCAGATTGGGTATTAGCCACGCAAGAAGAGCTAAACCAATTTGAGAGAAACAATGTTTGGAAGCTGGTGCCCAGGCCTAATGACAGGAGTGTTATAGGTACAAAGTGGGTGTTCAGAAACAAGATGGATGAAAATGGCATAGTCACAAGGAACAAAGCTAGATTGGTTGCAAAAGGCTATTCACAGGAAGAAGGAATTGATTTTGATGAAACCTTTGCTCCTGTTGCAAGACTAGAAGCAATAAGGATTTTCCTAGCCTATGCAGCCCATGCCAATTTCAAGGTCTATCAAATGGATGTGAAGAGTGCTTTTCTGAATGGGGAATTGGAAGAGGAGGTGTATGTAAGTCAACCTCCTGGTTTTGAAGATGATGATTTTCCAGACTATGTGTACTTCCTTCTCAAAGCACTCTATGGTTTGAAACAAGCACCTAGAGCCTGGTATGACACTCTCTCACAGTTCCTCCTTGAGAATCATTTCACTAGAGGTACTGTAGATAAAACTCTTTTTCACAGGGTTGTAAATGGCTCTACTTTACTTGTTCAAATTTATGTAGATGATATAATCTTTGGGTCTACAGATGTGAAACTTTGTCAAAAGTTTGCCAAGCTTATGCAAAGTAAGTATGAAATGAGCATGATGGGAGAATTAACTTACTTTCTTGGTCTTCAAGTAAAGCAAGTTAATGAAGGCATTTTCATTAGTCAAACAAAATACATTCATGATTTATTAAAGAAGTTTAACCTAATGGAATGCTCTCCTGCCAAAACTCCCATGCCTACTGCCACCAAACTTGAATTGAATACTAAGGAAAAATCTGTGGACATTTCAAGTTACAAAGGCATGGTAGGCTCACTTTTATATTTAACAGCTAGTAGACCTGATATTATGTTTGCTACATGTCTATGTGCTAGATTTCAGGCTGATCCTAGAGAATCCCATTTAGTTGCTATTAAAAGAATTTTCAGATATCTCAAAGGAACACCAAACCTTGGCATTTGGTATCCTAGAGAATCTGGTTTTGAACTAATTGGTTATTCAGATGCAGATTTTGCAGGATGTAAAATTGACAGGAAAAGTACAACTGGAACCTGTCAATTCCTAGGAAACAAGCTTGTGTCATGGTTCAGCAAGAAACAAAACTCAGTTTCTACCTCCACAGCTGAGGCTGAGTATATTGCAGCTGGAAGTTGTTGTGCACAGATTTTATGGATGAAAAACCAACTACTTGATTATGGATTAAGAGTTGAGAAAATTCCTATCTTCTGTGACAACACTAGTGCCATTGCCATTACTGAGAATCCAGTGCAGCATTCAAGGACCAAGCACATTGACATCAAGTACCATTTCATTAGAGAACATGTTATGAATGGTACTGTGGAGTTACATTTTGTTCCAAGTGAACAACAACTTGCAGACATCTTTACCAAGCCACTTGATGAATCAACATTCTCAAGATTAGTAAGTGAGCTAGGTATGCTAAATTTCTCTTAATTATTTTTGAGATATTTGCAAGTTAAAATGCAGCCAGAAATTTGCTATGTTTTTCTGTGAATGAATTTTCTCAGGAAAAGGTAAAATTTTGTCTAAGTCAAAATTACTATGCCAACGGAATGCACCATTTCGTTGACAGTCTTAGCACTTTTTCTGGGTGTTTCGTTGATAGTTCTTTTGTATCAACGAAACGCAGTTTTATCAACGAAATAGACGGGACCTTAAACGCCCAATTCTGATTCGTTGATATAAAGCGCTTTTAATCTGAACCGTTAAAAAAATTGACACGTCTTTTACCACGATCTATGCATACACCCCTGTAAGTATAAATCATGGTAATACTTTAAGAGTAACGGTTATATTTTTAAGCCAATCCAGTAATTTACATTTATTATTGGATTCATTTTCTGAGAATTTTTGGGGGAGTATTTAAGAAATTTTATTTTCATTATTTCTTTTTACCTGTTCTCAAAAATTCCAAAGGCTTTTTCTCTCTTCTTCTCTCTAACAAGCAATTCAGTTCGAAGCTTTCCTTTAATCAACAATGGCACCTATAGTCAAGCTTATGTCTGCTGGAGGGTTCATCTATGAGAAGAACAACTCCATCCCTTTTGTTGTCAAGGAAAATCCGAACAGTCTGTTCTTCAAAATGATGGATTTCATGAAGAATTGCAAGTTGAGCTATGCAATGTTTCACTCTACACCACTCTACAATGAGATAATCGAGGAAATTTGGACCTCATGTGAGTATAGTGGAACACACTGCACACTAAAATTCACTCTTCAAGGTAATGAGTACATAGTTAATTCTGATGTTTTGCAAGCATGTTTACATATTCCTGATAATAACTGTGATGCTTTGCCTACTAACACTGAAATAACTACCATGTTAAATTCTATAAACTACTCTTTGCCTACTGATAATCTGGGTAGAATAATTAGGAGAGGTTTGGTTAGAGAATACAGTTATTTAGCTGATGCATTCATTAAGGTCTTTTCTGGAAAGATTAGTAATTTTGATGCATTAACTAACTCTATGTTAATTCTCCTAACCATGCTTCTAAATGATAGATATCACAACTTTAGCACCCAACTTATGTATGAAATTGGTGCTAAGTTGGGTGACAAAGCAAATAGGAAGAAAAATATCTATTATGCTAGGTTTCTGATGATGTTGGCTAACCATGTTAGTCCAGCACCATTAGTTATCTCTAACCCTAATGCCAGGTTCGAGTGCTTTGTGCAAGAAAAGAGAGTATTGACAGACATACTGAGGCTGAACCACAATGGTGATGTTCCAGTGGTGTATCTGCCAATCATTGAGGTAACTACTACTATCCCTGTTAGTGTAGCTAACACCTCTACTGTTTTACCTTCCAATGTTGCTATGGAGTCTGTAGCTGTGACCCAACAGGCTCCTACCCTAGCAACAAAACCAAAAACAAAGAAATCCTCCAAGCCAACCTCAGGTGCTTCTCAAAAGGCACCTGTTGTAAAAACTACCACACAACCTAAGGGGAGTGAGTCTGGAGTTGTGAGAGGTGAGGGAAGGGGTGAACATCAAAGAAACCCCAGGGATAAGGAAGGACAGGTTAGTGTGTACCAGCCAAGCCCCATTGTGTCTTCCCAACAAGGCACAATGAGTAACATGGATTTAAGCACAAGTCTAATTGCATCCTCCCAAAAGGATGTGATTATTGAAACAAGCTCTCCTCCTAGAGCACAGTCCAAAAGGGTAAGGGACACTTCTAGCCCAAAGTCTACATTTTCCCAATACCAAAGGAGAGTGAAGCAAAAGTCCAAGGGTACACAGGGTGCACACACACTGGAAGCAACACTTCCAGTTTCTCAAATTCAGTTTGATGTAACCCCTATCATTACTCTGGGGTTACAGTCCCATTCTCTAAACATCAATCTTGAATTATCTCCATCAAATTCACCAACTCAATCTTTAGATGTGGACATGATCCATACATCTATTCCTGATTCTCCAACTCTAATCTTGGAGAAGCCCCACTCTGAAGCTGGTGGCCATCACTTGTTAAGTGATTTGTTGGGCCATCAACCAATTTTTCCTGAAGTTGCAAGGGGATCTGTGGACCATTCTCTAAAATCAATCACCACAGACTCTACTGTAATTTCTCATTCTCAAAGTGCTTTCTTGACTTCATCAACGAAACAGTCTATTTCGTTGACAAGTGTTTCTCCATCAACGGTATCCATACCGTTGACAGTTCAAACTACCATTCCGTTGATAGTTCACTCTGCACCTTTAATTGAAAATCAAGTTGTTCCCACAACTAGTGCAGATGATCTAGTGGTAGTTGAGACACTTCTAGGACTGAGAGGGAGTGAAACTGAGAGGCTGGCTTGCAGCCAGGCAAAAGGAGAGAATGTGAGTGAGAGGCTGGCTATTTCTTCCAGCCAG
Organism: Heracleum sosnowskyi; assembly: GCA_030848705.1. Classification (NCBI taxonomy): domain Eukaryota; kingdom Viridiplantae; phylum Streptophyta; class Magnoliopsida; order Apiales; family Apiaceae; genus Heracleum; species Heracleum sosnowskyi. The sequence continues at coordinate 47,651,503 of CM061244.1, forward strand.
GCAAAAGGAGAGATTGAGAGTTCCACCTTAGAAGGTGAAGGTGAGGGTGTGAGAGGTGTGAGCCATGGGGAGCCCATGATGCAAGAACAGAGTGGAGAGAGAGAAGGGACTACAGGAGAAATAAGGATGGAAGCAGCCATTGCTAATGAGTTAATGGAGGTCAGTGAGGGAGAAAGGGAACTTACTTTCCAAGAGGTTTATCAGCAAACTCTGGATAGTATTTCCCTGGATCCTGAGACCTTTACTCATCCTGTGTCAGCCTATCAAATTTTGGCTCAACAGGGCAATGTGGAGGCAGAGAGGTCACTACAACTAATTCATACAACTGCATCAATGCAAAGAGCAAAGGATGCCTTGACCAATCTACCTCCAGGAGCTGAAGCAAGTGGAGACTTTGATTTCTCTGATGATGAGGACAGCTATGGTGATAATCTACAGGTGGACACTACTGCACAGACTGGGACTTCTGTGGTGCCTCCTACACCAAACTGGCTTTCTCAAGATATGCATGGTAGAAGCAATTTGGATGCTGCTATCACAAGGCAGTACAAAGAAGCATATCTAGCTCATGAGTCTGCAGGAGCAAGGGACAAGCAATTCTACAAAGCCATAATGGATTCTCTGGAAATTCAAAGGCTACAAATGTTGCAGACAAGGATTGAGGCTACAGAGATCAAGGATTCAATCAGCAACCTTAGGGCTGCTAATGAAAGGAGGCTAGATGAAAAGCTTCCTCTTCTCACTGTGTCCAGGATGAACAGGTTTTTCTCTAAAGAACCTGAAGTGGATTCCTCCTTGAAGACTCTCTCTTCTAGAGTGGACAAGGTGGAAGCCACTCTATCACAGATGCAAAAGGAACAGGAGAAACAAACTCAACTATTGGCCCAGCTAGTGGCAGCTCAAGGACTCCCAGCCATCTCTTTTGATGATAACAAAAAGGGGGAGAAATCTAAGGAGCTAGACATTCAGATTACCAAGGTTATGGTCCCAGCCATTTCCCTACCAAAGGAGCCATTAGCAATGGGGGAGCTTGGAAAGCAGCAAAAGGATGGTATTGACCTTATACAAGAAGCTTCTATGAGGATGAGACTTGCAGAACAAATCAAAGAACATTGGTCCAACATAGAAGCCAAGTTCAAGAAGATTACTGAAGATAAGGACTCAAATCCATCAACGGAACAACCATCAACGAATGCCATGGCACTAGCATCAACGGAATGGGAGCCACAGACAAATTCTTTCTATCACCAAGAGCCCCTTCTACATGGAGTCACTCAAGGACCAAGGAAGGAAAAAGGACAAACTTCATGCATTAGGGATGTGGAACAAGCTACAATTCAAAGAAGCCTATCTCCCAAGTCCCCTGCTAAACCAAAGGGCAAAAACATAGCAAGGACTTTCTATCCTGCACCTTATCCAGATGAGCACAAGCTTCTTGGTCTACTCATCACAAAAAGCAAGGAAAGTAATGATTATGAGATAAGGAAGCAAAGGGCAATTGTCTACAGGAATGGACAACAAATCTGTGTTTGGGCTGGTCATCCAAACTTTGCTGAAGCCAAGGCTGAGGAATCAGAAAGAGCAGCTATGCAAGCTCTTGCAGTAGCTCAAGCTCTAGATGAAGAAGAAAGGAAGCAAGAGGAAAGCACTAGAGAGGAAAGGAGTTCAAAGAAGAGCACAAGGCAACCCAAAGAGAGAGCTAGGAGAAACATAGACTTTGAGAGTGCTGATTCTCAGGGTACTGCATCAGACTCTTCTTTACCTATTGCACCTCCAACAATTGCTAATCCAGTTTTTGAGGGAAAGTTGGCCTGTGATCCTGCACATCCTGTCAATTTTCATGATCAACCAATCATGCCAAAAGAGGAACCAATTGATTTTGATGAGGCATACTTTCCAAAGTTCCTGTTAGAAAAGGACCAACCAATGAAGACAAAGAAGAGGCCTGTCAAAGCAAAGCCTGCTTTTGTGAGAAAGCCACAATCTCAAAAACCCCCTTCAAACCCAGAGGACTGCATGTACATTGCTGACATCAGGGAAGAATCCAGTCTACATCTTGACTTAGACAACCTGGTGGAAGTAAGGGGAATTGCAGCTTCTCAAAAGTTGCCTGAAAGACTAGTGTTCACATTCAAGGGTGGTAGAGAACAAGTGTGGCCTCTCTACAGAATTTTAGGAGAAGACTATCAAACACTACTCTCAGTGTTTAGATGCTTGAAAAAGGACTTCGGTTTCACCAAAACAGCCAAGTCTGAGGTGGTCTCCAAAATCTGTCAGTTAAAGGCTAGCTGGAACAAGCCTGAGGCTCTTCCAAGGATACTTAGAGTTCCCTCAACAGGAAAGAAAATCCATCTTCAACCTTATTGGATGATGGAGTTTAAGGACAAGGACAATTGCAGAAGATTCTTCAGAATGGAAGACCAACTGGAGAAGGCATCTAATCAAACTCTAAAGCTGATGCAATCCAAGCTTGGTGATCAAGATGAAGAGGAGAAAATCTTCTACAGAAGACTACAGGTCCAGATTGAGGAAAACAACTCCAAGAGAGGGAAGAAGACTATACCACAAAGAAGTCACAGATGAAACATTTGCTCAGACTAGAGAAGCACTTGTGGGCATTAGTCTTGTAAGTCTTATATTTTGTCTATAAAGTTTTGAAGCTTAATACATTTTCTACTTTTGTAATTTATGATGTATCTGAGTGTTTTTGTTATCATCAAGTCTCTTGATTTATGGCTGTTATTCTATCAGTCATAAATTGGGGGAGATTGTTAGGAATATGTTGTTCTTGATGATAAGCATAAAACACTTAGTAGAATTTGTGTAAAGTCAATTTTGTAGCTGTCAACGAAATAGCATGCTTAGCAGTGTTTCGTTGACAGGAAGCTCATCAATGAAATGAGTGTTGTAGCAATTGCATTGTACAATACTTCACAGTATGATAGGCATTCTATTATATGTTTTAGATAGGTTTTCTAAGTCATGTTGACTATGTACTAGATAGGCAAAATAGGTTGGTTAATTGTAAATATGTAACGCCTTGTAATTCTGCCTAAGTGAAGACATGTCAACGGTATGAAGATTACTCTGTCAACGGTATGGAGTTTACCCATCAACGAAACGAGGGAAACACCATCAACGAAATGAAGAATGAAGCTATCAACGAAACACATCTCCTTGCTATCAACGAATCAATGTTGCTTTTTGAACAGTTGACAAAGTGATAGTGACAGTTTACTGAACAGATCTAAAAGGAGATATGGAAGTGTACTGTGCATTGGAAGCCATCAAAGTGGATACTGGAAATAAGGAAACATTCCAATTTCCAATAAGGCTCTTGGGAATGATTATAATGAGCATGAAGACAAAAGCTAAGATCTCCAAGGACCATTGGACAAAAGGAATGAAAAGCAAGCTACTGATGGTTACTACTATTATTCTTTAGTTTAACCAAACGTAGAATTGTAAACTTGGGATATATAACCAAGTGTAGCAGTTACTTTAAAAGTGTGAGAGAAGAAAAACAAATAGATTGTATTAGCTATCTTTGAGAGCATTTCTTCTCTACAACATTGTAACTGAGCAGCTGTGTACATTTGTATCACAGATTATTTCCGCAATAAAAACACTTCAGTTGGATCATCAAACAATCCAACTGAATTATTTATATCTTGTGTTTTTATTTATTCAGTTCAGTTTAATTTCATAAAGTGTTTAGTTTCAAGAAAATATCAAGAATTGTATTCAACCCCCCCCTTCTACAATTCTGTTAGGTCATTTGGGAATAACAGAAGTTGAGCAGACACCAAATATGCTTAGACCCTATATGTCTATAAGATTTGAAAACATAACAGTTTAACGAGCAATTTATCCATTCAGATTACATAGGGTAGGTAAGATGGTTAAAATCACCTACGAATCATGCATGACAAACATACATAAACCTATGCTAGCATGGCAAGTTCTAAACCTCTATATCCACTTTCGCAATCAACATAGATTAACAAACAACTTAGATGTTAGCTATGCATCCAAGAAGAATAAGCACAACCAAACTAGGTTATCAATAATTCATCACACACAAATCTTTAAAACAATTAACTACTAAAATCCATAGATAAATCCGTTAGAATCCCACGACAACGATTAGTTCATAATCGAACCGTTCATCATCGTGGGTTCTGATGAAAACATGATATTAAATATGTCTGGAATACTAAATAAAAGTATTAGGGTTTATAAAGAAACAAACGAGAATCCAAAGTATCGCCTAATTAGAAGAATACAAAGATAAGTTGAAAACTAGATCTTCGTAATCAGCCGTCTCCTTGTTCTCCTTGCTGGTGGATAGATATGTATGTAGGTATATGGATCTCTCTCTGTATATCTGTATCTCTCAGATCTGATGTTTATATATATATCCTCAAATATTTTAATGCCTTGAGGAAAGTACAATTACGTTTCCTAAACCGATTCTGTTTTACAAGGAAAATTCGTAGCTGACTTTTCTTCAGTAATTCTGGGACGTTCCTGAAGTAATTTAATAATTGGACCACTTTAGAATAAAAGATATTTTTATTATCTTCGCGTGGGCTGTTAAATCGTCCAATTCTGACTTCTAGATCTCAAGATATGACCCAAACAGTGAATTATGTGCAGGGAGCCCAACAAATCCGAATTTTCTTCTAATAAATCTCCAAATTAAGCTCTTTATTCTCCAATCCTTCCAATTTTAGGATTTCCTTGCATCCTACAATAAAACATTAAAATTTATTAAATAAATATCCAATTAACTGCAAAATATAATAAATATGAGGAATAAAATCATATAAAATATATATAAATATATACTCTATCATATTTCAAACTTGCTAAACTCTGAAATTTCAATAAACTCCCTGGTCATGATTTCAAAATACGTAGTAATCATCGGTAGTTTCGTTGACTAATGTCAACCCACACTTTGACTTACTCCTTTCAATTACTCTGGAGTAAGGAATTCTGAACGGTTACAAAGTTTTTGACAAATAATTGTACTTGGGGAAAACAGGATTAACTTCCATTTCCCGTGACGTTGATTTTCATCTGGGGACTGGAATTAACTCGTGCTCGGTAATGAAACAGGTGCCAGTATAGTACGAAGTCATGCTCGACAATGAAATAGGTGCCAGTATAGTATGACTCCATGTTCGGCAATGAAATAGGTGCCAGTATAGCATGAAGGGCCCAAATGCGGCCAGGGTGATAACCGAATAGGAAGTCGTCCTTCTACTAGTAGAAAAGTTAAGTTGCGATATAACGGCTGATCACCGTGTATCGTGTATTCCAGTATATCCCCTTCTTCTACTTGGAATTGTGCTGCACATTGTAACGAAAGCCTAGGTGCGGAGTTACCGATAATGTGACAGAAATTGAACAATGATGTTCCGTGTATAGTATTTGAACTACATTGCATGTTCTGACGAAAAGAGTATCCAATATATCATTCTATATACGAATGAGGTTTTAAAAGCTTTCAGCTATGATATCAGCCCACATATATGATTATGTTGCTATATATTATTGTCGAGCTATAGTGCTCATTCTTGCTTCTTTTATATATCACAACCCAACAGCTTCAAAAAGGTGTTCATTACTGATATTTTACAGTATTTTGAACAGTATGAGATATCTAAATAGATATGCATGTATATATGTTGAGAAGTCATTTAAGATATATAGTATATTGAATTGTATAGTATTTTGAATCAATGGATGGGTTTAAGCCTTGATTCCAATATTAATATCTATTTTAAAAAGAGATGTTTTGAGACTTGGTTTATCATCTTGATACCAAGGATCCCTAAAAGGATTTACGAAAAGTATTTGAGTATGATTATAAATCATACGGTATTTTGAACGATATACTATTTTGGGGATAAACCCTAGTAGTTTTAAACATGGATCCCATATGGATTATCTTCCTAAAAGGTTTAAAGATTTAAACTGGGATAGATTTCTTGCTGAGCACTATTAGCTCATTCTTGCTTTATTAAATCTTTCAGCATGAAGAAAACATTGTCGATTCACCTCGTGTTACGAGAGCAAGGGAATGGAGAGACCACCATTGAGTTAGTTCAGCAAGATGGATACTGTCGGATTTAGCAGAACAACTGTAGACTGAGTTAGTAAGAATTGTTTTCAAATAGGTTTGTATTATTAAACCTTGTATAGAATTGTGAGGTCTATTATTTTAACTTCAGGTAGAGGTTGTAAATGATAGATGAGATCCTCGATAGTACATTTGATTTGTAATAACAAATGTTACTTATTATTGCTCATTTCCAAGGCTATAACTTGTGTGTGTGTGCGTAAGTGATTGGGGTCTTTTGGAGTTATTTTATTAGAATGTTGTAAGTAATGCAGGTATTATATAATTGATGGAGCATGACAACCCAGATTCCTGACCCCGGATCTGGGGGTGTTACATGGGATGTTAAATCTTTCTAATTGATTTTAATTAGAAGTCAGTAACTGCAAGATAGTCCTAGTAAATACATGAGTTTAAGAATTTCTATATCCTTAGGACTTGTGAATTTATTTTCAAGAGCAATTCTCATAATTTAGAATTATTGTACTAATTTTATGTCATATTTATGGATGATATATCTTCTGGCATTTAATTAGTTAATAATTCTGAAATTATTTAAGTGCTAATATTTTTTCTAAATATTTAAGCATTTATTTAATTTGAATTATTTTACTTTGTTTTTAACATTGTAAAATAATGCAGCATAATTTATTGGATTTTAGTTGGTTTATATCAGTTAACACTACTAGAAAAACGTTAATAGACAACGGTTAAAAACCGATGTCTGGAAAAAATTCGGTCGATGTGTATGTGGGTGTAGAGAAAGGTCATGACTATAGACATCGGTTTTTAGCCGATGTATTAGAAGTCTCTAGACATCAGTTTCTACCAAATTTACGATGTCTTTACCCCTCTTTTACATCGGTTTTGTATAAAGAGATAACATCATTTCCCCTCTTTTACATCGGTTTTTTAATATTTTCATTGTAATTGCCCATCAAATGACATCAGTTTCTTTTTAATATTTGATGTCTCATGTTCATGTTTTATTTAGCATACCGTATTCTTTATATATGTAAACAAAACTCAAATCAAACTAAAACACCAACATAAGAAAATAGTTAAGCATTTGTTATTACCAAACACCAAACATACAATCTTTACACCAACTAGCATAACCAAAACAATACATCAAACAATGTACCAAACTAGATTACAAACCAACTGTACTCCGACAAGAAAACTACACAACCTCATTAAGTACAAACTACAAACAGACTTGCATTAGCAACTACTTCATCCTTGCTGATTTCCTTCACAATGGCATTGCCCCAATCCATCAAGGTAATTTCCTTCACTTGGCATCATCAAGATCTATCCAAACAAAAATAAAAACAAAATTTTACGGGGACCACCAGGAAATAAACGGTGGTAGTTAGGCTTAACAACTACTTCCTCTAATTGTTGCAATATAAAAATATAAAATAGAAATCGTTGTGAGCTAATGTTCATCATCATTTAAGTACCATGCATTCATAATATTATGCTTCAATTTTACAATAATTTAAAGGCACCATAATATTTAAGTCAATGTTATGCTTCAATTTTACAATAATTTAAAGGCACCATAATATTTAAGCTTGAGCAAAAGAGTCTTGGCATGTCAATATACTTCAACGCAGAAGACTGACTCCAAGAACCTAATTCTTTTACATAGGACTTTTCTACCAGGAAGCAGGCTCTTTGTCAGAGGCAAACTTTCCTCGTCAAGAAATCACTCCTAAAGACAGCCTCCTTGCACAGAATACCTAAAGAGAGCCTCCTTGCATTCTGATGAATGAATATTCTTTCACAGGCCTCGGTTGTTTTTCGAAGCATTAAACTAAAGTCATGTTTCCGTTATGTGTGTTATGTTACTTATAATGAGTATTACATTTGTGACAAGATCATTTAAGACAATACCATGATATGTTATTGTGGTGATTAGAGACAAAAATCTGCACAGGTCCAGCTTCAGCAAAAAATCCCATCTGCAAAATTTTAAATCATTAACATACACGACACTAAAAAAAAATTATATAATTGAAATCACATAAACATCAAGGCACCTACCTTATTAACCATAGTGACAACAACTTCCAAGATTTCACCTTTAAAAGACCTAAAAACAACACATTGGTACTTAACCGGAAAGGTAACAAATCCGGTCCCATCTCTTATCATTCCATTCCCGACATTCTCCACACCTGTTATTGCCACTATAAACCCATGTCGGCCGCTATGAACACTTGTCCTTCTCACAGGCCTATTCAACAATTTGTATATATATTAGTTAATAAACAGATGAATAATATTCATAATTCTCCCTCCTTTTTCCTTTCCAGGCTGTGATATCCTATTACAAACTTACCCGAATACTTGCAGATTCTTTTTAATTTCAATTATATTACCTGGAGGTCTAAGATGTTCTTGTGCACTATTCTGGTTAACCTTGCTCCTCTTCTTGTTCCCTGAGAATGCTGCCATCGGATCTGTGTAGTAACCAAACCTTCGAGGACATGAATCTTGGTTAGTTGCAGCGGTTTCAAGAACCAAACTGGAGATGCCTCGCATCTGAGCAGCTTCCATTCGCATTGTTTTTAGTCTTTCCCTTTTCTTTTCTGATTCCTCCATTGAACCTGACTAATAATTTCCAAATCACTCAATTATTACAAAATTACATAATCACTACAAACATACACACGCAAACACAAATTTGTCTGCTTCCAGACTCCACCAATTTCTTTAATTCTGCAATTTAGTTTTATGGTTTCTTAGTATGACATATAATTTTCTTGACATCTGAGTATACAAATCACAGTTAATAGCTAAACATTATTAGCGCAAAATGTATAACAGTTAATAGCTAAATCACAATTATTGCTCACAGGAAGTTGACGTCCCATTCTTCTGATGTGCAACAGAAGCCTGTATCAAATTTTCAGAAATATAATCAATAATCATTTTTACAAGGGCCAGATAAAAAGATAAAAAAAATTATATATATAAAACAGATTAGTAGCATTGTCAACAATAAGATCGCATTTATATAAGTCCAATCTGCCAGGACCTGTCACCACGTAAAACATCTTAATTAGGACAATAATCTAAATACCAAGTTACAGTCTTTTGCTTAGTGATCCAACACGCTAGCAATAGAATGACATGCACTTTTGGTAATACTTATCAACCTGAAGACCACAAATTAAGAAGTTGAGACCCACACCCTACAAGTTTGATGATAATTGATGACACTTACAGTTGAAAATATAATAAGAGTAATGACAACGAATATAAAACTCACTGCATTTGTCACCATGTACGCACTCCAATTCTTTGTAGCAACAATTGCATCATCATTTTTCTTGAGTGAGGCATCCTTGTAATCATGACGGAAAGAGACCATCATGTCTAAACAAAATAATTGACAATATTCATTGGCCAAAAAAGTGATGAATTGTTGCCAACGACGTTGCAAGTAAAACAAACAAAAATCATATCCTTCTATACAAATTATAAGAAAAATGCCACAATTCACCTATATAATGTCATTCCTTATATCAGTTTACTGGATATTAAAATAAAAATTACATATGCTTACATAACTTAAAAATTAAATGCTCATCCAACAGAAATAGAAAGGCATGAAGCAAAAAGGCAACACATAAAAAAATCGAACATATTAAGTAACACAAAACATGTAATACTACTCAAATAAATTCTGCATTAGAGATACCTAAATCGTCTTCTCTGTCAATGACACTGAGATGGTCTCACGACGCTATACACTTGTATGCAGAGTAGATGTCACCTTGACGGCCTCGCATATCCAAAATTCAGCAGAAGAATCTGAAAATATTTAAAGAATTCCAAATCCAATAAGAATCATATACCCAATATGATTTAGGGTTCTTCTTCTTCTAATTGATTCTAATTGAGAGAAATGATAGTCGAGAAATTAGGATTTGTGTTTAATTGAGAGTAGTGAGAGAGAAACGGAGCCGGTGTTGAGAGATTTTTGGGGAAATGAATTGTGGGAAATGTTTTGGGGGAAATGAATTGGGTTAAAGATTTTTTGGGGGAAATGTTTTGGGGAAATGAATTGGGTCTGGGGGGAAATGGTTTAGGGAAAAAGGGGGGAAATGTTTTGGGGGAGGGGGAATAAAATTTTCTAAGGGGAAATGTTTTATTAGAAATTGGGGGGAAACATTGCCGGGTGTTTTTTACTTTTCTAAAAATACATAAAGACATCAGTTGTTTTAAGAATCGATGTCTGTAAATCTATTTAACATCGCTTTTAAAATTTCTAATGTTAAAAATATATTTAACATCGGTGGTTTTTTTAACCGATGTAAAAGGGGCGATGTCTATTAACGTTTTTCTAGTAGTGTAATGATATTTAGTCGATTTTATTCTAAGAAAATTGTGAGTTTTCTATTGGCTTTGAATTTTTGGTGAAATTGGCGATCTAAAACAGATTCTTAGTTTGACAGAAAACAAGAAAAGGAAGGTTCAATTTTTAAACAAGAACAGGTTTGAAAAATGAACTGGGTAGCAAAAACTATCGAAAGGATATTTCGATGGTTTTTCTAAGTATTGGACAAAAAATATCGAAGGGAATTTTCGATGGTTTTTGTCAAAGAAAAGAAAAACTATCGAAGGAATATCTTGATGGTTTTTGAAATGGAAAATGAAATCTATTGACAGAATTTAATTCTTTAATATTTAAAATTCTCGATGGTTTTCAGAAAAGACAATTTTCGATAGTTTTTGGTTTTGAAAGTTAAAAATCTTCGATAGTTTTTGGTAAAAATCTATTCAAATTCAGATTTTATCAACTTCGATAGTTTTTAAAAAAACTATCGAAGTGTGATTAGACTTTTATGCCCCTCAGAAAAACTATCGATAGTAAAATTTTAAAAACTATCGAAAGTGAAATTACAAAAATACCCATGTAGTTCTCTGAGTATTTAACAGCCCCTTAGACGTTTTTTTTACTATTTTCAGATCTAAGAGCTGTTACAATATACTTACGAATATAGATACAAACAAGAACATCAACATCGATAGGTTTCTTGATTTTTTAACCGATTAAACTTGATAAAATCACTATGTCACCACAGTTAATTGATTTTAACCGTGCAATTGTGGTTGGTTTGAGTTTTATACTCACTTTTAAGATGAAATCCATCGACTGTGTAGTTTTAAAAACTTAGAAAAGTGTTAACACTGTTCATCTTGAGAAATCAATTGTTAAACAATTGATTTCTTTTAGTTTTAAGAGAAATATTCGAAGTTAACAATTTAGGGTTCTTGATTTAAATTGTTCGAGTTTGGTTTTAATTCTAATTTTCTGGAATTTTTGAAAATATAATGGCCGGAGAATTTATTACCAAAACAAATCACGTCTCATTTCAAAATATTCAATCCATTGTGAACCTTCAGTTTCGTGCATGGGCACAATTTTTGAACACGCGCTCGTCGGTGGCACATGCTTTAAGTACTCCTACGGTCCTTTGTGTTGATCAATTGACTGCACTGTACACTACAACCACTAACACATCTGAGAACAACACCTTGTCCTTCACTTTTGTTGTGCCAGGGAGCAGAACAATTAGGGTAACGGAACATGATTTAAACAGAATTCTAAATTTTCCAACAGAAAATCTTGTTCCGGATCCCACGACTGAAGAAATACATGCTTTCTTCACTCTCATTAGAAGTCAACAACCTAACTTCTTTGTGGGAGAGTTTCTGAAGAATTACCTGACTAAGCCATGGAATTTCTTCTTTCACACTCTAATCCATGTTTTTACTGCTAAGCTTACAAATCTGCATGGTATTCCTCTGTTTCTTCAGAAACTAGGGTTTGCTATTGCTAACAATAGGCATATAAACATAGGAAGGCTTGTGATTGAACAGATAATTTTGTGCATGGGACCATTGGAAGAAAGAACAGGCATGGATGATGTGCTTTGTTTCTATCCAAGGTTTCTATAGCTGATTCTCAATGATGTGTTAATAGATGAAGAAAGAGGCATCTTTGAAGGTGAGGAGACCATGGACTGCATGAAGATGAAGAGCAATGCAATAACAACTTTTATAAAGAAGAATCATCTTCCAGGGGTGCCTACTGTTCTCACAGACTATCTTAGAACGGTACCCCTACCACTTCTACCCCTAGGGGAACAGGTAAATCAAGGTATGTTAGGAATATGTTGTTCTTGATGATAAGCATAAAACACTTAGTAGAATTTGTGTAAAGTCAATTTTGTAGCTGTCAACGAAATAGCATGCTTAGCAGTGTTTCGTTGACAGGAAGCTCATCAACGAAATGAGTGTTGTAGCAATTGCATTGTACAATACTTCACAGTATGATAGGCATTCTATTATATGTTTTAGATAGGTTTTCTAAGTCATGTTGACTATGTACTAGATAGGCAAAATAGGTTGGTTAATTGTAAATATGTTATGCCTTGTAATTCTGCCTAAGTGAAGACATGTCAACGGTATGAAGATTACTCTGTCAACGGTATGGAGTCTACCCATCAACGAAACGAGGGAAACACCATCAACGGAATGAAGAATGAAGCTATCAACGAAACACATCTCCTTGCTATCAACGAATCAATGTTGCTTTTTGAACAGTTGACAAAGTGATAGTGACAGTTTACTGAACAGATCTAAAAGGAGATATGGAAGTGTACTTTGCATTGGAAACCATCAAAGTGGTTACTGGAAATAAGGAAACATTCTAATTTCCAATAAGGCTCTTGGGAATGATTATAATGAGCATGAAGACAAAAGCAAAGATCTCCAAGGACCATTGGACAAAAGGAATGAAAAGCAAGCTACTGATGGTTACTTCTATTATTCTTTAGTTTAACCAAATGTAGAATTGTAAACTTGGGATTTATAACCAAGTGTAGCAGTCACTTTAGAAAGAGAGAAGAAAAACAAATAGATTGTATTAGCTATCTTTGAGAGCATTTCTTCTCTACAACATTGTAACTGAGCAGCTGTGTACATTTGTATCACAGATTATTTCCGCAATAAAAACACTTCAGTTGGATCATCAAACAATCCAACTGAATTATTTATATCTTGTGTTTTTATTTATTCAGTTCAGTTTAATTTCATAAAGTGTTTAGTTTCAAGAAAATATCAAGAATTGTATTCAACCCCCCCCTTCTACAATTCTGTTAGGTCATTTGGGAATAACAAGGTATAATTCCTGAACCTGTAATTTCTCCTCAACCGGAACCAATGGATGTTGATCCAGAGCCATCAGTGGCCATTCCTGACCAGGAGGTTGAAAACCAACAACCTCTAACCACGGTCATAGAGCCTTTGGACGAGCCAAATGAAACCATAACTGAAGCTCCTACCCCTACTATACCTATCATTCAAACAACCGTGAGTATAGAGGGAGATAGTGCCTTAGCAACACCACATAAGGAGATACGCCCTTCAACAACAGCTCTGCCTTCCTCTAAAAGGAGAAGAATAGAAACTGAGGCAACTGTTGATACTTCATTTCAATCATCCAAACAGCCCTTTACTAATTTTTCTGATGCTGATTGGGCAACGCTTACCAAAGCCATATCTGAACCCCTAGCCCAATCAAGTAACACTACGTCATAGATGGCTTATCGCAACAAATTAGGGGGGGGGGTGTTACCATATTGGATATTACTATAGCTATACAATTTTTGTGCTATCGTAACGCAGTGATTTTGGATGTTACCAAAGCCATGAAACTATGTTACTATACTTGTAAAAGGTGTTACACTGGGCAACACAAAGAGGTGTGTTACCTTAGAGTATATTCTTAATGAACAAATTAAATTAAATTAAATTTATAATTAATAGTTTGATAATTGTTTAAATTTAAAAGTGAATAATTTTAATAAAATCATTGAAGTTATCATTAGAAAAAGTAATATTCCATCAAATTATTGAATTATTTCTATTTCATAAAATTTAAAATATTTTTAATAAATTTAGAATTAAAATATTTTAAAATAATATTCAAGAATTATTAAATTTTAATTAAAATCATTAACAATTTTATTAGAGAAAATAATAATTTGTAAAAACTGAGAGTTATTACAAAATAATGAAAGTTATGAATTTAATAGTAATTTCAATTTAATACAAACAAGTTGAAATAAATTTGTAATAATTTTTTTAAAAAAGAAAAGGACAGTCGGGGTCAATTGAGACATTGGGCGGGACAAAAGCACTGAGCGGCAAAACGAAAATTAGAATTGGGGCTAAACACCAAGTCGAGGGAAAAATTAGGGATAAACAAAACACTTCACACACTTCTCTCGATTCTCTCACAATTAGGGTTCGAAGCTTGGAGCAATTAGGGTTTAATTAGGATTCGAAGCTGGGTTATTCAAAGCTTGGTTCAATTAGGATTCGAAGCTTGGAGTTTATGTTCAATTAGGGTTAATAGAAGCTTGGTTTCAGGGTTCAATTAGGGTTTATAGAATCTTGGAGCTTGTGTTCGAAGGGATTTGATCTCAATTTCAGGTATAAATCTCTCTTTATATGATTCGATTTGTAGCTTAGTTTTGTGTTGCATGTTTGGTTCTCTCTATGTGTTTATTTTGTAGGATACAATTAAAAAGAAACTCTTGTCAGCAGAAGGACTTGATAGATTTTAAAATTCGCGTTAGATTAGAGTTTTCTAGTTGCTTGATAACCAGATTTTAATCCAATTTATTCAGTTTGACAACTAATATTCAGTAGGTTTAATGGAGTCATTGTCACAGAGACTGAATTCTAATGAACCTACATATTACAACCGCCATGAGATTTGTTTACTCACCTATTTGCAGGTCTGTATCATGTTTCACCTTCGTTTGTAGTCAGGATTATCCACGAGGGTTTCTTGTTTCTGGAAGTGGTGATTCAACAGTAAATGATATCTAGAATGTACACATTTGGATGGCTTGAACCATTAAAAACACAAGTATTCTAATTGTTGCTTTGCAGGTGCGTTTGTGGGAATATGCATCTGGATCCCTGCTTCATACCTGTGAAGTTGGAGCAGAGGTACATCTACTACTTAAATCCCTGAATTGTTTTTTGGTGTTATTCTATTTTGACTTTTAAGATAAATTAAAAGTATAGTCTAGTATATAATTCTCTTTGTTAGTTTTTGTTTGTGTGTCAGGTGTTGTGTTTCACTGGTAAAATATTTAGTTATTATTCACAAGCAAAGTCTAAAGTATGACAGGATGCACCTTTTACTATATATGCAAATGATAAGTTATTGTACACTTAAAATAACTCTCGGGCAATTGGCACTTCGAGGTTGTATAGGTGTGTGCATTTTAGTTTGTGTTGTGTTTTGTCCTATTCCAATATTCCATGATTTTGTGTCATCATGGAACTCTGAGAGGTTCCAGCTGTGTTATCATATTTTACTAGATAAGGTTGCCATCTTATTATTGACCCAAGCTCCTGGTTTTTCCTTTGACAAGGTAGTAAGGGCTCGGGACATAAACATACATTATGGCCACAAGCAACTCAAGAAAGATACTCCTATCAAATAGTCTGCCTTGCTGTTTCAGCCCACATATTTTGTTAGGTCTGCAGAGTTTGCATGCTGTCCTTTTATGTTTAGCATGTTCCCTGAAATTGCCGTCTCAATCGGTCTATCGAAAAGTCTGACCACTACAACTACATCAGTAACACTAGGCCTGTTGGAATTGTGTATGCCAATTGTTTCTTTGAATGTCTAGCATTTCTCGTTTGCACTGGTTTGAAATTAAACTTGAAAAATGCCCTGTTATCTGTGTTGTTGGCAACACTGTGTTAGATTAAATTAAAATATCTTGTGAGATTGCAAATTCATAAGCTGTAAAAAGCTCTTTTTAATCAACTATTTTCCAGAGTCGTCCCTGATAGCAAAATATAAATGAGACCAAGGGACTATGTGTCAGTATGATCACAAAAATGTAGACTTTAACTGATTAGTTGAAATCTTGGTCTGCTAATGAAGTGATCACTTGAGAGGTTATTAATAGAAGTTAAAGACTTTTGTGTGTGAAGCTCAACTCCACATGATTGAACCTAGCGTTTGACTGATGTTAAATAACAGGCTTTAACTAATTTGTGGTTTTAAATCAAAAAATGTTTGTTTCTTAAAGTTGAAAAGTAGTTTAAATTAATTAAAATCAAAGTTTGCATGAAATATTTTTGGAATAACTTAATTTTTTGTGATTTTATTTGTTGACAGACAATATCATCATTCAAATAATTGGAACTCTGAAAGTTGCTTTTGAAATTCTACTAGATATTTTGTCAAAAAGTGCAGACAAGATAATTGGAAATGTATTCTTATCTATGTCAGTCAAAGTAATATATTTTAGGTTCTGGTTTCAATTTATGTAGTGGTAGATAAACATCTAGCACCTTATTTTCTCTTTCCTACCATCTCTATTGGCCCTGGATAATTTGACAGACTTTTTCAAACAGAAAATTGCTATCACTGAAGAAGCCTTTATTCCCACATGTTTGAGTACTTCCACATCAGAATTATTATGGCTGGTTATGGGCGTCTCAAACTTGCAAGGTTCGAATTCGCCGTCTCTTGCCCGAGTGAGAGCTATTTCCTGTCTCGGGCAGAACAGTGCAGAATCTGTTGAGCATAAACCAGTTATATTGGGTAGACATGTTGTTTTCGAGGAGACTCGGGGAACTAATGCCACCACTTGTCATTTATAAACTTTAATTTAAGAGTTTTGCAGCACATTTCAGAACAATTTCAATGTAAATATGTCACTTGTTTCGAACACCCTCAGAACTAGGAGGTTAAGAATATATCCAGAGGTAGGTGCTTTTTTACAAATTTAGGCTATTGGTTTCTGACCATCTACTTTATTAAAATTTTAAATGTTGTTTGGATTTTAATTAGGATTCTTAAAGAATAATAACTAAGTATTGACTTTGTGAATGAGTTGTTATTTTGGTACTGGTTTTTTTTTATGCTATTGAATTTTCAGCTTTCGCTAATAAATTCAGGAGAAGGGGAAAAGAAAGTTCCTTCGGCTTCTTATCATAATAGTCTTTCTTACCATGGATCTGCTGTAAATGCTCTTCGATTCTCCCCTTCTGGTAAGAAGTTGATGGTTTTTTCATAGACAATGTTATTAGTGGAAAATGACAACCACAACTATGATAAGTATCATATGCAGTTTAAATTTCTATTTTGTACCCTAGTGAGTATCAACCACAACTATGATAAGTATCGAATGCAGTGAATGTTTCTATTTTGAATGCTTACATTAAATTTTTTAAGTTTTGGCCTTCTTAATATCAAGCAGATGGTAGAATCAATTAATTGATTCATAGCCTGGTTCGCTTGTGTAATTGAATAGAGGCATGCTTTTAGGTATTAATACTTCAATGATTTCAGTAGTACCGAGGCAAAGAATTGAGCAGTACCAAAGGAAGAAGCCGATAGCATCTGTCACACAGTTTCTACCTCTCATATAATCCTCTATATTTTTTAAAGTTATTAGCTTATTTATTAATGAGCTAAGATTAATAGGTGAAGTTTATTTCCGTCGCTATCAATTAAGAAAATTTACTGTGATGTGATTTTAATTGTGGTTATGTATCTAATCTCATGTAGTTTATTGGTCAGTCTAACGAGTTATCCAGTCTCGTATCTTCAGTTTATAGCTAGGAGAAGCATTTATAGTTTGAAGTAGGGGTGTACGCGGGTGGATATGGTTCAGTTATCGCGGTTGACGCGGTTGAGCAGATTTAATGTACAACCCTAGTCTAAAGCATTGTGACCACAATCTTTGTTTTTGTCAAGTTTTGTACATCAATTCTAAATAATCTAAATCCATATCTATGATTATCTTTTATTATTGTTGAGATGCTTTTTAGCTCATATATTTTTGCTTATGTAACTCCCCACGTCATAAATCTATATTTATGATTATATTTTATTTTTGCTTATTGTTATCCATGTTCAGATCTTTGTATTTTAATATTTGTGCTTGTATGGAAGTATTTTCATCTTTGTGCTTTATATACATCAACAATCTGATAGACTCCTTATGTGTTGTAGATGCATACTCAAGCAAAAATGAAAATGTTGGAGGCAAAGAAGGAAGCTCTGACAAATGAGTGACAGACTTGGCTCTTAGACATCTAGTGGTTTAGAAAGTGCCTTTTGATGACCTAGTATAGGTTTTTCTATCCCGCTTATGACTTTGCAATGTGGTTGTTAAAAATGAACATGTAATTTTCTTGTAGTACTTGTACGTTTTAATTTATGTTCTCTAGTGTTGGTGGATATTATTGGCTGATGTGGTTGGTTTGTTACTGGATTGGTTATCTTATTGGTGAATGAAATTAGGACTTGGTTTGGTTTTTGGTTTATTTGGTGGGAAATATAATATTTAAACAACATATTTTTATTTTGTTATACTTAGGGTGTTACTATAGGTATAATTATGTGTTGCAATTGATAATATAACACGTGGGCCCCACATGTGGGACCCACTTTTTTGCAAAATTTTAATATCTTTGGTAACACAGAAGGTATGTTGTTGTAGAATGTTTATTGTGTTGCTGTAGATACCTTTAGTAACACAGTTTTCTATGTTACCTTAGGGGTCCTAAGTATGTTACTATAGACCCCTATAGCAACTGCTGAGAACCTAACACGGCTCTGATGTTACCATAGTCCTTTTTGGGGCTATAGCAACGCGAAACTGGGCTTATAGCAACATAGTTTTGTGGTTGCAAAAGGCCATTTATGGCGTAGTGTAAGGAAGAAGTGACGGCAGCAACTAGTACTCCGACCATATTACGGTCAGGACCACTGGTTGAAGGTTCTTTAATGAACCAAGAGTCTTCATAGACGTCGAGAGAAGGCTCTGACCCAAATGCAAAATCTAAAGGGTCATTGCCTAGCTCCCCAAATGGAACATATCTGGATCCTGCGGGTACAGGGTCTGACGTAGGTGCATATCGGCAACTCGGTGACGATGAATCAATTTCAATTGAGGAGTTAACTGAGGAAAAGTCTTCACAGACTTTAGAGGAAGTTTCAGGATCTCTGCTGTTAATAGAGCCTGATTCTAATCCCCTGGAGATTCAAACTCTAGATCCTGTTAAGGATAAATCATCTACGGATGATCAGCAACTTGGTTTAACCAAGGACGGGGACTTGCGAAGCCCCATTGCACCACCGGTGACCTGCTTAAGGATGGATACGGTGACTTCTGTTACAGGTACACATAGCAAGACGGGAATGAGTGAAACACAAACACTTACACATGGCCTGAGTGGGAAAGGTATAATGAGTGAAACACCAACAGAAACGTTGAGTGAACACCCAGAGCCAAATGTGAGGAGTGACACCCAAACCCTACCAAACATAGATGATTTGCTACCACCAACAGAGAGAGAGATACAAGTTCAATCCACTCTCAAGGAGATGACAGTTCATGATCAAGAGGGAAATCCTTTATTCAAAGTCCCTCTTAGACCTTTTTTTGCCCAAGTTGATGGCTCTTTAAGTTCATTATAATCAAAGATTGACTTGGTTGCAGCTGATTCCCAAAGAACCTACAAAGCTGTAAGCAGTGCATCTGGCACTACAACGGGTACAAAACAGGCAGTGGACTCCCTGAAGAAGGAAGCAATGGAAGAACTGGTCGAGCTGAGAGCAGACGTCAAAGACCTAAGGGATGGATTTGTGAATGAAGTGCATGTTCTTCAACAAGGTCAAGAAGCTTTATTTGAGGACATTCTGGTTATCCGGGATGGTCAAGCAAGGGTCAATGATGCGATGAATACGTTATCAAGAGTGGAGTCTCGCCTGAACAAAAGATTGGATAGAATTGAGCAGACTACCAACTCAATTATTGACCAAAATATGGCTTCTATGGCAGAAATGACACAAGACATTGCTTTATTCATGGAGAATCAAGGTGACGGTCTTGAGTCAATCTGGAATATGATACGAAATCAACAATCTGGAACTTCAACCTACTATGCCGGGGACAACTTCACGGAGGGTTACTCAACTAAGGGGGAGAAAGGAAAGAAAACAACAGCTATTCCAGTGAGATAATATTGGATTGAAGATCTTATGGAAGAAGAGGAAGTTAAAGAGGAATTTGAATTCGTGCAAGTGCAACAACCAATGGAAGAGCATGAACCATATTATCCAGAGCCAATTGAACATCCTATCTTGGATGATAATATGGAAGAAGCAAATCCTCTATCAATGGAACAAGAAGCTGCCTTGGAAAGATTGAAAGATGAGAAATCAGAAAGAGATGCCAGGCAAGCTGAGAAGGAAACTCACCAAGCAATACAGAGAAGCGAGAAGCTGAAAAGGTTTAAGATGTATAGTGAAATAAGGAAGAAGAAGCTGTTAGATTTGGCACAGAAACAAGGAAAGGACTGGGAGGTGGCTTACAAAACATTTTGCGAAGTTGAAGACGGATTAGAAGTCAACGACAATGCTGATGTAGAAGTGATCATTCAGGACATCAGAAGTGCAAATCTGGAAGATCAGACTTATTTTACTGCATTGAGACAATCTCTTATCTACCTGAAGGCTGGAGTCAAAGCAAATGGTGCCTGGAACATTATAATCAGTTTCATGGACAGAGGTACATTTGTGATATCCACAAAGTTTTTCGAACAGAGAACTTATACTGAAATGCAGGTGATGCTCATTAAGATCCAAAGAACTACAAGGTTAAATGAACTGCTCCATGAACATGTTAAGGAGATCTTAATGAAGGTCAGTCTATAGATTACTGAAGATCCTCCTACGGCGAGATTCATGAAAAATGACTTGTTCAGAATCTGCTATCTGACGGAGGACAAACTGAAAGATTACCCAAACAACTATCTAATATCAGTTGAGAAATATCTTAGATCCACTGGATTCATGTCTATTGAGAAGGATAAAGCAGCAGACACTCTAAGAAGATATCTTATGGAGAATATGCCCTATTATAGGAAGAGAGTGGAAAGAGGATTGGAAGTGCATCCCAGACTACCAAACATGCTAAATCAAAATAAAAAAGATGTTAACATTGCATGGTTGTGGGCTGGAGTGGGTCAACAGGTTGAATATATTGGAAGACACATCAGAGGAGCAATCCTTAAACCTGGAGAACCACTGCAGTATCCATCAATGATTGATTATCAAGCTGCTAATTCTGATCCTGTAGCTAAAGAAGGTGAGATCTTATTGGACTGAAGATGAAGCAAAGAACAATCTGCTCAGGCTAGAGGAGCAACTTCATTGTATAACTTTTTACTGTTCTTTGTAAATTAGAAATCTGGAAATGTAAATATTTAATCCAGAATGAATTTAATATTATCAATCTGTCTTACTTTAATTAGTTTCATGTTTCCTTAGTTAGTTGATTTATCCTCAAGGTATTTGCTTGTCGAACTCTAACAATCAAATAGAGGGAGATTGTAAAGCAAAATGTAACATAAGATGTAACAGGGATAACTACAACTCAACAAAGAACAAGACATACTATAATATTAACAGAAGCACAGGAATCTAAAAGTAAAGAAGAAAAGGTAAACTCAAAAAATCAAAATATGGTATGTATTCTTGAATTCCGTAAACAGGTCACGGAAAGAAGTTCATTAATATGTTCAAGCCTCTGTGACAAATAAAGAAACAAGACTTTCAAGACTATAGAAGTATTTGAATGATTAAGAGTTAGTACCATAGGATTTCAGTGATTTTAATGAAGCAACCAGAACGACAAAGGACTTATCAACAACATTGAATTGAAGACATAGAAGTATTGATCAAGTGTTAGTCATCTGTGAACCAGACCAGTTGCACTAGTTGTCAGCACTTAAAAGATCAAGATGTTTATCGTCTCGGAAGAAATTGATTTAAGTCTAAATCTGAAACATCCTGAAAGTGAAAAGAATATTACAAGGTATGTTTAGGTTTAATTGGAAGTACAATATGCTTGCTGAAAAAGGAGAGAATTGTTGCCCAGTGATAAACAATTGTAGAAGGGGGGTTGAATACAATTGTATAAGATTCTCGACTTATCAAAGTATATATCAAAGATATGAAAGAATAATAACAGCTTTATTAATTCTGATATAAAACTGTTAGAAACTCTCTCAAGAAATTCAGATGTTCTTGAGAGCTGCTAGGTTAAAAAAACTCTCTCAAGAAATTCTGATGTTCTTGAGTGCTTCTAGGTTACAAAAACTCTCTTAAGAAATTCTGATGTTCTTGAGAGCTTCTAGGTTACAAAAATACTCGAGTGTGTAATTCGATTCTGTTCTCTCTCTCTGTCACGTAAATCGAAACCTAAAACTGTGTTTATATACTACCCAGCTTCTCTATCAATTACATGATAAGTTCTAATCAATTACAAAGATTGAAACCTATCCTAAATTGATAGCTTCATTACTATAAAAAAGGAACCGACAAAATAAGCTTCCTTTTATAACTAGACTCCAAATATAACTCGAAATAGAAATCCTGATCAGCTTCCGGTTCTGATGATCAATCCTGATCCCAGTCCTGATATAGATATCCTGATGACAATCATGATACTGACGCTTGATCAAATACTGATGACCATGTTGTACTGATGACGTCAGCAATCCTGATCAGTTGAGTCTAGATCCTGACGATCATTGAATCCCGATCTAACAATCTCCCCCAATCTCATACTTTGTGAAATAAAGTATAGATTTCTAGATTCAATGATGTCAAAAACATATTTACAAAATGTACAAATATTTACAGCAGCAACTTATCTGTTTAAATTCTTTGATAGAACAGATTCATCTTCAAGAAGTTGGATAACAAATTTTCTTCTTTTTCTTCAAGAATTTGAATCAGTCTTTCCTTAAGATTTCTGAGTTCTTCATCTTCCTCATTAATCTGGTAGATAGCTGCTTTGAGATTTTGTATGGAGCTTCTCTGAAGACTGTGCTCTTCAAGCAAAAGATAAGCAATTTCCTTCCCATCAGGATTGAGAGTAAGTTGAGTCATGCCAAAAGTCACTTCTTTAACAACAGTGCCCCTTTGCATTTCCACATCTTGACCTCTTTGATTTAAGTACATGGGAGTATAATCACCATTGAAATTTCTGTTTCCATTCAGTCTTCTTCTTATTGTTGACAAGATCATGTCACTCCACACTTTGCACACTTCATTCTTCCATCTTAACAGATAATGAACATATTTCAGTTCCTTTGTAGTTTTCACCAACAAGCCTTGAATGGATAGAATCTTCACAGAACCATCTCTCATAAAATACAGAACCTTTTCTTTCTTTTCAGAACCATCATGACAATCTATTACTATATCAACAGATAATAAATTGTTCAGGTTTTCAGAAGTTAAAATACCTCCAATTTCAGTCAAGGCATAAGGATCAACATGAGGTGTATTCAGATATTCAACATCCATGTGTCCAATACCTCCTCTTGAATTGTTTGCCATTTGCCTCAGATTTGAGAACATTTGAAACCAGAGTGTTTTTGATCTAACTGACTCAGAAAAATCAGCAACACTTGAGGTACTTGTGACAATTCTCCCAGACTGAAAATTGATAGGTCTATCACACCTAAGTGTGTCAATGTGTTTCCACTTCTTATCTTTTTCCTTCTCATAAGCATAGCTTCTTTCTAGTTGAGGTTCTTGTCTGCTTGGATTTCTCCACAACCTTCTGTTTGAGAGTTTAAGCCTATGTACATAGAGATTGAAATCTCTATTTGTTATTCTTGTGATTTCTCTTCTTCTGGCTTCTTCTTCTTCATCTACTTCCTTATTGTGAGAATCCACCACAGTAGAAAGTATTAACAGATCAACCTCTTATAGAATATCAGATTCATCAGGATCTTGAAATGTGTCAGGAACAGTATCAGGATTAGAATCTTCAATTTGATTTGTATTACTGAGAGTTGATTTTATTGTTTTTATTCTCAATTCTGGTTCTTCTTCAACATTTCCATCATCACCAAAAGTAGACCTGTCAGGAACTACTAGAGTTTGAGTAGGTTCAGGAATTTCTTCAATCCTTAATCCTCTAGACCTTGTTTTTCTATGCATAATTGGAATTGATGAGCTTCTTCTACCTCTTTGAACACTTCTTCTACCTCTGCCTCTTCTACCTCTAGAAGGAGCAGGATTCTTGAAACTCTCCATCATTTCTCTTTGAGCATTTAAGAACTCTTCTTGAGAGAGATCAGGAAATTCTTCAGTAGCAGTAGATAGTGCCTTTCTAGCAAATAACTGTTGTACCCTCTTATCAGTATGATAAAGAGTCACAACATCACCTTTCTTTGTTTTGAACTTCTGGAATAGTTTTACAGCATCTTCAGGATTTTCAATGATTACATCTTCATCACCCTCAGGAATTGTAGAAAGTGTATGTCCATGACCAGGCGTCAGGATTTGATCAGTCATCAGGATTTGATCACCTGTCAGGATTTGCTCTTCCGTCAGGATCTGAGAGTGTACCAATGTTCTCACTGTCCTTACTCCAGAATCAGAAACATGAGTTGACTGTGTTGTTTGACTTTGAGAGGTTTGAATAGTCTTCATAACAGCAGAATCAGAGGTTTCTCCTTGTAGAACTTTGTCACCACCATCATTTCCAGTATAATCATCATTATTCCTTAATACTAGATCAGGCGTACATTTTGTCTGACTTACCTTCTCCCCCTTTTTGACATCAGCATTTGACAATATATTCAAAATTAAGGCAAGAGAGGCTTGAATGTCAGTTACCTTATTATCCAGAGAATCAATCCTTCTGTTGATGGAGGTTTGTTCAGAAACAACAGATTTCACTTGGGATTCCACTATCCGTAGTTGAAGAGCAGTGGGCACCTTTGTAAAACTCATAGTAATATCTCCCCTCACCAACTCAGTTGCAGCTTTGACAGAATCAATCTCATGTTTCAGGCTTTTTGACAAAAGAGTTGTAGCCTTCAGATGATTCTTCAAGTCTGGATTCTCTATCATCTTCACTGCATCATACGCATGATCCAAGGCATATGGATAGCTGACAGATTCATCAGACCTATACCATTCATTTTCCCATTGATGCCTTTTCAATTGCTCAGCAGTATTGATTTCAGAAGGAACATAAAAATCTTGTCTGAGATCTTTTCCAGTAGAAGCCTTGCCAGCCATGAATGTGCTTGAAGAACCAAAGTTGGTTCCAAGACTAGCTTTGATTGTTGTAGCAAGCTGATCCTTCTCTTCATTATTATCATCATCACTATCATCACTATCATCACTATCATCAGCATCAGAATCAAGAGTAACATCAGGATCAGGAATTGCAATACCTTTTAGCTTATCCTGAGATGTTGTGATAGACTCTATCATTGGTCTTGAGCTTAGTGGTTGTATCAGGATTGGCTTATCAGTAGCACCACTAGCGTCAGGAGCAACACCGTCAGGATGAGATAAGCTTGCATCAGGATTTGATACTGATGGTTCTTGTGTAGCATGAGGTTCTGAAGCTGCTTTAACACTTTGAGTTAAAGGTTCTTGTGTACTTCCCTCATTGACAGTGTCCTCGACCATTCTTTCATTTTCACCAGAAATCCCTTGAGCATTGTCAGGAAATTCCTCAGAAGCTGTAGCTTTGACTGCATCTTTAGATGGTTCTTGTGTGGCTGGAATGTTGATGTCTTCATTTTCCATTTGAGAAAATGGTTCTTGTGTGACCATTCCAATAGCTAAGCCTTCACCCAAACTTTGATTGAGTGGTTCTTGTGTGGCATGATCTTCAGTAGCTGCTGAATCACATTGAGATTCATGTTCTTGTGGACTTGATCCTTTCAGCTTCTTCTGTCTTTGAAAGACCTTTTTCTCTGCTTTCCTTTTCTTCTCTAATGGATGTAGAAACCCAAGATTGGAAGTAGCAGAACCATAATTCTCCCATGAAATATCAACATGTCTTGTAGTAGGAGAGGATTTGGCTGGAGAGTCTGAAACAGAGACAACTTTTGTTGGAGTGACATCAGGAGTACCAACGTCAGGATTAGCTTGAGCATCAGGATTTGACTGCTCATCAGGAATTGATAGATCCTGACCATCAGTAGTCTGTGTCTCCAAAGGAATATGATACCTGCTTTTAGATAATTTCATTTTCTTCTGTGGCTTAGATGATGGTGCCACAGCTTCAATAGCAGTATCAGCAACTTCCTTGATTATCTTAAATTTAGAGGAAATTGGCATGTCATCTTCAGAATCAGATTCATCCCTTAATACCAATTTTCTCTTCACAGAAACAGCCTCAGTCACCTTCTCAGCTTTCTTCTGAACCAGGACCCCTTGTACACCCCCTTGTTTCTTCTTTTTAGTGAGTGGTGTAGAGGAAAAATCCTTTGAACCTGATTGCCTTCCAGACACATCAGTTCTAGCTGATTTCTTTGATTTTACAACTAAAGTCTTTTGAGAGACAATAGAGGTGGTTGTTAACTGTTTAGACTGTTTAGGTGGCATGCTTGGGTCAGGAACAAGGTGTGATGGACCTTGCCCCATAGCATTAGAAATTAAACCATAACGAGTAGGCATTTTCTGATGCAAGAAAAGCCTGGCCTCATCAGGAATAAAGGCATTGCCCATAAAACCATTTGTCTTATCAGGATTTAAAAAAATCGATATGAAGTGAGAAAAAAATTTCATTTAAGAAAACAAAATTTATTTCAATAACCCTGAAAAATGTTTTTTTTTAAAAATCACCAAATTAATGGTGTAGAACCCACTGAAACATTCTTACCATTTAACAAAGCAAAATAGTTATTGAAAACTGAACCGTCTCCTCGAGAATGAGCAAATGACCTGCAGTCTTAACAAATAATCTCTATAAAAGAAAAGAGAATGTTAAACAGTATTATCATTTATCATCAAAAATACAAAAACCCTCTCCACAGAGAAAAAGTCTTACGCAAACCTTTCATATTCTTCTGTTCTCCATGGCTGCTAACAATCAACCAAACGACTTACCAGTTGAAGAACTTGATTTAATTTGGCAAGAGATGCAGGAGGTTCTTGATGAAATCGCAGAGCATGAAGAACCACAACATGTTCCTGACCCTCAGGAACATGAGGCCTTTGTGAATGCAATAGCTGATGTGCTTCTTCATAACTTCCATCAGGCAAACCCTGAATGGAATCTTATCATTGTCGATGAAGACGATGAGGATGATGACAATGATGAGGAACTCGAGCGAGAGCTTGAGAGAAGAAGAAAGAAGATCCTCGATGCTTGTATGTCATGCAAGGTGGAGGCATGGAAGAGTCCCGGTGGGCACGGTGACAATCCGCCTTCAAGTGCATCTGCTCCCCTTCTTGTCCTTTAAGGATGGAACAAGGGTAGAGAAATAGAGTAGGAAAAAAAAAACTATAATTTCCTTTTTCATTTGTAAAAATCTTCAAGTATCAATGAAAGTGATCTTATTTATCTATTGTTCATCTTCTTTATTTCCTGTACAACTTGTTAGCAACATTGCATTTGACATAAAAAATGATGAATAGTAATCCCTGAGAAAAATTGAATTGAGATTGAAAATTAAAACTTAATACTTAATCAAAGACTAAGTATAACTTTTATTTTCCAGAGAATACCAGCAATGTTGATGTCAAATTGTCTTAGAACCTCTGGTTTTCACACCAACTTCAGTATCTGTTCATCGGGATTGACCAGTTGACTTCATGTCAGGATTTTGTTCTATCAGGATTTGATCAAAATTACTTACCTTTTTGAATGACCATCAGGATTTGATAGTCATCAGGATTTCTTCTCTGTAGCTTTTCTCAGAAATTCTCAAAGTTCATCATTCCAAGTTCATTCACCAACTTATTGAAAGTAGCTTCAGGCAGTGGCTTGGTGAATATATCAGCTAGTTGTTGATCAGTAGGAACAAAATGTAGTTCAATTGTTCCTTCCAGAACCTGTTCTCTTATAAAATGATATCTGATACTGATGTGTTTAGTAAGAGAATGCTAAACTGGATTTCCTGTCATTGCAATAGTACTTTGGTTATCACAATAAATAGGGATTTTTGAGTATGACAGACCATAATCCAACAACTGATTTCTCATCCACATTATCTGAGCACAACAACTTCCTGCAGCAATGTACTCAGCTTCTGTAGTTGAAGTAGAGATAGACTTTTGCTTTTTACTAAACCATGAAACTAGTCTACCACCCAAAAACTGACAACTTCCTGAAGTACTTTTCCTGTCTATTTTGCATCCTGCAAAATCAGCATCTGAATAACAACACAAACCAAAATCTGATTCCCTTGCATACCAAAGACCAAGTGAAGGAGTGCCTTTGAGATATCTGAAAATTCTTTTAACTGCAATCAGATGAGGTTCCCTAGGTTTTGCTTGAAATCTTGCACACAGACAGGTTGCAAACATGATATCTGGTCTACTTGCAGTGAGATACAACAAAGAGCCAATCATTCCTCTGTAGTGAGTTACATCTACCTCAGCACCTTGATCAGGATCAAGTTTGGTAGCTGTAGCTATGGCAGTACTTGCAGTAGTACAATCTTCCATGTTAAACCTTTTCAACAAATTCTTTGTGTATTTTGACTGATTGATAAAAATGCCATCATCAGTCTGTTTAACTTGAAGACCAAGAAAATAACTCATTTCTCCCATCATGCTCATTTGATATCTTGACTGCATAAGCTTAGAAAACTTTTCACACAGCTCATTGTTTGTTGACCCAAAAATGATATCATTAACATAAATCTGAACTAAAAGCAAATCCTTTCCATGATTCAAATAGAATAAAGTTTTATCAATGGTACCTCGTTTGAATCCACTTTCCAGCAAGAATTGAGCTAGGGTTTCATACCATGCTCTTGGAGCTTGCTTTAGTCCATAAAGTGCTTTATCCAATCTATAAACATGATTTGGATATTTAGGATCAATGAAACCAGGAGGTTGTTCAACATATACTTCTTCCTCCAGTTCACCATTTAAGAAAGCACTTTTCACATCCATCTGGAAAACCTTGAATTTCTTATGAGCTGCATATGCCAGAAAGATCCTGATGGCCTCTAGTCTTGCAACAGGAGCAAAAGTTTTATCATAATCAATTCCTTCTTGTTGAGAATACCCCTTTGCAACTAGTCTTGCTTTGTTTCTGATAATTACACCATCTGAATCAGTCTTATTTTTGAAAATCCATTTTGTACCAACAATTGACCTATTCTTTGGTCTTGGCACCAGTTTCCAGACTTCATTCCTTTCAAATTCATTCAATTCTTCTTGCATTGCAGTAACCCAATCAGCATCTTTAAGTGCATCTTCAACTTTATTTGGCTCCTCCTTTGACAGAAAGTTATTATATAGACATTCATTTTGAGTTGCACTTCTTGTCTGAACACCTGCATCAGGATCTCCAATTATCAAATCAGGAGTATGACTTGCAGTCCATTTCCTTGCTGGTGGTAAGTCATTTCTTGATGTAGATGCTCCCCCTGGATTGGTGTTATATTGAATAGAAGAATTTGTTTCATTAGAAGCTCCCCCTGAATGGTTACTATCTCCTCCTGATGGATTATCAGGATTGTCACTTGAATCAGTATCTGAAGAATCTTGTCCTGATGATTGAATAGACTCTGAATTTGTAGTAGTTTGATGTTGCTCCCCCTCAACATTTGCACTACTCAATGAATCATCATTATTTGCATCATCAGTATTAACACCATCAGGAATTGGTGTGTCATCAGGATTTGATGGATCATCAGGATTTGGTGACCCATCAGTATCTGATGAATTGACAGGATTTGATTCATTTTCTTCAGGTTCCTTGGTAGCTTCATTTTCAAAAATCAATCTATCATGTGAGTCTTCATTCAATCCAATTATCTTCTTATCATCAAAAGATACGGGTATTGACTCCATGACAGTTCTTGTTCTCAAGTTAAAAACTCTAAAGGCTCTTGATGCAGGATAGCCTATGAAAATTCCCTCATCAGCCTTTGTTTCAAACTTTCCTAGCTGTTCAGGATGAGTTCTGAGAACAAAACATTTACAGCCAAACACATGCAGATGCTTCAAACTTGGTTTCTTCTCCTTGAGAGATTGATAAGGAGTAACACCATGTCTGTTTATCAAGGTGAGATTTTGAGTATAGCATGCTGTGTTGACTGCTTCTGCCCAGAAATATGTAGGTAATTTAGCTTCTTCCAACATAGTTCTGCCAGCTTCAATAAGAGTTCTATTTTTCCTTTCAACTACTCCATTTTGCTGAGGTGTGCCAGGAGCAGAGAATTGTTGAATAATTCCTTTGTATTTGCAGAACTCTTCCATCTTTGAATTCTTGAATTCAGTACCATTATCACTCCTCAATATCTTGACTTTGTACTTTGTGGTTGTCTCAATCATTCTCATATGATCCAACAGTATTTCTGGAGTTTCATCTTTTCTGTGCAGAAAATACACCCAGGTGAATCTAGAATATTCATCAACAATTACAAGAGTGTACCTTTTCTTACTGATGGACATAATGTTGACTGGTCCAAATAGATCAAGATGCAGCATGTGATATGGTTCTTCAATAGAGGATTCTGATTTACTCTGGAATGACGTCCTTCTTTGTTTAGCCTTTTGACAAGCATCACAGAGTCCATCAGGAGTATATAAAGCTTTAGGTAATCCTCTCACTAAATCTTTCTTAACCAACTCATTGATATTGCTAAAGTTGAGATGAGAAAGCTTCTTGTGCCAATTCCAACTTTCATCTACTGATTAGACATGTAGGAGAGCCATCAGTATTTGAGAGAATGTTGGCTTCATAAATGTTACCATGCCTGTAGCCAGTCAGTGCTATCTTTCCTGTATCTTTGTTGACTACTTCACAATGTGTGGAATAGAAGTTGACATAATAACCTATGTTAGTGATTTGATTGATACTCAACAGGTTGTGTTTTAGTCCCTTAACTAGAGCTACTTTCTCAATGATGACATTTCCAATGATTATATTGCCATATACCAATGTTTGTCCAATGTTACCATCTCCATAAGACACAGTTGGGCCAGCTTTTTCCTCATATTCTGATAATAGGGCCTTGTTTCCAGTCATGTGCACAGAACATCCACTATCCATGACTAACACATTTTTCCTTTTTCCCTGCAATCAGAATAGAAACACACTAGTTAGAACATTTAGGAACCCACACATGTTGGGTTCCTTTTCCATGCAATTTATTAATTTTAACAGCAGAAGACTTTCTAACTTTAGCAGTCCTGACAGGATTAACTCCATCAGGATTTGCTTTGTCAGTATCCGTATTAATAAAAGCATGCTTCACTGTGACATTCTCAATTCTACCAGACTTTGTACTTTTATCAAACTTAGGCAATGGATCATAAAAGTTATAGTACAAATCATGGTATTCTGCACAAGTATAAATAGAATGCCATATATTACCATAATGAAAACAGGACTTCTGTGGTTTATAAAATACTGATCTACTCCTGACATCAGAAATAGGAATTTCAGTACTTTTCTTTAAAATCTTTTTACAATCAATGGCAAGATGATTAGAGTTACCACAGGTAAAACAACATTTCCTAGGTGCATTTGGGATATATTTATAACCATTCTCTTTATTAATCCCAATTTTACCATTCCTATTTCTCTTAACAGTACCTTCCTTCTTCTTATCTGTAACCTCACAGATTTTATCCTTTAGTTGTTTCTGAGACAGTAAACCTACATTCTTAGTATCTTTACTCATGACAGGTTTAGACTTAATAAGTTTAACACTTTGAATAGAAGAAGATCCCTTTTCAAAAATTGAATTGGAATCCTTACCAAAAACAAAATTAACAGGAGTAATCTTAGATTTGGTTTTGTCTATAACATGTCTATAGGTTTTAGGACTAACTGTCTCATCAACAACAGTTTTCTCTTTCAATTTCTTATTTTTATCTGACTTATACCCTAGACACTCTTTCCAATTCTTAGAGGTATTAATCTCATGAAATTTTCTACCCGAGTCTGTCCAGGTTCTGATTTTCTCATTAGCATATTCAAGTTCCTTTTCAAGCGCAGTACATTTAAGTTTCATCTCTAAGTACATGTGTTTAGCATTATCACATTCTATCTGTACTTTTTGCATGCGAGAAAATTCAGCTTCTAAATGCTCATTCCTTTTCCTAAGTTCAGACATCTCAGATAAGATTCTAGTATTTTCAGCAGTTTGACTTCTAAAGCTAATATGCAATGACTTTAGAAAACGTCTTAACTCAGAAGAATTATCAGTATCAAAATCAAAGACAGTATTTAGTACTTTATCATCAAGAATAGCAGTTTCATCAGTATTGGCCATTAGGGCATAGTTGACCACCTCAGTATCAGATTCTGAGGAAGAGTCCATCCAATCCTTGCTTGATGTGATGAGTGCCTTTGTCTTCTTGCACTCACTAGCAAAGTGTCCCATACCATTACACTTGTAGCGTCTAACCTTTGACTTGTCAAATTTGCTACTCTTGCTGTCCTTTTTGATATACTTGTCTTTGTCTGCATTGAAGGTCCTTTTCTGGAAGTTGCCTTGTCTTCTAGCCTTCCTGAACTTCATCTTTTTGAAGCCTCTGACAATCATAGCAACCATCTCTTCCATGTCTGAGTCAGAAGAGTCATCATCAGTATTGGCATCAGGATTGCCATCAGTATCTGATGAAGAGTCATCAGGATTGTTAGTTCAGAATTCAATGATCGTCAGGAGCTAGACTCAACTGATCAGGATTGATGACGTCATCAGGATTACATGGTCGTCAGGATTGAGATACATATCAGGACTGAGATCAGGATTGATCATCAGGACTGGAAGCTGATCAGGATTCCTACTTCGAGTTATATTTGGAGTCTAGTTAAACATGGAAGTTTATTCTGTCGGTTCCTGGTTTGTAGTATGTAGCTATCAATTATAGATAGGTTTCAATCTTTGTAATTGATTAGGACTTATCATTGATAGAGAAGCTGTGTAGTATATAAACACAGTCTTGGTTTCGATTTATGTATTCGGAAGAGAAGAGAAGCGAATCAAGATAGAAGCTCTTAAGATCATAGAATTTCTTGAGAGAGTTTTTGTAAGCTAGCAGCTCTCAAGAACATCAGAATTTCTTGAGAGAGTTTGTAACAGTTTTATATCAGATTTAATAAAGCTGTTATCTTTCTTTCATATTTGTGATATATACATTAAGAAGTCGATTATCTTATACTATTGTATTCAACCCCCCCTTCTACAATAGATTATTACTGGGCAACAATTGGTATCAGAGCAAACTGATTTAATTCTGAATCAGATATGATCTAAAGATGTCGACAACCAAGTATGAAAGCATGAAGATTCCCATCTTGAAGAAATCAGAATATCCAACATGGAGGGTAAAGATGCTGATGTACCTGGAGGCTATGGATCCTGACTATTTGGACAGGATTCGTGATGGACCATATATACCTACACGAATTGTAGAACGAACAGATACAGTACCTGAACATTATGTGGTCAAGGCTAAAAGTGAATGGACTCCAGAAGAAAAAGCTCATGTACTCAGGGAACCGAAGATAAAGAATATCTTACACAGTATTCTTGATGCTGTCATGTCAAACAGAGTGATTGCATGCAAGTCTTCAAAAGAAATCTGGGATACTTTGGAAACTCAGTGCCAGGGATCTGCATCTGTCAAGAAAAACAGAAGGGCTCTTTTGATTCAAGAATATGAACAATTTGATGCAAGACCCGATGAGAGCCTAACTGATCTATATGATAGATTTCTGACACTATTGAACAGATTATCTTTAGTTGACAAGGAATATGAAACTGAAGATTCAAACACCAAGTTTCTAAGAGCTTTACCTGAAGAATGGGACACTCAGACATCGATCATTAGACATCAGTATGATCTTAACACTGTGTCTCTTGATGAAGTCTATGGGATGCTAAGAACTCATGATCTTGAAGTTCAACAGAGGAAGAACAAGAAAAGCAGCAAGGCAAAATCAATTGCTTTGAAAGCAGAGGCTAAATCAAAAGGAAAATCTATGGAGGTCTCTAGAAGTAAAACAAGAATAGTTGAGTCAGATCCTGATGAATCTTCATCAGATACTGATGGCAATGCTGATGCCAATACTGATGATGATTCTTCTGACTCAGACATGGAAGAGATGGTTGCTATGATTGTCAGAAACTTCAGAAGGATGAAGTTCAGGAAGAATAGAAGACAAGGCAACTTTCAGAAAAAGGATCTCAATCCAAACAAAGATAAGTATATCAAAAAGGACAGTAAGGGTAGCAAATTTGACAAGTCAAAAGTTAGATGCTACAAGTGCAATGGTATGGGTCACTTTGCTTCTGAGTGCAAGAAGACAAAGGCACTTATCACATCAAGCAAGGATTGGATGGACTCTTCCTCAGAATCTGATACTGAGGTGGTCAACTATGCTCTAATGGCCAATGCTGATGTAACTGCTGCTCCTGATGATAAGGTACTAAATACTATCTTTGATTTTGATACTGATAATGCTTCCGAGTTAAGACGTTTTCTAAAGTCATTACATATTAGCTTTAGAAGTCAAATTGCTGAAAATACTAGGATCTTATCTGAGATGTCTGAACTTAGAAAAAGGAATGATATATTAGAAGCTGAATTTTCTCGTATGCAAGAAGTACAAAAAGAATGTGATAATGTGAATCACATGTATTTAGAGATGAAATCCAAATGTACTGCTCTTGAAAAGAAACTTGAAAATGCTAATGAGAAAATCAGAACCTGGACAGACTCTGGTAGGAAATTTCATGAGATTAATACCTCTAAGAATTGGAAAGAGTGTCTAGGATATAAGTCAGATGAGGATAAGAAATTGAAAGAGAAAATTGTCATTGATGAGACAGTTAGTCCAAAGACCTATAGACATGTTATAGATGCAACCAAATCTAAGATTACTCTTGTTAATTTTGTTTTTGGTAAGGATTCCAATTCTACTTTTGAAAAGGGATCTACTTCTACTCAAGGAATTAAAATCATAAAGTCTAAACCTGTCTTGAATAAAGTCATTAAGAATGTAGGTCTATTGTCTCAGAAACAGCTTAAGGATAAAATCTGTGAGGTGACAGATAAGAAAAAGGAAGCTACTGTTAAGAGAAACAGGAATGGTAAAGTTGGGATCAATAAAGAGAATGGTTATAAATATATCCCAAATGCACCTAGAAAGTGTTGTTTTAACTGTGGTAACTCTAATCATCTTGCTATTGATTGTAAGAAGAGTAAGAAGAAGATTACTGATATTCCTAAGTCTGATGTTAGGAATAGATCAGTATTTTATAAACCACAGAAGTCCTGTTTTCATTGTGGTAGTATATGGCATTCTATTTATACCTGTAAAGATTATCATGAGTTGTATTATAACTTTTATGATCCAATGCCTAAAGTTAATAAAGATAGTGCAAACTCTGGTAGCATTAAGAATGTCAAGTTGGAACATGCTTTTGTTAATACTGATACTGACAAAGCAAATCCTGATGGAGTAAATCCTGTCAGAAAGTCTTCTGCTGTGAAATTTAATAAATTGCATGGAAAAGAACCCAACAAGTATGGGTTCCTAAATGTTCTAACTAGTGTGTTTCTATTCTGATTGCAGGGTAAAAAGAAAAATGTGTTAGTCATGGATAGTGGATGTTCTGTGCACATGACTGGAAACAAAGCCCTGTTATCAGAATATGAGGAAAAAGCTGGCCCAACTGTGTCTTATGGAGATGGCAACATTGGACAAACCTTGGGATATGGCAATATAATCATTGGAAATGTCATCATTGAAAATGTAGCTCTAGTGAAGGGACTAAAACACAACCTGTTGAGTATTAGTCAAATCACTGACAGAGGTTATCATGTCAACTTCTATTCCACACATTGTGAAGTAGTCAGCAAAGAAACAGGAAAGATAACACTGACTGGCTACAGGCATGGTAACATATATGAAGCCAACATTCAATCAAATACTGATGACTCCCCTACCTGTCTGATCAGTAAAGCTTCAGTAGATGAAAGTTGGAATTGGCACAAGAAGCTTTCTCATCTCAACTTCAGCAATATCAATGAGTTGGTTAAGAAAGATTTAGTGAGAGGATTACCAAAAGTGTTATATACTCCTGATGGACTCTGTGATGCATGTCAGAAAGCAAAACAAAGAAGGACATCATTCCAGAGTAAATCAGAATCCTCTATTGAAGAACCTTATCACATGCTTCATCTTGATCTATTTGGTCCAGTCAACATCATGACCATCAGTAAGAAAAGGTACACTCTTGTAATTGTTGATGAATATTCTAGATTCACCTGGGTGTATTTTCTGCACAGAAAAGATGAGACTCCTGAAGTTCTGTTGGATCATGTGAGAATGATTGAGACAACCACAAAGTACAAAGTCAAGATACTGAGAAGTGATAATGATACTGAATTTAAGAATTCAAAGATGGAAGAGTTCTGCAAATACAAAGGAATCATTCAACAATTCTCTGCTCCTGGCACACCTCAGCAAAATGGAGTAGTTGAAAGGAAAAATAGAACTCTTATTGAAGCTGGCAGAACTATGTTGGAAGAAGCAAAATTACCTACATATTTCTGGGCAGAAGAGTGTGGAGGAACCCCCCTTCTACAATAGATTATTACTGGGCAACAATAATTGTTGCCCAGTAATAATCTATTGTAGAAGGGGGGTTGAATACAATAGTATAAGATAATCGACTGTATATATCACAAATATGAAAGAAAGATAACAGCTTTATTAAATCTGATATAAAACTGTTACAAACTCTCTCAAGAAATTCTGATGTTCTTGAGAGCTGCTAGCTTACAAAAACTCTCTCAATAAATTCTATGATCTTAAGAGCTTCTATCTTGATTCGCTTCTCTTCTCTTCCGAATACATAAATCGAAACCAAGACTGTGTTTATATACTACACAGCTTCTCTATCAATTATAAGTCCTAATCAATTACAAAGATTGAAACCTATCTATAATTGATAGCTACATACTACAAACCAGGAACCGACAGAATAAACTTCCATGTTTAACTAGACTCCAAATATAACTCGAAGTAGGAATCCTGATCAGCTTCCAGTCCTGATGATCAATCCTGATCCCAGTCCTGATATGTATCTCAATCCTGATGACCATGTAATCCTGATGACGTCAGCAATCCTGATCAGTTGAGTCTAGCTCCTGACGATCATTGAATTCTGAACTAACAATCTCCCCCAATCTCATACTTTGTGAAATAAAGTATAGATTCCTAAGATTCAATGATGTCAAAAACATATATACAAAATGTACAGAATCTGCAGCAACAACTTATCTGTTTAAATTCTTTGATAGAACAGATTCATCTTCAAGAAGTTGGATAACAAATTTTCTTCTTTTTCTTCAAGAATTTGAATCAGTCTTTCCTTAAGATTTCTGAGTTCTTCATCTTCCTCATTAATCTGATAGATAGCTGCTCTGAGATTCAATATGTAGTTTCTCTGAAGACTATGCTCTTCAAGCAAAAGATAGGTAATTTCCTTCCCATCAGGATTGAGAGTAAGATGAGTCATTCCAAAATTTACTTCTTTAACAGCAGTACCCCTTTGCATTTCCACATCCTGACCTCTTTGACTTAAGTACATGGGAGTATAATTACCATTGAAATTACTGTTTCCATCCAGTCTTCTTCTTATTGTTGACAAAATCATGTCACTCCATTCTTTGCATATTTGATTCTTCGATCTCAAAAGATAATGAACATATTTCAGTTCCTGTGTAGTTTTCATCAGCAGATCTTGAATAGATAAAATCTTCACACTACCATCTTTCATGAAGTACAGAAGCTTTTCTTTCTTGTCAAAACCATCATGACAATCTATAACTATATCAACAACTATTAAATTGTTCAGGTTTTCAGAAGTTAAAGTACCTCCAATTTCAGTTAAGGAGTAAGGATCAACATATGACATATTTATATATTCAGCATCCCTGTGTCCAATACCTCCTCTTGAATTACTTGTTAATTGCTTCAGATTTGAAAACATCTTTAACCAGAGTGCTTTTGATCTAACCATCCCAGATAAATCAACAACACTTGAAGCGCTTGTAATAATTCCTCCAGACTGAAAATTGATAAGTGTATCACAACTTATTGTGCTAATATGTTTCCACTTCTTATCCTTTTCCTTTTCAAAGGCATAGATTCTTTCCAGTGAAGATTCTTGTCTACTTGGGTTCCTCCACACTCTTCTGTTTGAGAGTTTAAGCCTTTGTACATAGAGATTGAAATCTCTATTTGTTGATCTTGTAATTTCACTTCTTCTGGCTTCTTCTTCTTCATCTACTTCCTTGTTGTGAGAATCAACAACAGTAGATAAAATTATCAAGTCAATCTCTTGCAGAATTTCAGAATCATCAGGATCTTGAATATCATCAGGAACAACATCAGGATTAGATCTGTCAGGAACTACTAGAGTTTGAATAGGTTCAGGAATTTCTTCAATTCTTAACCCTCGAGACCTTGTATGTCTAGGTATTGTTTGAGTTGAAGAACCTCTTCTACTTCTTCTAGCTCCTCTCCTACCTCTGCCTCCTCTACCTCTAGCAGGAGCAGGGTTATTAAAGCTTTCCATCATTTCTCTCTGTTGTCTTAAGAATTCTTCATGTGAGAGATCAAGATATTCTTCACTTGCTGTAGAGAGTGCTTTTCTTGCAAATAATTGTTGAACTCTTTTATCAGTGTGATATAGAGTAACAATTCTGCCATCTTTTGTAGAAAACTTCTGGAATAAATTCGATGCATCTTCAGGATTATCAATAATCACATCTTCATCACCTTCAGGAATCGTAGAAAGAATATGTCCATGACCAGGTGTCAGGATTTGTTCTTCCGTCAGGATCTGAGATTGCACCAACGTTCTTACTGTCTTAACTCCAGAATCAGAAACATGAGTTGACTGCATTGTTTGACTTTGTGAAGTTTGAATTGTAGACTTCATAACAGCAGCATCAGAGGTTTCTCCTTGTATCACTTTGTCACTACCATCATCTCCAGTATCATCATGATTATTCCTTAATACTAGATCAGGTGTGCATTTTGTCTGACTAACCTTCTCCCCCTTTTTGACATCAGGATTTGACAATAAATTCAGAATTAAGGAAAGAGAGGCTTGAATGTCAGTTACCTTGGTATCCAGAGAATCAATCCTTCTGTTGATAGAGGTTTGTTCAGAAATAACAGATTTCACTTGAGATTCTACTACCCTTAGCTGAAAGGCAGTAGGCACCTTAGTAAAATTTTGAGAAATATCATTCCTCACCAACTCAGTTGAAGCCTTGATAGAATCAATCTCACTTTTTAGACTTTTGGATAACAGAGTTGTAGCCTTCATATGATTCTTCAAGTCTTGATTCTCTATAGATTTCACTGCATCATAGGCATGTTCCAAAGCAGAAGAATAACTTACAGATTCAGCAGATCTGTGCCATGAATTGTTCCATTCATTCTGTCTAAGTGCCTGAGCAGGATTAAAGGAAGGAATAGAAAAATCTTGTCTCTGATCTTTCCCAGTGGAAGCTTTGCCAGCCATATATGTACTTGATGAACCAAAATTAGTTCCAAGACTAATTTTGAGTGCTGTAGCAAGCTGTTCCTTCTCTTTTCGATTATCATCATCATCACTATCATCAGAGTCATCATCATCAGTACTATGAGTATCATCAGGATCAGGAATAGCTATACCTTTCATTTTATCCTGTGAATCTGTGATAGGATGATCCATTGGTCTTGAACGAAGTGGCTGTATCAGGATAGGTTCAACATCAGGAGCACCACTAGCGTCATGATGAACACCGTCAGGATTTGATATGCTTGCATCAGTATTTGCTACCAATGGTTCTTGTGGAGCTTGAGGTTCAGAAGCTTCTTCAACACTTTGAGTCAAAGGTTCTTGTGTGCTTCCCTCATTGACAATGTCCTCGATCAATCTTTGAACTGCATCTGCACCAGAAATCCCTTGAGCATTGTCAGGAAATTTCTCAGAAACTGTAGCTTGGCCTGCATCTTCACTTTGAGAAGATGGTTCTTGTGTAGCTGGAATGTCGATGTCTGCATTCTCCCTTTGAGAAAATGGTTCTTGTGGGACCATTCCACGAGCTAAGCCTTCACCCAAACTTTGATTGAGTGGTTCTTGTGTGGCTGGATCATCAGAAAGAGCTGCTGAACCACTTTGAGGTTCAGGTTCTTGTGGGCTTGATCCTTTCAGTTTCTTCTGTCTCTGATAGACTAACTCTTCTGCCTTCCTTAGCTTTTCCATTGGATGTTTTATCCCAAGATTGGAAGCAGCAGCACCATACTTCTCCCATGAAATATCAACATGTCTTTTTGTTGGAGAGTCCTGTGCTGGAGAGTCTGAAATATTAACCACTTGACTTGGTGCAGTATCAGGAATACTAACATCAGGATTTGCTTGAGCAGTTGAAACTGATTGCTCATTCAGAATAGAAGTGTCCTGTACATCAGTATCCTGCTTCTTTTCTAAAGGAATATGATACCTGCTTTTTGATAACTTCCTTTTCTTCTGTGGTGTAGACAATGGAACCACAGCTGCAGTAGCAGTATCAGCAACTTCCTTATTCACATTCATCACAGAGGATATAGGTAAATCATCCTCTGAGTCAGTCTCATCCCTGAGCACTAACTTTCTTTTAACAGAAACAGCCTCACCTCTCTTTGCAGCTTTCTTCACCAGGACCCCTTGTACACCCCCTTGTAACTTCTTTTTAGTGATAGGTGTAGAGGTAAAGTCCTTTGAACCTGATTGCCTTCCTGACACATCAGTTCTAGCTGACTTCTTTGCTTTTACAACTAAAGTCTTTTGAGAGACATTAGAGGTGGCAGTTGACTGTTTAGACTGTTTAGGATGAATGCTTGGGTTAGGAACAAGGTGTGATTGGCCTTGCCCCATAGCATTAGAAATTAAACCATAACGAGTAGGCATTTTCCTATGCAAGAAAAACCTAACCTCATCAGGAATAAAAGCATTTCCTATGAAACCATTTGCCTTATCAGGATTGAAAAACGCAAAAATTTTAATATGAAGTAAAATAAAATTTTATTTATGAAAACAAAATTTATTTTGACAATCCTGATAAATGCTGTTTTTTTTATTTTAAAAAAATGATTACAGAACAAATAGCATAATACCCATGTAACCATTCTTACCAAATACCGAGGCAAAGTAATTATGAGAAACTGAACAGTCGCCTCGATAAACAAAAATGACCTGCATCCTCAACACACATTCTCTATAAAATAGAACTGTTAAGCATGATCATCATATATCTATTAAAACACAAACCCTCTCCAGAGAAAAACTTACGAAACCTTTCACCTTCTTTGTTTTTCAATGGATGCCAACCATCAAAACAACATTCCTGAAGAAGAGCTTGACTTGATTTGGCAAGAGATGGATGAGGCTCTTGCTGAGATGGAGCCACAACCAGTTCCTGACCCTCAGGAACATGAAGCGTTTATTAACGCAATGGCCGATGTGTTGTTGCACAATTTCCAGCAGGCCAATCCTGACTAGAATCCGCTTGATAACCTCATCTATGAAGAGGATGAGGATAATGAAGAGGATGAGGATGAAGATGTTGAAGAGCTCGTCCGAGAGCTTGAGAAAAGAAAGAAGAGAATTCGTGATGCTTGTATGTCATGCAAGTTGGAGGCACGGAAGCGTCCCGGTGGTCACGGTGACGATCCGCCTTCAAGTAAATCAGCTCCTCTTCTTGTCTCTTAAGGATGGAACAAAAGAAGCCTAGATGGATCAAAGCCTGGTTATGATCCATCAGGAGTGTTCATGCTTATTTGCAGGGCACGTATTCCTAAGTAGAAAAGTAGACTAGGAAAAGAATATGTAATTTCCATTTTAAGTCAACACAGCATGCTACACTCAAAATCTGACATTGATAAACAGACATGGTGTTACTCCTTATCAGTCACTCAAGGAAAAGAAACCAAGTCTGAAGCATCTGCATGTGTTTGGCTGTAAATGTTTTGTTCTCAGAACTCATCCTGAACAACTAGGGAAATTTGAAACAAAGGCTGATGAAGGAATTTTCATAGGCTATCCTGCATCAAGAGCCTTCAGAGTTTTTAATTTGAGGACAAGGACTGTCATGGAGTCAATACATGTATCTTTTGATGACAAGAAGATAGCTGGAATCAGTGAAGACTCTCATGATAGATTGATTTTTGAAAATGAAGCTACCAAGGAACCTGAAGAAAGTGAATCAGATCCTGTCCATACATCAGATCCTGATGGGTCACCAAATCCTGATGACACACCAGATGCTGATGGTGCAAATACTGATGATGCAATCAATAGTAATACTTCTAGTAGTGCTAATGTTGAGGGGGAGCAACATCATTCTACTACAAGTTCAGAGTCAACACAATCATCAGGACAGAATTATTCAGATACTGATTCTAGTGATGATCCTGATAACTTATCAGGAGGAAATAACAATAATTCAGGGGGAGCTTCAAGACAAGCAAGTTCTTCAAATCAAGATAACACCAATCCAGGGAGAGCATCTACGTCAAGAAACAATTTACCACCAGCAAGGAAATGGACTGCAAGTCATACTCCTGATTTGATCATTGGGGATCCTGATGCAGGTGTTCAAACAAGAAGTGCAACTCAGAATGAATGTTTATACAATAACTTTCTATCCAAGGAGGAGCCAAAGAAAGTTGAAGATGCACTTAAAGATACTGATTGGGTTACTGCAATGCAAGAGGAACTGAATGAATTTGAAAGAAATGAAGTCTGGAAACTGGTACCAAGACCAAAGAATAGATCAATTGTTGGTACAAAGTGGATTTTCAAGAACAAGACTGATTCTGATGGAGTAATAATCAGAAACAAAGCAAGACTAGTTGCAAAGGGGTATTCTCAACAAGAGGGAATTGATTATGATGAAACGTTTTCTCCTGTTGCAAGATTAGAAGCCATCAGGATATTTCTTGCTTATGCAGCACATAAGAAATTCAAGGTTTTCCAGATGGATGTTAAAAGTGCTTTCTTAAATGGAGAACTGGAGGAAGAAGTCTATGTTGAGCAACCTCCTGGTTTCACTGATCCTAACTATCCAGATCATGTCTACAGATTGGATAAGGCACTTTATGGACTAAAGCAAGCTCCAAGAGCATGGTATGAAACTTTAGCTCTATTTTTACTGGAAAGTGGATTCAAAAGAGGTGCTATTGATAAAACTCTATTTTATTTGAATCACGGTAAGGACTTGTTGTTAGTTCAGATTTATGTTGATGATATCATTTTTGTGTCAACAAACAATAAGCTTTGTGAAAAGTTTTCCAAGCTTATGCAGTCAAGATATCAAATGAGCATGATGGGAGAAATGAGTTACTTTCTTGGTCTTCAAGTTAAACAGACTGATGAAGGGATTTTTATCAATCAGTCTAAATATACAAGGAATTTATTGACAAGGTTTAACATGCAAGATAGTTCTCTTGCTACAACTCCCATAGCTACAGCTACCAAACTTGATCCTGATCAAGGTGCTGAGGTAGATGTAACTCGCTACAGAGAGGAAATCCTGATAACTGTCAAATCCTGATGGTTATTCAGAAAGGTATGTTTTCTTTGATCAAATCCTGATAGGATGCAATCCTGACAGGAAGTCATCTGGTCAATCCTGATGTACAGGTCAGTATTTTCATTACTAAATTTGTGCCTAATTTTTTGTCAGTATCTGCTGATGGACGGTTGAGTTTTAGTAGGACAGCTGTATGCGCGTGTGTGTTGCACTATTATAGATATATCTATACATACACATAAAAAGCGGTGCAGTTTTATTTAATGACACACGTAATCTGTCCACTAATTATTTATGCACAAATCATATTTTGCCACCTGTTATTGAGAGTAATATTTTGTTTTAACAAAATCCTTTTCATTGTTCTACATCTTTCATTACTCTCTCATCATCAGTTTTTCGTTTTCTATCTCTCTCTGTGCTCTCATACCCTAATTGCTTCAAATCTTAATTCTCAAGTTTTCAAAAGCATTAAAATGGCGTCTTCATCATTCATGAACAAACAAACAGTAATTCGTGATATTACTTTTGCCACTAATAACTTTGTAGCCATACTAGACCATCAGGAATTGCCTACTGAGTTCCATATAATT
Source organism: Heracleum sosnowskyi (assembly GCA_030848705.1). Classification (NCBI taxonomy): domain Eukaryota; kingdom Viridiplantae; phylum Streptophyta; class Magnoliopsida; order Apiales; family Apiaceae; genus Heracleum; species Heracleum sosnowskyi. The sequence goes on from CM061244.1 coordinate 47,695,901, forward strand.
CAAGATTTTCTTACTTCAAGCCCATTGAAGTATGCTTTAACAGAGCCTGCGAGTGTTTCTTTTAAGTCTGTAATGCAGGTTTGGAACACAGTTGTTTTTGGTCAAAGTACTACAGGAACCATTCTGATGCAGTTCGAATCAAATGGAGTAACTCATCATGTCACCCCTGCTGTTATTGAAGAGGCGTTGCATTTGCCTATTCTGGGTGATAATGTTCCTAGTGTGATTTCAGACTCTACTGTATTTGAGTTTGTCACAAAACTTGGCTACAATGGTGAAGTAAAGAGATATGGCAATCTCTTTAGGACAAAGCTTAAGAAGGAATGGAATTTCTTCTTTGATACGATCAGTCGCTGTTTCCTGAACAAGACATCAAATTTTGATGCTCTTCCATCAGGATCTCTCAAAATTGGGTACTCTCTTATCCATTCTACAGTGTTTGATTATTGGTCTTTTATCGTAAAAGCTTGAAGTGATAGGAAATCAGATAAGTTGGGTTATGTCTGTTTTCTTAGATTTTTACAGTTGATATTTAATCACTTATGTCCTAATGTTGTTTTTGAGAATGATGTAATTCTACCTATCTGTAGAATTACTGAGAATAATATTAAGTCCTTAGTCAATAGTGATAAGGCAAATGGTTTCATAGGATGAGGTTAGGTTTTTCTTGCATAGGAAAATGCCTACTCGTTATGGTTTAATTTCTAATGCTATGGGGCAAGGCCAATCACACCTTGTTCCTAACCCAAGCATTCATCCTAAACAGTCTAAACAGTCAACTGCCACCTCTAATGTCTCTCAAAAGACTTTAGTTGTAAAAGCAAAGAAGTCAGCTAGAACTGATGTGTCAGGAAGGCAATCAGGTTCAAAGGACTTTACCTCTACACCTATCACTAAAAAGAAGTTACAAGGGGGTGTACAAGGGGTCCTGGTGAAGAAAGCTGCAAAGAGAGGTGAGGCTGTTTCTGTTAAAAGAAAGTTAGTGCTCAGGGATGAGACTGACTCAGAGGATGATTTACCTATATCCTCTGTGATGAATGTGAATAAGGAAGTTGCTGATACTGCTACTGCAGCTGTGGTTCCATTGTCTACACCACAGAAGAAAAGGAAGTTATCAAAAAGCAGGTATCATATTCCTTTAGAAAAGAAGCAGGATACTGATGTACAGGACACTTCTATTCTGAATGAGCAATCAGTTTCAACTGCTCAAGCAAATCCTGATGTTAGTATTCCTGATACTGCACCAAGTCAAGTGGTTAATATTTCAGACTCTCCAGCACAGGACTCTCCAACAAAAAGACATGTTGATATTTCATGGGAGAAGTATGGTGCTGCTGCTTCCAATCTTGGGATAAAACATCCAATGGAAAAGCTAAGGAAGGCAGAAGAGTTAGTCTATCAGAGACAGAAGAAACTGAAAGGATCAAGCCCACAAGAACCTGAACCTCAAAGTGGTTCAGCAGCTCTTTCTGATGATCCAGCCACACAAGAACCACTCAATCAAAGTTTGGGTGAAGGCTTAGCTCGTGGAATGGTCCCACAAGAACCATTTTCTCAAAGGGAGAATGCAGACATCGACATTCCAGCTACACAAGAACCATCTTCTCAAAGTGAAGATGCAGGCCAAGCTACAGTTTCTGAGAAATTTCCTGACAATGCTCAAGGGATTTCTGGTGCAGATGCAGTTCAAAGATTGGTCGAGGACACTGTCAATGAGGGAAGCACACAAGAACCTTTGACTCAAAGTGTTGAAGAAGCTTCTGAACCTCAAGATCCACAAGAACCATTGGTAGCAAATACTGATGCAAGCATATCAAATCCTGACGGTGTTCATCATGACGCTAGTGGTGCTCCTGATGTTGAACCTATCCTGATACAGTCACTTCATTCAAGACCAATGGATCATCCTATCACAGATTCACAGGATAAAATGAAAGGTATAGCTATTCCTGATCCTGATGATACTCATAGTACTGATGATGATGACTCTGATGATAGTGATGATGATGATAATCGAAAAGAGAAGGAACAGCTTGCTACAGCACTCAAAATTAGTCTTGGAACTAATTTTGGTTCATCAAGTACATATATGGCTGGCAAAGCTTCCACTGGGAAAGATCAGAGACAAGATTTTTCTATTCCTTCCTTTAATCCTGCTTAGGCACTTAGACATAATGAATGGAACAATTCATGGCACAGATCTGCTGAATCTGTAAGTTATTCTTCTGCTTTGGAACATGCCTATGATGCAGTGAAATCTATAGAGAATCAAGACTTGAAGAATCATCTGAAGGCTACAACTCTGTTATCCAAAAGTCTAAAAAGTGAGATTGATTCTATCAAGGCCTCAACTGAGTTGGTGAGGAATGATATTTCTCAAAATTTTACAAAGGTGCCTACTGCCTTTCAGCTAAGGGTAGTAGAATCTCAAGTGAAATCTGTTATTTCTGAACAAACCTCTATCAACAGAAGGATTGATTCTCTGGATACCAAGGTAACTGACATTCAAGCCTCTCTTTCCTTAATTCTGAATTTATTGTCAAATCTTGATGTCAAAAAGGGGGAGAAGGTTAGTCAGACAAAATGCACACCTGATCTAGTATTAAGGAATAATCATGATGATACTGGAGATGATGGTAGTGACAAAGTGATACAAGGAGAAACCTCTGATGCTGCTGTTATGAAGTCTACAATTCAAACTTCACAAAGTCAAACAACGCAGTCAACTCATGTTTCTGATTCTGGAGTTAAGACAGTAAGAACGTTGGTGCAATCTCAGATCCTGACGGAAGAACAAATCCTGACACCAGGTCATGGACATATTCTTTCTACAATTCCTGAAGGTGATGAAGATGTGATTATTGATAATCCTGAAGATGCATCGAATTTATTCCAGAAGTTTTCTACAAAAGATGGCAGAATTGTTACTCTATATCACACTGATAAAAGAGTTCAACAATTATTTGCAAGAAAAGCACTCTCTACAGCAAGTGAAGAATATCCTGATCTCTCACATGAAGAATTCTTAAGACAACAGAGAGAAATGATGGAAAGCTTTAATAACCCTGCTCCTGCTAGAGGTAGAGGAGGCAGAGGTAGGAGAGGAGCTAGAAGAAGTAGAAGAGGTTCTTCAACTCAAACAATACCTAGACAGACAAGGTCTCGAGGGTTAAGAATTGAAGAAATTCCTGAACCTATTCAAACTCTAGTAGTTCCTGACAGATCTACTTTTGGTGATGATGGAAATATTGAAGAAGAACCTGAATTGAGAAGAAAATCAAGAAAATCAACTCTCTTCAATACAAATCAAATTGAAGAATCTAATCCTGATGTTGTTCCTGATGATATTCAAGATCCTGATGATTCTGAAATTCTGCAAGAGATTGACTTGATAATTTTATCTACTGTTATTGATTCTCACAACAAGGAAGTAGATGAAGAAGAAGAAGCCAGAAGAAGTGAAATTACAAGATCAACAAATAGATATTTCAATCTCTATGTACAAAGGCTTAAACTCTCAAACAGAAGAGTGTGGAGGAACCCAAGCAGACAAGAATCTTCACTGGAAAGAAGCTATGCCTTTGAAAAGGAAAAGGATAAGAAGTGGAAACATATTAGCACAATAAGTTGTGATACACTTATCAATTTTCAGTCTGGAGGAATTATTACAAGCGCTTCAAGTGTTGTTGATTTATCTGGGATGGTTAGATCAAAAGCACTCTGGTTAAAGATGTTTTCAAATCTGAAGCAATTAACAAGTAATTCAAGAGGAGGTATTGGACACAGGGATGCTGAATATATAAATATGTCATACGTTGATCCTTACTCCTTAACTGAAATTGGAGGTACTTTAACTTCTGAAAACCTGAACAATTTAATAGCTGTTGATATAGTTATAGATTGTCATGATGGTTTTGACAAGAAAGAAAAGCTTCTGTACTTCATGAAAGATGGTAGTGTGAAGATTTTATCTATTCAAGATCTGCTGATGAAAACTACACAGGAACTGAAATATGTTCATTATCTTTTGAGATCGAAGAATCAAATATGCAAAGAATGGAGTGACATGATTTTGTCAACAATAAGAAGAAGACTGGATGGAAACAGTAATTTCAATGGTAATTATACTCCCATGTACTTAAGTCAAAGAGGTCAGGATGTGGAAATGCAAAGGGGTACTGCTGTTAAAGAAGTAAATTTTCGCATGACTCATCTTACTCTCAATCCTAATGGGAAGGAAATTACTTATCTTTTGCTTGAAGAGCATAGTCTTCAGAGAAACTCCATATTGAATCTCAGAGCAGCTATCTATCAGATTAATGAGGAAGATGAAGAACTCAGAAATCTTAAGGAAAGACTGATTCAAATTCTTGAAGTAAAAGAAGAAAATTTGTTATCCAACTTCTTGAAGATGAATCTGTTCTATCAAAGAATTTAAACAGATAAGTCGTTGCTGCAGATTCTGTACATTTTGTATATATGTTTTTGACATCATTGAATCTTAGGAATCTATACTTTATTTCACAAAGTATGAGATTGGGGGAGATTGTTAGTTCAGAATTCAATGATCGTCAGGAGCTAGACTCAACTGATCAGGATTGCTGACGTCATCAGGATTACATGGTCGTCAGGATTGAGATACATATCAGGACTGGGATCAGGATTGATCATCAGGACTGGAAGCTGATCAGGATTCCTACTTCGAGTTATATTTGGAGTCTAGTTAAACATGGAAGTTTATTCTGTCGGTTCCTGGTTTGTAGTATGTAGCTATCAATTATAGATAGGTTTCAATCTTTGTAATTGATTAGGACTTATCATTGATAGAGAAGCTGTGTAGTATATAAACACAGTCTTGGTTTCGATTTATGTATTCGGAAGAGAAGAGAAGCGAATCAAGATAGAAGCTCTTAAGATCATAGAATTTCTTGAGATAGTTTTTGTAAGCTAGCAGCTCTCAAGAACATCAGAATTTCTTGAGAGAGTTTGTAACAGTTTTATATCAGATTTAATAAAGCTGTTATCTTTCTTTCATATTTGTGATATATACATTAAGAAGTCGATTATCTTATACTATTGTATTCAACCCCCCTTCTACAATAGATTATTACTGGGCAACAAGGATCTGACTCAACTATTCTTGATTTCCTTCTAGAGACCTCCATAGCTTTTCCTTTTGATTTAGCCTCTACATTCAAGGCAATGGTCTTTGCCTTGCTGCTTTTCTTATTCTTTCTCTGTTGAACTTCAAGATCATGAGTTCTTAGCATTCCATAGACTTCATCAAGAGACACAGTGTTTAGATCATACTGATGTCTAATGATAGAAGTTTGAGTATCCCATTCTTCTGGTAAAGTGACAAGGCTGTCGCGTGCCTATCAAATTATAATATCTAACTAATCCTTCTAACTGTGTAGCAGGGTAAGTCAGATTCGATCCCACAGAGACAAACGTATCAATCACTAGTTGTTTCTGATTTAATTCGGCTAAGCAAGTATCACAATAAATATTGAGAATTTATTAAACTAATCTTATACTAAAGCGAATTGTGTTTATATTAAATCAAATATTAAAAACATCCAGAATTAAGTATCCCCACTAGCATGAATTAATGCAATCGTGAATTCCCTCCCCAATTAATCAGATAAACTACTCAAAAGGAAAGATGCGCCCTATAAATACCAAAAACCCCTCTCAGGTATTAATGGCTTCTCTTAAAATACAATCAAACCTATTCTCATGGTATCTTGTAATTTAGAGACATTAATCACGGCACCCTAATTTCCTAACAATCCATTCTACCTATTCTCATGGAGAATTTCATGTTCTTTTTGGATAAATCACAACCATCTAATTCCAACTCTCGTTGATAATTGGATATTGGTTCAAACAACACATAATCACGTCTGATTTGCAATTGTTAATTTAAACAACTCAATAAGCAAGAGCAATTAAACAATTAAATTGGGGGAATTGGGAAATTCACACATCAATCATAACTAGGGTTCAACTTAACCCTAGATTAATAATCTACTCACTCATAATTGAATTAACTAAACAAGAGATATATGAATTGTAAGATGAACACATAATTATAAGGAATAGAGATGAACCTTTAATCTTCTATCTTCAAGGAAAATAAAAGTTCTCAGAAAAATCTCCCCAAAAGAAAGTGTTTACAAAGTTGTGTGTATCGTAAAATTCTTCTCCTAAAAAACCTGGTCCTTCTTCTCTATGCTAAAAGTATTTTGATGATTTAATTAATTATACCAATAAGTCTTCTAAGCCGAGTAGGATTCTCTACTAAAATTCGCAGTTGTCTGATCTCTGCAGTTTCTGGGCTTCTCCAGTTGGATTTTGCTTACTGGACCATCTCAGAATTAAAGAGAATTCCACAAGCTTCGCGTGGGCTGTAAGATCATCGAAAACGGACTTCTGAAACTCAAGATACGGCCCAAACAATGTAAGGAACCCGCGTAGCCCAATAATTCCGAATTTTCTTCTAATTAAGCTCCAAATAACCCTTTTTATTCAAATCCTTCCAAATTTAGAACTTCCTTATATCCTACAATAAAACACCAAAATCTATCAAATAAATATCCAAATCAATGCAAAACACAATAAATATGAGAATAAAGTCATCTAAAATATATATAAAAATATATTCTATCATAAAGCTCTTAGAAACTTGGTATTTGAGTCTTCAGAAACATATTCCTTGCCAACTAAAGATAGATTGTTCAGGAGAGTCAGAAATATGTCATATAAATCAGTCAGGCTCTCATCAGGTCTAGCATCGAATTGTTCATATTCTTGATTCAAAAGAGCCCTTCTGTTTTTCTTGACAGACGTAGATCCCTGGAATTGAGTTTCCAAAGTATCCCATATTTCTTTTGCAGATTTGCATGCAATTACTCTATTGGACATGACAACATCAAGACTATTATGCAGGATGTTCTTTATCTTTGCCTCCCTGAGTACATGAGCTGTTTCTTCTGGAGTCCATTCACTCTTAGCCTTGACCACATAGTGTTCTGGTACAGTTTCTGTTCGTTCTACGATCCTGGTAGGAATATATGGTCCATCACGAATCCTGTCCAAATAATCAGGATCCATAGCCTCCATGTACATCAACATCTTTACCTTCCATGTTGGATATTCTGATTTCTTCAGAATGGGAATTTTCATGCTTTCATACTTGGTTGTCGACATCTTAGATCGTATCTGATTCAAATTTAAATCAGTCTGCTCTGATACCAATTGAAATATATCATAGCACACCACACATGCAAACTTAACCATGTAATAGCTCTTAGATGTCATATAATGCAATTCCTCAACTTTACACACCAACACAACTATTCAAGTACGCGCACATAGTCTAAAAAGACTAAAATATATCATGAATAACATCAAAGTCTCAATCAACAAGATAATAGCATGCTTTGGATAGAAAATAAACTCACAATCACTCAAATCACACAAGTGTTTAGGTGCAACTGTATCACTCAAATTCAATCAAATGCACATGTGCTACCATAAGCTTGCTTGTCCACCAAAATCTCTAGACTTCGTGCTCGTATAAATCAAAAGGTCTTTGTCAAGGGTTGTAACGAGGCTTAGGTGAGGGGTAGGAAAATGAAAAGGCTGCAGTTGGCTAAACTTGACAACTAATAGAGCATAATGTTCATATACACTTGAAGCACTCAACATGAAACTATCTCGAGATATCATCTCACATAAAAATATAAAACCCGTAAATTTCACATTGTAAGAACCAATGAACATACACTCACTTTTATTTCTTTCTTTCTTTCCATAGAGTGATCTTCTTCTTTTTTCACTTTTTTTTCAATTTCCCCATTTTTTTTTCTTTTTTTTTTCTTTTCTTTTTGACCTTGGTGATTTTATTTGAAATATCACCGACAAGAAGTAGCCAAACCAATTCAAATCCCACCAAAATTCACACATTAACAAAGATATCCCCACACTTAATATTTTACCAATCTCAAGTATATATCACAATGCTCTACTAGTCAATCAAGACAAGAAAAAATAAATAAGCTCAAGATTTAGATGGTGATATACAAAGAAAAAGGATATAGGCTCAAGGGGGCTCACTAAGGATTATCTTTAAGGGTACTGTTTGGGACAATACGGTTAATCCTAGTGCCTTTATCATTCTTACACAATACACGATATCAATATACGCACGACCTGGTTTAAAGAAAGTTCTAGAGCAACATGCACAATGACGAATAACTCACCACAAAAAAAATATAGATTGATAAAAAGATGTATCAATCGCAAATTAAGGCTCAAGATCTCACAAGTGATAGCATGCTAAACTCATCAAAATTGACAATGACGTACATTCAAGTTTTGAAATTTTCGCAAGCACATACAAGACATCATCATGCATAAGGTATTTTACGCCAAGGAAACAAATACATGACACTCGCAAAATAAAAGTCTACATGGTGTGTACTTATCCTTATTAACATGCTTTTTTGACAAGGCAATCAATTTTTTAATTTTCTAATTTTTTTTTTAACTATCCTAAAAAAAATCTAACAAATTAAAAAGAAAAAAAAACCTAATTTTTTTTTATTTTTAATGTTGGAAACCCCTCCCCACACTTAAGCGGTTCATTGTCCCCAATGAATAATAATAATAAATATACACTAACAAGATTCTAAAAAAAATACAAAAATAAAAATAAATAAATAAAATATATACAAAGAAAGGTTCAAAGTACTCCCCTTATGTCCTTAAATGAAGTGCCCGTTGAGTATTATTATTGAAGCTTGCTCATCCCTTTTAGTAATATGCTGAAATTACATCTCCAAATTTTGCTTATTAATTAGACAAATCAACTTCTAACACCAAAAACAAGTTGGTAGAGTGGCTAATGTCTTTGTGTTGCATTCTATAGGTCAGGGGTTCAACTCCCCACTCCACCATTTCCCCTTAAAAGTTTTGCAAAGAACAGCCCTCAACATCTGACCAGTTGGATGAGGTGGCGGTTTACATATGACATGGCGCCAAGTGGTTCTGACAGCAGGCTCGGAATCAGGCTTTGTTGATCTGGGCTTGGCCAGGTGACTGGGCTCAATTAAATCAGGCCTATTACCATGACCTCAAACTGAAGTTCAACAAACTTACTTCAAGGAAGTGGCACAGCAGAAGTGTTGGACGAGATGGGCTTAGAATGAACAATGAGATGGGCCTGGGCTTGGAATTGGGTTAGTCAAGGAACAGGCTGAACTGAAATAAAACTCTGCCACGGGAAAGCCACGCGCGTGAGCGGGAGTAGCACTCAGCATCAGGGAATTTAAGCGCTGGTTTGAGAAATTAATGCCGTGGTATTCAAGCCCTGTTGTCTTTCAGAGAAATTAAACTCCGGTATTCCCCAACAATACACCAGTATAACCTCTTTTTTTTTTCTTTTTTTTTTTTTGACTTCGTTTTTTTTTTACACATACACGAATTACATCCACAATCATGGGTTGCCTCCCAAGAAGCGCTTTTCTTTAATGTCTTTGGCTAGACATTCTTATCAATCATTTCGATGAAGGGGTAGAAAGCGGAATCTCCACTTTCTCATTGATTGGCTCACCAACTCTGTAATGTTTGACTCTTTGCCCATTCACATTAAATGATCCTCCATGAGTATCCAACAATTCAACTGCACCATATGGAAAAACCTTTTGTATCTTGAACGGACCCGACCACCTAGAACGCAATTTTACGGGAAAAAGTCTTAACCTCGAATTGAACAGAAGAACTAACTCCCCTTCCTTGAATTCTCTTCGTAACAGCCCTTTGTCATGCCACTTCTTTGTTTTCTCCTTGTAAAGCTTAGAACTTTCATAAGCCTCAAAACGAAGCTCATCAGGCTCATTAAGTTGTAGAAGTCTCTTCTCACCCGCTGCTAACATATCAAAATTTAGACCCTTGATAGCCCAAAATGCACGGTGCTCTAACTCTACGGGAAGATGACATGCTTTTCCATAAACCAATCTATACGGAGTTGTCCCAATAGGTGTCTTAAACGCAGTTCTATAAGCCCAAAGTGCATCATCAAGCTTCATAGACCAATCCTTCCTTGATTTTGCAACTGTCTTCTCCAAGATATTCTTTATTTCACGGTTAGAGATCTCCACTTGACCACTGGTTTGGGGGTGATAAGAAAGTCCCACCTTATGATAAACTCCATATTTCTTCAACATAGCTTCAAATCGATTTTCGAGAAAATGCTTTCCTCCATCACTAATCAAAATCCTCGGCACTCCAAATCTAGGAAAAATCGTCTTCTTAAAGAACTTGCTCACAACACGAGCATCATTAGTGGGTGATGAAATGGCTTCAACCCATTTTGAGACGTAGTCCACAGCTACCAAGATATATCTGTTCTTAAAAGATGGAGGGAAAGGTCCCATGAAATCTACTCCCCACACATCGAAAAGCTCCACTTCAAGAATGCTATTTAGAGGCATCTCATTACGTCTTGAAATATTCCCCGTTCTTTGGCAACGATCACAAGAATGAACATATTGGTAGACATCTTTAAAGAGAGTTGGCCAATAAAAACCGCACTGAAGAATCTTTGCAGCAGTTTTCGTAGTACTTGCATGACCACCACTTGGCAAATCGTGACAATGTGAGATTATAGAGGAAATCTCATAATACGGAACACATCTTCTAATGACTCCATCAGCACAGGATTTATAGAGAAACGGATCATCCCAAAAGTGCTTCCTCACATCATAGAAAAATTTCTTCTTTTGCTGCGATGAGTAACCATGAGGAACAGTTCCACTAGCTAAGAAATTAGCTATGTCAGCATACCAAGGAACCTCTAGACTTGCAAGATAAAGTAGATGATCGTCAGGAAAAGAATCATCAATCGGAGTAGATTTATCATCATCCTTATCAAGAGTAAGGCGTGAAAGATGATCAGCAACCACGTTCTCAGCCCCTTTCTTATCCTTAATCTCTAAGTCAAATTCTTGAAGAAGCAAAATCCAACGAATCAAACGAGGTTTAGCATCCTTCTTACTCATCAAGTATCTCAAAGCTGCATGATCCGTGTGAACAATAACTTTCGAACCAACGAGATAGGATCGAAATTTTTCCATAGAATACACCACTGCTAGCAATTCTTTCTCCGTTGTTGCATAATTAATTTGAGCTCCATCCAAGGTCTTGCTTGTATAGTATATAGCATGCAGCTTTCCATCTTTCCTTTGGCCTAGGACTACACCAATAGCTTGATCACTAGCATCACACATGATCTCAAATGGCAGACTCCAATCCGGTGGTTGTATAATTGGGGCAGAAACAAGAGCTTTCTTTAACGTTTCAAAAGCCTCAACACAAGCATCAGTGAACACAAAAGGTACCTCCTTACCCAAAAGCTCAGTAAGAGGTCGAGCAATCTTCGAAAAATCTTTTATGAAACGGCGATAGAATCCAGCATGACCAAGAAAACTTCTTATCCCCTTGACTGAAGTAGGGTGTGGTAAGCGCTCAACAACTTCGACCTTGGCTCTATCAACTTCAATGCCTCTTTTTGACACAACATGACCCAAAACAACTCCCTCTTGTACCATAAAGTGACATTTTTCCCAATTGAGAATTAAATTAACTTCTTGACATCTATGAAGTACCTTCTCCAAGTTATGTAAACATGCATGAAAAGAAGTTCCACCAACTGAGAAGTCATCCATAAAAACCTCCATAATGTCTTCAATGAAATCTGAGAAAATTGCCATCATACATCGCTGAAATGTGGGAGGAGCACAACATAATCCAAATGGCATTCTGCGGTATGCAAATGTACCATAGGGACATGTAAAAGTCGTCTTTTCTTGATCATTCGGATGGATAGGAATCTGGAAAAATCCTGAATATCCATCTAAGAAGCAGAAGTAAGAATGTTTCGCCAATCTTTCAAGCATTTGATCAATAAAAGGGAGAGGAAAATGATCTTTCCTTGTGGCCTTATTCAATTTCCGATAATCAATGCACATGCGCCACCCTGTTACAGTTCTAGTAGAGATTGACTCACCCTTATCATTCTTCACCATGGTCATTCCTCCTTTCTTTGGAACAACATGCACAGGACTAACCCACTTGCTGTCAGAGATAGGATAGATTATGCCTGCATCAAGAAGTTTTAAAACCTCCTTTTTGACCACCTCCATCATATTAGGATTGAGTCTCCGTTGAGGCTCAATAGAAGAAGCCTGCTCATCTTCCAAAATAATCTTATGCATGCAGAATGATGGATTAATGCCCTTAATATCATCAATGGAATACCCAATAACATTTTTATATTTTCTCAAGACCGTGAGCAATTGCTCAATTTGAATGTCATCAAGCTCAGAATTAACAATGATAGGATATGTTTCATTAGGGCCCATAAACACATATTTCAAAGATGCAGGTAGTGGTTTCAGTTCTACCTTAGGAGGCGTGGAACTCTCCTTAACTTTTTCATGCTGTAGCACATTAGAATGTTCATGCTTATATGTAGGTGCTGCATCCAAAAGCTTCTCGTAACCTTGACACTCTCCATTTTCTTCATCAACGTTACCCTCAAGAACAGCTTGAAGCGGATCCTCAGATAGTAGAATTTTGGCTTTCATGTCGATCACTTCCTCTAGTGCATCCACCCTATTCACAAACTCATCCGTAGAAGGATGTCCCATTGTACTTTGCAGCTTGAATTCCATCTTCTCTTCGCCTACTTCAAAAGAAATTCTTCCATTTTTCATGTCAATGATAGCTCCAGCTGTTGCTAAGAAAGGCCTCCCAAGAATGATAGGAATATTTGCATCTTCTTCCATTTCCATGACAACAAAATCACATGGAATATAAAACTTTCCTACCTTAAGGGGCACATCTTCAAGAATTCCCAATGGAAACTTCACACTTCTGTCTGCCAGTTGTAAAGAGATACGTGTGGGTTTCAGTTCACCCATCTGAAGTTTTTTACAAATCGACAAAGGCATCAAACCGACACTTGCTCCAAGATCACACAAAGCTCTTTTAATTTCGACATCCCCAAGCTGAACAGGAATTGAGTAGCTACCTGGGTCCGCTAACTTCTTTGGAAGATCATTTTGCAAGATGGCACTGCACTCTGCCGTTAATGAGATGGTAGAGCTTTCTTCAATTTTTCTCTTTCTTGACAAAATATCTTTCAGGAATTTTGCATAAGATGGGTAAGTAGGCTGTCGCGTGCCTATCAAATTATAATATCTAACTAATCCTTCTAACTGTGTAGAAGGGTAAGTCAGATTCGATCCCACAGAGACAAGCGTATCAATCACTAGTTGTTTCTGATTTAATTCGGCTAAGCAAGTATCACAATAAATATTGAGAATTTATTAAACTAATCTTATACTAAAGCGAATTGTGTTTATATTAAATCAAATATTAAAAACATCCAGAATTAAGTATCCCCACTAGCATGAATTAATGCAATCGTGAATTCCCTCCCCAATTAATCAGATAAACTACTCAAAAGGAAAGATGCGCCCTATAAATACCAAAAACCCCTCTCAGGTATTAATGGCTTCTCTTAAAATACAATCAAACCTATTCTCATGGTATCTTGTAATTTAGAGACATTAATCACGGCACCCTAATTTCCTAACAATCCATTCTACCTATTCTCATGGAGAATTTCATGTTCTTTTTGGATAAATCACAACCATCTAATTCCAACTCTCGTTGATAATTGGATATTGGTTCAAACAACACATAATCACGTCTGATTTGCAATTGTTAATTTAAACAACTCAATAAGCAAGAGCAATTAAACAATTAAATTGGGGGAATTGGGAAATTCACACATCAATCATAACTAGGGTTCAACTTAACCCTAGATTAATAATCTACTCACTCATAATTGAATTAACTAAACAAGAGATATATGAATTGTAAGATGAACACATAATTATAAGGAATAGAGATGAACCTTTAATCTTCTATCTTCAAGGAAAATAAAAGTTCTCAGAAAAATCTCCCCAAAAGAAAGTGTTTACAAAGTTGTGTGTATCGTAAAATTCTTCTCCTAAAAAACCTGGTCCTTCTTCTCTATGCTAAAAGTATTTTGATGATTTAATTAATTATACCAATAAGTCTTCTAAGCCGAGTAGGATTCTCTACTAAAATTCGCAGTTGTCTGATCTCTGCAGTTTCTGGGCTTCTCCAGTTGGAATTTGCTTACTGGACCATCTCAGAATTAAAGAGAATTCCACAAGCTTCGCGTGGGCTGTAAGATCATCGAAAACGGACTTCTGAAACTCAAGATACGGCCCAAACAATGTAAGGAACCCGCGTAGCCCAATAATTCCGAATTTTCTTCTAATTAAGCTCCAAATAGCCCTTTTTATTCAAATCCTTCCAAATTTAGAACTTCCTTATATCCTACAATAAAACACCAAAATCTATCAAATAAATATCCAAATCAATGCAAAACACAATAAATATGAGAATAAAGTCATCTAAAATATATATAAAAATATATTCTATCATAAAGCTCTTAGAAACTTGGTATTTGAGTCTTCAGAAACATATTCCTTGCCAACTAAAGATAGATTGTTCAGGAGAGTCAGAAATATGTCATATAAATCAGTCAGGCTCTCATCAGGTCTAGCATCGAATTGTTCATATTCTTGATTCAAAAGAGCCCTTCTGTTTTTCTTGACAGACGTAGATCCCTGGAATTGAGTTTCCAAAGTATCCCATATTTCTTTTGCAGATTTGCATGCAATTACTCTATTGGACATGACAACATCAAGACTATTATGCAGGATGTTCTTTATCTTTGCCTCCCTGAGTACATGAGCTGTTTCTTCTGGAGTCCATTCACTCTTAGCCTTGACCACATAGTGTTCTGGTACAGTTTCTGTTCGTTCTACGATCCTGGTAGGAATATATGGTCCATCACGAATCCTGTCCAAATAATCAGGATCCATAGCCTCCATGTACATCAACATCTTTACCTTCCATGTTGGATATTCTGATTTCTTCAGAATGGGAATTTTCATGCTTTCATACTTGGTTGTCGACATCTTAGATCGTATCTGATTCAAATTTAAATCAGTCTGCTCTGATACCAATTGTTGCCCAATGATAAACAATTGTAGAAGGGGGTTGAATACAATTGTATAAGATTCTCGACTTATCAAAGTATATATCACAAATATGAAAGAATAATAACAGCTTTATTAATTCTGATATAAAACTGTTACAAACTCTCTCAAGAAATTCTGATGTTCTTGAGAGCTTCTAGGTTACAAAAACTCTCTCAAGAAATTCTGATGTTCTTGAGAGCTTCTAGGTTACAAAAACTCTCTCAAGAAATTCTGATGTTCTTGAGAGCTTCTAGGTTACAAAAATACTCGAGTGTGTAATTCGATTCTGTTCTCTCTCTCTGTCACCTAAATCGAAACCTAAAACTGTGTTTATATACTACACAGCTTCTCTATCAATTACATGATAAGTTCTAATCAATTACAAAGATTGAAACCTATCCTAAATTGATAGCTTCATTACTATAAATAAGGAACCGACAAAATAAGCTTCCTTATTTAACTAGACTCCAAATATAACTCCAAATAGAAATCCTGATCAGCTTCCAGTTCTGATGATCAATCCTGATCCCAGTCCTGATGTAGATATCCTGATGACAATCCTGATACCGACGCTTGATCAAATACTGATGACCATGTTGTACTGATGACGTCAGCAATCCTGATCAGTTGAGTCTAGATCCTGACGATCATTGAATCCTGATCTAACAAGAATCTTCAAGGATCAAACTGCATTAGAAAACATTCGATAGTTTTCTTTTAAGAGAAACTATCGAAATTGATCAAGGAGATTTGGATGAAAAACCATCGAAGGACTCTGATTTTTCATTCGATAGATTTTATTAAAATCTATCAAAGGAAAGAAAAATTAGTTCCTTCGATAGTTTTTTAATTAAGGAAAAGGTGAAAACTTTGTATCTTTGTCAGGTTGATGAAAACTTGAACGGCCAGGATCATTCCTAAAATGCTTCGATAGTTTTCAAGACTACAATTTGAAGAGTGAAGACAGTGTCTTCTTTAGTTAGGATTTTCACAAGAACATTTACGAAGAGAGAGTTTTGAGCCATAGAAATTAATAGTGCTTTGAATTCTATCATTGTATTGATTTTGTGTAACCTAAACTCATTGAAGCTAATCCTACGGATTAGAATTGTAGCACCCTTCGCGGTTTATATTTATAAAACGATATATTCCCCGACTTGCGTTTTGATTTGTTATATTTGATTTCGGACTAGAACATAAATAATTATCCGCGAACGAAATTGAATAATTTGTGAGTATCGTATTCAACCCCCCCCCCCCTTCTACGATACTTTGGACCTAACAGTTAGGTCCTGATAAGTTTGTAGAAGAGGGGGGGGGGGGTTGAATACAAATTGTATTGTTTTCTCGAATTTGTTCGGTTCGTGATATAAAAATTCAAGAACAAATTAAAGCGGAATAAAATGAAACAAGATTCAAGTTGAATATAACTTATATTACACTTGAAGGGTGTTGCAAATACAATACAAATTACAAGGTTTGAATCTCAAACTAATTAAAACAAATCTAGAATAAATTCGACATGAATTTATCTATTTTTGTAATAAAAAGATCGAATACTAAAAAGTAGTTCGAGATAAATTCTAGGGATAATGATCCGCTAGATAGTCAAACAACAACAAGTAAATAAATTCTAGTGATTTAGATTTAACAATAATGCTAGAAATTAATTCATTGGTTTCCAATCAAGCTCGGACAGTTGAGTTCATAAAGTAGAGAGAAAAGTCAAGAAGTTTGATGTTAATATCTTCCGCTGCTTTTTAATGTGTGTCAACTGGACTTGTTCAACTGCCTTTTTGGATATTTATGTACGCTATTTCTTTTGAATCAGAAGTACTATCGGTAGTACAATGATTTGGCTTGGAAGTACTATTGGTAGTACCGAGGTTTGGCTTAGCAGTACTATCGGTAGTACTGTCATTTGAATTGCCAGTACTATCGGTAGTACTACTTAACTTAGTTCTACCAAGTATTCTGACAGTCCTATTAGCATTATAATAATTCTAATTTAATTTACCTTTTAATTAATTTAATCAATAAATTAATTATAATAGATTTAATTTATAGAATAAATCAATTGACTAATTTAGTAAATTAAAAATGAATTAATACAAGTTCTTGATAGCAGAATCAATCTGTGAACCACTGAAAATAATGACGAACTTCCACTAAATGATGTTGACACTCGATGTATTGTCTGGTTCATGAGTGACTAACTGCAATGTCTATTCTTCATCTTTTGACTTTAAGTTGTGGTTCTTTTTCTTTTCCCTTTATCAAACACTGTAACATGTACACTTGTTGTCACGCTGTAGAAATCTCTGTCACTTTAATAGATCCACTTTCTTGAATACTTCACCGAGGCTTGATCAAATAAATGAACTTCTTTCAATGTAGAATTACTTCAAGTCTGTAATTGACTTTAATCTTCATTCTCTTGACTGATATTATCCTCTGAGATTCCTGTAACAGTTTAACTTATTATTTACTTATTACATTCTTGTTTAAGTTGAGTCGAATCCTCGGTGTTTACAAATAGGCATATGCCTTTCAAGATCACACTGCTAAACAAATTATTGGTGATCCTAATGCAGGTGTGAGAACCAGAAGAGCAACTCAGAATGAATGCATGTATGGTTTCTTTCTCTCCAAAATTGAGCCAAAGAAAATAGACAAGGCACTGTTAGATCCTGATTGGATAATAGCTATACAAGAAGAGCTTAATCAATTTGAAAGAAATAAATTCTGGGAATTGGTTCCTGCACCAAAAGATAGATCAGTCATTGGTGTCAAATGGGTTTTCAGGAACAAAATGCATGAAGAAGGTGTGGTTACTAGAAACAAAGCAAGGTTGCTTGCAAAAGGATACTCTCAAGAAGAAGGCATTGATTATGATGAAACTTTTGCACCTGTTGCAAGGTTGGAAGCAATTAGAATTTTCTTGGCATTTGCTGCACATTCAAATTTCAAAATTTATCAAATGGATGTCGAGTGCATTTCTAAATGGAGAGTTAGAAGAAGAAGTTTATGTGTAACAACCACCTGGCTTTGAGGATCCACATTATCCTGACCTTGTATACAAATGGCTAAAGGCACTGTATGGTTTAAAGAAAGCTCTTAGGGCATGGTATGACACCTTATCACAATTTCTACTTGACAACCAGTTCACTAGAGGCACAATAGATAAGACACTGTTTTATAAGTTACATGGCAGTGATATCATCTTAGTTCAAATCTATGTGGATGATATCATCTTAGATTCTCTAAGCTCATGAAAAGTAAATATGAGATGAGTATGATGGGAGAATTGACCTTCTTTCTGGGATTGCAAATCAGTCAAAGAGTGGATGACATTTTCATTAGTCAAACCAAGTACATCAAAGATCTATTGAAGAAGTTTGATCTTGAAGAATGCTCTCCTACAAAAACTCCAATGGCTACAACCACAAAGCTTGATGAAGATAAGAAAGGAAATAAGGTGGACATTCCAGTCTATAGAGGCATGGTTGGTTCTCTACTCTATCTCACTACAAGTATACCAGACATCATGTTTGCAACATGTCTATGTGCAAGGTTTCAGTCTAATCCAAAGGAATCACATATGATTGTTATCAAGAGGATTATCATATATCTGAAGGGCAATCCAAACCTAGGGTTATGGTATCCCAAGGACACAGAATTCAATTTGGTTGGTTATACTGATGTTGATTATGCTGGATGCAGAGTTGATAGGAAAAGCATCTCAGGAAGCTGCCAATTTCTTGGACAAATGTTAGTATCTTGGTACAGCAAGAAACAACAATATGTGCCAACTTCCACAGCTGAGGTTGAATACATAGCTGTTGGAAGTTGATGTTCTCAAATGCTTTGGATTGAAAATCAACTAAGAGATTATGGACTTGTGTTGGAGAAAATTATCATCATGTGTGGCAACACAAATGCAATATCTATAGTTGCAAATCCTGTCAATCATTCTAGTACAAAACACATTGACATCAGATATCATTTCATTAGAGAACATGCATCAAATATGGAACTATTGAGTTGCATTATGTTCCCATAGAGAAACAATTAGATGATATAGTTACTAAGTCACTAGATGAAACCACCTTCAACAGGTTGGTTAGTGAGATTGAATTAATGCTGAATACTTCATCTAATGGCTAAGTGAAATTATCAACTAATTGTTGCAGCAGTAAACACTTACTTTATCTAAATGCTCAATATTTTTGAAGTAAATGTTGGCTGAAATATGATTTATAAATATTTCTGTAGTCGGTTGCAAATATTGAAAAATCACACTTATGTTGAACTTAAAGTTTCTATGAAATTATGAGAAAAACATCATTTTATTTATTAGAACACTTTTCCATAAATGTTTCTAGTGAATATTTAGAAGAAGGTGTAAATTGAGTTTATGAGTGATACTAAAGTTCGATGATTCAGAATTATCAAATAGTTCAGATAGAAGTGCTCTTGATTTCTCGAACTAGCCTTTTTAAAAACTCTCTTGAGTTCTCAAATATGTTTTTTAAGATATCGAATGAGGTATTTCTTGACTTCTCAAGTTCTCAAATTATCGATTAAGCATTTCTAGACTTATCGATTGGTTCATTTCTACTTCTCGAATGCCTGACTTGTCGATACAAAACATATATCTATCCGAGAATTGAAGTGTCTTATATATACAACTGTCCAATTCATTCCAATCGATTTCTCATAGATCTCTCTCTTATTTCAACCACTCTCAAAACGAAACTCACGAACCAAATTTATTCTCTTTCGCTTCTCTTTCATTCTCAAACTCTATTCCAATGGCACCTAAATCTCAAGCATCTCGTCCTCAAAGAAGTATGTTGTTCCTGAAACCACAAACCTCATCTCCATTGCTAGAGATGTGGATGCTACTCCTCAATATAAGTGTTTTGCAAAGTTCCAGTCTTAGTCATACATCGAAGGGGCTCTCTAAACCCACACTATACTTAGATATTCTTGAGCAATTTTGGGGTTCAACAATAGTGCGCATGTAGATGGAACTCATACTCATATGAGCAAGAAGTGCAATTGGCAGTTGATACATAGGATATGAGCAAGGCCCTAAATTTGTATGAAAGGATTATGACCCAATGGTGGATGATAAACATTTGACAAACTTTTTGGATTTAATTCACTACAGTCACACTATCAAGATTGGGAGTCTAAACATAAAGTATCTAAGGAAGGAGTGGAGTTTTGTGTTTGGGACTCTACTGAATGTCTTCAATTGCAGGAAGTCAAGTTTTGATCAATTGAGTACTCCTGTTCTCCAAATTGGGTACTCAGTGGCTAATGGAACTAAGATTGATGTTGTGAGGTTGATTATGCAAGAGCTATGTGGCAGACTTGGAACATCTTCAGCCAAGAGAGGTAATGACATCTTTCTCATTCGCTTCATTCAGTCTGTACTTAATTATAAAAACAAAGACTTGATTAAGTTGCCTGGTATGGACAACAGTATAATAGGCTACTCTAAGTCTATGTCAAAAGTTCTTTTTGGCAATTTAGACTCTAGAAATGAAGTGGATGTGCATTTAAAGATTGCTCCTCTTATGAAGTCAATCTTTGAATCATATTCACTTACTCAGCCAATATATTGGTCTAAGTCAGAGTTAGAGAGGTTAAAGCTTGAAGCAGAACAAAAGAAAGCAAACCAAAACCTCTAGGACTTACCCCCAAACCCAAACACTTCCATAAACACTGAGCCATCTGCATCAACCTCTCGAAAGGTTGATGTAGTAAGAAGAATAGAAAACAATCCTCAAAAGAACCTCTTACAGTATTAGCTGATGCAACAATATGTAAAGTTCGTGAGAAATCTGAGTCACCCTTACAACGGCCAAAGAAGTTGAAATTGGTTGAGACCACCTCTTCATTCAGTCAAATGGATGAAGTTGTAAAAGAAGGGGCCACATTATTACATGAGGCATTATCTCAATAGAATGTCACATTTGAAACAAACATTCTCCCTGATGCACCTCCCTGTACAGAGTCTGCACTTAGGAGTAATAAGGAAGGCACAACACTGAGTGGAGAGCACATCACAATTGAAACTCCCTCTATTTATCAGGGGGAGTTGCTAAAATCCAATCTAGAAGCCACTTTTCCTTCATAATCTACATCTAACATTTCTTCACAACCTGTAATCAAGAAATTGAGGAGCAAGGATTTGATCAACAAGGATTTTCATCCCTTGTTGAGCCAACATTTTCAAGTGACATGGTGCATGACACTGTGCTCACCACCCAGGACCCACATTCAATTGGCGAGGAATGCACGTTGGGGCATATCCTGATGACACCAACACAAACATGGAGGATCCACTAGTTTTTACTAGAGACTCTGTGCAAACATCTCCAATCTCTCCTGAGAATTTGGAAATGCCTTCACAGGCCAATAGAGATGATACTGTAACTCATCCCACTACTGTGGAGATAGTATCAGACTCTACATCAATTCTAATGCTGGATTTTGAGAATCAAACAACCATTCATCCTGTTGTAGAACATTCATCTACAACAGAGGAGCCTAGCTCTAGCTCTCACTTGGCTCAGGCCACTATGTCTCAATGGATGAACTCTGTGTAACATGAAAGAGCCTTAGAATCTTCAGTTGGTCCACCACAATTGACGGCTGAAACTCTAAGAAGTTTAAGTGTTGATTAACTAGAAGAGATCTCCAAAAAAACTCAACATCTATTAACTTCCAATCTCCCAAATGCTGATTATGAAGCTATACTTCTCTGCCACAGAGATGAAGTTGTGGAACAAAGGGAGAAAATCATTAATGAAGAAGAAAGAGATGGTAACGTTGATGCCTGGCTTAACAGTGTTAGAGCTGTCAGTCTTGAAGATTCACTTAGAACTCTCAGGGAAGAGTATTTAACAAAGCTGAGCTCAAATGTCAAAACTCTTACCCCTATAGAGATATATGAAGTCATCAATGATGTGTACAAGGGAAATCTCAAGGATGCTCATTATCTTGACAAGGGCCTAAAATCAGAAATCTCTGCAATCTCTACTGAAACTTCCAAGACTGTTAGTGAAATCAAAGCCAAGTTCACCTCTGAGTTCCCCAAGGTTGATTCTGTGGTCAAAGAGGTCAAGGAAGCAAACAAACAAGTTGATGTGTTGACCACAAGTATGACCTCCTTGATTGATGGTATGTCAAAGCTCTCACACCAAGTGTCCAATCAAATTCAACAGAGTATTGACACTACTGCAATGGTGAAAGTGATGTGGCGTAATCAATATGGTGACAAGCTTCATACTGATGTTCCAGTTCATAATCTAAACATGTTTGAGGTGGAAAGACTCAAGGAGCATGTTAGGTCCTGATATGTTTGTAGAAGGGGGGGGGGGGGTTGAATACAAACTGTACCGTTTTATCGAATTTGTTCGGTTCGTGATTTAACAATTCAAGAACAAATAAGTGCCGGATGAAATGAAACAAAATTCAAGTTAAATATAATTAATATTAAACTTGAAGGTTGTTGCAAATACATTACAAATTACAAGGTTTGAATCTCAAACTATTTAAAACAAATCTAGAATAAATTCGACATGAATTTATCTATTTTTGAAATAAAAAGATCGAATACTAAAAAGTAGTTCGAGATAAATTCTAGGGATTATGATCCACTAGATTGCCAAAGCAATACAAGTAAACAATTTCTAAAGGTTTAGATTAAACAATATGGCTAGAAATTAATTGCTTGAGTGACTGTAATGGCCGGCAGTTGGTGTTCTTGAGTACAGAAAGAGAGAGATGTTAAGTTGTTGTATGTTTCTGTCTGTATCTTTTTGTGTACAACTTTTCTATTTTATCCACCTAACTTCACAAGTCAACTGCACCTTTGTAGAGAAAATGTACGCCATTTCCTTTTCATTTTCAAATAGAAGTACTATCGGTAGTACTTAAGTAGTACTATCTAAAATACTAACCAAGGATAGTACTACTGATATATTTAGATAGTACTACTAGTATTAACAGCTTTTAATAAACTCTAAATTAATTACCTTACTAATTAATTTACATAATAAATTAATTCTTATAGAATTAATTTAATAAATAAATTAACCAATTAAAGTAAATTAATTAAAAGAGAATTAATTAATGTCTTTTGTGTCTCACTTTTAAAAGATGTAAGCCACTTCCTTTTTATGACAAAAGTCAACCCACTTTTGTTAAGTCAGAAATGTACGCCCATTTCTTAAAATGAGTTCATAGTAGTCTAGGTAGTACTTAGTTTGGCTTGACAGAACTATCAATATAACTAGCAGTACTATCTATTAGTAATGTCTGTGAACCGGTAATACTATCAATGAACCGGTAATACTACCGGTAGTACTAACAATGAGCCGGTAATACTATCGGTAGTACTATTAATGAACCGGTAATACTATCGGTAGTACTATCGGTAATACTATCATTTGACCCGATAATAAGAGACTTGACATGTGAGTCTAAAACTCTGACTTGAAAAGCAGTAGGTGCCTTTTCTAGACTCTGAGAAATATCAGCCCTCATCAAAGCATTATCGGCCTTAACAGAATCCATTTCAACCTTGAGGCTTTTGCTCAGAATTGTTGTAGCCTTCAAGTGATTCTTCAATTCTTCATTCTTAATCAAGGAGGCCGCATAACAAGCATGATTAAGAGCATTTGGGAAACCAATAGAATCATTAGATATGTACCATTTATTGTCCCATTCATGCCTCCTTAATTGATCAGCATAGTCATTTGCAGAAGGACCAGAAAAATCTTTAGTTATAGCTTTGCCAGTGGTTGTCTTGTCAACCATAAAAATGCTTGAAGAACCATGAGTAGTTCTAAGACTAGTTTTAAGTGTAGTGGCAAGCTCATCTTTCTCAACTCTATCAACATCATCATCATCATCATCACTGCTATCATCAGAATCATTGTCAGGAAAAGGATCAGGATCGGGAATAACAATACCTTTAAGTTTATTCTGATGATATGAGATAGAGTCCATCATTGGCCTTGAAGCAAGTGGCTGGATCAGGATTGGTTCAGCATCAGGAACACCACTTGCATCAGGAACAACACTGTCAGGAGCAGTATGACATTCATCAGTATTTGCTACCAATGGTTCTTGTGGAGCCTGAGGTTCAGAAGCTTCTTCATCCCTTTGACCTGAAGGTTCTTGTGTGCTTCCCACATTGACAGTGTTGTCTACCAAGATATCCATTTCAAAAGTACCAGAAACCCCTTGATCAATGTCAGGAAGTTCCTTAGAAGCTGAATCTTTGCCTGCATCTTCACTTTGAGAAGATGGTTCTTGTGGGGCAGGAATGTGTGTGTCTGCATTTTCCCTTTGAGAAAATGGTTCTTGTGTGACCGTTCCTTCAGTTGAGCCTGCACTCACACTTTGAGTGGGTGGTTCTTGTGTGGCTCTGTCTTCAGTTGTGCATGCACTCACACTTTGAGTGAGTGGTTCTTGTGTGGCTGATCAGTAATAGCTGCTGAACTCCTTTGAAGTTCAGGTTCTTGTGGGCTTGAACCTTTCAACTTCTTCTGTCTCTGAAAAACAATCTCAGCTGCCTTCCTTTTCTTCAAAAGTGGTGGAGGTGTAAAACCAAGATTGGAAGCAGTCTCAACAGCCTTCTCCCAAGAAATTTCAACAATCCTGTGAGGTGGAGAGGCAGGTGCTGGAGAATCTGAGATCAAGACAGTCTTCATTGATGATGCATCAGAAGTACTGACGTTAGGATTGGCATGAGCATCAGGAATTGATGACTCATCAGGATTTGTAGCTTTCTGACCATTAGTATTCTTCACATTTAGAGGAATATGATACCTGCTTTTGACCAACTTTCTTTTCTTCTGTGGCTTAACAGTCTGAGCCACAGCTTCAGTAGCAGTATTAGCAACTTCCTTCTGAATATTGAACTTTGAAGATAATGGCATGTCATCCTCAGAATCAGAACTAGCACCCAGAATTAACTTCCTTTTTACTCCAACATCCTCAACCATCTTAGCTTTTTGCACCAGGACCCCTTGTACACCCCTTTGTGACTTCTTTTTAGTGAGAGGTGTTGAGGAGAAATCCTTTGATCCTGATTGCCTTCCAGACACATCAAATCTAGATGATTTCTTTGTTTTTACAACTAAAGTCGTTTGAGAGACAGTAGAGGTGGTGGAGTGTTTTGTAGACTGTTTGGGTTGGATACTTGGGTCAGGAATAGGGTGTGTTTGGCCCTGTCCCAAAGTATCAGGATTTGATCCATACTGAGTAGGCATTTTCTCTTGCAAGAAAAGCCTGACCTCATCAGGAATATAGGCATTGCCTTGGAAACCATTTGCCTTATCACTGTTGACCAAGGACTTCACATTATTATCAGTAATTCTACAGATTGGTAGAATTACATCATCCTCAAAAACAACATCAGGACATAGGTGACAGAATATTAATTGAAAAAAAAACAGACATAGCCACACTTATCTGATTTCCTATCACTTAAAGCTTTTAAAACAAAAGACCCATAGTCAAATACTGTAGAATGAATAAGAGAATACCCAATCATGAGAGATCTTGGTGGTAGAGCATCAAAGTTAGATGTCTTGTTCAGGAAACAGCGACTTATGGTGTCAAAGAATAAGTTCCATTCTCTTTTAAGCTTTGTCCTGAAGAGATTTCCATACCTCTTCACTTCGCCATTGTACCCCAACTTTGTAACAAACTCAAAGAGCGTCGAGTCAGAAACAACATCAGGATTCTGATCATTCAAAGGCGGCAAGTGGAGTGCTTCTTCAACAATAGCAGGAGTCACATTAAGTTCAAAGCTCATCGGGATTGATCCTGATGGTCCCTTACCAAACATTGTTGTATTCCAAACCTGCATAACAGACTTAAAAGACACTTTGGCCGGTTGGGTTAAAGCATACTTCAATGGGCTTGAAGCAAGAAAATCCTGAATAATGTGAAACTCATAGGGCAATTCCTGATGGTTTAACATAACAACAAAATTATTAGTGGCGAAAGTAATACCACTAATCACAGTTTGTTTATTCATGAATGATGAAGATGTCATTGTAAAAGTATTTTGAGAATTGAAATTTGAGATTTGGGAATTAGGGTTTGTGAGCACAGAGAGTATGAGAAGGTAAAAAACTGATGATTTGTGAGAGTAATTTGCAAATTAGAAAAGTAAATGTATTTTGTTAAAACAAAATATTACTCTCAGTGACAGGT
The DNA here is from genome assembly GCA_030848705.1 of Heracleum sosnowskyi. Classification (NCBI taxonomy): domain Eukaryota; kingdom Viridiplantae; phylum Streptophyta; class Magnoliopsida; order Apiales; family Apiaceae; genus Heracleum; species Heracleum sosnowskyi. The sequence continues at coordinate 47,722,303 of CM061244.1, forward strand.
GTCAAAATATGATTTGTGCACAAATAATTAGTGGACCAAATTACGTGTGTAATTAAACATAACTGCACCGCATTTTATGTGTATCTATATGTCTATAACTTTTGGTCCATTTCCTTGCTGGTGGTAAATCAATCCTTGAGTTGGATGATCCCCCTGGATTGGTGTTGTCATTAAAAGAGCTTGGATCGGTAGAAGCTCCCCCTGAGATATTGTTGTCTCCTCCTAATATATTATCAGGATTGTCATTTGAATCAGTATCTGATGATTCCCCTCCTGATGGTTGAGTAGTCTCAGAATTAGTAACAGTTTGCTGTTACTCCCCCTCAACATATGCACTGTCAGTAACATCATTAGTAGCACCATCAGTATTTGGTGCATCATCAGGATTTGGTGTATCACCGGGATATGGTGACCCATCAGTATCTGATAGAGTGTCAGTATCTGACTCATGTTCATCAGGATTCTTGGTAGCTTCATTTGCAAAGATCAAACTATCATATGAGTCTTCATCAATTCCAGTTATCTTCTTATCATCAAAAGATACATTTATTGACTCAATGACAGTCCTTGTTCTCAGGTTGAAAACTCTAAAGGCTCTTGAGGCTGGATAGCCAATAAAGATACCCTCATCAGCCTTAGTTTCAAATTTTCCTAGCTGTTCAGGATGAGGTATGAGAATAAAACATTTACAGCCAAACACATGCAGATGCTTCAGACTAGGTTTCTTCTCTTTTATCATTTGATATGGAGTTACACCATGTTTGTTTATGAGTGTGAGGTTTTGAGTATAGCATGTTGTATTGACTGCTTCTGCCCAGAAATATGTAGGTAATTTTGCTTCTTCCAACATAGTTCTGCCAGCTTCAATAAGAGTTCTATTCTTTCTTTCAACTACTCCATTTTGCTGGAGTGTGCCAGGAGTAGAGAATTGTTGAATGATTCTTTTGTATTTGCAGAACTCTTCTATTACTGAATTCTTGAATTGAGTTCCATTATCACTTCTTAGAATCTTAACTTTATACTTTGTGCCTGTCTCAATCATTCTTACATTGTCCAACAGTATTTCTGGAGTCTCATCTTTTCTGTGTAGAAAATACACCCAGGTGAATCTAGAAAATTCATCAACAATTACAAGAGTGTACCTTTTCTTACTGATGGACATTATGTTGACTGGTCCAAATAGGTCAAGATGTAACATGTGATATGGTTCTTCAATAGAGGATTTAGATTTACTCTTGAATGATGACCTTCTCTGTTTAGCCTTCTAACAAGAATCACAGAGTCCATCAAGAGTATACAAAGCTTTAGGCAATCCTCTAACCAAATCTTTCTTAACCAACTCATTGATATTACTGAAGTTGAGATCAGAAAGCTTCTTGTGCCAATGCCAACTTTCATCTACTGATGTTTTACTGATGAGACAAGTAAAGGAGCCATCAGTATTGGAGTGCATGTTGGCTTCATATATGTTACCATGCCTGTAGCCAGTAAGTGCAATATTTCCTGATGATTTGCTGACTACTTCACAATGAGTTGAGTAGAAGTTGACATGATAACCTCGTCTGTGATTTGACTAATACTCAGCAGGTTGTGTTTCAGTCCTTTCACCAGAGCTACTTTTTCAATGATGACATTGCCAATGATTATATTGCCTTATCCTAAGGTTTGTCCAATGTTACCATCTCCATAAGACACAGTTGGGCCAACTTTCTCCTCAAATTCTGATAGCAGGGCTTTGTTTCCAGTCATGTGTATAGAACATCCACTATCCATGACTAATACATTTTTCTTTTTACCCTGCAACTAGACAAAGACAACCTAGTCAGAATATTTAAGAACCCACACTTGTTGGGTTCTTTTACCATGCATTTTATTAGATTTAATAGCAGAAGACTTTTTGACTTTAACAATCCTGTCAGGATTGTGTCCATCAGGATTTGCTTTGTCAGTATCAGTATTATAAAATGCATGCTTCATATTGGCATTCTTAAGTTTACCAGAATTTGCACTTTTATTAAACTTAGGTAAAGGATCATAAAAGTTGTAGTACAAATTATGGTATTCTTCACAAGTATAAATAGAATGTCATTTACTACCACAATGAAAACAAGACTTCTGTGGTTTAAAAAATACTGATCTATTCCTAACATCAGACCTAGGAATTTCAGTAACCTTCCTTTTACTCTTCCTGTAATCAATAGCAAGATGATTAGAGTTACCACAGGTAAAACAACATTTTCTTGGTGCATTTGGGATAAACTTATAATTAGTCTCTATATTAATCCAACTTTACCATTCATGTTTCTTTTGACAGTAGGTGTCTTTTGTCTATCAGCCACATTACAAATTTTATCTTTAAGTTGTTTTTGAGACAACAGACCTAGATTCTTATTACTTTTGGCTTTGACAGGTTTAGACTTAGACATTGTGGGTTGTTGTGCATAAGTAGACCCCTTTTCAAAAGTTGAGTTGGCATCTTTACCAAACACAAAATTAACAGGTTTAATCTTAGATTTGGTTTTATCTAAAACATGTCTGTAGGTCTTTGGATTAACTGTCTCATCAATAACAACTTTCTCTTTTAATTTCTTATCATTTTCTGGCTTGTACCCTAGACATTCTTTCCAATTCTTATCAATATGGATTTCATGGAATTTCCTTCCAGAGTTAGTCCAGGTTCTGATTTTCTCATTAGCATATTCAAGTTCCTTTTTAAGAGCAATACATTTAAATTGCATTTCTAGTTTCATATGCTTAGCATTATCACACTCTTTTTGTACCTCTTGCATAAAGAGAAATTCAGCTTCTAAATGATCATTTCTTTTTCTAATTTCAGACATCTCAGATAAGATCCTAGTATTTTCAGCAGTTTGACTTCTAAAGCTAATATGCAATGACTTTAGAAATGATCTTAACTCAGAGATATTATTTGTATCAAAAACAGTACTAGATACCTTTTCATCAGGAACAACAGTCTCATCAGTATTGGCCATCAGGGCATAGTTGACTACCTCATTTTCAGATTCTGAGGAAGAGTCCATCCAATCCCCGCTAGAAGTAATGAGTGCTTTAGCTTTCTTGCACTCAGTTGCAAAATGACCCATTCCATTACACTAGTAGCATTTGATCTTCGACTTGTCAAACTTGCCACCCTTGATGTCCTTCTTGTTGTATCTGTCTTTGTCAGGATTGAAGGTCTTTTTCTGAAAATTGCCCTGTCTTCTAGCCTTCATGAACTTCATCTTCTTGAAGCCCTTGAATATCATAGCAACCATCTCCTACATGTCAGAGTTAGTAGAATCATCATCAGTATTGGCATCAGGATTGCCATCAGTATCTGATGATGAGTCATCAGGATCTGACTCCATAACTTTTGTCCTCCTTCTTGAGACCTCCACAGCTTTTTCTTTTGATTTTGCCTCAACATTCAAGGCTACAGATTTTGTATTGCTGATTTTTTTGTTCTTTCTCTGTTGAACCTCACGATCATAGGTTCTAAGCATTCCATAAACCTCATCAAGAAACACATTGTTTAGATCATACTGATGCCTAATGATAGAGGTTTGTGTATCCCATTCTTCAGGTAAAGCTCTCAGAAACTTGGTGTTTGAGTCCTCAGAAGCATACTCTTTGCCAACTAGAGATAGATTATTCAGTAGTGTCAGGAATCTATCATACATGTCAGTAAGACTCTCATCAGGTCTAGCATCGAACTGTTCATACTCTTGAATCAGTAGAGCCCTTATGTTCTTCTTGATAGATGCAGATCCTTGGCATTGAGTTTCCAAGGTGTCCCAAATTTCCTTTGTTGACTTGCATGCAATCACCCTGTTTGACATGACAACATCAAGACTATTATGCAAAATATTCCTTATCTTTGCATCCCTGAGAACGTGAGCCTTTTCTTCTGGTATCCACTCACTTTTCACCTTTATAATATAGTGTTCAGGAACAGTATCTGTTTGACCAACAATTCTTTTAGGGATATATGGTCCATCATGGATCCTGTCCAGATAATCAGGATCTGTAGCTTCCAGGTACATTAACATCTTTACCCTCCATGTAGGGTATTCAGTTTTCTACAGGATGGGAATTTTGATGCTTTCATATTTGCTTGTCGACATCTTGGATCGTTTCTAATTAAATTAAATCAGTCTGCTCTGATACCAATTGTTGCCCAGTAATTAACAATTATAGAAGGGGGGTTGAATAAGATTTTCGACTTAATAGCAATATAGAACACAAATATGAAATAATAACAGCTTTATTAATTCTTGTATAAAACTGTTACAAAGCTCTCTCAAGAAATTCTGATGTTCTTGAGTGCTGCTAAGTTACAATAATACTCGTGTAAGCGATTGCAATATGCAAAACCTAAACGGTGTTTATATAGCACACACAGCTACTCTATCAATTACAAGATATGCTTAAATCAATTACAAACTATCTTCAATACGTATCCTAACTGACAGATGCATTCCTATAAACTAGGAACCGATAAATCAATCTTCCTTATTTCCTGGACTCAATAGTTATCTTCAAGTAATACTGATCAGCTTCCAGTCCTGATGATAATCCTGATCTCAGTCCTGATAACAATCCTGATACTAACACTTTGCAATACTGATGATGTCAGCATCTCAATCCTGATCAGTAGTCCAGATACTGATGATCATTGAATCACAACGAACAAAAAGAAAATAAGACTTCTCCATTTTATTTTATTTCATATAAACTTGCATTTTCTATCAGTATTATCTTTTATATAAATTAGAAGGTAAAACATAAAAAAAATGATATTTAATATATATGTTAAACATATAGATAAATTAAACTTGGGGTTTTTTACGAAAATATTATGAGAACTTAATTTCTAATAATTTTTTTAGGAGAATTTTAAGATGATAATTAGATTTCAAGATAAATTTTAGAACTTCAAAAAAAATATGAGAATATAATTATGGTAACTTTGAGTTCAAGAGAAAGTTTAAAAGAATATCAACATGGTAATTTGATTTGAAGATAAATTTTAGAAGAATATTAAGATATTAATTTGACTTGAGAAAATTTTTAGGAAAATATAAGGTAATTAAGATAGTAATTTGAATTAATTATATTTATAAATTGGTATCTAACAAAAGGGATCCCCTTTGGTTAGATTTTTCACTTCCTCATACCGGTTTTTTTAATTAGTTATGTAGTACTTTTGACTTTCTATTTTATTGTATTTTTGCAATTAGTGTACTGATATTGATTTTTTGTTGATTTTTAAGGATCAGTTTACTTCTATTTTCATACTTGAAGGTTTTATTATCTAAACTAGTTTATAGCCCGTGCAATGAACATATATTTTTTAATATTTTATATTATATTAATTCACAATATAATTTTTAGTAATCACATTTTTTTAGTTTTTTTAATTTTTAATTTTATTAATATTAATAATTATAAAATAATATTTTGTAATATATTGTTGACGAATTTCGAACCTTGGAATTTTGAGAAAATAATTTATCGATTAAAATATAAAATATTACTTGACATTATATTCAACCGTTTTCATGTATTTATTTTAAGAGCCACTAATTCTTACTTTTTTGTAGTACTATCATCCCTTAACAACCAAAACTCTTGATTTTTTTTAATATTATAAGAGATAATAATATTAATTTTTATATTTGATACGTTGTAGATGGAGTTTTAACATCTCATGATTCTCATCTATTTATTTTAAAATTTAACGATTCTTGTTTTTTATGGTATTATACCGTGACAACCAAATTTATGAATAAAATATATAAGTATATATTTTTGGATAAATTATTTTGTGTTGCGTTTAACCTGTGCAAAACACATATATTCTATGTATATATATTCAAATTTATATGATTCAATATTTAAGATCTTTGTTAATTATTTAAATAGGTAATATTAATATGTTATCACAGCGATTCAAAATTTAAATTTCTGTTAGTATGTTATGAAAATGAGAATAAAGATCTCGACTCCTGAGATAGTAATTGATCATTTGAGTGAATTATATTAACTATCTAATTAGTCACTTTTCTAATTTATAAACAAATTAAAATATAAATATGCTGAGATTAAGCTCATGTTCTTTGTTCTACGTAAGTATTACATTCAAATTATCTTTAATGAATATGAAACTCTCAAAATTTTAATAATATTTTGATATTATCTGATATGGGCTAAAAATAACCCTAAAAATATAATTAATGACATATTAATTAGACCCGAATTGGTCCAAGAACACGACCCAATATTCAAGGCCCGAAACCCTGATTATTCATTAATTTCGTAATTAATGAATAAGGAAAATATACAGCTCATAAAAAGAGTCCAAATTAGTCAAAGAAGGATCCAGAATCCCAATTAAAGGCAATTAATGAGTCATAGCCTTTATCGACAAGGAAAAGACTTATCCTGCAAGCAATACAATGCTTATCTAATATCAAAAAGGAGACTTATTCGCTAAGACTCCTAAACATACCATAAATACTAGGCTCTAGACGCCTATATAAGGTCCCTGATCCTACAATCAGAACTACGTCTTTGGCTTGATTCTCAACATTAATTGAGATACGTAGGCATCTTGTGAGGACCAATTTAGTCCGGAAACACGAGTGCAGCCATTAAAGCTCGAAGCTCATTAAATTCACAAAGTACGTTTTTTAATCCATAACATTTGGCGCCGTCTGTGGGAAGACAACATCAACCATGGCAAACACATGAAGAACAACTCGGGATAATCAAACTCCTGAGGATCGTCCTATCACCTCTGAGGCTGATCGGCCACCGCCAATTACTGACACACAAGGGGCGAATATCCCCACCAACACTCAAGGACCGGAAATCCCGATTTCGGTTGAAGGGACGAATCCCCTGCAGATGGTCATTCATGGATCTAATCCACAAGAGACCGTTCACCAGCAACCAATCACGACCTCCCCGCTGCTCATGAATGCCCCGAGAAGCCTTCAACTCCATACTACTGATCTCCCTCAATACGCGAATCAGACTTTGGGGATTCCAAGCTATGGCATGCCCCCTCGACCCATGACGGGCGGTAGTGGAACTAATCCAATCTACCATGAGGCATATGTGCCCCCTTATATTCAAGGTCTGGGACCCCAAAATCAACAAACTCGTCAGACCCCTCTCATTCAAGATTACTCTGGCCCATACACCGAGGATGAGGGTTATACAACTGGGGAGGATGTCGCCCCAAGAAGGAGACGTTCTTCCCAGACAAATCGGGAGCCACCCCAAACTACTAGGGAGAAACTTGCAGCCCATGAAGCAGAGACTGCAAGGCTCAAAAAACTCCTTGCTGAAGAAGAGGCCGCTCAATCTCGGGCCGAACGACTAAAGGAATCCCGATAATCAACTTGGATCCACCAAGAAGGACCAAGAGGGCTGAAGCCCCAAGGGGTGATCCTAGTATTCTGGTGCCCCTAGGAGATCCTGATGATCCTACACCACCGTTTACTCAAGACATCATGAAAACGGCTATATCCAGAAAGTTTAAGATGCCTTCGATCAGAGCCTATGATGGAACGGGAGATCCCGCAAATCATGTAAGGACCTTCTCAAATGCACTGCTGTTGCAGCCTGCCAATGACACTGTAAAGTGTAGGGCGTTTCCACAAACCCTAGCGGGCATGGCTCAACGTTGGTATAGTTGCCTTCCGCCCAATTCTATTGGATCCTTCAAAGAGCTGAGTAAGGCATTCATCAATCAATTTGTTAGTGGGAAGATACATGAGAAAAGTTCCGCCTCTCTTATGGAGATTCGACAAGGCAAGAATGAAACGTTGAGAGAATACTTGAGTAGATTCACTAAGGAGGCTATAAAAGTCCCAGATTTGGAAGATAAAGTGGCTATGATAGCCCTACAGCAAGGAACTACCGATGACCACTTCAGGAGGTCTTTGGCTAAACATCCCCCCGAAAATATGTTGTTACTACAAGATAGAGCCGGAAAGTATATCAAGGCTGAAGAAAGCATGAGAAAGTATGAACCCATTGTTGAGGGAAGTGAAAACGGAAAAAAGAGAAAGGAGACTCAAGAGTATGACGCTAGGGACAAATATCCCAGGACAGCGAAAGATTCCGACTCTCCACCTAAAAGGAACAACTTCGGACCCAGGTTCAATGAATATGCAAGGTTGAACACCTCAAGAAGTCAAATTCTGATGGAAATTGAGAAGGAAGAAGATCTTCGATGGCCAAAGCCGCTAAGATCCGACTTGGAGAAACGAAACAAGAATCAATTCTGCCGTGTCCATAAAGAAGTTGGTCATGACACCGACGATTGTAGACAACTGAAAGATGAGATCGAGTTCTTAATCCGAAGAGGAAAACTCGATAAGTTCACTAAGGATGGGAATCGAGGAAATCAACAAGGAAACTATGAAAGGAAAGACTACGATAGGAGGGACAACGACCAAGATCGTACTCCTAAGCCCCGAGGGCCTGTCATCAACATGATATTTGGAGGACCGACTGCTGCTGGGTCCTCCCGAAACTCAAGGAAAGCTTATGCCCGAGAGATAATGACTGTTGTAGGAGAAGCACCGAAACGTGCCAGGGCAGAAGTGGCTATTAGCTTTGATGATTCTGATCTTGAAGGGGTGAAGTTCCCCCATGACGACCCGTTGGTCATTATACCTGTAATAGGCAACTCTAAAACTAAGAGGGTTCTGGTAGATAATGGAGCTTCCGTGGACATCTTGTTCCATGACGCCTTCATCAAGATGGGATACACCGATTCACAACTGACTCCTTCAAACATGCCCATATATGGGTTCAATGGGGTTGAATCCAAAGTAGAGGGAACTATTCAGCTCCCTATGACAATAGGGCAAGGTTCACAAACAGCAACTCAAATGCTGAACTTCGTGGTGATAAAGGCAACCTCGACTTATAATGCAATCCTTGGTAGGACAGGCCTTCATGCATTCAAGGCTGTTGCCTCAACTTACCATTTGAAAATCAAGTTCCCAACAAGGAACGAGGTTGGTGAAGAACAAGGAGATCAAAAGATGGCTAGGAATTGCTATGTAGACGTGTTAAGGCCTGATGGAGTCGGGGGGCAGGTTCTCCCAATCGAGGTTATGAATTCAAAAGACGATGAAGAAAGAAGGGGAAAGCCAGCCGAGGATCTAAATCCTATTCCCCTAATCCCGGGAGAACCAGACAAAGTCACTTACATTGGAGCATTGTTGCCTGAACCCTTGAAGGGCTGAGGTGCCAAAAACTTGGCATGCCTCAAATTTAAAAAGTTTATTATGTTTAAGTGTTTCCTTAAGGGATCCACTAATAGTACAAGTAGCAATAAGGTCGACGAAACCATTCTGAACTCTTAAGCTCTTAGTAGGAAGTAAAGCACTATGTAAGGGTCGAACCCTCTTTTTCAAAGGAAATATTTCAAGTTCTCATTCACTATTTTATTACTTATCTTTGTTTGAGTATTTCCTTATTGTTCTACTAAAGAACAAGTTGTACCAATATCACTTGATCAAAATGCCAGCCCATTCAAGAGGCCAAGTACTAGGAATTGCCTTACAAAAGAAAAGCTAAATAAATATAAGTGAATGCAAGAACGAAGAAACATAATATGCATAAATAACATGCATGGATAGAAGATCCCGAAGGATCAAAGAGTTATGTTACAAGCTCAACTAAAAGCCTAAAGAGGCCTATTGGAAGAAGGTTAATATAAGGGTTGAAACCCCTGAAAATTCGAGGAAGTAGAGCTCAGAACGAGCTTCGATTCGATATACTGGAAGCTCAAATTAAAGAAACAAGTGAAACATTATGTCTGTCTTCGTTCATGAAGACCTCTCGATGTGAAAATTAAGATGTTGAACCTCAAAATCAGGTCCTCTACCTATAAGCCACGTTTGGCGTTGTTGAAACCTCAAATGAGGTCTAAGGTGTCAGAACTCAAGATTAGTTCTTGTATCTTTAAGCCACGTTTGGCGTTGTTGAAACCTCAAATGAGGTCTAAGGTGTCAGAACTCAAGTTAATTCTTGTATCTGTAAGCCACGTTTGGCGTTGTTGAAACCTCAAATGAGGTCTAAGGTGTCAGAACTCAAGTTAATTCTTGTATCTATAAGCCACGTTTGGCGTTGTTGAAACCTCAAATGAGGTCTAAGGTGTTAGAACTCAAGTTAGTTCTTGTATCTATAAGCCACGTTTGGCGTTATTGGAGCCAACCGAGGTTGAAAAAACACGGAAAAATGAGGTCAAATTGCTCGACCTGGGACCAAATTGAGGTCTAAAATACCTCAAAAATGAGGTCTAAAATACCTCAAAAATGAGGTCGAAGGAGACTGGGTTTGAGATCGAACGACCGAGGTCGAAAAAACACAGAAAAATGAGGTCAAATTGCTCGACCTGGGACCAAATTGAGGTCTAAAATACCTCAAAAATGAGGTCTAAAATACCTCAAATTGAGGTCTACAATACCTCAAAAATGAGGTCGAAGGAGACTGGGTTTGAGATCGAACGATCGAGGTCGAAAAAGCACGGAAAAACGAGGTCGAAGACTTCGACCTGTGACCTTTCGAGGTCGAAAATGAGGTCTAAAACGACTGGGCTCGAGGTCGAAAATGAGGTCGAAAACGACTGGGCTCGAGGTCGAAAATGAAGTCGAAAACGACTGGGCTCGAGGTCGAAAATGAGGTCGAAAACGACTGGCCTCGAGGTCGAAAATGAAGTCGAAAAATACTGGGCACGAGGTCGAAATTGAGGTCGAAAATACCTCAAAATGAGGTCTAAAATACCTCAAAATTAGGTCGAAAATACATCAAAACGAGGTCGAAACTACCCTTAAAAAAGTGGGTAAAATAAATATTATTATTCAATAATATTTACAAAAAAAAAACAAAAAAAAAAAAATTATACATTTCAGTCGACCTCAAATGAGGTCGAGAGAGACCCCTCAAACGAGGTCGAATGCTTCGACCTGGTTGCCAAATGATACTAAACTGCCGAACTGTAGTTTAGTACCCCAAGCTCTGAGTAGTTCACAAATTCTTCCCTGCAGTTTAGAAATTGACAAATTCTCCACCGAAGTTTCAAATATGACAAATTCACCCCTGAGCTTTAGAAATTCTTAAAATATTAGGAATACTTATTAAAAATACCTGTGGGTACATGAAAATTCCTAAAATATTGGGAATAATTATTAAAAATACCGGTGGGTACATGAAAATTCCTAAAATATTAGGGATAATTATTAAAAATACCTGTGGGTACATGAAAATTCCTAAAATATTAGGAATAATTATTAAAAATACCAGTGGGTACATGAAAATTCCTAAAATATTAGGAATAATTATTAAAAAAACTATGGGTACATGAAAATTCCTAAAATATTAGGAATAATTATTAAAAATACCTGTGGGTACGTGAAAATTCTTAAAATATTAGGAATAATTATTAAAAATACCTGTGGGTACATGGAAATTCCTAAAATATTAGGGATAATTATTAAAAATACCTGTGGGTATATGAAAATTCCTAAAATATTAGGAATAATTATTAAAAATACCGGTGGGTACATGAAAATTCCTAAAATATTAGGAATAATTATTAAAAAAAACCTATGGGTACATGAAAATTCCTAAAATATTAGGAATAATTATTAAAAATACCTGTGGGTACGTGAAAATTCCTAAAATATTAGGAATAATTATTAAAAATACCTGTGGGTACATGGAAATTCCTAAAATATTAGGAATAATTTTTAAAAATACCTGTGGGTACGTGAAAATTCCTAAAATATTAGGAATAATTATTAAAAATACCTGTGGGTACATGGAAATTCCTAAAATATTAGGGATAATTATTAAAAATACCTGTGGGTACATGAAAATTCCTAAAATATTAGGAATAATTATTAAAAATACCGGTGGGTACGTGAAAATTCCTAAAATATTAGGAATAATTATTAAAAATACCTGTGGGTACGAGAAAATTCCTAAAATATTAGGAATAATTATTAAAAATACCCGTGGGTACATGGAAATTCCTTAAATATTAGGAATATTTTATATAAATGTCAAATTAGCCTCGAATAAGGCAGAAATCGTCGTAAATGTGTAGGTCGCTCCACACTTTGCAATAAGGCGATATTTGTGAAACACTAGTGTAAATGAAGTCCTAGGTAAAGGATAAAAAAGACCCCGAATCTCGAAAAAGGTCAATATAATTTCTACGAAAGCTTGAAAAGTTTTCCTAGAAATTGGGGGGCAAATGATATGGGCTAAAAATAACCCTAAAAATATAATTAATGACATATTAATTAGACCCGAATTGGTCCAAGAACACGGCCCAATATTCAAGGCTCGAAACCCTGATTATTCATTAATTTCGTAATTAATGAATAGGGAAAATATACAGCTCATAAAAAGAGTCCAAATTATGGCAAATTAGTCAAAGAAGGATCCAGAATCCCAATTAAAGGCAATTAATGAGTCATAGCCTTTATCGACAAGGAAAAGACTTATCCTGCAAGCAATACAATGCTTATCTAATATCAAAAAGGAGACTTATTCGCTAAGACTCCTAAACATACCATAAATACTAGGCTCTAGACGCCTATATAAGGTCCCTGATCCTACAATCAGAACTACGTTTTTGGCTTGATTCTCAACATTAATTGAGATACGTAGGCATCTTGTGAGGACCAATTTAGTCCGGAAACACGAGTGCAGCCATTAAAGCTCGAAGCTCATTAAATTCACAAAGTACGTTTTTTAATCCATAACATTATCTTTTTACGTTTATTATATGTGAAATAATATAATATAATTCGGATGAATCGAAGTGTTATGTCCCTTCAAAAAAAAGTGTTATAATATATTTTTTTTGAAATAAAAAAGTGTTGTAATTTGTACAGTAAAATTTGTAACATCAATTCATGTACGGGATTTCTCATACGTCTCTTATAACATACCGCCTACGTGTATTATTGTTATCCATGTATAGGTATATATGAGCATTACATTAATAATTTTATAATATTGTAACTTATATGAATCGATATCTCGATCTTTGGTTTAACTACCAATAAATTGTAGTTAAAAAAGTGTTACGAATTTTTACATATTTCTCTCTTATTAATAATAGAAAACCCAATTATATTTGGTTTAAATTATCAAAATATACGTTTTAGTACATAAATGTAATTCTATTATTAATCAAATATACTTTTTAATGTTAGATCTAAAGGTTTTTATCTATCTGTTTAAGATAACATTCCTTATTATTTTGGTCGTACAATGGTCGTACATAGAGAATTATATTCAATATAGAAAATCCAATTATATTTGGTTTCAATTATCAAAATACCTTTTTAGTATTTAAATATAATTCTACTATTAATCAAATATACTTTTTAATTTTAGATCTAACGGTTCTCATTTACCTATTTAAGATCTAACCGTCTTTATTATTTTGGTCGTACAATGGTTATATAGGATCGACTACCAAAATTTTGGATAAGATCTCCCTTATGCTTATTATATATAAGGATTTAGGGGTCATTTGTTTATGTCTTAACTGAACTTAATATACAATGGTGCTTATTTTAATGATAAAGAAATTAAGATCGTTTGGTTTTTGTTTCTTTCTTTCTTAAGCGTTAAAATTCCTCTTAATGGCTGAGATAAAAACATCTAGCCTAACCATTAAGAAACTTCCTTTTGAGTCATTTTGCGAGTTACTTCAGCACTAAACACACAGCAAGACATACGTACATGTTTCTCATTTGATTTTGCCATAAAAAGAATTATATAATATATTTTCTTTAAAATGTAATATTTCAATATTATGAATTTTTTAGCATAGAAGTTGTTTAAATTTTCTATTAAATAAAATTATAAATATTTAAAAATTATGTAATTTTCACCTAATTCAAATTTTAGATATTGATAAAACTTTTCAATCTATTAATGTTAATATATTATTGTTTTAATTAAATAATTTGTATAATATTACTGATTCATGAGAAAAATTTATACCATTCATATATTTTGTTAAGTTATGTACCAAATAATATTATTCATTAAGTATTCAGATTAATAAATCATTCAGATATTTTAATGATTAAGAAATTTATACTCAGATTTGCCAAATGACCCCTTAATGTCCTTGGTCATCTTTGCATGTCCTTTGGTTATTCATCAACGTGAAAGTTACTCTTGACAAAAAAAAAGTATTTCATTACTAAAGACTTAAAAGACAATTTAGATATTTTCTAACCTTTAGTATTATTAATTCAAAATTTTGAGAAAACTAAAAAAATAGATTAAGACAATTTGAGAGACGCATATAAAGTAGAAGACATGAGTGGCGATGTGACGACTCTCAAATCATATCATTTATTATTTATTCGATTGTATTTAATTTTCAATTATTTTTTGTACTAATTTTTCTTCGGTTATTCAATTTTCACCAAATGTTAAAGAGCGAAAACTCGTCACTTTTTAAAAAAAGATTATGGTTATATTATTCAATTATGATACTTTAGCGATTGTACGAGGCATTTTTTAATTATGTCGATTATTATTTACACTAATATCTTAATATATATATATAAAGGAAAACTCCCGGGAGTTCTAGAATCGCTCTATTCATATTTATGTATTTTTCTAGAGCTCCTCTATTTTAAATAATTTAAATCAAAACTTCCTTATTTAGCTCCTAATTTTTAGAGAAAAAAATCTAAACCTTTTAATATTTCCTTTTATAACTCCTACTTATAAAAGGCAAGTTCTCTAAAAATTATAAACCTAATCAAATTATATAGCTAAAACTCCTCAAATAAAATTGAATTTGCTTATTTACATTCGAATTTATAGCAAAAATAATAAATATATAAAAACCAATTATGTTTAGAATTTAATTAAACAAATATTTATTTTAAAAATTAAATAATTTTTTTAAGTTTTAATTTATTAAAAGAATTATATTGAATCATAATTGTTTTCTGAAATATATTTTAATGAAGGAAATAATTTATTCTTTGGTATATTTTCTTTTCCGATTAACCTATATATACACAAGCTTTTCGTCAGCTTCGCTTCTTTTATCACTGACGTAGTTCTCTCAAATCTTGATTTCTGCAGAGCTGTCTTAAATTTTAATTTTTCAACATCGTTATCATCATTATACATATTTTTGATAATTGTACATGTTAATATGATGTTTTTGTTGCTCTTACAAAGTTTTCTTTTGTTATTGATCAATCTGAAACCATCTATCAAGACATGTATAAGATAACATGTTTACACACTAAAAGATTGAATCTTTAATTTGTTAGTGAAAATATTGTAAGGCGATTTTTTGATAATTTTTGTAACTTATCACTATTCCGACCTTTTCATTATTATGTTCCTTAATTAATTTTATGTGATTCAAGTGGTCGAAAATATTATAATTTCTTAATATGAAAGACCAAATCATGTGTATGTTGTTGAGATGATTTGATCTCTTCTGATATTAATTCAAAATTGGTCCACCGAGATTCAGAATTCTTTTCCACGAAGTAGATATTCGATAGTGATAAGCTGTTAACTAACACTGTCTCTACACTTGAGCAATTAAAATATTCTTATTCATGTCCGTAACTAGATGTAATATTTATGAATTATTTATTAATCTATTTTCGTTAATAGGATGTTCAATGCCCTCTATGCAACTTAACAATGTTTTTGAAAAAATATTCAGCTCAGAGTTGTTGGCTTGATCTTGAGGCATCCAACACTCACTTTGAACCAAAGAATTGGGGTCAAAGATGCCGTAATTAAAAGTAAAATATATATATAAATAAGGTTCTTCGTTGATTTTATATTTTAATAATAAGTGGATGATCCTAACAAAGATGTTAAGACTATTTTAACAATATTGATATTGAATTTAATTTAAAATAAAGTGATTTCTCACCATTGATTCTACATTACATTAAAAAGAACAAAATACATTTCTTATATAATTTATTGTAAAATATTATTAAGCTTGAGTTTTGTCTAATTGTTTTTGGTTAGTATGAGGAAACAAACATCTCAAAATTATATCGTAACTTTTTAACAATTTGTAGTATAGACGTTGAAGACCAATTTTATTTTATTTTGGTTTTTTCTAATCCATTGAAAAGACAAAAATTATACAAAAAGACTTATGAGTATCAAAAAATCGGGAAAAGGGAAACCCCAAGCCGGTCTAAAATCGCCCGAATCATATTTATCTATTTTTCTAGAATTTCTCAGTTTTAATTTAATTAAATTGGATTTCATTATTTACATTCGAATTTGTAGGAAAGACAATAAATATATAATAATTAATCATGTTTAGAATTTAATTAAATAAATACTACCTTCTTTCTAAAATCTTATATATGTAAATAAAGCTCGGTAGTTATAAATGTAACTTCTGAAAGTATATAATAATATTACGTTATTAAATTGGATTTCCTGATTTATATTCGAATTTTTAGGAAAGACAATAAATATATATAATAATTTATCCTATTTAGAATTTAATAAACAAATACTACCTTCTCTCTAAAATCTTATATAAATGAATAAAGTCTGATAGTTATAAAGGCAACTTTTGAAAGTATATAATGATATTACATGATAAATTTTGACGAAGAAGTTGTGTTGATCTATATTTATTTGTATGCTGTTTTGTTCATGTAGGCCAGATATTTTTCAGATTATGTTGTCTGATTATTTTATTTGTTATTTTCCAGGAATTTTAACCCTAAAACCAGAATAGTGGCCAAGTTAGTATTCACTTTGTGCATTCATGTACTAATATTAATATTGTTAAATTCTTAATTATTTTGTTTCAGATCAACGGAGTCCTTAATGCAGTGAGTTAGAGTATATTATTTCAAGCCAGAATCATTGTTGCTAGAAATTTAAGTACTTCCCTATCAGCGGATCAACATGTGATTTGGTCTATATATGTTCTCAGTTACTGTTATTCCCTAACAATGTAATCACATAATTGTAGAAAGGGGGGTTGAATACAATCTTTTCAATTTTCAGTTCCTTTTGCAGACAAAGATAATCTTAGAACAGAAATATGAAATTGAAGTAAACAAATAACACAAGAATTAAAAATTCAGGTGGATTGATTGTTCCACCTGAGAGATTTTATTTGAAGAAATCTCTGTGATGTTTAGAAGTAAACACACAACTACAATTACAATGTTTTTGCTTCAACAATTTACAAAGGAATATTCCTTTAGCTCTTGAAAACTAAATATGATTTCTTAAACTAAAAAATATTGCTACACTTGGTTATATATCCCAAGTTTACAAGCTAATTTGAACTACATAAAAGTATTCAGTAGGTAAGTCCAAAAACTTGATTTTTCATTCTAAGTCCAATGGTCCTTGCAATGATTTGCCTTTTAGCTGATTGTCCTTGTAGAATCATCTCTATTGACCAGATGGAAATATAATGCTTCCTTTTCTCTAGGGTTTCCCAAAATGCTGGTTTCCATGCTCTTTCTGTTCCATCAACCCATGTGACTTGTCAGAACTGTCCCTTTCACAATTTCAACTTCTAATAATTGAACTAGCATCAGTTGAGGTTAAACTTCTAGCATCCGTTGAAAGTGTTGTGACTGCATCCGTTGAAGCTTCTCAAGGAGCATCTGTTGAAAGCTGAATGGCTATCCGTTCAAATACAACTTCACTTGTGTAAAATTACAAGGCACAAAGTATTTACAATTAGCCTCCCTATTCTACATATCTGTTGAAAGTCAACATGACTTATTCAGCCTACACTATTACACTTCAACTGCTAGTACTTAAACAAAAATAGTATGTTACATTTAGACTTATCAATCGATAAGCTACCTTTCAACGGATACTGAATACACATGTTATCCGTTGAAAGTTACATTTTGACTTATACAATTTTCACAAGGCAATCTTGTTAATCATCAAGAAACAAGTTACACTCCTTCATTCCTTTTCTTTACATACAAGGACTCGATGATTTGTATTAAGTAATAGTAATAATTGTGAGTTCTTATAATATAATCTTTTGTAATAATGCTTTAATACGTGTATATCAAAATTTTGAATTCTTAAAAATTATAAAACATGATTTTCCTTAATAGTTTTTACGTTTTGATGATTTCAGATTTATGTGTTATTTTTTTTTTTTGTGAGAACTGATCCTTAAACAAATATATGTTATTTCTGAAATTGATGTACATGTATATATTTAAAAATTTTATTATTACATTTGAGGATATTCAAAATACTAATATATTTTGAAAATATAAATGGCTGAAGTTTGAGGCGTTAGTTGATACTTACATTTGTATTATTGCATATGTGTGTGTGTGTGTATCAACTAATCTAATCTAATGGCCCCCAAAAGACACACACAATTAAAATACACCCTCTCATACACAATCCCACCTAATATCCTCCGTTTTTAATTTGATTTTTCCCTTCAATTTGTGATTTTTTTTTTAAAAATCCGACTTCACCGTATTTTTTCCCATCTCCCAATGATCAATTTGCATACCATGTGTGCTATATTTTGACACGATTTAATTTTTTTTATTTAGTTTCTAGTTTATATTCTAAGAGTGGTTTATATTCAGGGGTCGGCCTAAGAAAACGTGACACAAAATCGGTATAAAAAATATGTAAATATTATATTTTATTGTCCATATATATTAAATTTGTATAATATTGTGTACTTTAATTTTTATGATATCATTGTGAGTTTAGTTTCTCGAATGTTTTTAAAATTATATATATTTGAAATTTAAAAATATTATTACAAGGCCGCCGCGAAGCACAACTTAGTCGACTAATACTTATATAAAATAGAAGACAGAGTGTTAATCCCAAATGACCTAACAGAATTGTAGAAGGGGGGGGGGGGTTGAATACAATTCTGGATATTTCTAAACTTAAAAACAACTTTTAAATAACTTGACAGAGAAAATAAAAACACACAAGCAAATATAAAATTTCAGTTGGATGTTTTGAGGATGTAACTGAGATGTTTTTATTGTGGGAATAATCTGTGTTACAATCGTAGCACAGCTGCTCAGTTACAAATGTAGAGTGAGAGTGCTCTTCAAAGAAAGCTAATACAAAATTATTCTATCTAACTTGCTTACATGAAATGAACTGCTACACTTGGTTATATATCCCAAGTTTACAATGCTATTTTTGGCTACACTAAAAAGTACTAAAGGTAACCGCCAACAGCTTGCTTTTCATTCCTTTTGTCCAATGGTCCTTGGAGATCTTGTCTTTTGTCTTCATTCTTATTATGATCCCACTCAAGAACTTAATTGGTAATTGGAATGTTTCCTCATTCCCAGTGACCATTTTAATGGCTCCCAATGCAAAGTACACTTCTACATCACCTTTTGATCTGTAAGAAAACTGTCATTATCACTTTGTCAACTGTTCAGAAAAGTGATAGTAATCCGTTGATAGTAGTGAGATGTATTCCGTTGATAGCTTTATTCTTTAATCCGTTGATGGTACATTCTTCAATCCGTTGATAGTGTAATCTTCATTCCGTTGACATGTCTTCACTTAGGCAAAATTACAAGACACATTATATTTACAATTAACCAACCTATTTTGCCTATCTAGTACTTAGTCAACATGACTTAGAAAACCTATCTAATACCTACAACAATTGTTTATCAACTAGTGAAGTATTGTACAGTGCAATTGCTACATTACTCATTCCGTTGATGAGACTCATTCCGTTGATGAGCTACCTGTCAACGGATGCTGCAAAGCATACCATTCCGTTGACAACTACAAAATTGACTTAACACAAAATCTACCAAGTGTTTTTATAATTATCATCAAGAACAACATATTCCTAACAATCTCCCCCAATTTATGACTGATAGAATAACAGCCATAAATCAAGAGCCTTGATGATAACAAAAACACTTAAACAAATTACAAATTACAAAAGTAGAAATTGTATTGAGCTTCATGATACATTGAAAATTTATTGAAAGCAAAGTAGAAGTTCTTACAACACAGGTGCACAGAGTTGCTCATCTAGCCTGAGCAGATTTACCATCTTTGTCTCTGTGGCCTTGTTTTCTTCCCCTTCTTAGCATTGTTCTCCTCAATTTGAGCTTGGAGCCTCCTGTAGAAAATCTTCTCTTCTTCATCTTGTTCACCCAACTTGGATTGCATAAATCTTAGAGTTTCATTAGATGCCTTTTCCAATTGGTCCTCTATTCTGAAGAATCTCCTACAGTTGTCCTTGTCTCTGAATTCCATCATCCAAAAGGGTTGGAGATGAATTTTTTTTCCTGTTTGAGGGACCTTTAGAACTCTGGGAAGTGCATTAGGCTTGTTCTAGCTAGCTTTTATTTGACAAATCATGGAGACAACCTCAGACTTAGCAGTTTTGGTGAACCCAAAATCTTTCTTTAAGCACTTGAACACCACTAGCAATGTCTGATAATCCTCTCCTAGAATTCTGTGTAGAGGCCAAATCTGTTCCCTTCCACCCTTGTAGACAAACACTAATCTCTCTGGTAGCTTATGAGTTGCTCCTATTCCTCTAACTTCCACCAAGTCATCAAGATATAGTTTTAAGTCTGACTCCTCCCTTATATCTGCAATGTAGATAAAGTCCTCTGGGTTTGTAGGTGGTTTTTCAACCTATGGCCTTCTCACAAAAACTGGTTTAGCCTTAGTAGCCCTTTGCTTTGATTTCTTCTTTGATTCCATTTCAACCAGAAATTTGGGAAAATTAGCTTCATCAAACTCAAATGGCTCCTCCATTGGCTCAATTGGTTGGTCATGAAAATTGACTAGATTTTCAGGGTTACAAGCTAATTTTGCTCCAAAACCTGGATCAGAAAAAGCTGAAGGCACAATGCTTTGAGAATCATCCTTATCGAAAGCCAAGTTTCTTTTAGCTCTTGTTTTAGGTTGCCTTGTACTTTTTCTTTTTCCTTTTGCTTGCTCAGCTTTAGCCCTAGCTCTTTCTTCTTGCAATCTTTCCTCTTCATCTAGAGCTTGGGCAACTGCAAGAGCTTGCATGTCTGCCCTAGCTGATTCCTCAGCTTTAGCTTCAACAAAATTTGGGTGACCAGCCCAAACACAGATCTCTTTCCCATTCCTGTAGACTATTGCTCTTTGATTCCCAATATCAGGCTTATTGCTTTCCTTGCATTTTATAATAAGTTCACTCGGAAACTTGAGCTCATCTGGAAATGGAGGAGGATAGAAGGTCCTAGCAATATTCTTGCCCTTTGATTTAGCTGGGGATTTTGGAGATAAGCATCTTGGAAAAGTAGTTGGGTCCACATATCTAATACATGAAGTTTGTCCCTTTTCTTTCCTTGGACCAGGAATCACTCCATGTAGAAGAGGCTTTAGATCATATGAGAATTTAATCTGTGGCTCCAAATCCGTTGACACTAAGACCATAGCATTCGTTGATGATGGATCATCCGTTGACACTATAATTCTGAGATCCGTTGATGTAGAAGTAGCTTGATCCGTTGATGGATGTGTATTTCTTGCATTTTCAGCTATCTTCTTTGCCCGTGCATCTATATCCTTCATTTTCTCTTTTATCTGTTCTGCAAGTTGCAGTCTCAGAGATGCACGTTGAATCAGGTCAATTCCATCCAATTTATCTATGATATACTCCCCCGTAGCTAGTGGCTCCTGTGGTAAAGAAATGGCTGGGACCATAACTTTTGTGACTTGAATATTAAGCTCCTTTGATTTCTCCCCCTTTTTGTTATCATCAAGAGTGATGAGAGGGAGACCTTGAGCTGCCACTAACTGAGTCAATAACTGAGTTTGCTTCTCATGTGCTTGTTGCATATGAGTTAATGTGGCTTCCACTTTGTCCACCCTATCAGTAAGGGTTTTCAAAGTGGTTGCCACCTCATGATCCCTTCTGAAGAATTTGTCCATTTTGGTTACAGTGAGAAGTGGAAGTCTTTCATCAAACCTCCTATCAGTGGAGTCCTTAAAGCTTGCAATTGTGTCCTTGATTTCCCTGGCCTCAATCCTTGTCTGTAGCATTTGGAGCCTCTGGATCTCTAGAGAGTCCAAAATTGCCTTGTAGAATATCTTTTCATTTTGAGGTGCAGACTCATGAGCCAAGTAAGCTTCATTATACCGCCTTGTGATTGCAGTATCCAAACCATGAAATCCAAGTGAATCTTGATAAAGCCATCTTGGCTTAGGAGGCATCACAGATGTCCCAGTCTGTGTAGTAGTAGCCACCTCTTGTAAATCAGCATCAAGACTATCATCATCACTTGAAGATTCAGCAAACTGATCACTTCCACCAGCTCCTGGAGACAAATTGGCAAGTGCATCCTTAGCCCTCATCATGGATGCAGTTGTATGAATTAGATTTAATGTCCTCTCTGCCTCCACATTGCCCTGTTTAGCCATGATTTGATATGCTGGCACAGGGTGAGTAGAGGTTTCAGGATCCAGAAAAATGTTATCCACAGTTTGTTGATAATACTCTTGGAAAGACAATTCTCTTTCTCCCTCACTAACCTCCATTAACTCACTTGCAATGGTTGTTTCCTCCCTTAGAGCTCCTATAGTCCCTTCTCTCTCTCCACTATTTTCTTGCATCATGGGCTCCCCATGGCTCACACCTCTCACACCCTCACCTTCACCTACTAAGGTTGAACTCTCAATCTCTCTTTTTGCCTAGCTAGAAGAAATAGCCAGCCTCTCACTCTCAGTCTCTCCTTTTGCCTGGCTGCAAGCTAGCCTCTCAGAATCACTCCCTTTCAATCCTAAAAGTGTTTCAACTACCACTAGGTCATCTGCACTAGTTGTGTGAACAACTGGATTTTCAATAATTGGTGCAAAATGAGCTATCAACAGAATGGTAGTTTGAACTATCAACGGAATGGATTCCGTTGATGGAGAAACACTTGTCAACGGAAGAGAAAGTTCCGTTGATGAAGTCAATAAAGGAGTTTGAGAAATTGAAATTACAATAGAATCTGTGGTGATTGATTTTAAAGATGGTTCCAGTGATTGATTTTAAAGATGGTTCCACAGATCCTCTTGTAGTTTCAGAAGAGAATGATTGGCGGCCCAACAAATCACTTAAAAAGTGATGACCACTGTTAGGAATATGTTGTTCTTGATGATAAACATAAAACACTTAGTAGAATTTGTGTAAAGTCATTTTGTAGCTGTCAACGAAATGGCATGCTTTGCAGCATTCCGTTGACAGGAAGCTCATCAACGAAATGAGTGATGTAGCAATTGCACTATACAATACTTCTAGTTTGATATGCATTTCGTTGTAGATATTGGATAGGTTTTCTAAGTCATGTTGACTAAGTACTAGATAGGCAAAATAGGTTGGTTAATTGTAAATATATTATGCCTTGTAATTTTGCCTAAGTGAAGACATGTCAACGGTATGAAGATTACTCTGTCAACGGTATGGAGTTTACTCATCAACGAAACGAAGATTACTCATCAACAAAATGAAGAATAAAGCTATCAACGAAACACACCTTACTGCTATCAACGAATCATTATCACTTTTCTGAATAGTTGACAAAGTGATAGTGACAGTTTTCTGACAGATCAAAAGGAGATGTGGAAGTGTACTTTGCATTGGAAACCATTAAAATGGACATGGGGAATAAGGAAACATTCCAATTTCCAATCTGGTTATTGAGTGGGATCACTATAAGACTGAAGACAGAAGACAAAGATCTCCAAGGACCATTGGACAAAAGGGATGAAAAGCAAGCTATTGACGGTTACCTTTAGTGTACTTTAGTGTAGCCAAAAATAGCTTTGTAAACTTGGGAATATATATATAACCAAGTGTAGCAGTTAAAATAGAAGTAAGAGAAGAAAAACAAATAGATTATATTAGCTATCTTTGAGAGCATACTTCTCTACATTCTTGTAACTGAGCAGTTGTGTAATTTTTGTATCACAGATTATTTCCGCAATAAAAATCACTTCAGTTGGATCATCAAACAATCCAACTGAAATTATTAAGTGCTTGTGGTTCTTATTTTATAAGTTCAATTTTAATTTTTAAGTTATTTTTAAGTTTGAAAAATATCAAGAATTGTATTCAACCCCCCCTTCTACAATTCTGTTAGGTCATTTGGGATTAACAATTGGTATCAGAGCAAGCTTCTAACAAACAAGAAGTTTAAAGATCAAGACCAAAACAGTAACCATGGTGAAGAAGGATGCAGGTGTAAAGATACCAGTTCTTAATAAGGACAATTACTTTCACTGGAAAGTAAAGATGCATTTACATCTCATATCTATGGATGAGAGGTATGTAGACTGCATTGAGAAAGGTCCACACGTTCCCATGAAGTTCGCATCTAGAGTTGGACTGCCAGATGATGCTCTTGATGTAGAGATTCCAAAACCTGTCTCAGAATGGACTATTGAAGATGTTGCAGAAATCCATAAAGATAAAAGAACCATGAACATTCTGTTTAATGGTTTGGAGCAAGAGATGTTTGACAATGTCATAAACTGTACAACCTCCAAAGAAGTATGGGACACTGTTAGAACTCTCTGTGAAGGAACTGAGCAAGTTAGGGAAAACAAAATGCAGCTCCTTATACAACAATATGAGCATTTTCATTTTAAAGCTGGTGAAACCCTAAATGATACGTTTAGTAGGTTTCAAAAGCTTTTGAATGGATTAAAGTTGTATGGGAGGATCTATCAAACCAAGGATTCAAACCTTAAATTTCTTAGAGCTCTTCCAAAAGAATGGAAGCCTATGACTGTTTCTCTCAGAAACACTCAAGAGTACAAAGACTACACTCTTGAAAGGCTTTATGGAACCTAGACATATGAGTTGGAAATGGAGCAAGATGAAGAAATTGAAAAGGTACAGAAGAAAGGTGGATCTATTGCATTGATAGCAACTGTGAACCAACTGGAAGATGACAATGAAGAAGCTGCAAAGGCCACAACTAGTCGAGCTAGTTGTAGGAGTAATGTTAGCAAGGGTAAAGGCAAGATGACAGAAGAAGAAGAACCAGAACCAGCCAACTTGGATGACTTAGATGAGATTGATGAACACATTGCTTTTTTGTCAAGGAAATTCTCTAAGTTCAAGTTCAAGAGAAACTCAGAAGCAAGGCCACCAAGGAAAGACTTTCAACCTAGCAAAAATAACTGGATTGAAAAGTCTAAATCTAAATGTTTCGATTGTGGAATGCTTGGTCACTTTGCTGGAGACTGCAGAAAGCCCAAGGTTGAGAAGGGCAACAGGAAATTTGAGCCTGTTGATTATAAAAAGAAATACTTTGAACTTCTCAAGCAAAAAGAAAAGGCTTTCATGTCTCAGGAGTATGATTGGGCTGGTAATGGTGAAGATTCTGATGATGATGTTGAGTATGTCAACTTGGCTCTTATGGCTAACAATCATGAGCAGGAAGCAAGCTCCTCAAGAAACCAGGTAACAATTACTAATCTTTCTGAGCTTTCTAAAGAAGAATGCGATAGTGCAGTAAATGAAATGTCTACTGTACTATATAATTACGTGTTACTCTTAAATCACTTACCAAAGAGAATTCAAGAATAAAAGAGACTAATTTGCTCTGAAGTGATAGGAATGCAATGTTAGAAGCACAGCTCATTGATTTTGAGAAAATGAGGTGTGTTAGTAGGGATGCTAAGAAGGAACTTGAGAACGTGTTAGAAAGGGAAGAAATTCTTAAAACACAACTTGAAATAGAACAAAGTGTGATTGCAAAATGGAAAGATGCCAGGAATGTTGCTAACAACATCATTAATGTTCAAGGTATGGAATCTTTCTGTGAACAATCATGGAAAAAGAACAAAGAAAAGCTAGGGTATGTTGGTGAAACCTTAGAATCAGAAACAGAGTCAACAAACAACAATGATCATTTGTTGAAGGTTGATATGTCAACGGAATGCAATGTTCCGTTGACAGATGAACCATCAACCGATCAGGCTGTTTCGTTGACAGAGAAAAGAAAAGATGAACACACTAGATTTAATAACAAGTATGGTCTTGTCACCAAGAACTTTGTTCAAGGTGAGTCTAGTAAATCAAAGAAAGTTGAGAAGCCTGTTGAGAGAGCTAATGTAGGTCACTTGTCTAACAAGCAATTGAAAGACAAGTTAGAGAAAGTTCAAGTTGAAGCTAAGGGAAATAAAAAGAATAACAGGAATGGCAAAGTAGGGATTAACAAACACAACAATTACACACCTGATAAATATGCTCCAAGAAAGACATGTGTCAATTGTGGAAGTGTTAGTCATTTATCTACTAACTGCAAATCTGTTAAGAAGACTGCTAATGAGAAAATGCCCAAGCCTGTAATGAATAGTTCTATGCCTACCATGCCTGTTATGCCTAATATGTTTGCTCCATATGCACAATTTCAAAATTCATATGCCAGCATGTCATTTGTGCCTAATCCATACATGAATATGTTTAATGTGCCACAAATGCCATGGAATGTGAATAACATGTTTGTTCCTCCAACTATGCATGCTGTGAATGAAAATGTGAGCAACCCTCAGAAATCAACACCAAAGGTAATGATTGATTTAAATCAATCTGAGACCAAGGTGAAAAATGATATAAAAGGAAAAGCAAAGGCTAACAAAACAGGACCCAAGGTAATTTGGGTACCAAAATCAACTTGATTTGATTTTATTGTGTGCAGGGAGACAAAAGGAATCTTTGGTACTTGGATAGTGGTTGTTCAAGACACATGACTAGTGATTCTACCCTGCTCACAGAGTTTCAGGAAAGAGCTGGCCCTTGTATTGCTTTTGGAGATGACAGCAAAGGCTACACTAAGGGATATGGCTTGATTTCAAAAGAGAATGTCATCATAGATGAGGTTGCATTGGTGGATGGTCTTAAGCACAATCTGCTTAGTATCAGCCAACTTTGTGACAAAGGATTTTTAGTTACTTTTTCTAAAGAAGCCTGTGTTGTTTCTAAAGGAGGAAACAACAATGTTGTAATGACTGGATTCAGAAGAGGGAATGTGTACATTGCTGACTTTAGTAGCACAAGTCCAGACACCATCACTTGTCTCTTCAGCAAGGCAAGCAAGGATGAAAGTTGGCTATGGCACAATAAATTATCTCATCTGAATTTTAAGGTTATGAATGATTTGGTGAGGAAAGATCTTGCCAGAGGAATTCCACAAGTGGAATTCTCCAAGGATGGTTTGTGTGATGCCTGTCAAAAAGGGAAACAAAAGAAGGCATCATTCAAAAGCAAGACAGAGTCATCAATTGTCCATCAGCTTGAGTTGCTTCATATGGATCTGTTTGGCCCTGTAAATGTCATGTCTATCTCAAAGAAGAAATACTGTCTTGTGATTGTTGATGATTTTTCTAGATTTACATGGACCTTCTTTTTGCACTCCAAAGATGAGGCAAGTGAAATCATTATCAATCACATCAAGATGGTAAGCAATCATCCTGATTTCAAAGTAAGAAGGATTAGGAGTGACAATGGGACAGAATTCAACAATTCAAGCATGAAGGTGTTCTGTGAAGAAAATGGTATTTTGCATGAGTTTTTAGCAGCAAGGACACCACAGTAAAATGGTGTAGTTGAAAGGAAAAACAGAACACTTATTGAAGCTGCAAGGACAATGCTAGATGAATCAAAGTTACCAACTTATTTTTGGGCTGAGGCAGTTAACACAGCTTGCTTTACTCAAAATATTTCTTTGATTAATCATGCCAAGGGAATGACCCCTTATCAACTACTCAAAAGAAAGAAGCCACTATTGGATTTTCTTCATGTCTTTGGATGCAAGTGCTTTGTTCTGAGAAATCAAGCTGAGCATTTGGGAAAATTTGAAGCAAAGGCAGATGAAGCAATATTTGTGGGATATGCAGCAGGGAAAGCTTACAGAGTCTATAATCTCATAACCAACATTGTTATGGAATCTGTACATGTTGTTTTTGATGATCTCAAAATTCAAGGTCTCTGTGATGAAGGTTTCCATTAAAGTCTTTCTTTTGAGAATGAGGAAGGAGATCAAGTGAATCATGTTAAGGCTACTGAGAAACAGCCTAAAGTTGTTGTATCTAGCACAGATAAAAGCAGCAGTGAAGATGAAATTACTGCATTGAGATTGAAAAGAATAGCTGCTAGCAGACCAAATGGTCATTCCGTTGACAGTCATGGTGATGAATTCGTTGACAGTCAAAATGAGCGTTTCGTTGACAGCCAAATTGGTCATACCGTTGACAGTCAAAGAAATGCTTCTAGAAGTGATCAATTAGGGACAACAAACTCAGGGGGAGTTTCTCAAGGACAATTATCCAATCAAGGCAATCATGATCATGAAGCAACCTCGTCAAGAGCAAATCTACCTCCCTCAAGGAAATGGACTAAAAATCATCCATTTGAACTTATTATAGGTGATGTTTCTTCAAAAGTCCAAACTAGAAGAGCAAATCAAGAGGAATGTCTATACAGTAGCTTTCTGTCTCAAGATTAGCCAAAGAAAGTTGAGGATGCACTTCTAAATCCAGATTGGGTTTTAGCTATGCAAGAGGAGCTAAACCAATTTGAGAGGAACAAAGTTTGGAAGCTGGTGCCCAAGCCTAAAGACAGGAGTGTCATAGGCACAAAATGGGTGTTCAGAAACAAGATGGATGAAAATGGCATAGTCACAAGGAACAAAGCTAGATTGGTTGCAAAAGGCTATTCACGGGAAGAGGGAATTGATTTTGATGAAACCTTTGCTCCTGTTGCAAGACTAGAAGCAATAAGGATTTTCCTAGCCTATGCAGCCCATGCCAATTTCAAAGTCTATCAAATGGATGTGAAGAGTGCTTTTCTGAATGGGGAATTGGAAGAGGAGGTGTATGTAAGTCAACCTCCTGGTTTTGAAGATGATGATTTTCCAGAATATGTATACTTCCTCCTCAAAGAACTCTATGGTTTGAAACAAGCACCTAGAGCCTGGTATGACACACTTTCACAGTTCCTCCTTGAGAATCACTTCACTAGAGGTACTGTAGATAAAACTCTGTTTCACAGGGTTGTGAATGGCTCTACTATACTTGTTCAAATTTATGTAGATGACATAATCTTTGGGTCTACAGATGTGAAACTTTGTCAAAAGTTTGCCAAGCTTATGCAAAGTAAATATGAAATGAGCATGATGGGAGAATTAACTTACTTTCTTGGTCTTCAAGTGAAGCAAGTTAATGAAGGCATTTTCATTAGTCAAACAAAATATATTCATGATTTATTAAAGAAATTTGACTTAATGGAATGCTCTCCTGCCAAAACTCCCATGCCTACTGCCACCAAACTTGAATTGAATACTAAGGACAAATCTGTGGACATTTCAAGTTATAGAGGCATGGTAGGCTCACTTTTATATTTAACAGCTAGTAGACCTGATATTATGTTTGCTACATGTCTATGTGCTAGATTGCAGGCTGATCCTAGGGAATCCCATTTAGTTGCTATTAAAAGAATTTTCAGATATCTCAAAGGAACACCAAACCTTGGCATTTGGTATCCTAGAGAATCTAGCTTTGAACTAATTGGTTATTCAGATGCAGATTATGCAGGATGTAAAATTGACAGGAAAAGCACAACTGGCACCTGTCAATTCTTAGGAAACAAGCTTGTCTCATGGTTCAGCAAGAAACAAAACTCAGTTTCTACCTCCACAGCTGAGGCTGAGTATATTGCAGCTGGAAGTTGTTGTGCACAGATTTTATGGATGAAAAATCAACTACTTGATTATGGATTAAGAATTGAGAAAATTCCTATTTTCTGTGACAACACTAGTGCCATTGCCATTACTGAGAATCCAGTGCAGCATTCAAGGACCAAGCACATTGACATCAAGTACCATTTCATTAGAGAACATGTTATGAATGGTACTGTGGAGTTACATTTTGTTCCAAGTGAACAACAACTTGCAGACATTTTTACCAAGCCACTTGATGAATCAACATTCTCAAGACTAGTAAGTGAGCTAGGTATGTTAAATTTCTCCTAATTATTTTTGAGATTTTTGCAAGTTACATTGTAGCCAGAAATTTGCTATGTTTTTCTGTGAATTAATTTTCTCAGGAAAAAGTGCAATTT
This sequence comes from Heracleum sosnowskyi, assembly GCA_030848705.1. Taxonomy (NCBI): domain Eukaryota; kingdom Viridiplantae; phylum Streptophyta; class Magnoliopsida; order Apiales; family Apiaceae; genus Heracleum; species Heracleum sosnowskyi. The sequence continues at coordinate 47,752,478 of CM061244.1, forward strand.
TGTCTAAGTCAAAATTACTATGTCAACGAAACGCACCATTTCGTTGACAGTTTTAGCCTTTTTCTGGGTGTTTCGTTGATAGCTCTTTTATATCAACGAAACGCAGCTTTATCAACGAAATAGACGGGACTTTAACCGCCCAATCCTGATTCGTTGATATAGCGCAGTTAATCTGAACCGTTGAAATTTGACACGTCTTTTACCACGATCTATACATACACCCCTGTAAGTATAAATCATGGTAATACTTTAAAAGTAACGGTTATATTTTTTAAGCCAATCCAGTAATTTACATTGATTATTGGACTTAATTTCTGAGAATTTTTGGGGGAGTATTTAAGAAATTCTATTTTCTTTAATTCTTTTTTACCTGTTCTCAAAAATTCCAAAGGCTTTTCTTTCTTCTTCTCTCTAACAAGCAATTCAGTTCGAAGCTTTTCTTCACTCAACAATGGCACCAATAGTCAAGCTTATGTCTGCTGGAGGGTTTATCTATGAGAAGAACAACTCCATCCCTTTTGTTGTCAAGGAAAGCCCGAACAACATCTTTTTCAAAATGATGGATTTCATGAAGAATTGCAAGTTGAGCTATGCAATGTTTCACTCTACACCACTCTACAATGAGATAATCGAGGAGATTTGGACCTCATGTGAGTATAGTGGGACAAATTGCATTTTGCAATTCACCATCCAAGGTAATGAGTATATAGTTAACTCTGATGTATTGCAAGCATGTCTACATATTCCTGAAAATAACTGTAATGCTTTGCCTACATATACTGAAATGATTAACATGCTAAATTCTATAAACTACTCTTTGCCTACTGATAATTTGGGTAAGATTATTAGGAGAGGTTTGGTTAAGGAATACAGTTACTTAGCTGATGCATTCATTAAGGTCTTCTCTGGAAAGATTAGCAATTTTGATGCATTAACTAATTCTATGTTGATTCTCTTAACCATGCTTCTAACTGATAGATATTACAACTTTAGCACTCAACTTATGTATGAAATTGGTGCTAAGTTGGGTGATAAGGCTAATAGGAAAAAGAATATCTATTATGCTAGGTTTCTGATGATGTTGGCTAACCATGTTAGTCCAGCACCATTAGTTATCTCTAACCCTATTTCCAGGTTCGAGTGTTTTGTGCAAGAGAAGAGGGTTTTGACAGATATACTGAGACTTAACCACAATGGTGATGTCCCAGTGGTGTATCTGCCCATCATTGAGGTAACTTCTTCTAACCCTGTTAGTGTAGTTGTTACTTCTATTGTTTCACCTACCAATGTTGCTATGGAGTCTGTAGCTATGTCCCAACAGGCTCCTGCCCAAGCAGCAAAACCTAAATCTAAGAAATCCTCAAAGCCAACCTCAGGTGCTTCTCAAAAGGCACCTGTTGCAAAAACTACTTCACAGCCAAAGGGGAGTGATTCTGGAGTTGTGAGAGGTGAGGGAAGGGGTGAAAATCAAAGAAACCCCAAGAATAAGGAAGGAAAGGATAGTGTGTCCCAGCCATGCCCCATTGTGTCTTCCCAACAAGGCATAATGAGTAAAATGGATTTAAACACAAGTCTAGTTGCATCCTCCCAAAAGGATGTGATTATTAAAACAAGCTCTCCTCCAAGATCACACTCCAAGAGGGTAAGGGACACTTCAAGCCCACAGTCTACATTTTCCCAATACCAAAGGAGAGTGAAGCAAAAATCCAAGGGTACACAGGGTGCACACACTCTGGAAGCAACACTTCCAGTTTCACAAATTCAGTTTGATGTAACCCCAATTATTACTCTGGGGTTACAGTCCCATTCTCTAAACATCAACCTTGAACTATCTCCACCAAATTCACCAACTCAGTCTTTAGATGTGGACATGATCCATACATCTATTCCTGATTCTCCAACTCTTATCTTGGAGAAGCCCCACTCTGAAGCTAGTGGTCATCACTTGTTAAGTGATTTGTTGGGCCATCAACCAATTTTTTCTGAAGCTGCAAGAGGATCTGTGGACCCCAATCTCACATCAATCACCACAGATGCGATTGTAATTTCACTTTCTCAAAATGCTTTATTGACTTCATCAACGGAACAGCCTCTTTCGTTGACAAGTGTTTCTCCATCAACGGTATCCATACCGTTGACAGTTCAAACTACCATTCCGTTGATAGGTCATTCTACACCCCTTATTGAAGATCAAGTTGTTTCCACAACTAGTGTAGATGACCTGGTGGTAGTTGAGACACTTTTAGGTTTGAGAGAGAGTGAAACTGAGAGGCTGGCTTGCAGCCAGGCAAAAGGAGAGAATGAGAGTGAGAGGCTGGCTATTTCTTCCAGCCAGGCAAAAGGAGAGATTGAGAGTACCACCTTAGTAGGTGAAGGTGAGGGTGTGAGAGGTGTGAGCCATGGGGAGCCCATGATGAAAGAAAAGAGTGGAGAGAGAGAAGGGACTACAGGAGTCATAAGGGAGGAAGCAGCCATTGCTAGTGAGTTAATGGGGGTCAGTGAGGGAGAAAGGGAACTTACTTTCCAAGAGCATTATCAACAAACTCTGGATAGTATTTCCCTGGATCCTGAGACCTTTACTCATCCTGTGCCAGCCTATCAGGTTATGGCTCAACAGGGCAATGTGGAGGCAGAGAGGTCACTAAACTTAATTCATACAACTGCATCAATGCAAAGAGCAAAGGATGCCTTGACCAATCTATCTCCAGCAGCTGCAGCAAGTGGAGACTTTGACTTTTCTGATGATGAGGACAGCTTTGGTGACAATCTACAGGTGGCCACTACTTCACAGACTGGGACTTCTGTGGTGCCTCCTAGACCAAACTGGCTTTCTCAGGATATGCAAGGAAGATGCACTCTAGATGCTGCTATCAAAAGGCAGTACAATGAGGCATATCTAGCTCATGAGTCTGCAAATGCAAGGGACAAGAAATTCTACAAGGCCAACATGGATTCACTGGAAATCCAAAGGCTACAGATGTTGCAGACAAGGATTGAAGCTACAGAAATCAAGGATTCCATTAGCAACCTCAGGGATGCTACTGACAGGAGGCTAGATGAAAAGCTTCATCTTCTAACTGTGTCCAAGATGAACAGGTTTTTCTCCAAGGAACCTGAAGTGTCCTCATCTTTGAAGACTCTTTCCTCTAGAGTGGACAAAGTTGAGGCTACACTTTCTCACATGCAAAAGGAACAGGAGAAGCAAACTCAGCTACTCACCCAGCTTTTGGCAGCTCAAGGACTCCCTATCATCTCACTTGATGATAACAAAAAGGGGGAGAAATCTAAGGAGCTAGAGAAATCTAAAGAGCTTGATATACAAATCACAAAGGTTTTGGTCCCAGCCATTTCCTTACCAAATGAGCCACTAGCAATGGGGGAGCTTGGACAGAAGAAAAAGGATGTCATTGACCTAATTCAGGAAGCTTCTATGAGGATGAGACTTGCAGAACAGATCAAAGATCATTGGTCCAACATAGAAGCAAGGGTCAAGAGAATTGCTGGAACTGCAAAGAACTCAAATCCATCAACGGATCAACCATCAACGAATGTCATGGTTGTAACATCAACGGAATGGGAGCCACAGTTCAAGAGTTCTTATGTTATAGAACCCCTTCAGCATGGAGTCCTTCAAGATTCAAGAAGTGAGAAAGGACAATCTTCATGCTTTAGGAATGTGGATGCAAGAGGGATATCTCCAATATCACCTGTCAAACCCAAGGGCAAGAACATTGCAAGGATATTTTATCCTCCACCAAAGCCAGATGAGTTCAAAGTCCTAGGGAAGCTGATCATTGAAAGCAAAGAGAGCAATCATCCAAGCATAAAGAACAAAAGGGCCATCATCTACAGGGATAGCAAAGAAATCTGCATTTGGGTTGGTCACCCAAATTTTGCTAAGGCCAAAGCTGAAGAATCTGAAAGGACAGCAATGCAAGCACTAGCAGTTGCTCAATCACTTGAAGATGAAGAAACCCTACAGGAAGAAAAGGCTAAGGATGAAGCTAAGGAAGCTGGAAAGGAAAGGAAGAGTGTAAGGCATCCAAAGGCTAGAGCTAAAAGGAATCTGAACTTTGACAAAGATGATTCTCAGGACACTGCTCAAGACTCTTCCACAACAAGTGCACATCAAATTCCTGTTGATCTACCTCATGAAGGAAAGTTGGTCTGTGATCCTGCACATCCTGTCAACTTTCATGATCAACCAATTATGCCAAAAGAGGAGCCTCTTGAATTTGATGAGGCCTACTTTCCAAAGTTCCTATTTGAGAAGGATCAACCAATGAAGACAAAGAAAAGGGCTGTCAAGGAAAAGCCAGTGTTTGTGAGAAAGCCACAACCTCAGAAACCCCCTGCAAATCCAGAGGACTGCATGTACATTGCTGACATCAGGGAAGAATCCAGTTTACATCTTGACTTAGACAACCTGGTGGAAGTAAGAGGCATTGCAGCTTCTCAAAAATTGCCTGAGAGACTAGTTTTTACATTCAAGGGAGGTAGAGAACAAGTGTGGCCTCTCTATAGAATTTTAGGAGAAGACTATCAAACACTACTCTCAGTGTTTAGATGCTTGAAGAAGGACTTTGGCTTCACCAAAACAGCCAAGCCTGAGGCTCTTCCCAGGATGCTTAGAGTGCCCTCAACAGGAAAGAAGATCCATCTTCAACCATACTGGATGATGGAATTTAAGGACAAGGACAATTGTAGAAGATTCTTCAGGATGGAAGACCCGCTGGATAAGGCATCTAATCAAACTCTAAAGTTTATGCAATCCATGCTTGGTGATCAAGATGAAGAGGAGAAAATCTTTTACAGAAGGCTACAGGTCCAAATTGAGGAAAACAACTCTAAGAGAGGGAAGACTATGCCACAAAGAAGACACAGATGAAACATTTGCTCAGTCTAGAGGAGCACTTTTGGGCATTAGTCTTGTAAGTCTTGTATTTTGTCTAAAATATTATGAAGCTTAATGCATTTTCTACTTTTGTAATTTATGATGTATCTGAGTGTTTTTGTTATCATCAAGTCTCTTGATTTATGGTTGTTATTCTATCAGTCATAAATTGGGGTAGATTGTTAGGAATATGTTGTTCTTGATGATAAACATAAAACACTTAGTAGAATTTGTGTAAAGTCATTTTGTAGCTGTCAACGAAATGGCATGCTTTGCAGCATTCCGTTGACAGGAAGCTCATCAACGAAATGAGTGATGTAGCAATTGCACTGTACAATACTTCTAGTTTGATATGCATTTCGTTGTAGATATTGGATAGGTTTTCTAAGTCATGTTGACTAAGTACTAGATAGGCAAAATAGGTTGGTTAATTATAAATGTATTATGCCTTGTAATTTTGCCTAAGTGAAGACATGTCAACGGTATGAAGATTACTCTGTCAACGGTATGGAGTTTACTCATCAACGAAATGAAGATTACTCATCAACGAAATGAAGAATAAAACTATCAACGAAACACACCTTACTGTTATCAACGAATCATTATCACTTTTCTGAATAGTTGACAAAGTGATAGTGACAGTTTTCTGACAGATCAAAAGGAGATGTGGAAGTGTACTTTGCATTGGAAACCATTAAAATGGACATGGGGAATAAGGAAACATTCCAATTTCCAATCTGGTTATTGAGTGGGATCACTATAAGACTGAAGACAGAAGACAAAGATCTCCAAGGACCATTGGACAAAAGGGATGAAAAGCAAGCTATTGACGGTTACCTTTAGTGTACTTTAGTGTAGCAAAAAATAGCTTTGTAAACTTGGGAATATATATAACCAAGTGTAGCAGTTAAAATAGAAGTAAGAGAAGAAAAACAAATAGATTCTATTAGCTATCTTTGAGAGCATACTTCTCTACATTCTTGTAACTGAGCAGCTGTGTACTTTTTGTATCACAGATTATTTCCGCAATAAAAATCACTTCAGTTGGATCATCAAACAATCCAACTGAAATTATTAAGTTCTTGTGGTTTTTATTTTATAAGTTCAGTTTTAAGTTTTATAAGTTTGAAAAATATCAAGAATTGTATTCACCCCCCCCCCCTTCTACAATTCTGTTAGGTCATTTGGGATTAACAACCACCAATTTCAGAGTGGGGCTTCTCCAGGAATAGAGATGGAGAATCAGGAATAGATGAATGGATCATATCCACATCTAATGAGTGTGAAGGAGAATTTTGTGGAGTTGTCTCAATATTAATATGGAGGGAGTGAGACTGTAACCCCAGAGTAATAATTGGGGCTACATCAAACTGAATTTGAGAAACTGGAATTGTTGCTTCCAGTGTGTGTGCACCCTGTGTGACCTGGGATTTCTGTTTCACCCTTCTTTGGTAGTGGGAAATAGATGTTTGGGGGCTAGATGTGTCCCTTACCCTTTTGGTGTGTGCTCTTGGAGGAGAGCTTGTTTCAATAACTACACCCTTTTGAGAGGATGTAGTTAGACTTGAGCTAATATCCATGTTACTCATTGTGCCTTGTTGGGAAGACACAATGGGGCTTGTCTGGGCAACACTCACCACTCCCACCTTATCCTTGGGGTTTCTTTGATGTTCACCACTTCCCTCACCACTCACCACACCTACTTCACTCCCTTTAGGCTGTGTAGTGGATTTTACAACAGGTGCTTTTTGAGAAGCACCTGAGGTTGGCTTGGTAGATTTAGACTTCTTAGATTTAGGTCTAGTTGCAGGGGCAGTAGCCTGTTGGGTCACAGCTACATGCTCCATTGCAACAACAGCAGTTGTAGTAGCAGAAATTGAAGTAACATTTAAATTAACAGGTTGAGAAAGTGTTACCTCAATGACTGGCAAGTACACCATTGGGACATCACCATTGTGATTTAGCCTCAAGATGTCTGTTAGTACCCTCTTCTCTTGAACAAAACAGTCAAACTTGGAATTGGGGTTAGAGATAACCAATGGTGTTGGACTAACATGGTTGGCCAACATCATTAGAAATCTAGCATAATAAATATTATTTTTCCTAGTTTTCCTATCATCCAACTTAGCACCAAGTTCATACATTAATTGGGTGCTAAAGTTATAATATTTATCAGTGAGAAGCATGGCAAACAAAATTAGATTGGAGTTACTTAAAGCATCAAAATTACTGATTTTTCCAGAAAACACTTTAATAAAAGTATCTGCTAAATAGCTCCACTCCTTTACCAAACATCTCCTAATAATCTTACCCAAATTCACAGTTGATAAAGAGTAATTAATAGTGTTAAGCATGTTAACAATTTCAGAATTTGTGGGTAAAGCTAAGTAATTATTCTCAGGAATATGAAGGCATGCTTGCAAAACATCTGAATTAACAATATACTTTTTACCTTGAAGTGTGAATTGCATAGTGCAGTTAGTTTCACTGAACTCACAGGAGGTCCAAATCTCCTCGATGATTTCATGATAAAGTGGAGTGGAGTGAAACATAGCGTAACTAAGCTTGCAGTTCACCAAGAAATCCATCATCTTGTGAAAGATTTCGTTCGAGGTTTCCTTGTCAACAAATGGTATGGAGTTGTTCTTCTCATAAATGAACCATCCAACAGAGATAAGTTTAACTATGGGCGCCATTGTTGAGTTGAGTTAAGTTCGAACTGTGTTTTGCTTTGAGAGAGAAGAAGTGAGAAAGCCTTTGGAAAATTTGGAGAGTAAGATAAAAATGAATTAAAGAAAGCAAAATTGCTTAAATACTCCCCAAAAATTTCTCAAAAATTAAGTCCAATAATAATTGTAAATTACTGGATTGGCTTAAAATTTGACAGTTATAATTAAAATATGACCATGATTTATACTTACAGAGGTGTATGCATAGATCGTGGTAAAAAGGCGTGCAAATCAACGGTTTCGATTAAAAGCGCTATATCAACGGATTAGAATTGGGCGTATGAGATCCACCCTATTCCGTTGATAAAGCTGCATTCCGTTGACATAAAAGAGCTGTCAACGGAATACCCAGAAAAATGCTAAGACTGGAAACGGATTAAGACAATCGTTGACATAGTAATTTTGACCTAGACAAAATTTCACCTTTTTCTGAGAAAATTAATCCATAGAAAATCATAGCAAATTTCTGGCTGCAATTTTTAACTTGCAAAAATCTCATAAATAATTAAGAGAAATTTATCATACCTAGCTCACTTACTAATCTTGAGAATGTTGATTCATCAAGTGGCTTGGTAAAGATGTCTGCAAGTTGTTGTTCACTTGGAACAAAATGTAGCTCCACAGTACCGTTCATAACATGTTCTCTAATGAAATGGTACTTGATGTCAATGTGCTTGGTCCTTGAATGTTGCACTGGATTCTCAGTAATGGCAATGGCACTAGTGTTGTCACAGAAAATAGGAATTTTCTCAACTCTTAATCCATAATCAAGTAGTTGATTTTTCATCCATAAAATCTGTGCACAACAACTTCCAGCTGCAATGTACTCAGCCTCAGCTATGGAGGTAGAAACTGAGTTTTGTTTCTTGCTAAACCATGACACAAGCTTATTTCCTAGGAATTGATAGGTGCAAGTTGTGCTTTTCCTATCAATTTTACATCCTGCATAATCTGTATCTGAATAACCAATTAATTCAAAGCCAGATTCTCTAGGATACCAAATGCCAAGGTTTGGTGTTCCTTTGAGATATCTGAAAATTCTTTTAATAGCAACTAAATGGGATTCCCTAGGATCGGCTTGAAATCTAGCACATAGACATGTAGCAAACATAATATCAGGTCTACTAGCTGTTAAATATAAAAGTGAGCCTACCATGCCTCTGTAACTTAAAACGTCCACAGATTTTTCCTTAGTATTCAATTCAAGTTTAGTAGCAGTAGGCATGGGAGTTTTGGCAGGAGAGCAATCCACTAAGTTAAATTTCTTTAACAAATCATGAATGTACTTTGTTTGACTAATGAAAATGCCTTCATTAACTTGTTTCACTTGGAGACCAAGGAAATAAGTTAATTCTCCCATCATGCTCATTTCATATTTACTTTGCATAAGCTTGGCAAACTTTTGACAAAGTTTTTCATCTGTAGACCCAAAAATTATGTCACCTACATAAATTTGAACAAGTATATTAGAGCCATTCACAATTCTATGAAAAAGAGTTTTATCTACAGTACCTCTAGTGAAGTGATTCTCAAGGAGGAACTGTGAAAGTGTGTCATACCAGGCTCTAGGTGCTTGTTTCAAACCATAGAGTGCTTTGAGGAGAAAGTACACATACTCTGGAAGATCATCATCTTCAAAACCAGGAGGTTGACTCATATACACCTCCTCTTCCAATTCCCCATTCAGAAAAGCACTCTTCACATCCATTTAATAGACCTTAAAATTGGCATGGGCTGCATAGGCTAGAAAAATTCTTATTGCTTCTAGTCTTGCAACAGGAGCAAAGGTTTCATCAAAATCAATTCCCTCTTCCTATGAGTAGCCTTTAGCAACCAATCTAGCTTTGTTCCTTGTGACTATGCCATTTTCATCCATCTTGTTTATGAACACCCATTTTGTGCCTATAACAGTCCTGTTGTTAGGCATGGGCACCAGCTTCCAAACTTTGTTTCTCTCAAATTGGTTTAGCTCTTCTTGCATAGCTAAAAACCAATCTGGATCTAGAAGTGCATCCTCAACTTTCTTTGGCTCATCTTGAGATAGAAAGCTACTATATAGACATTCCTCTTGAGTTTCTCTTCTAGTTTGGACTTTTGAGGAAACATCACCTATGATGAGTTCAAAGGGATGATCTTTAGTCCATTTCCTTGAGGGAGGTAGATTAGTTCTAGAAGATGTAGCTTCATGATCATGATTGCCTTGATTAGATGTGTGTCCTTGAGAAACTCCCCCTGAGTTTGTTGTCCCTAAGTGATCACTCCTAGAAGCATTTCTATGACTGTCAACGGAATGCCCATTTTGACTGTCAACGGAATGCTCATTTTGACTGTCAACTAATCATCCACCATGATTGTCAACGGAATGACCAATTGGTCTGCTAGAAGCTATTCTTCTCAATCTTAATGCAACAATTTCATCTTCACTACTGCTTTCATCTGTGCTAGACACAACAACTTTAGACTGTTTCTCAATAGCCTTAACATGATTCACTTGATCTCCTTCCTCATTCTCAAAAGAAAGACTTTCATGGAAACCTTCATCACAGATACCTTGAATTTTGAGATCATCAAAAACAACATGTATAGATTCCATAACAATGTTGGTTCTGAGATTATAGACTCTATAAGCTTTCCCTGCTGCATATCCCACAAATATTGCTTCATCTGCCTTTGCTTCAAATTTCCCCAAATGCTTAGCTTGATTTCTCAGAACAAAGCACTTGCATCCAAAGACATGAAGAAAATCCAATAGTGGCTTCTTTCTTTTGAGTAGTTGATAAGGGGTCATTACCTTGGCTTGATTAATCAAAGAAATATTTTGAGTGAAGCAAGCTGTGTTAACTGCCTCAACCCAAAAATAAGTTGGTAACTTTGATTCATCTAGCATTGTCCTTGCAGCTTCAATGAGTGTTCTGTTTTTCCTTTCAACTACACCATTTTGCTGTGGTGTCCTTGCAGCTGAAAATTCATGCAAAATACCATTTTCTTCACAGAACATCTTCATAGTTGAATTCTTGAACTCTGTCCCATTGTCACTCTTAATCCTTCTAACTTTGAAATCAGGATGATTGTTTACTATCTTGATGTGATTGATAATGATTTCACTTGCCTCATCTTTGGAGTGCAAAAAGAAAGTCCATGTAAATCTAGAAAAAACATCAACAATCACAAGACAATATTTCTTCTTTGAAATAGACATGACATTGACAGGGCCAAATAGATCCATATGAAGCAACTCAAGCTGTTGAACAATTGATGACTCTGTCTTGCTTTTGAATGATGCCTTCTTTTGTTTCCCTTTTTGACAGGCATCACACAAACCATCCTTGGAGAATTCCACCTGTGGAATTCCTCTAGCAAGATCTTTCCTCACCAAGTCATTCATAACCTTGAAATTCAAATGAGACAATTTCTTGTGTCATAGCCAACTTTCATCCTTTCTTGCCTTGCTGAAAAGACAAGTGATGGTGTCTGGACTTGTGCTACTAAAGTCAGCAATGTACACATTCCCTCTTCTGAATCCAGTCATTACCACATTGTTGTCTCCACCTTTAGAAACAACACATGCTTCTCTTGAAAAAGTAACTAAAAATCCTTTGTCACAAAGTTGGCTGATACTAAGCAAATTGTGTTTTAGACCATCCACCAATGCAACCTCATCAATGATGACATTTTCTCTTGAAATCAAGCCATATCCCTTATTGTAGCCTTTGATTTCATCTCCAAAAGCAATACAATGGCCAGCTCTTTCCTGGAACTCTGTGAGCAGGGTAGAATCACCAGTCATGTGTCTTGAACAACCACTATCCAAGTACCAAAGATTCCTCTTATCTCCATGCACACAATAAAATCAAATCAAGTTGATTTTGGTACCCAAGTTTCCTTGGGTCCTGTTTTGTTAGCCTTTAATTTTCTCTTCACATCATTTTTCACCTTGGGCTCAGATTGAGTTAAATCAACCTTTGTCTTTGGTGTTGATTTCTGAGGGTTGCTCACATTTTCATTCATAGCATGCATATTTGGAGGAACAAACATGTTATTCACATTCCATGGCATTTGTGGCACATTAAACATATTCATGTATGGATTAGGCACAAGTGGCATGCTAGCATATGGATTTTGAAATTGTGCATATGGAGCAAACATATTAGGCATAACAGGCATTGCAGGCATAGAGGCATTCATTGTAGGCTTAGGCATTTTCACATTAGTAGGCTTCTTAACAGATTTGCAATTAGCAGATAAATGACTAACACTACCACAATTAACACATGTTTTTCTAGGAGCATACTTATCAGGTGTGTAATTGTTATGTTTGTTAATCCCTACTTTGCCATTTCTGTTATTCTTTTTATTGCCCTTAACCTCAACTTGAATTTTCTCTAACTTGTCTTTCAATTGCTTGTTAGACAAGTGACCTACATTAGCTCTCTCAACAGGCTTCTCAACTTTCTTTGATTTACTAGACTCACCTTGAACAAAGTTCTTGGTGACAGGACCATACTTGTTATTGAGTCTAGTGAGTTCTTCTTTCTTTTCCTCTGTCAATGGAACAGCATGATCCGTTGATGGTTCATCTGTCAACGGAAGCTTGCATTCCGTTGACGCATCAACCTTCAACGAATGATCATTGTTGTTTGTTGACTCTGATTCTGATTCTAAGGTTTCAGCAACATACCCTAGCTTCTTTTTGTTCTTTTTCCATGATTTTTTCACAGAAAGATTCCATACCTTGAACATTAATGATGTTGCTAGCAACATTCCTGGAATCTTTCCATTTTGCAATCAATCTCTGTTCTATTTCTAGTTGTGTTTTAAGAATCTCTTCCCTTTTTAACACTTTCTCAAGTTCCAGCTTAGCATCCCTACTAACACACCTCATTTTCTCAAACTCAATGAGATGTGCTTCCAACATGGCATTTCTATCACTTAAGAACAAATTAGTCTCTTTAATTCTTGAGTTCTCTTTGGTAAGTGATTTAAGAGTAACACGCAAATTATACAATACAGTAGACATTTCATTAATTTTACTATTGCATTCCTCTTTAGAAAACTCAGAAGGAATAGTAGTTGTTACCTGGTAGCTAGAGGAACTTGCTTCCTGCTCATGATTGTTAGCCATTAGAGCCAAGTTGACATACTCAACATCATCATCTGAATCTTCACCATTACCAGCCCAATCATACTCTTGAGACATAAAAGCCTTTTCTTTTTGCTTGAGAAGTTCAAAGTATTTCTTTTTATAATCAACAGGCTCAATTTTCCTGTTGCATTTCTCAACTCTAGGCTTTCTATAATCTCCAGCATATTGACCAATCATTCCACAGTTGAAACATTTAGACTTAGACTTTTCAACCCAATTATTTTTGCTAGGTTGATAGTTTCTCCTTGGTGGCCGTTCTTCTGAGTTTCTCTTGAATTTAAACTTAGAAAATTTTCTTGAAAGAAAAGCAATGTGCTCATCAATCTCATCTAAGTCATCCAAGTTGGCTGGTTCTTCTTCTTCTTCTTCTTCTGTCATCTTGCCTTTACCCTTGCTAACATCACTCCTACAACTAGCTCGACTTGTTGTGGCTCTTGCAGCTTCTTCATTGTCATCTTCCAGTTGGTTCACAGATGCAATCAATGCAATAGATCCACCTTTCTTTTGCACCTTCTCAATTTCTTCATCTTGCTCCATTTTCAGCTCATATGTCTTTAAAGTTCCATAAAGCCTTTCAAGAGTATAGTCTTTGTACTCTTGAGTGTTTCTCAGAGAAACAGTCATAGGCTTCCACTCTTTTGGAAGAGCTATAAGAAATTTGAGGTTTGAATCCTTGGTTTGGTAGACCCTCCCATACAGCTTTAATCCATTCAAAAGCTTTTGAAACCTACTAAATGTATCATTTAGGGTTTCATCAGCTTTAAAATGAAAGTGCTCATATTGTTGTATGAGGAGTTGCATTTTGTTCTCCCTTACTTGCTCAGTTCCTTCACATAGTGTTCTAACAGTGTCCCATACTTCTTTAGCAGTTGTACAGTTGATAACATTGTCAAACATCTCTTGCTCCAAGCCATTGAACAAAATGTTCATGGTTCTTTTATCTTTATGGACTTCTGCAACATCTTCAACAGTCCATTCTGAGACAGGCTTTGGAATTTCCACATCTTCAGCATCATCTGGCAGTCCAACTCTAGATGCAAACTTCATGGGAACGTGTGGAACTTTCTCAATGCAGGCTACATATCTCTCATCCATAGACATGAGATGTAGATGCATTTTTACTTTCCAGTGAAAGTAATTGTCCTTATCTAGAACTGGTATCTTTACACCTGCATCCTTCTTCACCATGGTTTCTGTTTTGGACTTGATCTTTAAACTCCTTGTATGTTAGAAGCTTGCTCTGATACCAATTGTTAATCCCAAATGACCTAACAGAATTGTAGAAGGGGGGTTGAATACAATTCTGGATATTTTTAAACTTAAAAACAACTTTTAAATAACTTGACAGAGAAAATAAAAACACACAAGCAAATATAAAATTTCAGTTGGATGTTTTGAGGATCCAACTGAGATGTTTTTATTGTGGGAATAATCTGTGTTACAAACGTAGCACAGCTGCTCAGTTACAAATATAGAGTGAGAGTGCTCTTCAAAGAAAGCTAATACAAAATTATTCTATCTCACTTGCTTACAGGAAATGAACTACTACACTTGGTTATATATCTGAAGTTTACAATGCTATTTTTGGCTACACTAAAAAGTACTAAAGGTAACCGCCAACAACTTGCTTTTCATTCCTTTTGTCTAATGGTCCTTGGAGATCTTGTCTTTTGTCTTCATGCTTATTATGATCCCACTCAAGAACTTAATTGGTAATTGAAATGTTTCTTCATTCCCAGTGACCATTTTAATGGCTCCTAATGCAAAGTACACTTCTACATCACCTTTTGATCTGTCAGAAAACTGTCACTATCACTTTGTCAACTGTTCAGAAAAGTGACAGTAATCCGTTGAGAGTAGTGAGATGTATTCCGTTGATAGCTTTATTCTTTAATCCGTTGATGGTACATTCTTCAATCCGCTGATAGTGTAATCTTCATTCCGTTGACATGTCTTCACTTAGGCAAAATTACAAGGCACATTATATTTACAATTAATCAACCTATTTTGCCTATCTAGTACTTAGTCAACATGACTTAGAAAACCTATCTAATACCTACAACAATTGTTTATCAACTAGTGAAGTATTGTACAGTGCAATTGCTACATTACTCATTCCGTTGATGAGACTCATTCCGTTGATGAGCTACCTGACAACGGATGCTGCAAAGCATACCATTCCGTTGACAGCTACAAAATTGACTTAACACAAAATCTACTAAGTGTTTTTATAATTATCATCAAGAACAACATATTCCTAACACGGAGGCAGTGAGGTGACGCTTCTCAGATCGTCTCAATCTTTATTTTTTATAATTTTTTCAAAATTTTGGATTAATAAAATTAAATATTAGATAAATTCTCAATTTTCTTCTTAATATTTTCTGACGGAGAAAACTAAATATACTATGTTAATATTCACCTAAATGTTCTATACTAATCCGATTTATTTTCTAAATTTTTTACTATCCTTCAAGAAAGTAAGCTAAATATGCTATGTTAATATTCACCTAAACTTTCTCATTAAGTCCAATTTATTTACTAATTTCTTTCTACTATCTTCTAATGGAGAAAAATAAGTATATTATATTTTATGCTCCATTTGTTTTGTTGGAAAATATTTTACACTAAACATTTTCTAAACTTTCCTGCGTTTGTTTGGCCTTTGAAAAATATTTTCCTGATATGGATAGAAAAGTAATTATAGAAATATAATTGACAAATCAATGGAAAAGCCGATATTTAAGGCCCGACACCCTAATTATTCATTAATTTCGTAATTAATGAATAGGGAAAATATACAACTCATCAAAAGAGACCAAAATATGGTAAATTAGTCAAAGAAGGATCCAGAATCCCAATAAATGAGTCATAGCCTTTGTCGACAAGGAAAAGACTTATTCAGCAAGCAACATAATGTTTATCCAATAACAAAAAGGAGACTTATTCGCTAAGACTCCTAAACATACCATAAATACTAGGCTCCAGACGCCTATATAAGGTCCCTGATCCTACAATCAGAACTACGTCTTTGGCTTGATTCTCAATAACGATTCGAGATACGTAGGCATCTTGTGAGGACCGATTTAGTCTTGAAACACAAGTGCAACCATTAAAGCTCGAAAGCTCATTAATCCTAGCAATTAATATACAAGTACGTTTTTTAATCCATAACATTTGGCGTTGTCTGTGGGAAGACAACATCAACCATGGAAAACACACGAAGAACAGCTCGGGATACTCAAACTCCTGAGGATCGCTCTATCACCTCTGAGACTGATACTCACGGAAATCAACCACCGCCGACTACTGGCACTCAAGGGGCGAATATCCCCACCAACACTCAAGGACCGGAAATCCCAATTTCGGTTGAAGGAACGAATCCCCTGCAAATGGTCATTCATGGATCTAATCCACTAGAGACCGTACACCAGCAACCAATCTCGACTTCTCCACTCATCATGAATGCACCGAGAAGCCTTCAACTCCATACTACTGACCTCCCTCAATACGCGAATCAGACTTTGGGGATGCCAAGCTATGGCATACCCCCTCGACCCATGGCGGGCGGTAGTGGAACTAATCCAATCTACCATGAGGCATATGTGCCCCCTTATATTCAAGGTCTGGGACCCCAAAATCAACAAACTCGCCAGACCCATTTCGTTCAAGATTACTCGGGCCCATACACCGAGAATGAGGGTTATACAACTAGGGAGGATGTCGCCCCAAGAAGGAGACGTTCTTCCCATACAAATCGGGATCAACCCCAAACTACTAAGGAGAAAATTGCAGCCCATGAGGCAGAGACTACAAGACTCAAGAAACTCCTTGCTGAGGAGGAGGCCGCTCAATCTCAAGGCCGAACGACTGAAGGGATCCCGATAATCAACTTGGATCCACCGGCAAGGAGAACCAAGAGGGCCGAAGCCCCAAGAGGTGATCCTAGTATTTTGTTGCCCCTAGGAGATCCTGATGATCCTACACCACCGTTTACTCAAGACATCATGAAAACGGCTATATCCAGAAAATTCAAGATGCCTTCGATCAAAGCCTATGATGGAACAGGAGATCCCGCAAATCATGTAAGGACCTTCTCCAATGCACTACTGTTGCAGCCAACCAACGATGCGGTCAAGTGTAGGGCGTTTCCACAAACCTTGGCAGGCATGGCCCAACGCTGGTATAGCCGTCTTCCTCCCAACTCAATTGGGTCTTTCAAAGAACTAAGCAAAGCTTTTATCAATCAGTTCATTAGTGGAAGGGTGCATGAGAAAAGCTCTGTGTCACTCGATTCACTCGAGAGGCTTTGAAAGTCCCGGACTTAGAGGACAGAGTGGCTATGATAGCCCTGCAACAAGGAACTACTGATGACCACTTCAAAAGGTCGTTAGCTCAACATCCACCCGAGAGCATGCTGAAGCTCCAAGATAGAGCCGGAAAGTATATTAAGGCTGAAGAAAGCATGAGAAAGTATGAACCCACTGCTAGCGGTAGTGGAAACTCAAAGAAAAGAATAGAAACTCAGGAATACGACGTCAAGGAAAAGTTTCCCAGAACATCGAAGGACTCTGATTCTCCATCTAAGAGAAGCAATTTTGGGCCAAAATTTACGGAGTATGCAAGATTGAACACTCCCAGGAGTCAAATTCTGATGGAGATAGCTAAGGAAGGAGATCTCAAATGGCCAAAGCCAATGATGGCTGACATGTCCAAACGGAACCAAAATCAGTTTTGTCGATTCCACAAAGAAGTCGGTCACGACACCGATGATTGTAGGCAATTGAAAGATGAGATCGAATTTCTGATACGAAGAGGAAAACTCAGCAAATTCACCAATGATGGAAATCAAGGGAGTCAAAGAGGAAACTATGAAAGGAAGGATTACGACAGAAGGGACAACGACCAAGATCGTAACCCTAAGCCCCGAGGGCCAGTCATCAACATGATATTCGGAGGACCAACTGTTGTTGGGTCCTCCCGAAATTCAAGAAAAGCTTATGCTCGAGAGGTAATGACTTTGGTTGGAGAAGCACCGAAGCGTGCCAGAACAGAAGTGTCAATAGGTTTTGACGATTCAGACTTGGAAGGGGTGAAGTTCCCCCACGATGACCCACTAGTCATCATATCTGTGATTGGCAATTCTAAAACAAAGAGAGTCCTAGTCGACAATGGGGCTTCAGTGGATATCTTGTTCCACGATGCCTTTATCAAGATGGGTTACACTAATTCTCAGTTGACACTCTCGAATATGCCCATATACGGGTTTAATGGAGTGGAATCAAAGGTGGAAGGCACCATCCAGCTCCCAATGACCATGGGACAAGGAATGAGTACATCTACTCAAATGCTGAACTTTGTAGTCATAAAGGCAACTTCAACCTACAACGCGATCCTCGGAAGGACTGGTCTTCATGCGTTTAAGGCCGTTGCCTCATCTTATCATCTGAAAGTCAAGTTCCCAACGAGAATTGGGATTAGAGAAAAGAAAGGAGATCAAAAGATGGCTAGAAGTTGTTATGTAGCCGCGTTAAGGCCTGATGGAATTGGGGGGCAGGTTCTCCCCATTGAAGACATGAATACAAACGACGATGAGGACAGAAGAGGGAAACCAGCCGAGGACTTGATCCAAATTCCCTTAGTCCCAGGTGAACCAGAGAAGGTGACTTATGTTGGGGCACTAGTGCCCGAACCATTGAAAAGCAAACTCGCGACTTTTCTTCAAGAGAACAATGACGTTTTTGCTTGGACAGCGCCCGACATGCCAGGGATTGATCCCCAATTGATAACTCACAAACTGAATGTGGATCCTGAAAGGAAGACGGTGAAATAAAAGAAGAGAAGTTTTGCTCTGGAAAGGCTTGAAGCCAAAAAACAAGAAGTTGAAAAGCTTTTGGAAGCCGGTTTCATTGAGGAAATTCAATTCCCAGAATGGTTGGCTAACCCAGTGATTGTCAAAAAGGCCAATGGGAAATGGAGGATGTGTGTGGACTTCACTGACTTAAATGATGCATGTCCTAAGGATTGTTTTCCCTTACCAAGGATTGATGCACTAATAGATGCAACAGCTGGGCACGAGATGCTAAGTTTCATGAATGGCTTTAGCGGATACAACCAAATCAAGATGCACAAAGATGACATCTCCAAGGTATCATTCATCACTGACTTTGGTGTTTTCTGTTACTTAGTCATGGCATTTGGACTTAAGAATGCAGGGGCAACATACCAAAGATTGGTGAACAAAATTTTTGGACACCTAATTGGAAAAACCATGGAGGTCTACGTAGATGACATGTTAGTCAAGAGCCTCGATAAGGCCGATCACATTGAGCACCTCTGAGAGGCATTTGAAGTGATAAGGCACCACAAGATGATGTTGAATCCAGCTAAGTGTGCCTTTGGTGTAGGCTCGGGAAAGTTTTTAGGCCTGATGGTTTCCAAGAGAGGAATCGAGGCCAATCCCGACAAAATCAAAGCAATTCTAGACATGGAACCACCACGGACTGTCAAAGATGTCCAGAAACTAACAGGAAGAGTGGCAACATTGGGAAGATTCATCTCCAAGTCAGGAGAGAAGTGCGTACCTTTCTTTAAAGCACTCAAGAAAGTGAAAAATTTTGAATGGACAAATGAAAGCCAAGAGGCCTTTGAGGCCTTGAAGAAATACATGGCTGAGCCACCACTATTGGCCAAACCAAAACCAGGAGAGGTTCTTTATCTATACTTGGCAGTATCCAACACTGCCCTTGGAGCTGTTTTGGTAAAAGAAGAATTGAAGGTTCAGAAACCCGTCTACTATGTTAGTTAGATTCTACATAGGGCGGAAATAAACTACTCAACGATTGAGAAGTTTGCCTTAGCCTTGATAATGGCCTCAAGAAAGCTACGCCCGTACTTCCAGGCTCACAAGATAGAGGTCTTGACTGATCAACCTCTAAGAAACATCTTGCATAGCCCTCAAGTTAGTGGAAGATTGATCAAATGGGCCATTGAATTGGGCGAATTCGACATCAAGTATAAGCCTCGAACGGCTATAAAAGCACAAGCACTTGCTGACTTCATGGTTGAATGTACCATTGACAACCAAGAAGTCGGGGGGCAGGAAGCAATAGTGGAGGATGAGAAAGATCAAGAGATAGTCTCCAAAGAATGTTGGGTGCTCTATTTTGATGGAGCATCAAAAAAAAATCAAGTGGAGCCGGTTTAGTGCTACAAAGTCCTGATGGATTCCTCATAGAGTACGCACTAAAACTGGACTTCCCAACGACAAACAACGAAGCTGAATATGAAGCTCTGATAGCTGGCTTAGGGCTGGCTGGAGCCTTGAGAGTCAAAACTCTGAAAGTATATGGAGACTCGAGGCTAGTGGTTTCCCAAGTAAATGGGGAGTTTGAAGCCAGAGATGAAATCATGGCCAAGTACTTAAAGCTCGTCAAAGCAATCATGACTCAATTTGACGAATGCTATGTAGAGCACATTCCAAGGGAAGAAAACATGAAGGTTGATGCCTTGTCTAAGTTTGCTTCTTCAGAAATTGAAAACTATGCAGGGAGTGTATACTTCCAAGTCTTGAAGACCCCAAGCATCAACGGAAAGTTGGTAGCACCCATTGATGTTGCTAGTTGTTGGATGGATCCCATCAAGGCCCATCTGGAAACTGGGTGGCTACCCAACGACACTTCAGAAGCAAGAAAGCTATATGTGAGAGCACTAAGGTATGCCTTGATTGAGGGAATTCTATACAAGAAGTCTTTCATCATTCCTTATCTGAAATGCTTGAGACCTCAAGAGGTAGAATTGGCCCTAAAGGAAGTACATGAAGGAATTTGTGGGCAACAATTGGCGGGCAGAGCCCTTGCTCATAAAATCACTCGTCTAGGTTTTTACTGGCCAAGCATACTAGCAGATGCTAAAAGCTACGTAAAGAAATGTGAAAGGTGCCAGAAGCATGCCCAAGTGGTTAGGCAACCACCAGAGATGTTGACATCCATAAACTCACCAATCCCCTTTGCCATGTGGGGAATGGATATACTCGGGCCATTTCCAATGGCAAGTGCTCAACGAAAGTTCTTGATAGTAGCAATCGACTACTTCACCAAGTGGATTGAGGCTAAGCCATTAGCCAAGATAACCACCAAGCAAGTGATGCATTTCTTCTAGGAAAATGTGATATGCAGATACGGGATTCCACGTATCCTGGTCACGGACAATGGAACTCAGTTTAACAACGATGAGTTCAAGAAGTATTGCGATGAGAATGATATCGAGTTGCGCTTCACTTCTGTTGCCCATCCACAAGCAAATGGGCAAGCTGAGGTTTCAAATCGAATTATCTTAGATGGACTGAAGAAAAGAGTTGAACGCTCCAGAAACACTTGGGTAGACGAATTGCTCCCTATACTATGGGCATATCATACTACCTGCAAAGTCACCACTGAAGCTACCCCCTTTCTGTTGGCATATGGGGCAGAGGCAGTGGTTCCAGTGGAGATTACTCACACATCTCCAAGAGTTGAGGCTTATGAGCCAGAAACAAATGAGGAAGGCTTGAGGCTGGCCTTAGATTTGATTGATGAAGTTAGAGATGAGGCAAATGTCAAGATAGTTCAGCATCAGAAACGAGCATCTTTCTATTACAACCTAAGGGTTAAAGAGAGATTCTTTCGACAAGGAGATTTAGTCCTCCGAAAGATTGAGGCATCTGGAGTTGGACAAAAAGGCAAGTTGGCCCTAAATTGGGAAGGACCATATCGCGTCAAGAACGTATTTGGTCGAGGCTCATACAAGCTAGAAACCCTTGAAGGGCATGAGGTGCCAAGGACTTGGCATGCCTCCAATTTGAAGGTTTATTATGTTTAAGGTGTTTCCTAAGTGGACTCACTACTAGAAATAAGGTTTGATAAAACCAACCCAAGTTTTTAAACTTGAGTATTATGTAAGGGTTGAACCCATTTTCAAAGTTATGAATTCCATATTTTTGTGTTTTCATTATATACGCAATGCATTCTGATAGACATGTTAAGTCGAGAATGTAAAAAGGCTGAACGAAAGCTTAAATAAAAGATAAGCCCGTAGGCTGAAAGTACAGTACAAGCCATGGAAGGCCATAAATAAAAACTACAAAGAAAAAGGAAGAAAATAACTTACAGCAGCAATAGCTTGAGAGCCTGCGTGCTCTACTCCCTCTATGGTGGAGTTGGATACAAAGTCCTTGTAGTCACAAGGAGTCAAGGAATGATAAGACCACTCCACAACATGCTTAGACACCCCCACCACGGTGTCTTTTTTCCTAAGACCCAGTTGGGGCGCCAAACTGAGCTCTTGGCTGAGGGAGGACCCTCAGCATCTTCAGTGAGGTCCACATGAGGCCTTATAAAGGCTGGGACACTTGAAGCTCGGGGATCCTTAACTCCCAGACGAGCTCTCTTCATTCTTGCTGTTTCTCCATCCTGAGGCTCGTTGGTCTTGTTAATAAAGGCCGCAGCTGAAAAAAACAAGAAAAGAAACAGTCGGTATAAGACAATCTTAAATAAATAAAGGAAAATATGAGGTGAAAATTACCCTTTTCAGAAACATTTGAAAGTCCCAAGGACTTAAGCAAAAACTCATCCAGGAGCGTCCAATCTGTGGTAGCATAATCATCCTTGATAAGCTCGGCATAGGCACGAGCCTCCTCATCGTTCAAAACAATGTCACTTGGGCTACCGTCTGAGACCCTAGCGAAAGAGCTACGGAAAAGGGTACCCCAGTCCCCTCTTGTAATATCCGTGAATTTTATTATTTGATTAAATGATATATTTAATATAAAAACATTTATTGTGGAGTATGGGAATATTATTAAATGATAATTATTGTGTGATTATGTGCTAAATGGTGAGTCGAAAGCCCCTTTCAAATATTTCGTCATTTGGAATTTTCTTCAAATCTGAGCCCCGTTTTGATAATTCAAGGGCCCCGTTGGAATTTCGTACATTAATTATTATCTCTTCGTCTTTCGTATTCGAATCATTATCGGGAGAGATATTCATATCATTTCATTCCTACCTATTTGATTCTGCAAGAATAATTCGTTTTGTTCAAAAAGGGAAAAATTGTTCTGAACCCTAATTGCTTAAAGGGGACGGATATATCGTTTTATATCAATATTACATTTGTTATAGCCCCAGTATTCTTGAGCATTAGTTATATAATGATATATATATCAATTGGATGATCATCAACCTTTTTAACTGATTATTCCTCGTAAAACGTGTTTTTAACCTAATTAGGGTTTTTCAACGATCCAGTGGATCTATATCGATCCAAAAATGTTGTTTGGGGTATTATTTTTCCAAAAATATAAAAAGACGAATCGTACCTGGAAACTCATAGAAATCTGCAGTTAATTATCCAAAAAATTAAAAATTCCTGAACCGTGTTCTTCGTGTTCTTGAAGATTAATCCATTCGTTCAAGGTGTTATTGAAATCCAAATCTGAAGTTCTTATACTCAAATCAAAGCTCTTGATCTCTAGTTTCAGAATCTTCCAACCTCATCATCATCTGGTAAGTTTTCGATTTTATATGAATTTTTCAACATTCGAATTAAAATTAGGGTTCTTGGTCGATTTGGGGATTTTCATTCTGTTGATTCTCCATTCAATTGGTTGCTTCTAACATGTTCCTAGGGTTCTAATTAGCAAGAATCCATGATTTAATTTCGTGTTTAAGTTCAATTTAGTCGGGTTTGATTTTTGGGTTTTGACCCGAATTCTTATTTTGAATAGTCCGTTCTTGATATTGATCTGACATTGATTATGATATGGGGCTTTGATTGTGTGAGTTATAAGCGTTATTTTGACATATTAATCTTCGAGTTTCATGTACGGAATGAGTAGATCGGGTTTCCGGTCGGAGTCGTGGCTGGCGGTTTCTTTGACCGGATTCTGGACTCGATTCCGGCATCGTACGTATGTGTTTGTCTGTGGGATTTGTTTGTCTTAAAAAAGTGAACAAAAGCCCTGTAGTTTGGTTTGTGTTTGATCGGGAATGGAAGATTCCGGTCGCCGAACACCGGCCGGATTCTGGAAAACCCAGAATCCGGTGGGTTGTTCTTGGTGACCCGGATTTGTTCTTCCCGACCCGTTTACCCGAAGTTTGACCCGGTTTCAATCCTCAAAACCCTAATTCAATTTCTGGATTTTATTTTTAAATTTAATTCGAAAATAGTTTAAAAACTTTAAAAATTCATATTTTTATTTTAAAAATATATTTTAATGTCAGAAAAATTCTGGAAAATTATATTTATTATTTTAAATCCGAAAATCGATTAAACTTAAGTATTTTAATTATTTTTAATTAATAATTAATTTATTAATTAATTGGTTATTTCTTTTAATCAATTAATTCTTAAAAATTAATTATTAATTAGATTTAATTAATTAAAAATTCAGTTTAATTATTTTCAAGCCTATTTAAAAATAGTTTGAGTATTTAAAGATTGTCAATTAATTTTATTAATTGATTTATTTGCATTTAAATGTTTATATTGGATTTAAAAATCCGAGTTTTGATTTAAAAATTAATCGTGACTTACTTAAAATTCAAATAAGTTTCGTATGATGTTTTAAAAATGTTTATAAATGCTATATGGTTCATATTAATTGTGTGTTGTGTTTTATAGTCTGTATATGCCCGTACTAGGGCAAATATCTGAGTTTTAAATATCGTAAATCATACCGGACGTCCGATACGTAACCGGTTACTTGTTTAAATGTGATTATTGATTGAATGAGTGTCGAGAGTAGAACGAGAATAGTTAGACTTATTGTGACGAGTTGTTTAATTATAGAATCGAGTTCCCGGAGCAAGGGAAAGGGAAAGGTAGAGTGAGCAGAGTCGATCCGACAACAGCTTAGACCAGGCAAGTATTTGTGCCTTTACTTGTGATAAAATTTATTATTGTCTTGATTACTTGAATACCTTTATCCCCAGAACAATTCAAATTATCAATCTTTTAACCGCATTTGGACAACTGATTCCATTTCCTTAGAGATTCTTGATTCTTTGATTTGATCTGCATCGGAAACCCTTATTTCCAATTCACTTGATTATTGTTTACCACCATTTGTTATTGTTTATCATTCTTTGATTATTATTGACAACCATTGATTATTTGACTTCCATCTTGACTATTGATTACGGTCATTGATTATCGATTACCAATCTTGATTTTCTTATTGAATGAGTACACTGTACCATTGAAATTATTCCATGATTCTTTCTCGATCTTCATTTGATACTGAGCAGTTGAAGCTCTTTTGCAATTACTATACATTGAGTTTATCTTATTGAGCATGTTATTATTTGTAACAGCCCCAAATCCGGGGTCAGGGATTTAGAGTAGTCACGATCCACTTACTTATTGCCTTGCCTGCTTTACTCACAATAGACACAATTCATCTGTTTATGACCCCACAATGTATATATCTCTCTCACACACACACACAGGTTAGAGTCTCAGAAACGACACAAATACAACCATTACGGAATAAATAATCTTTATTACAATACCCAAATGTCTTTTGAATTTGCTACTGATACAACTCCTAAGTAATGGTACATATAATAACCTGAATTTTTGGAAAAATTTAAAACTTTTCTTATTATGATTAAGTGCATCAGTGAATTTGGTGGATGAATAGTGATTTTGAGGGTTAAGAAAAAATTTCATGCCACCTATGTACGAGACGTAGTGTGGATATTCCGAAGTCATATTAGTGATCTACGGAGTAAATAAGTGAATGCAAAGACGATCGAAATTCAGAAATTCCAAATTTTATTTTGGTATAGTATCTGACCGGGCAGCGAATTATATATTATTATATTCAAGAAATGAAATATTAAAATTGAGGATTGAGGATTTAATATTTTGGAATTTTATTATTTTATTAAAGTCGGTTTAAGGATTCGATGGTTGAAGTGAATAGTGAATAGTTACTATTCACCGCGAGAATTGCGTAGAGTTTTATTCGCTCTTTTCGGGAAATATTTCGAATCGTTTCAAGAGGGACAAGACAACATTTACAGGATTAAATATAAACATGGAAGTAACATGTAACAAGATTAATTCGAGGGATGCAACATTTGGATCATCCATGTGAAAGGAAACGAACCAGTAAAGATACTTTAGCCAAACGCATGCATGAGCGACAAGTGTCCCTGTGACTAGCCAAAATGTGGTGACTCACCACTTTCTAATACAAAATATCAGCCTTATCATTAATTGGCCAAAACAAAAAGAAAAGAAGAATTCTTCCATTTTGAAGAGAAAACCCGAGGGAGAAATGAGGAGAAAAATGGTGGAGGAAGAAGTGACCATAACTTGAGTTTCTCTTGGCGGTTTTTGGCGTTCCACCACTCAAATTGAAGCTCTCGAGAAGCTCTACGCAACCATGGTAAGCGCTCGCATCACCTCTGTGTTTTACCCATCTGATTTTAGTGATTAAGAATGTAAAGCAAAATGTAACATAAGATGTAAAAGAGATAACTACAACTCAACAAAGGACAAGACAGACAATAGTATTAATAGAAGCACAGGAATCCAGAATCAAAGAAGAAAAGGTAAACTCAAAAAATCAAAATACGTTATGTATTCTTGAAGTCCGTAAACAGGTCACGGAAAGAAGTTCATGAAAATGTTCAAGCCTCAGTGACAGCAAAAGAAACAAGACTTTCAAGACGACAGAAGTATGTGAATGATTTAGGGTTAAGTACCACGGGATTCCAGTGATTTAAACGAAGCAACCAGAAAGACAAAGGACTTATCAGCAGCACTGAATTGAAGACATAAAAGAAGAATTGATCAAGTGTTATTCATCAGTGAACCAGACCAGTTGCACGAGTTGACGGCACTAAGAAGATCAAGCTGTTTTATCGTCTCAGAACAAATTGATACAGTCTATTACTTAAACACCCGGGAGCTCAGGAGTTATTACTTGTTAATCCCAAATGACCTAACAGAATTGTAGAAGGGGGGGGTTGAATACAATTCTTGATATTTTCTTAAACTTAAAAACAACTTAAAAATAAAACTGAACTTAAAGTAAAAATCACAAGCACATTAATAATTTCAGTTGGATTGTTTGATGATCCAACTGAAGTGATTTTTATTGCGGAAATAATCTGTGATACAAAAGTACACAGCTGCTCAGTTACAAGGTTGTAGAGAAGAATGCTCTCAAAGATAGCTAATACAAACTATTTGTTTTTCTTCTCTTACTCTTATTTTAACTGCTACACTTGGTTATATATTCCCAAGTTTACAATGCTATTTTTGGCTACACTAAAGTACACTAAAGGTAACCGCCAATAGTTTGCTTTTCATCCCTTTGTCCAGTGGTCCTTGGAGATCCTTGCTTTTGTCTTCATGCTTATTATGATCACTCCCAAGAGCCCAATTGGAAACTGGGATGTTTCCTTATTCCCCATGTCCATTTTAATGGTTTCCAATGCAAAGTACACTTCCACATCACCTTTAGATCTGTTTAGTAAACTGTCACTATCACTTTGTCAACTATTCAGAAAAGCAATAATGATTCGTTGATAGCAGGGAGATGTGTTTCGTTGATGAGTCAACTTCATTTCGTTGATGAGTAAACTTTATTCCGTTGATGGTGTATCCTTGTTCCGTTGATAGAGTAATCTTCATACCGTTGACATGTTTTCACTTAGGCAAAATTACAAGGCATGATATACTTACAATTAACCAACCTATTTTGCCTATCTAGTACTTAGTCAACATGACTTAGAAAACCTATCTAGTACATACATCAAATGCATATCAAACTGTGAAGTATTGTACAATGCAATTGCTACAACACTCATTCCGTTGATGAGCTTCCTGTCAACGAAACACTGCAAAGCATGCCATTCCGTTGACAGTTACAAAATGACTTAATACAAAATCTACTAAGTGTTTTTATAATTATCATCAAGATCAACATATTCCTAACAATCTCCCCCAATTTATGACTGATAGAATAACAGCCATAAATCAAGAGCCTTGATGATAACAAAAACACTCAGTCAAATTACACATGATAAAAGTAGAAATTGCATTGAGCTTCACTGAATTTAATTAAAATACAAAGTAGAAAATCTTACAAAACAAGTGCACAGAGTTGCTCCTCTAGACTGAGCAGATTTTTCATCTTTGCCTCTGTGGTCTTGTTTTCTTCCCTTTTCTTGCATTGTTCTCCTCAATCTGAGCTTGAAGTCTTCTGTAGAAAATCTTCTCTTCTTCATCTTGATTCCCCAACTTGGATTGCATTAATCTTAGAGTTTCATTGGATGCCTTCTCCAGTTGGTCTTCTATTCTGAAGAATCTTCTACAGTTGTCCTTGTCTCTGAATTCCATCATCCAAAAAGGTTGGAGATGAATCTTCTTTCCTGTTTGAGGGACCTTCAATACTCTGGGAAGTGCACCAGGCTTGTTCCAGCTAGCTTTGATTTGACAAATTTTGGAAACAACTTCAGACTTAGCTGTTTTGGTAAAACCAAAATCTTTCTTCAGGCATTTAAACACAGATAGCAGTGTCTGATAGTCTTCTCCCAGAATTCTATGTAGAGGCCAAACCTGTTCTCTCCCACCCTTGTAGACAAACACCAATCTCTCTGGTAGTTTGTAAGAAGCTGCTATTCCTCTTACTTCAACTAGGTCATCAAGATTGATATGTAGGTCAGACTCCTCCCTGATATCAGCAATGTAGATGAAGTCTTCTGGGTTGGTAGGAGGTTTTTCAGCTTGTGGTCTCCTTACTAGAATTGGCTTAGCCTTGGTAGCCCTTTGCTTAGATTTCTTCTTTGGATCCATCTCAAAGAGGAATTTTGGAAAGTTGGCCTCATCAAACTCAATTGGCTCTTCATTTGGCTCAATTGGCTGATCATGGAAATTAACAGGATGTTTAGGATCAAAGGCTAACTTTTCCCCTAGAGCTGGATCAGGAATTGTTGGAGGTGCAGTTGGTACAGAAGAGTCTGATGCAATACTCTGAGAGTCATCATTCTCAAAGGCTATATTTCTCCTAGCTCTTGCCTTTGGTTGCCTTGTGCTCTTCTTTGCACTCCTTTCCTCTCTAGCTTTTTCTTCTTGCTGTCTTTCTTCTTCATCAAGAGATTGAGCAACTGCAAGTGCTTGCATTGCTGCTCTTTCTGACTCTTCAGCCTTAGCTTCAGCAAAGTTTGGGTGACCAGCCCAAACACAGATTTGTTGTCCATTCATGTAGACAATTGCCCTTTGCTTCCTTACCTCATAATCATTGCTTTCCTTGCTTTTTGTGATGAGTAGACCAAGAAGCTTGTGCTCATCTGGATAAGGTGCAGGATAGAAAGTCCATTCTATATTTTTGCCCTTTGGTTTAGCAGGAGACTTGGGAGATAAGCTTCTTTGCAATGTAGCTTGTTCCACATCCCTAATGCATGAAGTTTGTCCTTTCTCCTTCCTTGATCCTTGAGTGACTCCATGTAGAAGGGGCTCTACCTTATATGAAGAATTGGTCTGTGGCTCCCATTCCGTTGATGCTAAAACCATGGCATCCGTTGATGGCTCAGTAGAAGAAGCTTGATTCGTTGATGGATCTGAAGTCTTTGAAGAATCAGCTAACTTCTTGATTCTTTCATCTATCCTGGACCAGTGGTCTTTAATTTGTTCAGCAAGCTGTAGCTTCATAGATGCTTGCTGAATCAGGTCAATGCTGTCCAGTTTAGCTTTTCCTGACTCCCCCATAGCTAGTGGCTCCTTTGGCAGGGAAATGGCTGGGACCATAACCTTTGTGATTTGAATGTCTAGCTCCTTAGATTTCTCCCCCTTTTTGTTATCATCAAGAGAGATGACCGGGAGTCCTTGAGCTGCCACTAGCTGGGCCAACAGTTTTGTCTGCTTCTCCTGTTCCTTTTGCATCTGAGATAAAGTAGCTTCCACCTTGTCCACTCTAGAAGAGAGAGTCTTCAAGGAGGTAGCCACCTCAGGTTCCTTAGAGAAAAACCTGTTCATCTTGGACACAGTGAGAAGAGGAAGCTTTTCATCTAGCCTCCTTTCATTAGCATCCTTGAGATTGCTAATTGAGTCCTTGATTTCTCTAGCCTCAATCCTTGTCTGCATCATCTGTAGCCTTTGGATTTCCAGTGAATCCATAATAGCCTTGTAGAATTTCTTGTCATTGGCATTTGCAGACTCATGAGCCAGATAGGCCTCATTGTACTGCCTTGTGATTGCAGCATCCAGGGAGATCCTTCCTTGTAAATCTTGAGAAAGCCAGTTTGGTGTAGGAGGCACCACAGAAGTCCCAGTCTGTGAAGTAGTGGCCACCTGATTGTCACCAAAGCTGTCCTCATCATCAGAGAAATCAAACTCACCACTTGCTGCAGCTCCTGGAGATAGATTGGTCAAGGCATCCTTTGCTCTTTGCATTGATGCAGTTGTATGAATTAGTTGTAGTGACCTCTCTGCCTCCATATTGCCCTGTTGAGCCAAAACTTGATAGGCTGACACAGGATGAGTAAAGGTCTCAGGATCCAGGGAAATACTATCCAGAGTTTGTTGATAATGCTCATGGAAGGTAAGTTCCCTTTCTCCCTCATTGACCTCCATTGACTCACTAGCAATGGCTGCTTCTTCCCTTATGACTCCTGTAGTCCCTTCTCTCTCTCCTCTATTTTCTTGCATCATGGGCTCCCCATGGCTCACACCTCTCACACCCTCACCTTCACCTACTAAGGTGGAACTCTCAATCTCTCCTTTTGCCTGGCTGGAAGAAATAGCCAGCCTCTCACTCTCATTCTCTCCTTTTGCCTGGCTGCAACCCAGCCTCTCAGTTTCACTCCCTCTCAATCCTAGAAGTGTCTCAACTACCACCAGGTCATCTACACTAGTTGTGGAAACAACTAGATTTTCAATAAGGGGTGTAGAATGACCTATCAACGGAATGGTAGTTTGAACTGTCAACGGTATGGATGCCGTTGATGGAGAAACACTTGTCAACGAAATAGACTGTTTCGTTGATGAAGTCAAGAAAGCACTTTGAGAATGAGAAATTACAGTAGAGTCTGTGGTGATTGATTTGAGAGATTGGTCCACAGATCCCCTTGCAACTTCAGAAAAAATTGGTTGATGGCCCAACAAATCACTTAACAAATGATGGCCACCAGCTTCAGAGTGGGGCTTCTCCAAGATTAGAGTTGGAGAATCAGGAATAGATGTATGGATCATGTCCACATCTAGAGATAAAGTTGGTGAATTTGAAGGAGATAGTTCAAGGTTGATGTTTAGAGAATGGGACTGTAACCCCAGAGTGATAATAGGGGTTACATCAAACTGAATTTGAGAAACTGGAAGTGTTGCATCCAGTGTGTGTGCACCCTGTGAACCCTTGGACTTTTGCTTCACTCTCCTTTGGTATTGGGAAAATGTAGATTGTGGGCTTGAAGTGTCCTTTACCCTTTTGGACTGTGCTCTAGGTTGAGAGCTTGTTTCAATAATCATATCCTTTTGGGAGGATGCAATTAGACTTGTGTTTAAATCCATTTTACTCATTGTGCCTTGTTGGGAAGACACAATGGGGCTAGGCTGGGAAACACTTACCTCACCTTCCTTATTCTTGGGGTTTCTTTGACTTTCACCCCTTCCCTCACCTCTCACAACTCCAGACTCACTCCCCTTAGGTTGTGTGGTAGTTTTTACAACAGGTGCCTTTTGAGAAGCACCTGAGGTTGGCTTGGAGGATTTCTTAGATTTTGGTTTTGTTGCTGGGGCAGGAGCCTGTTGGGTCACAGCTACAGACTCCATAGCAACTGGGTTGGATGAAACAATGGAAGTAACAGCTATACTAACAGGGATAGCAGTAGTTACCTCAATGATTGGCAGATACACCACTGGAACATCACCATTGTGGTTCAGCCTCAGTATGTCTGTCAATACTCTCTTCTCTTGCACAAAGCACTCAAACCTGGCAGTAGGGTTAGAGATAACTAATGGTGCTGGACTAACATGATTAGCCAGCATCATCAGAAACCTTGCATAATAGATATTTTTCTTCCTATTTGCCTTATCACCCAACTTAGCACCAATTTCATACATAAGTTGGGTGCTAAAGTTGTAATATCTATCATTTAGAAGCATGGTTAGGAGAATTAACATAGAGTTAGTTAATGCATCAAAATTACTAATCTTTCCAGAAAAGACCTTAATGAATGCATCAGCTAAATAACTGTATTCCCTAACCAAACCTCTCCTAATTATCTTACCCAAGTTATCAGTAGGCAAAGAATAGTTTATAAAATTTAGCATGGTAGTTATTTCAGTGTTAGTAGGCAAAGCATCACAGTTATTATCAGGAATGTGTAAACATGCTTGCAAAACATCAGAATTAACTATGTACTCATTACCTTGAAGAGTAAATTGCAGTGTGCAGTTTGTTCCACTATACTCACATGAGGTCCAAATCTCCTCGATTATTTCATTGTAGAGTGGTGTAGAGTGAAACATCGCATAGCCCAACTTACAGTTCCTCATGAAGTCCATCATCTTGAAAAAGATACTGTTCGGACTCTCCTTAACAACAAATGGAATAGAATTGTTCTTCTCATAGATGAACCCACCAGCAGACATAAGCTTGACTATGGGTGCCATTGTTGAGTGAGGAAAAGCTTCGAGCTGTATTGCTTGTTAGAGAGAAGAAGATAGAAAAACTTTTGGAATTTTTTAGAACAGGTAGAAATGAAATAAGGAAATTAAAATTTCTTAAATACTCCCCAAAAAAAATCTCAGAAATTAAGTCCAATAATTAATCTAAATTACCTGATTGGCTTAAAAAAGTAACCGTTAGAATTAAATATTACCACGATTTATACTTACAGGGGTGTATGTATAGATCGTGATAAAGAACGTGCAGTTTCAACGGTTCAGATTAAAAAGCGCTACATCAACGAATCAGGATTGGGCGGTTAAAGTCCCGTCTTATTTCGTTGATAAAGCCGCGTTTCGTTGATATAAAAGAGCTATCAACGAAACACCCAGAAAAATGCTAAGACTATCAACGAAATGGTGCGTTTCGTTGACATAGTAATTTTGACTTAGACAAAATTCCACCTTTTCCTGAGAAAATCAATTCACAGAAAAATTATAGCAAATTCCTGGCTGCATTTTAACTTGCAAAAATCTCAAAATAATTAAGAGAAATTTAGCATACCTAGCTCACTTACTAATCTTGAGAATGTGGATTCATCAAGTGGCTTGGTAAAGATGTCTGCAAGTTGTTGTTCACTTGGAACAAAATGTAACTCCACAGTACCATTCATAACATGTTCTCTAATAAAGTGGTACTTGATGTCAATGTGCTTGGTCCTTGAATGCTGCACTGGATTCTCAGTAATGGCAATGGCACTAGTGTTGTCACAGAAAATAGGAATTTTCTCAACTCTTATTCCATAATCAAGTAGTTGATTTTTCATCCACAAAATCTGTGCACAACAACTTCCAGCTGCAATATACTCAGCCTCAGCTGTGGAGGTAGAAACTGAGTTTTGTTTCTTGCTGAACCATGAGACAAGCTTGTTTCCTAAGAATTGACAGGTGCCTGTTGTGCTTTTCCTGTCAATTTTACATCCTGCAAAATCTGCATCTGAATAACCAATTAGTTCAAAACCAGATTCTCTAGGATACCAAATGCCAAGGTTTGGTGTTCCTTTGAGATATCTGAAAATTCTTTTAATAGCAACTAAATGGGATTCCCTAGGATCAGCCTGAAATCTAGCACATAGACATGTAGCAAACATAATATCAGGTCTACTAGCTGTTAAATATAAAAGTGAGCCTACCATGCCTCTGTAACCTGAAATGTCCACAGATTTTTCCTTAGTATTCAATTCAAGTTTGGTGGCAGTAGGCATGGGAGTTTTGGCAGGAGAGCATTCCATTAAATTAAACTTCTTTAATAAATCATGAATGTATTTTGTTTGACTAATGAAAATGCCTTCATTAACTTGCTTCACTTGAAGACCAAGAAAGTAAGTTAATTCTCCCATCATGCTCATTTCATATTTACTTTGCATAAGCTTGGCAAACTTTTGACAAAGTTTCACATCTGTAGACCCAAAGATTATGTCATCTACATAAATTTGAACAAGTATAGTAGAACCATTCACAACCCTGTGAAAAAGAGTTTTATCTACAGTACCTCTAGTGAAGTGATTCTCAAGGAGGAACTGTGAAAGTGTGTCATACCAGGCTCTAGGTGCTTGTTTCAAACCATAGAGTGCTTTGAGAAGGAAGTATACATATTCTGGAAAATCATCATCTTCAAAACCAGGAGGTTGACTTACATACACCTCCTCTTCCAATTCCCCATTCAGAAAAGCACTCTTCACATCCATTTGATAGACTTTGAAATTGGCATGGGCTGCATAGGCTAGGAAAATCCTTATTGCTTCTAGTCTTGCAACAGGAGCAAAGGTTTCATCAAAATCAATTCCTTCTTCCTGTGAATAGCCTTTTGCAACCAATCTAGCTTTGTTCCTTGTGACTATGCCATTTTCATCCATCTTGTTTCTGAACACCCATTTTGTGCCTATGACACTCCTGTCCTTAGGCTTGGGCACCAGCTTCCAAACATTGTTCCTTTCAAATTGGTTTAGCTCTTCTTGCATGGCCAAGACCCAATCTGGATCTAGAAGTGCATCCTCAACTTTCTTTGGCTCATCTTGAGACAGAAAGCTGCTATATAGACATTCTTCTTGAGTTGCTCTTCTAGTTTGGACTTTTGAAGACACTTCACCTATAATAAGTTCAAAGGGATGATCTTTAGTCCATTTCCTTGAGGGAGGTAGATTTGCTCTTGAAGAGGTAGCTTCATGATCATGATTGCATTGATTGGATATTTGTCCTTGAGAAACTCCCCCTGAGTTTGTTGTCCCTAAATGATCACTCCTGGAAGCATTTCTGTGACTGTCAACGGATTGTCCATTTTGTCTACTAGCAGCTATTCTTTTCAATCTTAATGTAGCAATTTCATCTTCACTGCTGCTTTCATCTGTGCTAGATACAACAACTTTAGGATGTTTCTCAGTAGCCTTAACATGATTCATTTGATCTCCTTCCTCATTTTCAAAAGAAAGACTTTCATGGAAACCTTCATCACAGAGACCCTGAATTTTGAGATCATCAAAAACAACATGTACAGATTCCATAACAATGTTGGTTATGAGATTGTAGACTCTGTAGGCTTTCCCTGCTGCATAACCCACAAATATTGCTTCATCTACCTTTGCTTCAAATTTCCCCAAGTGCTCAGCTTGATTTCTCAAAACAAAACACTTGCATCCAAAGACATGAAGAAAATCCAATAGTGGCTTCTTTCTTTTGAGTAGCTGATAAGGGGTCATTCCTTTGGCCTAATTAATCAAAGAGATATTCTGAGTGAAGCAAGCTGTATTAACTGCCTCAGCCTAAAAATAAGTTGGTAACTTTGATTCATCTAGCATTGTCCTTGCAGCTTCAATAAGTGTTCTGTTTTTCCTTTCAACTACACCATTTTGCTGTGGTGTCCTTGCTGCTGAAAACTCATGCAAAATACCATTTTCTTCACAGAACACCTTCATGCTTGAATTCTTGAATTCTGTCCCATTGTCACTCCTAATCCTTCTCACTTTCAAGTCAGGATGATTGTTTACCATCTTGATGTGATTGATAATGATTTCACTTGCCTCATCTTTGGAGAGCAAAAAGAAAGTCCATGTAAATCTAGAAAAATCATCAACAATCACAAGACAATATTTCTTCTTTGAAATAGACATGACATTTACAGGGCCAAACAAATCCATATGAAGCAACTCAAGCTGATGGACAATTGATGACTCTGTCTTGCTTTTGAATGATGCCTTCTTTTGTTTCCCTTTTTGACAGGCATCACACAAACCATCCTTGGAAAACTCCACTTGTGGAATTCCTCTAGCAAGATCTTTCCTCACCAAATCATTCATAACTTTAAAGTTCAGATGAGATAATTTCTTGTGCCATAGCCAACTTTCATCCTTGCTTGCCTTGCTGAAAAGGCAAGTGATGGTTTCTGGACTTGTGCTACTAAAGTCAGCAATGTACACATTCCCTCTTCTGAATCCAATCATTACCACATTGTTGTTTCCTCCTTTAGAAACAACACAGGCTTCTTTAGAAAAAGTAACTAAAAATCCTTTGTCACAAAGTTGGCTGATACTAAGCAAATTGTGCTTAAGACCATCCACCAATGCAACTTCATCTATGATGACATTCTCTTTTGAAATCAAGCCATATCCCTTAGTGTAGCCTTTGCTGTCATCTCCAAAAGCAATACAAGGGCCACCTCTTTCCTGAAACTCTGTGAGCAGGGTAGAATCACCAGTCATGTGTCTTGAACAACCACTATCCAAGTACCAAAGATTCCTTTTGTCTCCCTGCACACAATAAAACCAAATCAAGTTGATTTTGGTACCCAAGTTTCCTTGGGTCCTGTTTTGTTAGCCTTTGCTTTTGCTTTTATATCATTTTTCACCTTGGGCTCAGATTGATTTAAATCAATCTTTATCCTTGGTGTTGATTTCTGAGGTTTGCTCACATTTTCATTCACAGCATGCATAATTGGAGGAACAAACATGTTATTCATATTCCATGGCATTTGTGGCACATTAAACATATTCATGTATGGATTAGACACAAATGGCATGCTGGCATATGGATTTTGAAATTGTGCATATGGAGCAAACATGTTAGGCATAACAGGCATTGTAGGCATAGAACTATTCATTGCAGGCTTGGGGATTTTCACTTTAACAGTCTTCTTAACAGATTTGCAGTTAGTAGATAAATGACTAACACTTCCACAATTAACACATGTCTTTCTAGGAGCATATTTATTAGGTGTGTAATTGTTGTGTTTGTTAATTCCTACTTTGCCATTCCTGTTATTCTTTTTATTTCCCTTTAGCCTCAACTTGAACATTCTCTAACTTATCTTTCAATTGCTTGTTGGACAAGTGACCTACATTAGCTCTCTCAACAGGCTTCTCAACTTTCTTTGATTTACTAGACTCACCTTGAACAAAGTTCTTGGTGACAGGACCATACTTATTATTAAGCCTAGTGAGTTCATCTTTTCTTTTCTCTGTCAACGAAACACCCTGATCGGTTGATGGTTCATCTGTCAACGAAACATTGCATTCCGTTGACATATCAACCTTCAACAAATGATCATTGTTGTTTGTTGACTCTGTTTCTGATTCTAAGGTTTCACAAACATACCCTAGTTT
Source organism: Heracleum sosnowskyi (assembly GCA_030848705.1). Lineage (NCBI taxonomy): Eukaryota > Viridiplantae > Streptophyta > Magnoliopsida > Apiales > Apiaceae > Heracleum > Heracleum sosnowskyi. The sequence continues at coordinate 47,789,558 of CM061244.1, forward strand.
CTCTTTGTTCTTTTTCCATGATTGTTCACAGAAAGATTCCATACCTTGAACATTAATGATGTTGGTAGCAACATTCCTGGCATCTTTCCATTTAGCAATCACATTTTGTTCTATTTCTAGTTGTGTCTTAAGAATTTCATCCCTTTGTAACACGTTCTCAAGTTCCTTCTTAGCATCCCTACTAACACATCTCATTTTCTCAAATTCAATGAGTTGTGCTTCTAACATTGCATTCCTATCACTTAAGAGCAAATTAGTCTCTTTTATTCTTGAATTCTCTTTGGTAAGTGATTTAAGAGTAACACGCAAATTATATAATACAGTAGACATTTCATTTACTGCACTATCGCATTCCTCTTTAGAAAGCTCAGAAAGATTAGTAATTGTTACCTGGTTGCTTGAGGAGCTTGTTCCTGCTCATGATTGTTAGCCATAAGAGCCAAGTTGACATATTCAACATCATCATCAGAATCTTCACCATTACCAGCCCAATCATACTCCTGAGACATGAAAGCCTTTTCTTTTTGCTTGAGAAGTTCAAAGTATTTCTTTTTATAATCAACAGGCTCAAATTTCCTGTTGCTCTTCTCAATCTTGGGCTTTCTGCAGTCTCCAGCAAAGTGACCAAGCATTCCACAATTGAAACATTTAGATTTAGACTTTTCAATCCAGTTACTTTTGTTAGGTTGAAAGTCTCTCCTTGGTGGCCTTGCTTCTGAGTTTCTCTTGAACTTGAACTTAGAGAATTTTCTTGACAGAAAATCAATGTGTTCATCAATCTCATCTAAGTCATCCAAGTTGGCTGGTTCTGGTTCTTCTTCTTCTGTCATCTTACCTTTACCTTTGCTAACATCACTTCTACAACTAGCTCGACTAGTTGTGGCCTTTGCAGCTTCTTCAGTGTCATCTTCCAGTTGGTTTACAGATGCAATCAATGCAATAGATCCACCCTTCTTCTGTACCTTCTCAATTTCTTCATCTTGCTCCATTTCCAACTCATATGTCTTTAATGTTCCATACAGCCTTTCAAGAGTGTAATCTTTGTACTCTTGAGTGTTTCTTAGAGAAACAGTCATAGGCTTCCATTCTTTTGGAAGAGCTCTAAGAAATTTAAGGTTTGAATCCTTGGTTTGATAGATCCTCCCATACAACTTTAATCCATTCAAAAGCTTTTGAAACCTACTAAACGTGTCATTTAGGGTTTCACCAGCTTTAAAGTGAAAGTGTTCATATTGTTGTATAAGGAGTTGCATTTTGTTCTCCCTTACTTGCTCAGTTCCTTCACATAGTGTTCTGACAGTGTCCCATACTTCTTTGGAGGTTGTACAGTTTATGACATTGTCAAACATCTCTTGCTCCAAACCATTAAACAGAATGTTCATGGTTCTTTTATCTTTATGGACTTCTGCAACATCTTCAATAGTCCATTCTGAGACAAGTTTTGGAATTTCCACATCAGGAGCATCATCTGGCAGTCCAACTCTAGATGCAAACTTCATGGGAACGTGTGGACCTTTCTCAATGCAGTCTACATATCTCTCATCCATAGACATGAGATGTAAATGCATCTTTACTTTCCAGTGAAAGTAATTGTCCTTATCAAGAACTGGTATCTTCACACCTGCATCCTTCTTCACCATGGTTTCTGTTTTTGGTCTTGATCTTTAAACTTCTTGTATGTTAGAAGCTCGCTCTGATACCAATTGTTAATCCCAAATGACCTAACAGAATTGTAGAAGGGGGGGTTGAATACAATTCTTGATATTTTCTTAAACTTAAAAACAACTTAAAAATAAAACTGAACTTAAAGTAAAAATCACAAGCACATTAATAATTTCAGTTGGATTGTTTGATGATCCAACTGAAGTGATTTTTATTGCGGAAATAATCTGTGATACAAAAGTACACAACTGCTCAGTTACAAGGTTGTAGAGAAGAATGCTCTCAAAGATAGCTAATACAAACTATTTGTTTTTCTTCTCTTACTCTTATTTTAACTGCTACACTTGGTTATATATTCCCAAGTTTACAAAGCTATTTTTGGCTACACTAAAGTACACTAAAGGTAACCGCCAATAGTTTGCTTTTCATCCCTTTGTCCAGTGGTCCTTGGAGATCCTTGCTTTTGTCTTCATGCTTATTATGATCACTCCCAAGAGCCCAATTGGAAACTGGGATGTTTCCTTATTCCCCATGTCCATTTTAATGGTTTCCAATGCAAAGTACACTTCCACATCACCTTTAGATCTGTTCAGTAAACTGTCACTATCACTTTGTCAACTATTCAGAAAAGCAATAATGATTCGTTGATAGCAGGGAGATGTGTTTCGTTGATGAGTAAACTTCATTTCGTTGATGAGTAAACTTTATTCCGTTGATGGTGTATCCTTGTTCCGTTGATAGAGTAATCTTCATACCGTTGACATGTTTTCACTTAGGAAAAATTACAAGGCATGATATACTTACAATTAACCAACCTATTTTGCCTATCTAGTACTTAGTCAACATGACTTAGAAAACCTATCTAGTACATACATCAAATGCATATCAAACTGTGAAGTATTGTACAGTGCAATTGCTACAACACTCATTCCGTTGATGAGCTTCCTGTCAACGAAACACTGCAAAGCATGCCATTCCGTTGACAGTTACAAAATGACTTAATACAAAATCTACTAAGTGTTTTTATAATTATCATCAAGATCAACATATTCCTAACATTACTAAAGGACAAATGACAAGTAAATCAATTCGATAGTTTTTCTTTTAAGAAAACTATCGAATGAGAGTTTAAGGTGATTGAATTAAAAACAAGTAAATCAATTTAGCATTCGATAGTTTTGTTTTAAAAACTATCGAATGGTAAAATGATTTGTTTCATTCGATGGTTTCTTAAACCATTCGATGGTTTTTTAATTGGGAGCAGGTGGAAAGTATTCTTTGTTTTTCAAGTTGAAGAAGATCCAACGGCCAGGATTGTTTCTACAAGTATGGTTCGATGGTTTTTCAAACCAAAGTCTGCAGTTAATACAGAGTGAAGAAAGTGTCTTCTTCAGTTAAGGATTTCAACACAGAGACATTACTGAGAGAGAGAAGAGCCGGAGAAAATTATCAGAGAAATTAATAGTGCTCAGAACTTGATCATTGTTTTGTATTTATGTAACCTTAAACTCATTGACGCTAATCTACGGATTAGAAATTGTAGCACCCCTCGAGGTTTATATTTATAAAAAGATATATTCCCAGAAACTTGATTTGGTTTGGTGTGTTTGATTTCGTTATAGAACTGAAAGATTAATCCGCGAACGAAATTAAATTATTTGTGAGTATCGTATTCAACCCCCCCCCCCCCCTTCTACGATACTTTGGACCTAACAATTGGTATCAGAGCTTCTTGATTGATATACAAATCAGATCCGGTGAATGAGACCAAAATCAAACGTAGCGTGAAAATTCGAAGCAAATTTTTTAACTTTCAAAAATTTTCATTTAATTGGAATTTCTTGAATTTTAAACAATTTGAAATTTTCAGAAACCATGAGTGCTCCAAAGACAACCGCTGGTATTAAAGTTTCCCCGTTTACTAGAGATGATTTCGGTTTGTGGAAGATGAAGATGTTGTTATTTATCAAGGCATCTAATCCGTTGTATATTGGCATATTAGAGAACGGACCGTTTGTACCAATGAAACCAGTTAGTGAATCTACAGCTCCTGATGGTAGCAGGATTCCTTCAGGCACCCAACCTAAGGATATAAGTGAATTTACAGATTCTGACAAAGAACTGATTCGATTGGACACCGGTTTAATGTTGATATTGGCGGACTCCGCGGACAAGGAAATGAGCTATCAGTTGATGAACTGTACAAGCGGGAAACATATGTGGGATATCATTAACCTAATAATGGAAGGAACTGAAGACGTGCAGGAAAACAGATTGGACATCCTGACTTCTCAATACGAAGCGTTTAGGTCACTGCCAGGAGAAAGTATAACTCAGGTCTTTGAGAAATATACTAAGCTCCTCAATGAATTGGCAATGAAAGGAAAGACCTATCCACTGAGAGAATCGCACAGGAAGTTCATGATGACGCTGCCCCATCATGTAGAACACAAGTCATCATCCATTAGGGAAAGAATTGACTTCACAAAGATGTCATTAGAGATGATCTATGGCAAGTTGAAGACCTATGAGATGGAAAAGGAACAAAGGGTGATAATCTACGGATCAGGGACAGTGGAGAATAAGCACAATGCACTTGTGAGATCAGCAGCACTTGTAGTGGATGAACCAATAACTTCTGAGATTCAGGTTCAAACCCCTAGAGCTGGAAAGGAGGTGATAATAGAAGCAGAAATGGATTCTGTGAATCTGGGTGTTGATGAAAGTGATTACTACACCCTAGAAGAGCTTGAGCAAATGGAAGAAAAAACCATGGCGTACTTAGCTGTAAAGTTTAGTCATATTCGTTTCAAAAGAAACCCTAAGTACAAGTTCAAGGGCTCAACCAACAGATTACAGAAGAGCAATTATACACCTAGTACAGGCTTTAAGGGAGGCTACAAGACTGGCATGATTGATAGAAGCAAATCAAGATGCTACAACTGCAATGAGTTAGGGCATTTCGCCACTGAATGCCGGAAGCCTCGTCAAGCAAGAGACATGAAAGATGTCTATGGAAAGAAGGATTCTTATGATGAGTTGAAGAAGGAGAATGCCAAGCTTAAACAACAATTGGAGGCATTCTCTGGAAAGCAGAAAGGGAAAGCTTATATAGCAGAGGGAAAGCACTGGGATGATACTGATTCGGATGAAGAGGAGGAATATGTAAATGTTGCTCTAATGGCTGACTCTTCAGAGGAATCACCACAATCATCTCAGGTACCTATCTTAACTACAATTGATATGTCTAATTCTGAGTACAAGAAAACTGTGCAAGATCTTAGTGTAGAATTTTTTAATGTACACACAAGCATGCTAGCATCAGAAATGGAAAATGCTAAACTAGTTCTTAAGATTAAAAAGCTAGAATCTAAAAATGAAGAACTAGAGCTTGTAGCTGTAACATTAGAAGATCTTAAGCAAAAGAATGCGTACTTAGAGAACAAGGTCAAGTGTAATGATGAGATAGAGACTATCCTCAGGAAGCAGATTTCAGATCTAGATTTGAAGCTGAATGCTTTTAAGAATTCCGCTCTAGTGGCTAGGGAAATCATTGATACTCAGGCCATAGAGAATAAAACTGCTATAGGATTTGACTATAACAAGAAAGCTGGTAAGAAGATTGTGGAATTCCCTGTGACATCTTCAGTTGTCAAAAGGAATACTCCACATGTTCTTAAGAATGTTGATTGTCCAGTTTTTGTTAAGCCGTTTCCACCACTCTTTCATGAGGATGACCTTTTCATTAGACAAGAATTGCTTGAGGAGGATTTATTGAAGGAAAAAGAGGTAAAGACTAAGTTGCCTAGGAAATCAGTAAAGAATGAATTACCTAAACCTGATTTACCTAAAACTGAAGTAGGTTCCTTAGTTAGTAATGTTAAAAAGAACAGGAATGGGAGGAAGAAGATTGTTAATCAGGAATTGGTTCCATCTTCTCCCATTGCATCTAGGAAGTTGTGCTCTATTTGTAATTATGCTGGACACCTTACACATGCATGTAAAAAGGTTAAAGTAGAAACTGCTAATACTTCTGAAATGCATAACATGTCTGACATGCCTGATCTTCATGAACCCTGTGGAAAGAAAGATTGTTTGCTATGTAAGTACAACATCATGCATGCTTATTTTAAGTTGATGTCTGATAGTAGCAATAGCACTAGTAATGTTAAATCCACAGATACTATGAATATCAAACAGGGTAAGACTAAATTGAATGTTACTCCTGTTAAATCATCTAAACCTTCAGGACCCAAACAATTTTGGGTACCAAAGTCCGCTTAATCAATCTGTGATTGCAGGGTAAGGTTAAAAGCTCAAAGGTTGTGTGGATTCTGGATAGTGGCTGTTCTAGACACATGACAGGTGAAGAGTCCCTGCTTACAGAGGTGGTTAAGAAGACCGGCCCGATTGTAACCTTTGGAGATGACAGCAAAGGATTCACTACGGGATATGGTAAATTGAAAGCTGGAAATGTCATCATTGAAAACATCTCTCTTGTTGAAGGATTAAAGCACAATCTTCTAAGTATCAGTCAATTCTGTGATAAAGGCTACAATGTAGATTTCAGAAAGGACAAGTGCTTGATCACCAACAGGAAGGATGAGAAGCTTACTCTACTGGGAGTGAGAAAAGGGAATTTGTTTATAGCTGACTTAAGTTCTACCAGTGAAGGAGAAGTTACATGTTTCTATGCAAAGGCATCTTTAGAACAAAGTTGGCTATGGCACAAGAAGCTCTCACATTTGAACTTCAAAACTATGAACTCTTTGGTAAAGAGAGAGTTAGTGAGAGGGTTGCCCCTGATGGAATTCAATCAGGAGGGACTATGTGAAGCATGTGAAAAAGGGAAGTCGAAGAAAGCATCACATGGAAGCAAAGGAATGACAAGCATTACTGAACCATTACAGCTGATTCATATGGATTTATTTGGTCCAGTTAATGTTATGTCACTTTCAAGAAACAGATATGCATTGGTGATGGTGGATGACTACTCCAAGTACACGTGGGTGTTGTTCATACAAACAAAGGATGAAGCAACACAACTAATCATTGATCACATCAAGAAGATAGAAGTGGAAGCTAAGCTACCTGTGCGGACAATCAGATCAGACAATGGAACTGAATTCAAGAATGCAGTTCTAAATGATTTCTGCTCAGAGAAAGGAATATCAAGACAGTTTTCAGCACCAAGAACTCCTCAACAGAATGGAGTAGTGGAAAGGAAGAACAGGACCTTGGTTGAAGCAGCAAGGACCATGTTGAGTGAATCAAAACTTCCCACTTACTTTTGGGCTGAAGCAGTGAATACAGCTTGCTACACTCAGAATCGAACCCTGATCAACAAAGATCATGAAAAGACTCTGTATGAGTTAATGGCCAACAAGAAGCCAACACTGAAGTACTTTCATGTGTTTGGTGCAAAGTGCTTTGTACTTAAAGATGGAGAACATTTTGGCAAGTTTGATGCCAAAGCAGATGAAGGCATTTTTCTAGGCTATTCTCTGGAATCTAAGGCTTTCAGGGTATATGTGATTGAAGATAAGAAGGTGTTGGAAAGCTTTAATGTAACATTTGACGACACTAAAAGACCAGGCCTGCAAACTGGAGAGAACTCTGAATCTTTGGTATTTGAAAATCTATCAGGAGATCTCTCTGACAATGAAGAAGTACCTGAAGTTGTTACAGTCATTAATAATAATCCTAATGATAATGATTCTGGACAAAGTGGTGACCAAAGTGGAGATCCTCAACATACAGGATCCACTAGTCAGTCTTCAGAATCAACAGATCAAACCGTCAACAACTCAGGGGGAGCAGGAGAAGGATCAACTAGTCACACTCCACAACATCTAGAACAAGGAGAATCATCAAGATCGTATCTGCCAAGACAAAGGGTATGGAATAGAGATCATCCCTTTCACTTGATCATTGGTGATCCGGACACAGGAGTGAGAACTAGGAGAACATCACAAAATGAATGTCACTATTCTGGGTTTCTTTCAGAAACAGAACCTAAGAAAGTTGAAGATGCTCTAGATGATCCAGATTGGGTGATTGCTATGCAAGAAGAACTCAATCAGTTTGAAAGGCAGAAAGTTTGGAAGCTGGTACCCAGGCCTAAGGGAAAATCTGTTATTGGAACACGATGGGTATTCAGAAATAAGTTGGACGAAGATGGCATTGTAACGAGAAACAAAGCCAGACTGGTTGCTAAAGGTTGCTCTCAAGAAGAGGGTATAGATTATGATGAAACCTATGCACCAGTAGCAAGACTTGAGGCCATCAGAATGTTTCTGGCATTTGCTGCACATTCCAATTACAAGGTATATCAAATGGATGTGAAGAGTGCTTTTCTGAACGGGGAGTTAGAAGAAGAAGTGTATGTGGAACAACCTCCAGGTTTTGAGGATTCAAAACTGGCAGACTTTGTGTACTTTCTATTCAAAGCTCTCTATGGACTCAAACAAGCTCCGAGGACATGGTATGACACTCTATCTGAATTCTTACTTGAAAATGATTTTACAAGAGGTGTTGTAGACAAAACTCTCTTTGTCAAAAAGCATAAAAATGATTTGATATTGGTGCAAGTATATGTGGATGACATAATATTTGGTTCTACTAATGATGATCTATGCAAGAGATTTGCTAAGTTAATGCAGAGTCGTTATGAAATGAGCATGATGGGTGAATTATCATTCTTTCTTGGATTGCAAGTATACCAAAAACAAGATGGTATATTCATTTGTCAGTCCAAGTACATCAAGGATCTTCTTAAGAAGTATCAAATGGAAGACTCATCTACAGCAAAGACTCCTATGCCAACTGCCACTAAGCTTGATAAGGATGAAACTGGTAAGAAGGTTGACATCACAGGCTACAGAGGTATGATAGGCTCATTACTTTATCTCACTGCAAGTAGACCAGATATAATGTTTGCAACATGCTTGTGTGCTAGATTTCAGTCTGATCCTAAAGAATCTCATCTAATAGCTGTTAAGCGAATATTTAGATATCTTAAGGGGACCCCCAAATCTTGGAATTTGGTACCCTAAAGATACAGGATTTGATCTTATTGGATACACAGACTCTGATTTTGCAGGTTGTAAGATTGATCGGAAGAGTACTTCAGGAAGCTGTCAGTTTCTTGGAAGAAGGTTAGTTTCCTGGCATAGCAAGAAGCAGCATTCAGTGTCCACATCAACAGCTGAGGCTGAATACATTGCTGCTGGTAGCTGCTGTGCTCAGATCTTGTGGATGAGAAACCAACTCCGTGACTATGGACTTTTGTTGACAAAGATTCCAATATTTTGCGACAACACAAGTGCCATAGCAATCTCAAACAACCCAGTGCAACACTCGAGGACGAAGCACATCGACATCAGGTATCATTTTATCCGAGAGCATGTCATGAATGGAACTGTGGAGTTACATTTTGTACCCACAGAGGATCAAATTGCAGACATCTTTACTAAACCGCTTGATGAATCCACTTTCAATAAGCTGGTTGGTGAACTTGGGATGTTAAATCTTTCTAATTGATTTTGATTAGAAGTCAGTAACTGCAGATAATCCTGGTAAATACATGAGTTTAAGAATTCCTATATCCTTAGGACTCGTGAGTTTATTTTCTGGAGCAATTCTCGTAGTTAGGATTATTATACTAATTCTATGTCATAATTATGGATGATATATCTTCTGGCATTTAATTAGTTATTAATTCTAAAAATTATTTAAGTGCTAATATTTGTTCTAAATATTCAAGCATTTATTTAATTTGAATTAATTTACTTTATTTTTAACATTGTAAATTAATGCAGCATAATTGATTAGATTTTAATTGGTTAATATCACTTAATGATATTTAATTGATTTTATTCTAAGAAAATTGTGAATTTTCTGTTAAGAATTGATTTTGGTGAATTTGAAAAGATGTATTAGAATTAAAACTTGACAGGAGATAAACATTTTGAAGTTTAGAACATGAACAGGTTCTGAAATTTGAAAAGAAGCAAAAAATATCGAATTTAGGAAATTCGATAGTTTTTCAAGCACATAGATAAATCTATCGAAATTAATTTTTGATAGTTTTTGAAAAGGAAAAGAAAAACTATCAAAAACAATTCTCGATAGTTTTTGAGTTTAATTTAAAATGTATCGAAGTGGATTTACTTTATTCAATATTTAAATCCTCGATAGATTTTGAAAAATTAAGAAAAATATCGAAGTGAACTTAATTACTTAATTTTAAAGTTCTCGATAGTTTTTCCAAAAGCATTTGTTCGATAGTTTTTCAGATTTTCAAAGAAAAACACTTCGATAGTTTTCTGAGAAACCTTTTAAAATTCTGAGTTTCAAAAAATTCGATAGTTTTTCAAAAACTATCGAATTCCAGTTGACAGGTTTACCCCTTGCAGAAAAATATCGATAGTACATTAAAATCTATCGAAACCTGAAAGGACGATTTTACCCCTGTAAGTTTCAAACGTATATATCACTGCCTTAGTTCTTTTTCAGTTTCACTTTTACAGATCTGAGAAAAACTTACGCTTTTATATACTTACAGAGAGATAGATACACAAACAAGAACACCATTCGATAGTTTCTTCATTTTATAACCGAGAAAACCTTGAAAACTTACTGTTTCTCACTGTTGAATTTATTTTAACCGTGAAACACTTGTTTTGTGTTGGTTTTAGAACATACTGTTGAAGAATACATCGAAATAAAGTTGTGAACCTCACATAAATTGTTAACAAGTACAATTCTTAGAATTTGATTGTTTTTAAACAGTCTAGTTTTCTGATCTAATTGACTGGTTGGTGTTAACAATTAGGGTTCTAGATTTTTGCTTGGTTCGAGTTGTGTTTTCAGAAAAGGGGTAATTTTGTTTTAAGGGTAATTTTTTTTAAAATTTTGATTAATTAGGGATAATTAATTAAATTCAAGTGGAAATTTAGTTTTGGTTTAAAAATTAATTGTCTGGAAATTTGAAACATAATGGCTGGAGAATTTATCGTAACCAAAACTAATCATGTCTCATTTCAAAATCTGCAAGCCATTACGAATCCTCAAATTCGTGCATGGGCAGAGTTTTTGAATATACGTTCATTAGTGGCATACGCTGTAAGTACTCCCGTAGTCCTTTGTATCGATCAATTGACTGCGTTGTACACAACCGCCACGGATACAAGTGAGAATAATGTGAGATCCTTCAGTTTTGTTGTGCCAGGGGGCAGAACAATAAGGGTGACGGAACATGACTTTAACAGAATACTTCATTTTCCTACAGAAAACCTTGTTCCTGATCCCACAACTGAGGAAATACATGCTTTCTTCACTCTTATCAGAAGTCAACAACCTAACTTCTTGGTGGGAGAGTTCCTAAAGCATTACCTGCCAAAGCCATGGAATTTTTTCTTTCATACCCTGATACATGTTTTTACTGCCAAGCTAACAAATCTGCATGGCATTCCCTTATTCCTTCAAAAGATAGGGTTTGCCATTGCGAACAACAGGCATATTAACATAGGACGGATAGTGATTGATCAAGTAATTCTGTGCATGGGACCACTGGATGAAAGAACAGGCATAAATGAAGATGTGCTCTGTTTCTATCCTAGGTTCCTACAGCTAATTCTCAATGATATCTTAACAGATAATGAACGGGAGATCTTTGAAGGTGAAGCCAACCAGGAGTGCATGAGAATGAAGAGCAATGCCATAACCGCTCTCATTAGGAAGAACAACTATCTTCCAGGGGTACCCACTGTTCTCACTGAATATCTAAGAACGGTGCCCCTACCACTTCTACCCCTAGGGGAACAGTTAAATCAAGGTAATATTCCACAACCTGAACCTGTAATGGCACCTGAACCAATGGATGTTGATCCAGAGCCCTTAGTGGCCATTCCTGACCAGGAGGTTGCAAACCCACAACCTCTAACCACGGTCGAAGAGCCTTTGGAAGAGCCAAATGAAAACATAAACGAACCTCCTTCCCCTACTATACCCATTAAAGAACCATCCATGAGTGTAGAGGGAGATAGTGCCAAAGCAGCACCACATAAGGAGATACACCCTTCAACAGCAGCTCTGCCTTCCTCTAAAAGGAGAAGAACAGAAACTGAGGCAACTGCTGATACTTCATTTCTCTCATCCAAAGCGCCCTTTACTGATTTTTCTGATGCTGATTGGGCTACGCTAACGAAAGCAATATCTGAACCAATAGCTCAATCAAGTAAGGAAGAATTGACGGAAGCAACTGGTGTTCCGACCATATTACGGTCAGGTTCACTGGTTGAAGGTTCTAAGAACCAAGGGTCTTCACAGACGTCGAGAGAAGGCTTTGACCTAAATGCACAATCTAAAAGGTCATTGTCTACCTCCCCAGATGGAACATATCTGGATCCTGCGGGTAAAGGGTCTGACGTAGGTGCAGATCGGCAACTCGTTGACAGTGAATCAATTACTACTGAGGAGTCAACTGAGGTGAAGTCTTTACAGACTCACGGGGAAGATTCGGGATCTCTGCTGTTAAAAGAGCCTGTTTCTAACCCCCTAGAGATTCAAACTCTAGATCCTACAACGGATATATCATCTAAGGATGATCAGCAACTTGGTTTATCCAAGGACGGGGACTTGCGAAGCCCCATTGCACCACCGGTGACCTCCTTAAGGACGGCTACGGTGATCGCTTCTGCAGGTACAATCAGCACAAAGGATTTGAGTGAAACAAAAACACTTACACCTGGCCTGAGTGGGAAAGGAAAAATGATTCAAACACCGACAGAAACGTTGAGTGTACACCCAGAGCCAAATGTGCGGAGTGACACCCTAACCCTACCTAATATTCATGATTTGCTGTTACCAACAGAAAGAGAGCTACAAGTTCAATCTTCCCTCAAGGAGATGATAGTTCGAGACAAAGAAGGAAATCCACTATTCAAGGTTCCACTGCGACCTTCCTTTGACCAAGGGATCTCCTCTAGTCAGGCCAATGCTTCTTTAAAGACTATTCAAGAGAAGGTTGACTTGGCTGCAGCTGATTCCAGAAGAACATTCAGGGTCATTGGCAGTGCATCTGGCACTATAACAGGTACGAAGCAGGCAGTGGACTCCTTAAAGAAGGAAGCTATGGAAGAACTAGTCGAGCTGAGGATGGACGTCAGGGAACTTAAATATGGATTCATGAATGAAGTAACTGCATTGTCTCAAGGACATGAAGCTTTGAAAGAAGACGTTCTGGTTATCCGGGATGGTCAAGCGCGGGTAAAAGATGCAATGAATACCCTTTCACGAGTGGAGTCTAAGCTAAACAAGAGGCTGGATCACATGGAAAAGACTACCAACTCAAGATTGGAGAACATTGACATGTCGCTAGCTTCTATAAATGAGTTTAATAAGCAGCTTATGGATTTCTTGGAGAATCAAGGTGACAGAGTACAGTCGATATGGAGTATGCTGAAGAACCAACAATCTGGACAACCTGGTCCTTCCTATCAGGAACCTGATCCTTCTAATGTCTTTTATGCTGAGGATGCTTTTATCGAGGATTCCTCAACTAAGGGGGAGAAAGTTGGAGAAGGGGTGAAGGATAAATGGGGAGTTTGGGAGACTGTTGAGGCTATTCCAATCAGACAGTACTGGATTGAGGAGCTTGTAGAGGAAGACAAGGAAAGTGAAGAGGAATTTGAGGTCATGCATGAGCAACCTATTCAAGAGGAGCATGAGCCATATTATCCAGAGCCAATAGAACATCCTATCTTGGATGATGATATGGAAGAAGCAAATTCTCTATCACCTGAAGAAGAAGCTGCCTTGGAAGCAATAAGAGCTCAGAGAGCTGCAATAGATGCCAGGCAAGCTGAGAAAGAGAAACAGCAAGCAATTCTGAGAAGTGAAAAGCTAAAGAGAATGAAGGTGTATAATGAAGTGAGGAAGAAGAAGATGATAGATCTGGCAAAGAAAGATGGTACTGAATGGGAAATGGCTTATAAAACCTTTTGCGGAGTTAAAGACGGATTAGAAGTCAACGACAATGCTGAGGTGGAAGTTATTATTCAGGACATCAGAAGTGCTAATCTTGAAGATCAGACTTACTTTAAAGCACTGAGAAGCTCTATAATCTGTCTGAATGCTGGGGTTAAAGCAAATGGTGCCTGGAGCTTATTAATCAGTTTTCTGGAGAAAGGTACATTTGTGATTTCCACTAAGTTTTTAGAACAGAGGACATATACAGAATTGCAGGCTATACTCATCAAGATCCAAAGAACTACAAGGCTAAATGAACTGCTCCGTGAGCATGTTAAGGAGATCGTGATGAAAGTCAGTCCAGAGATTACTGAAGATTCTCCAATGGTTAGATTCATGACGAATGACTTGTTCAGAATCTGCTATTTGGCTGAGGACAAACTGAGGGACTACCCAAGCAACTATCTAATCTCAGTTGAGAAGTATCTTAGATCCACTGGATTCTCATCAACGGAGAAGGACAAAGCAGCAGACACTCTTAGAAGATTTCTAATGGAGAATTTTCCTTACTATAGGAAAAGAGTGGAAAGAGGATTGGAAGTGCATACCAGACTGCCAAACATGCCAAAGCTAAACAAGAAAGATGTTAACATTGCATGGTTATGGGCTGGAGTGGGTCAAGAGGTTGAATATATTGGAAGACACATCCAAGGAGCAATCCTTAAACCTGGAGAACCACTGCACTATCTATCAGTGATTGATTATCAAGCTGCTAACTCCGATCCAATGATTGAAGAAGGTGAGATTGGAATGGACTGAATGTTGAAGCAAAGAACAAGAGAACTATCAGCTCAGACTAGAGGAGCAACTTCATTGTAAAAAGTTTAATTGTTTTTTGATTAATGAAATCTGGAAATGTATATATATCTGATCCAGAATGCATTAATATTATTATGATGTCTTACTTTAAGTAGTTTCATGTTTCCTTAGTTAGTTCAGTTATCCTCGAAGTATTTGCTTGTCGAACTCTATCCAATCAAATAGGGGGAGATTGTAAAGCATAATGTAACATAAGATGTAAAAGAGATAACTACAACTCAACAAAGGACAAGACAGACAATAGTATTAGTAGAAGCACAGGAATCCAGAATCAAAGAAGAAAAGGTAAACTCAAAAAATCAAAATACGTTATGTATTCTTGAAGTCCGTAAACAGGTCACGGAAAGAAGTTCATGAAAATGTTCAAGCCTCAGTGACAGCAAAAGAAACAAGACTTTCAAGACGACAGAAGTATGTGAATGATTTAGGGTTAAGTACCACGGGATTCCAGTGATTTAAACGAAGCAACCAGAAAGACAAAGGACTTATCAGCAGCACTGAATTGAAGACATAAAAGAAGAATTGATCAAGTGTTATTCATCTGTGAACCAGACCAGTTGCACGAGTTGATGGCACTAAGAAGATCAAGCTGTTTTATCGTCTCAGAACAAATTGATACAGTCTATTACTTAAACACCCGGGAGCTCAGGAGTTATTACTAAAGGACAAATGACAAGTAAATCAATTCGTTGGTTTCTCTTTTAAGAAAACTATCGAATGAGAGTTTAAGGTGATTGAATTAAAAACAAGTAAATCAATTTAGCATTCGATAGTTTTGTTTTAAAAACTATTGAATGGTAAAATGATTTGTTTCATTCGATGGTTTCTTAAACCATTCGATGGTTTTTTAATTGGGAGCAGGTGGAAAGTATTCTTTGTTTTTCAAGTTGAAGAAGATCCAACGGCCAGGATTGTTTCTACAAGTTTGGTTCGATGGTTTTTCAAACCAAAGTCTGCAGTTAATACAGAGTGAAGAAAGTGTCTTCTTCAGTTAAGGATTTCAACACAGAGACATTACTGAGAGAGAGAAGAGCCGGAGAAAATTATCAGAGAAATTAATAGTGCTCAGAACTTGATCATTGTTTTGTATTTGTGTAACCTTAAACTCATTGACGCTAATCTACGGATTAGAAATTGTAGCACCCCTCGAGGTTTATATTTATAAAAAGATATATTCCCCGAAACTTGATTTGGTTTGGTGTGTTTGATTTCGTTATAGAACTGAAAGATTAATCCGCGAACGAAATTAAATTATTTGTGAGTATCGTATTCAACCACCCCCCCCCCCTCTACGATACTTTGGACCTAACAAAGAACGATGATGAATAGTAAATACTTGTTTTTATGGTTTTGTTTCCATGGGTTCAAGCTATATAAGGATCATCCAAGCACCCCAAGCCTAGATTAGCCATTGTTGATGCTTGGGAAGCTTCAAGGAAGGTATAAAAACCTCTGCCCTTTTTGTTTATATGAGTTTTGAGGTGGTTTTGATGTTCATGTAAAGTTAAGATCATGATTAAGTGATTTAGTGATTGTTTGGATTTGTTTAAATGTGTAAAATGATGGGTGTTGGTTTTGAGCCTCACCACTGATCTTAGAGGTGTAGGATGGTTGTTTGTTGAGGTTGTGAATGTATGGTATGCCCGGTGTGGCTTGGTTATGTTGTGACAAAATTGGATTATTCGATTTTAAGCCGTCGTAATGCCCGATTTTCGGTAACTCTATAAACTGCCTAGAATCCGAAAACTTAACTGCCTCTTTTGGTTCAGTGATGAACATGAGTGTGTATAGCCTTGTTTCTAGTTTACGTGAGCGCAAGAATCATGTTAATCCGATTTACGGTTTAAGAGAAAAGTGAGTTTTAGTAAACGCCGCTCGGAGGAACAACCCATTTCTGGTCAGTCACTTTGAGGCTATATTTGGACCACTTAGAGTCGAATTAAAATGTGAAACTTTGTGATATAATGCTAAGGACAGTTAGCAAGCCTTGTGCGAAGGTTTCGAGTCAGAAAGATCATTTTCCGATTTTATAAAAATGTTGTAGCCGAGGTCGCGCAAGTGAAAACCACTAAGAACATGACTTAGAAACCAATGTTGTAAATGGTTAAGTATAACTTGTATTCGAGGATCGATTTCGGACTAAACCTACGACTTAAGTAATCATCGATTAAACATGGACTTAGTATGAGTCTATAACGAGCTAGTAATTCCTTGGTTGTGTTTCGCTTACGTGTTTAAGCATTGAGTACAAGTGGATTATCCAGGGGATTAATCGTGCGTTTACTTTGACTTTGTCTAGATTGTTCGGCATCGTCGCGAACCCCTATCACTTCTCGAGCATCAGGCAAGTTTACTAACCCTTACTCTATTGTTAGAGTGGGCATATTTTCAAATGTTTAATACTTGTTGATTCAAAAATATATCTATATATATATATTCTTTGTTCCAAGTATCGACAAGTTTTCTCATTCTATGCTTTATTTTAAGTTATAATATTCTGATGATGCATATGGTATATTATGCATGCTTTCAAACCTCACGTCGTATATGGATGTGATGGTATAAAAGATATTGAGATTATAGTATATGCATGTGATAGAGGCAAGTTTTCAAACCTATACCTCTATAAACTGTTGTTGTGATAAATAAAAGATATTGAGATATATGTTACGTGTTCATGATTTCGAAACAATACTTATGATGCTAAGTAAAAGTTATTAGTATAAGTTGGACTTATAAGCTATGGTCATGGCAATATTTATAAGCTGATATGTTAAGAAAAATCCCTCAGTAGGGGGTATATACTTTGTATTTATTATACGGACCGAGAATGTTATCAGTGGTTATCTAGGGTTATATTATTATTATTTTATCCATTCTTTTGTTAAGAAAGTATTCGAGAATTACTTCTAAATAAATATTCTATATTAAAAATAGTTTCCATTAATTATTTAAGGCCCTACTTCTTAAGGAAGTATTTTGGTGAAAACTATTCTTTAACCCTAGATAACCAATAAAGTTTTATTCAGACAATTATAAAAATAATTAGAGAAGGTTCCCAAATATATTTTCCTTTTTAGTCTATATTCTGAAAGACTTAAATGTTCGCTCAAACTACAAAGACTCAGGGGATCTTTCTCAAATTTTAATGTTTGTTTCAAGAGGACTGCCCGGTCCTAAATCTTTTCGAAACTATTCATTTAACGACCTTGTATGCTACCATCACAATGATTTTGATTACTTCCTCAAGGCTCGAAGAGTAAGATCAGTGGAATAAGTTGTATCCATGAACAAGCATCAGCTTGGGAAATATAGGTGAATTTTCCTTTCCAGCCAGATATGACTACTTTGTGGAGTCGTATACTAGGGGAAAAAGGGAAAGGAATCTTTATGTTTCAGAACTATGGATTTTCTTGAACCCGGAGAATATGTAAGGGATTGAGTGGCGACCTGTCCCCTAAGGGAATTACGCGTAGACCGGCGGTCTATGAACGGGTCTATTCTTCCCTTAGATTATCATATAGTGCCCGACCGTAGGGTAAGAGAAGAGTATCAGACCGGCAGTCTATGAACGGGTCTGCTCTTTCCCCTACAACCGAAGGCGGGGAGGTAGGTCAGTTAGTGTCTGCCCTATTTTCCCTTCTACGTAGAAAAACAGCAGTGGGGATTTGCCTTACGACTGATCATCGTAGAGGTATCCCTGTCGCCCAGAATCTCCGTCTACAGTTCATCATCCATAAAAGAAAAAGTTTTATGCAAGTTTTCAGAGAAAGAAAGTTTACGCAAGCTTATTCAAGTTTATACAGGCATATGAGTTTATAAGAAAGCATATGATTTTACGAAAAAGATATATGGAACCAGATGAGCTTAGAAATGGATTGGAAATATTTTACATTGTATTTATTTTCAAATTATGATATGAGGTAAATGTTTGATATGAAAGATGATATTGAATTTTCCTTATAACTTCATCTTTCAAGTATATGTTGATAGTCTGCTTATATTTTATATAGCAGATATTTTACGGAAAGGATATACTGAGTTATCTTATTATTTCAGCTTTTATACTATACTAGAACTTTGTTCATAGTATGAATATCGAAAGTTGCAGAGTATTCTGAAATTATATTTGAAGTACAGTAATGGTACTATTTTTGGAATACATTCCGATAAGGAAATGATTTCAGTATCGAGATATTTTGACAAATTATTGTCGTATACCCGCTTTATTTCTGGGTTGAATTAAGGGCAGAATTATGCCATACTTTCATTACCTTGCTGAGCTATCGCTCACTCTTGCTATTATTTTATATATATTATATAGCAGCGAAGCAGGATGCCAATGGGACGGCACATACCTCGCAAGGCGTTTCCATAAACAGTTTCTAGCAGTGATCTCGGGAATAGTACGAACCAATCGAATCAGGCTACGGCTTTTGGTATTCAACTTATGTATAGACATGAATGGTATTAGAGGATTGTGAGCATCAGAAGGCTAAGTTGGTAATGTAACAATACTTAGAAATTGTATCAGTAACAGATTCAGAAGCCATTTGGGTATTGTAATAAAAGTTATTTATTCCGCAATTGTTGTGTTGTGTCGTTTCTGAGACTCTAACCTGTGTGTGTGTGAGACATATATTGTGGGGTCATGAGCAGGTGAATTATGAATGGTGTGAGTAATACAGGTAAGGCAAGGAGTACATGGATCGTGACAACCCTAAATCCCTGACCCCGGATTTGGGGTTGTTACAGTACATTACCAACTTAGCCTTGTAATACTCACCACCCTCTCATACCATTCATATCTATACATTAGACGAATACCAAAAGCTCCAGCTTGATCTGACTGGTTCACACTACTTCCAGGATCACTGCTAGAATCTGCTCATGAGAATGCCTTGCGCTTACCACTCGCCTGAGGGATGTGCGCCGAATCCTTGGTATATATCCTACTTCGCTTCTATATAATATTTATAAAACAACAGCAAGAGTGAGCGATAGCTCAGCAAGGTAATTAAAGTATGGCATAATCCTTCCTTTAACTCAACCCAGAATAAAGCGGGTATAAGACAATAATTTGTCAAAATATCTCGATACTGAAATTATTTCCTTATCGGAATGTATTCCAAAAACAGTACCATTGTTGTATTTCAAATATCATTTTCATAATATTTCTGCAAACTTTTGCTATATTATGAACAAAGTTCTAGTATAATATAAAAGATGAGGTTTCAAAGTAAACCAATATAACATTTCCGAAAAATATCTGCTATGTAAGCAGATTATCAACATATAGCTTAAAAGATGAAGTTATAAGGTGATTCAGTATAAACAACTCCCTTACCATAACTCAGGTTATGTAAGGTATCCACAGAGTCATATGATATAAAAGATGAAATTACGAGGAAAATTTCATATAATGTTCCGTAACCCAAAATCCACTTATGCATATATAATCTGAGTAAGGTTTTATCAGAGTCATAACTCATAAAATTAAAGATGAAGTTACAAGGATTTATTGCAACTTCATTTTCTTTGAACACTTTTCGACCCTCTGCCAACATGATCGGTAAACCTGTACTAAGGGGGTTACCCTTAGTCCCTTTCAATACATGTTGCAGAATTATCCAAATTGGATGATGAACCAATACCGGAGTTGCTACCGTGCCCGTCGTACCAACCTTACTATGATCAGTAGCAGGTGATACCCATGTAGATGGAAGAATCACGATAGCCTGACATTGTCTACTGCCTTCCCGGATCTCCCGGCCCATTTGGGGCAATAAAATGGATGGGTCGGCGCAACTGGACCACTTACACCACTCCTAGTTCGGATGAAATCCATGACTCTGAAACGTAAAGATCGTCCTCCTTTCCCCAAGTGTAATACTTGTTGATACGACTCCACTAAGTAGTTATATCTAGGTTGGAAAGGAAGATTCTCCAATATTTCCCAAGCGGTGCTTATTAATGGATATCGACTTGTTCCATCAATTTACCCCTCGATCGTTGAGGTGGTAACACAACATTTGACTTGCAGCAATTAAATTGCTCCGAGAAATTATTTGTCCCCTGACAGTTTTGAGTTGAGAGTTTAAAATGAGTAGCAGTCACTTAAATCAGGTTTCCCATATTTTTGATAGTTGAGCGAGCATTTAAATCCTCTTAAAAGACAGATTTAAATGGAAAAACAGTGTTTGGGAACCTCTTTTTGATTTAAAAATAATTACTAATACATCTTAGAGTATCCTTCGTAATTATTGAAGGTCGAGGATAAACTTTAAATAATATAACTCATTTTCAAAATGTGTTGAAAGTATTTAATAAATAATCAAATAATACTTATTAAATAATAAACTTTAAATGAATATTCAAAAATAATATTCACTAAATAAATAATGATTAAATGAATATTTAAAATAATATTCATTAAATAAATAAACCTTGAATGAATATTTAAAATAATATTCATTAAATAAATAAACCTTGAATGAATATTTAAAATAATATTCATTAAATAAATAAACCTTGAATGAATATTTAAAATAATATTCATTAAATAAATAAACCTTGAATGAATATTTAAAATAATATTCATTAAATAAATAAACCTTGAATGAATATTTAAAATAATATGCATTAAATAAATAATCATTGAATAATAATTGCCCGATATCTTTATCGGAGAATAATCTTTAACATATACAGAAAATATAACTACTATCGGTCTAAAGAATAAAATCATACGCCCTTTTACCTAGGGCCTTTATAAAAACCTGGCTTCTAACTAATATCTCATCTTTAGCTTAGAAGCCCATAACTAAATCATAAAGCAAGTATCACAATATACTTTCGAAAACAGTTATGCCTTCCATTAGCATTTATAACTGAAATAGTATTCAAATAGTATTTCTCGACTGAGATAATACTCAAATAACATTCCTTGAAAGATATAGTAAGCAAATATCATTCCTCGAATGATATCATACTCAAATAAAAATCCTCAAAATACATAGTATTCTACCGATGGAATCCCTCCGGGTTTCCACGGCTATCTATGTTAATCCCAAATGACCTAACAGAATTGTAGAAGGGGGGGGGTGGTGAATACAATTTTAGATATTTCTCAAACTTAAAAACAACTTTCGAAATAAAACTGAACTTATAAAATAAAAACACAAGCACTTAAATAATTTCAGTTGGATTGTTTGATGATCCAACTGAAGTGTTTTTAATGCGGAAATAATCTGTGATACAAAATGTACACAGCTGCTCAGTTACAAGAATGTAGAGAAGTATGCTCTCAAAGATAGCTAATACAATCTATTTGTTTTTCTTCTCTTACATCTATTTTAACTGCTACACTTGGTTATATATATTCCCAAGTTTACAATGCTATTTTTGGCTACTCTAAAGTACACTAAAGGTAACCGCCAGTAGCTTGCTTTTCATCCCTTTTGTCCAATGGTCCTTGGAGATCTTTGTCTTCTGTCTTCAGGCTTATAGTGATCCCACTCAAAAACCAGATTGGAAATTGGAATGTTTCCTTATTCCCTATGTCCATTTTGATGGCTTCCAATGCAAAGTACACTTCCACATCTCCTTTTAATCTGTCAGAAAACTGTCAATATCACTTTGTCAACTATTCAGAAAAGTGATGATGATTCGTTGATGGCAGTAAGATGTGTTTCTTTGATGGCTTTATTCTTCGTTTCGTTGATGGTATAATCCTCGTTTCGTTGATAGAGTAATCTTCATTCCGTTGAAAGATTAATCTTCATTCCGTTGACATGTCTTCACTTAGGCAAAATTACAAGGCACAATATATTTACACTTAACCAACCTATTTTGCCTATCTAGTACAAAGTCAACATGACTTAGAAAACCTGACTAATACCTACAACAAATACATATCAATCTAGTGAAGTATTGTAAAATGCAATTGCTACATCACTCATTTCGTTGATGAGCTTCCTGTCAACGAAATGCTGCAAAGCATGCCATTTCGTTGACAGTTACAAAAATGACTTAATACAAAATCTACTAAGTGTTTTATAATTATCATCAAGAACAACATATTCCTAAAATTCTACATATCTCAAAATACCGACTCCCGATTTAGAGTCAAAAATAATGAATATGCTTGTATATTTAGAGCTACCAGGTAAACCGGTTCATAACTACTTAACTCAAAAGATTTTATATAATCCAAAGGTCAAATCTATTTCAACAAGAAATAAGATATATCGCAAAACTGTCCAATTTTTATACATGGCAAAAGCAGTATTATATAGTCAATACTTCAAAGTATAGATTTAGAAACTTGCCTGATGCTCGAGAAGTGACAGGGGTTCGCGACGATGTCGGACAATCTAGACAAAGTCAAAGAAAACGCACGATTAATCCCCTGAATAATCCACTTGTACACAATGCTTAAACACGTAAGCGAAACACAACCAAGGCATTACTAGCTCGTTATAGGCTCATACTAAGTCCATGTTAATCGACAATTACTTAAGTAGTAGGTTTAGTCCGAAATCGATCCTCGAATACATGTTATACTTAACCATTTACAACATTGGTTTCTAAGTCATGTTCTTAGTGGTTTTCACTTGCGCAACCTCGGCTAACACATTTTCATAAAATCGAAAAATAATCTTTTGGACTCGAAACCTTCGTAAAAACTTTCATAACTGACCTTGGCACTTGAACACAAAATTTCATATTTTAAATCAACTCTTAAGGGTCTCAAACATAGCCACAAAGTTGGTACATTTCTGCAATCTCATTCCTTGAACCACTTTCACTAAAATGGTCATATCTCATAAACCGTAAATCGTAATGACATGATTCTTGCGCTCACGTAAACTAGAAACAAATATCTACACACTCATGTTCATCACTGAACCAAAAGAGGCAGTTAGGTTTTCGGATTCTAGGCAGTTTTTAGAGTTAACGAGAATCGGGAATTACGACGGCTTAAAACTTAACGTTTCCGAGATTCAAATCTCATTCCAATTCACCACCAATCATCGTACACATCAATTACAACACTTAAAGTCCATTATCAATCTCAAACCGATCCAAACCAGTTGGTATCACATTTAAAATCCATCCACAACTCATCCAACAACTAAACAAACTACATAATCCACTTACTCATGACCTTAACACTACATTCATGCTTCCATCTTTCAATTATAAACATAAAACTCAACAAAACACTATTCATCATCTTCTTAAACTCAATAAAATACCATGCTAGAGATGGTGGGTGTTGGAGATGTTACCTTTAAAAGAATGGGCTTGAGCTCTTCTTTGTTTTAAGCATAAGAACTCGAGAAATGACCAAGAATCCATGGAGTTTTGCTTCCTTTTCTTCTTCTTCCTTAGCCACGGTTTTTCTTGAAGAAAATGGGTGTGAGAGGCTGCTACTTTATGGAAATTTGTGTGGATAAGGTGTGGTGGAAGTGTGGTGATGGTAGATATTTTGTTTTTAACAAAATGCAAGTTAGTCCCTCAAGTTTGGTTAAGCTTACAAGCTTCTTTAACACACTTCTTCCACTAATTCATTCCTTTCCCTTTTTCTTTTAATACATATATTATTCTTTATTTCCTAAGTTATAATACGTCCAAGGTTTCTTCTTCGAACGGATTTTCGATTCTCGTTTTCGTTTGCGATTTCTGACTACGCGATTAGTAACCGTTTATTATTCCTGAACTTCCGCTGAAATATAGGATCATTCGGAGACTATAAAATTTTACTATTCATCTTGGAGCACTATTCATCAATGTTACTATTCATCCTTGTTTTTGTTCCTCTTGAAACGATTCGAAAATATTTCCTAAAAAGAGCGAATAAAATTCTACGCGATTTCTCGCAATGAATAGTAATTATTCACTATTCACTCCAACAATCGAATCCTTAACTCGACTTTAATAAAATAATAAAATATAAAATCCTTGGATTCTCAATTTAAATAAATCACTCTCTTGATCTCATAGATATGCTCTTCATTGTCCGGTCAAATATTCCATAACAATAAAGTTTGGATTTTCTGAATTCCGATCATCTTTACATACACTTATTTACTTCGTAGATCACTAATATGACTTCGGAATATCCACACTACGTCTCGTACATAGGTGGCATGAAAAATTTTCTTAACCCTCAAAATCACTATTCATCCACCAAATTCACTATTCACTGATGCACTTAATCATAATAAGAAAAGTTTTAATTTTACCAAAAATTCGGGTTATTACAGTCTCCCCTCCTTAAAAGGATTCCGTCCCGGAATCAGCTTACGAATAACTGGGGGTACTTCTTTCCCATTACACTTTCTAACTCCCAAGTGGATTCTTCCACTTCTTGATATTCTACAAACCTCTCACTAGCTTGGCAACCTTGTCTCTTAGCACTTGCTCTTTTCTATCCGTGATTTCCACAGGTTGTTCTTTGTAAGTCAGACCAGGTTGTATATCTACCTGCTCGTACTCTAACATATGTCGGGCATCTATAGTATACTGACGTAGCATTGACACATGAACCCCGTTATGACCATTCCACAAGTTTGGGGGGGTAAGGCTGGCTCGTAGGCCACCTTCCTGGCGCGTTTTAAAAATCTCAGATGGCCCAATGAATCTCGGGCTCAACTTCCCTTTCTTTCCAAATCTCATTAATTCCTTCCACGAGGATATCTTTTAGCATCATGAATCTCTAACCTCATATTCTCTATCTTGTTTGTACAGAAAAATACCCCAACGTAAACTTGCTTGTCATCCATCAACATGCCATTTAGCTTATCAATAGCAGTACTATCTCTATACTCGCGGGCTTAGTCCGCATACTTTCTCTGTCTGTCTTGGTTGTCACTAGCCACTTGTTGGTGAAATCTTTTGTCTTTCTAGTTTGTTGGACTAACTTGGGTTTTGTGTAAAATCTCATCCTTTAATTCCCGATCATTCGGAATCCATCTCTGTCTCATCTTAATTAAGGGTATCGGCCACCACATTGGCCTTCCACGGATGGTAGTGTATCTCACAGTCATAATCCTAGGTCAATTCTAGCCATTTCTCCATCTCATGTTATCTACTATCACGGGTAACTCAAAGCCAATTCATTACATTCAATAAAAATTTGTGGGTGCATTAGTCAACCCAAAATAACCTCGCTGAAAACTCGAAGTGTCTATTCCTAGTATGAATCGCAGTCTTGGGTATATCCTCGGATTTAACTTCCAACCGGTGATATCCAGTTCTTAAATAAATTTGGAATACACAGCGTTCTTCTGCTGATCAAACAATCATTTACAAGGGCACCTATTCTCCATGTCGAACTCATTCAACTCTCGAGGTTCGATGCATAATCTTGTGCTAACATTTTTCTCTCTTACAACAACAACGGGCTCTCCACGGTGGTACACTGGGTCTTATCATATTCTTGCCCAGCAATTCTTGTAACTGAGTTGCTAACTCTTTCATTCCCACTGAGGCTAATAGGAAATGCGGCACTAGAACCTGAATACTCGTTATTCATTCTCATGTCATCCCAATTGATATTTGGTAGCGCATTAAGATCTTGTACAGTCTCCCAAAATCACTGTAGTTTCCTGTATACTTGGTGTCTCTTTTCTTGGCGTCAACCATAAGAGCTAATTAAGCCTCATATCTCTGGCATAATAATTTCTTAGTCTGGACTATATTCAATAATCTCTGAATCGGTTTCTGTCCCTTAAATATTATTCTCTATAATACTCAGTATCTCAATTGATTCCTTTGTTTCTTTGAGCCAAGCTCTGGCCTCCCCTGGAATTCAACGAGGATAACAAAAATTATGGGGCCTTGAAAAGATATCTCCCATATCAAGGAAAACGTCCCACACTGGTGATCATAAGGTTATGAGTTTTAAGGTAACCTTATTGGAGATAAGAGAATTTACCGAGAGATCAACATGATCATAAGAACTCAACGTTGTGTGCCTCGATTGAGACATTACTAAAGGTAATTAGCCTTCTTGTATTTCATAACTTACAAGTGATGGCGTCCTATCAGACTTCTATCACATAGACAGATAGTCCTTGTAGCCCCTATAAGTATAGGGTTGTTCGTCTCAGTGGAAGTTGAAAAGTATGAAAGCAATTCGAGATCAATTTAATGATTATCGTCTTTCGACAATATTTCTCAAAGGAACACCTTGGTTTAAAATTGAACAGATTCCAAAGGTGCGATTTACAAGAAAAGGATAGCCGTAAAGATACTGGTATTCAACAAACAAGTGGTGAGGTATCACCATAGGGTCATTCATTATTTGAATAAAAGTGAAAGCTTAAATAACATCATTTGACAGGGCTTCGAAAACCTGAAAGTAGGCATTGTGACAGCCTCTGTGTTAGTGTTAGTGCCCTAGAGACAATACAATTGTACTTCTGGGAAACACTATTTTGTTATTTAATAAAGATTATGTTCTATTGATTATTCGACAACAATTATTATGTCTTTATTTACTGCGATATTAATGTTAGAGTAATAAATGTCCTTGGAATATCGAACACGTATTCTATATCTTTAAGTATGTGACTTAAAAATGAGATTATATGAATAGTGTTTATATTCCTAAAATATCCCTAATTAAGCATTATGAATTGGGACAATTATGATGCATAAAGATTAGTATGATCATTGACTAAATGACCACATCTCATTGGTCATAGGTATAGTGATACTAAAGTCAAGAACATAGGTGCATGTAATATTCTACATGGCACCGGATTGACCCACAGTGAGATTCTACATGGTAATAAAGTCATTAGAATAGCTCACAGTGATAATGGTGTAATGATCCTTAGACTTGAGATCATTATATTTCTATACGAGGATTAATATACTTTGATTTCATTAAAAGTTACCTTTGACCGGGTGATGATAAAAGTGGACATCGGGTATATTATGAGTCGTATGAGAAATATGAATGATAGATATAGGATTTAACCCTCCTATTATTAGCAGAGATATTATTGGCCTCTTGATTGAGTGAGACTATGAAAATGCATGGCCATGCTCAAATATTAATTTGTTTTAATAGTCTACACATTGATCAAGGAAACCTGGATTAAACGTTGAAGAGGATGACTAATAACATGCCTCGAGTTTAATCTATAATATTTGGTTAAATGGATTATATTACACGGAAATATTAGTCACGAAAGGTTTAATTGGATCACCAATTATTATTATTACTTGGGTAGCAATGATACTAGATGCCGCTCATTGTTTATAATTTTATTATGAGATATTAAAATTATTGCCAACGTAATAATAACCTAAAGGGTTACACATAAAGAACGTTTTAAACGGAGCATTAATTAAATTTCGAATTTAATTAAATTATTATTATTATTGAATTATTGGATTAATTAAGTAGGACTTGATTAATTATATAATAATTCGAATATAATAAATAATACTACTAATAATCAGATTGGGTTTTGGAAGCCCAATCAGATTAAGTAAAGGCCCAAAATTCTCTTTCAATAAATACATTATGATGTATTGTTTTAGGTTAAGTGATAGAAATTCATTTTCACACAAAACCCTAGCAGCTCTGCATATTAGAGAGGCTAGAAACAGAGAGAGAAAGTTTGGAGGGCGTTTTTATTTGGCTAGTACCAACTCCGTGATCGTTGGACGATCGAGCGTTCGTGTGGACTACTTTGGCGACGCAGATCTTGAACAAGGGTTGCGTGGTGGTTAAAACAAGGACCTCCATCTTTCCAAATATTATAAGCTCAATTAAGGTATGATTTCGTTTCTCCATAATCAGCCATGTCTTGTACACGGATCCTAGGGTTAGGGTTTCAGATTTTATTGTTTTTACGACTGTTGTCGCTGCGTATGATGCCCCGAAACCCAACACTCTGGCACAATTGAAACTGAATATGGTTTAACACAAGTGTTATAAAACAACTTCGAAGAAGGAGTATATCTTTTATCGAAATTCTATCTAAGAAGAGGTCAAGATAGATTATAGATTGGGGAGGTTTTCCAAGGTCTCTACGGATGCCTTTTATGTCGGCTCCTCTAACGGATAATCGTTCGATTATAAAGCTTTTCTTCTCCATGCACACCCTAAGGTGCTCGATACTTACGTTATTGCCGACTCATAATAGTCGCTAAGGATTCAACCATCAACCTTTGCAATCGCAGGGAATTCTATTCGACTAGGCGCAAACATCTCAAGTAAGCGTTCTATTCTATAAGAAGACTTCGATACCGTCATCGCCTATAGCAATGACAATTCCACATGTCGACTGGGCGGTACTTCGGAAGATCGTTAGAAACTACAAGCTTAAATCTGGTCTCTATTTCAATCATCCTTATACCCAATATTCCTTCTCCCATATCAATCCCGTGTGCTACATAAGCTTAACACTTTTGGCACAATAGCCTTTTCATTTAAGTCAATCCCGGAATTTCTCAGTCTGTCTTGGTCCTTAAATACATTTCGCCTTTACCGTCCAATCTCAACTTCATCATTTTATCTCTACAATCAATTGTAGCAACCCATATAGCGGCCATCTTACCCAATCCACAGGGTTCGCTCTAGTTTCCACCCTCTTTGGTGACATCCTCTGGTAATCAGAAAGACAAGGTTTACCAAAATTTGCTGAATTTCTTTCCAAAATCAGGGAAATTTGATCAATCTATTTACCCACTAGTAATACTCGGATCTGATTTCCGACCTTTCTGTCCTATCCTCATAGCCAAAACAATTCCTTCCACTATTCTAGGCAACTAAGTACCCCTAATCGTTCGTGGAAATCTGAACATCTTGGTTCTTACGTATGCCGCCTCCTTATGGGCAACTATAACCGACTACGGGTAACAGGTTTCGTTCAAGTCAAATCAATCCACTGATACTGGCTATACTGCCTCTACCTCTTCTGCTTTGGAGACTCTACTCCATTTTCTTTGTCATATCTCTTGATGAATCATAAACGATCCTTAAACTCTCGTCTCGTCACTTATTTGTCCTCTAAAGGTTCGTCCGGTCCTGTTATACGACCTCAAGTAACATACCACATCTTTATCAATCAACACGTTCTCTACAAGACTTTTTCCTTGATCCACCATGGGGTCTTCCTCTAGATCCTCCTATGGATCTTCCTTTATCGGGTCTCCGTTCATTTCAAGGAACGCAT
Source organism: Heracleum sosnowskyi (assembly GCA_030848705.1). Taxonomy (NCBI): domain Eukaryota; kingdom Viridiplantae; phylum Streptophyta; class Magnoliopsida; order Apiales; family Apiaceae; genus Heracleum; species Heracleum sosnowskyi. The sequence continues at coordinate 47,819,275 of CM061244.1, forward strand.
CATCAATTGCCTACTCGAAGGCCTCGGGGTCTAGTATCTCAGAATCCCATCAATCTATAAGTCATACGAATCGAGGTGACTAACCATGAAGTCCTAAGTACGGTTTCCCAGAAGAAGTCCCCTCTCGGGCTTCATCTTAAACAGTCAGGGTCATGTCGTTTAACTCGACTACGAACTCAATCTGAGCTCTAGATGTTCTTATCATTATTAAGGGTATTGTAAGACTCGATCTCCTATCATTTCTGAGGACTGTAACCTAACGCTCTGATACCATTTCTGTAACAGCCCCAAATCTGGGGTCAGGGATTTAGAGTAGTCACGATCCACTTACTTCTTGCCTTGCCTGCTTTACTCACAATAGACATAATTCATCTGCTTATGACCCCACAATGTATATATCTCTCACACACACACACAGGTTAGAGTCTCAAAAATGACACAAATACAACCATTACGGAATAAATAATCTTTATTACAATACCCAAATGTCTTTTGAATTTGCTACTGATACAACTCCTAAGTAATGGTACATTACCAACTTAGCCTTGTAATACTCACCACCCTCTCATACCATTCATATCTATACATTAGACGAATACCAAAAGCTCCAAATTGATCTGACTGGTTCACACTACTTCCAGGATCACTACTAGAAACTGCTCATGAGAATGCCTTGCGCTTACCACTCGCCTGAGGGATGTGCGCCGAATCCTTGGTATCCTACTTCGCTGCTATATAATATTTATAAAACAATAGCAAGAGTGAGCGATAGCTCAGCAAGGTAATTAAAGTATGGCATAATCCTGACCTTGGCACTTCAACACAAAATTTCATATTTTAAATCAACTCTTAAGGGTCTCAAACATAGCCACAAAGTTGGTACATTTCTGCAATCTCATTCCTTGAACCACTTTCACTAAAATGGTCATATCTCATAAACTATAAATCGTAATGACATGATTCTTGCGCTCACATAAACTAGAAACAAAGATCTACACACTCATGTTCATCACTGAACCAAAATAGGCAGTTAGGTTTTCGGATTCTAGGCAGTTTTTAGAGTTAACGAGAATCAGGCATTACGACGGCTTAAAACTTAACGTTTCCGAGATTCAAATCTCATTCCAATTCACCACCAATCATCATACACATCAATTACAACACTTAAATTCCATTATAAATCTCAAACCGATCCAAACCAGTTGGTATCACATTTAAAATCCATCCACAACTCATACAACAACTAAACAAACTACATAATCCACTTACTCATGACCTTAACAATACATTCATGCTTCCATCTTTCAATTATAAACATAAAACTCAACAAAACACTATTCATCATCTTTTTAAACTCAATAAAAGACCATGCTAGAGATGGTGGGTGTTGGAGATGTTACCTTTAAAAGAATGGGCTTGAGCTCTTCTTTGTTTTAAGCATAAGAACTCGAGAAACGACCAAGAATCCATGGAGTTTTGCTTCCTCTTCTTCTTCTTCCTTAGCCACGGTTTTTCTTGAAGAAAATGGGTGTGAGAGGCTGCTACTTTATGGAAATTTGTGTGGATAAGGTGTGGTGGAAGTGTGGTGATGGTAGATATTTTGTTTTTAACAAGATGCAAGTTAGCCCCTCAAGTTTGGTTAAGCTTACAAGCTTCTTTAATACACTTCTTCCACTAATTCATTCCTTTCCCTTTTTCTTTTAATACATATATTATTCTTTATTTCCTAAGTTATAATACGTCCAAGGTTGCTTCTTCGAACGGATTTTCGATTCTCGTTTTCGTTTGCGATTTCTGACTACGCGATTAGTAACCGTTTATTATTCCTGAACTTCCGCTGAAATATAGGATCAATCGGAGACTATAAAATTTTACTATTCATCTTGAAGCACTATTCATCAATGTTACTATTCATCCTTGTTTTTGTTCCTCTTGAAACGATTCGAAAATATTTCCAAAAAAGAGCGAATAAAATTCTACGCGATTCTCGTAGTGAATAGTAATTATTCACTATTCACTCCAACAATCGATTCCTTAAATCGACTTTAATAAAATAATAAAATATAAAATCCTTGGATTCTCAATTTAAATAAATCACTCTCTTGATCTCATCGATATGCTCTTCACTGCCCGGTCAAATATTCCATAACAATAAAGTTTGGATTTTCTGAATTTCGATCATCTTTACATACACTTATTTACTTCGTAGATCACTAATATGACTTCGGAATATCCACACTACGTCTCGTACATAGGTGGCATGAAAAATTTTCTAAACCCTCAAAATCACTATTCATCCACCAAATTCATTATTCATTGATGCACTTAATCATAATAAGAAAAGTTTTAATTTTACCAAAAATTCGGGTTATTACATTGTTTATACCCTATGATAGATTTGGCATGTTTTTTTAAAATGGACCAGTAATTGGTCGGGCCATATTTATGGTCGGAATAACTTAAGGCCCAGTTTGGCCTAGGATCCAGTAGAGGACTATGCTGTGAGCTAGTCCGGGGTTGATGCGTGGCTGGCCAGCAACACAACCTTTGATTTGAATAAAATTTATAAGCCAAATTCTAATTCTTTTTCTTCAATTGTTATTGATACAAAACATGTGTTAGCTAAATATTGTTGATTCTGATATCATAAATTCATATCCTTACAACTGTGATAGAAATGATTCATATGATGTTTACTGAGCAATTTTGGCTCACTCTTGCTTGTTGTTTTCTAACCCTATGTTAGGAATGAATATCACCTAGAAACTAGACAGAGGGGGGGTGAATGGATAGTTTGATGGATTTTTGCTTTCTTGAAACTAAATGTAAACTGTATATGATTATGCTATGTAATATGCAGAAAGTAAACAACACGCACAATCACTTTAATCTACTTTGTATAAGCAAATTAAATACTACAGCTTTCCAAGAAATTCACAATCGAATTTCTGGCTTCTAAACAAGAACAGTTTGTACTTGCTTGCTTACAGAGAAAAGAGCTTAGCAAATAACTATGTGTATCTCTCTTGCAGCTATCAATAGGGTGTACATGATATATATATATAAGCCCTATACAGACTAGTGCACACACCTATTTTTACACAGTTACCCCTTGCTGAAAGTCCAACTTGTCCTGCCATAAGAAGTTAACTGTGTCAGGACGGACCACCTGCTTTTCGGAGTCTTTCCCGTTTCTGTAGCTGCTTGTCTCTTATCTTTCTCTCCAAGTTTAGCTGTAGATTTGCCATCTGTTCTTTGGACCACCTTGCCAGAACAAATGCTTCAGTATTTGTCTCTTTTGATTCTTGGTTCTGTACCTTGATTTGTCTTGTTGTAAACGGCTAAGTGTTGATATCGTGAACTCCACTTCATTCCTGACTTCGTGATCTCCATTGAGAGGACTATGCGATATAGCCTTTGAAGACATTGCGACATAAGTCATTTGACGACTATGCGACATAAGTCATTTGGCGACTATGCGACATAAGTCATTTGACGACTATGCGACATGAGGCTCCTGAGGACTTCACGATCTAGGCTTCTTTGACTTTGCTGACTTCAACACTTCACGACATGAGTCTTGAGGACTTCTCGACATAGTACAAAATGGACTATGCGATATAGCACTTCACGACATGGATATTGGTGACTTCACGACATAGCTTTCTTCTGACTTTGCTATATAATGCCTTAGACAAATTTCTGCAACTTATTCCTTCATGGCCTTATTCTTCTTTGTCCTGCTGCATGAACATTTCTGAACTTCTACCAGGACAATTATTCAGTGGCCTATATACAATCTAGATGCAAGAAACTTTACTAAGCTCATTATAACTTTGAGCATACATGATCAAGCTAATGTTCATGAGAACAAGACAAGTACATTAGAGACCTATACTATATCCCAGTGATAGAACTCACTAGGTCATGTAATGTGACATAGTCACATAGTGTAGGCTTGTTAATGGTGGTATTCAGACATGTCTTGAGCCTAACAATCTCCCCCAAATTGTGAGTAAGACCCTTAGGCACAATTTCATGTCTGATAACAAGCCAAACTAACATAAAAAGAACAAAAATAAAGAAGTTGAAGGTAAGAACAGAATTTGATAACAACTTGGAAATTTAGGCTTACATGATTTTTCCTTGAGCTACTTAGCTTCAGTTTCCAATTGTTTCTCTAAGAAATCATCATAGACCTTCTTCTTCCTTATTTCTTCATTCTTCTTTATTTCAGAGATGGCCAGTAAAATTTCATCCCTTGCAGTCAGTTCTTCAATGAGAGGAGAATCTTTTAGATCTTCAGCTGCTGTTCTGAGGGCACTTTCCACATATGAATGTATGAACTCCATCCTTATCTTGCTTATTCCTCCATAATGATTTTTGTACTCAACGGTATACGGATTTTGCTTTACCCTGCACAGCCCTTTCTTCCTTAGCTCCTTTGCTCTTTCTTCCATCTCAGCCAACTCCTTTTCTTTCTGACTCATCTTTTCTTCATTCAGCTTCTTTAGATTTTCTTTATAGTCAGAGTGCATCTTCATGAATCTAGCAATCTCTATTTTCCACAACCTTTCTTCCTTTTCTTCAAAATTTAACAAGGCATTGATTCTTTCTTGCTCATAGGTGTCAAAATGGTGCCATCCCTCTTGCTTCATTATTCTTTCTCTTCCATCAGTGTATTTGATCTGTAGATGATCTAGCTTCACTTTGACTTCAAAGATCCTTTGAGCCCTCAAAAATGCTAGGGCATCTTCATCATAGTCCTCATCTAATGGAAGCACATTGATGCCAATAACATTTGTGAGTTTTCTAGTCCTCTTTGTTATCCTTATCCTCTTAGATGCCCTCTTGATCTTCATGTGTTTCACTTGAGGTAGCTTTGAGGAGCAGGGAGAATTAGTCTTTAGTACCACATCATTTGGAAGTAGCTTCATTTCCTTCCCCTTCATCCACTGTAACACTCCACTAGCTGTAACTTTGTGAAAGTGTTTTCTTGAAATTACTTTTGTGGCTTCATCTTCCTTCTGTGGCAATTCAGGTTCAGAAGTCTTAGATGATGATTTTGGAGGATCATCACTAACAGTACCCACCCTAGACTTAGAGTCTTGTGTTGTGGTTAAAGTACTGCTAGCAATGTCCTTGACTTGCTGAATTCCACTCCTTGTTCTCTTGATTGTTTCCTTTCCTCCTTTTGAATCCCTCTTGTCATCACCAGCATCTTTTGATTTCTTTGAATATTTGCTCTTGCTGCTTTCACTAGGTCCATCCTTATCACTCCTTGACTAAGATCTCCTTTTATAGGTTTTCTCCTCATCATCATCATCCCCATCCTTCTTTTTGATCTTTTCTTTGACAGATTCAGGAATGACTCCATGAATCAGAAAAGATTGTAGAGTGTGAATCATCTCTAGTTCCTCAGCTGTCCTGTCTCCCCTCTTGGCCCTTAGCATTTGCAGCACCTGGTTGATCTTTGCATTATTCTTTCTTGTCAAATCTGAAGGAATCACCAACTGGTCAATGCTGCTGTCTTGAGATAGACTTTGGAAGATTATTGTCCTTGGCTTTGAGATAACCTCAGGCAGTCTTTGATGTTCATCCATCTTCAAGTCATCAAACAGTCTCCTGTTGTTGGCCCCATCTTTTTCTATTAAGTCCAGGATTATTGACAGCTCAGTAAATCTCAGTTTCTCTAGAGTTTGAAATGCTAGATGCCACAAGCAATTGTCCTTGCACACCATGATAACTTCTCTTAGATGGACATCATTGATTTTCCTTACTCCCATAGTGAAGTACTTGATGCTTTCCTTGATCTTCTCTCTGTAGACTCTTGCATCCCCTTTTGCATTGCTGTAGATGGCTTTTAGAAGCTCCAGGAAGGCCTCATCATGATAGATGTTTGAATTTGCAATTTCCTGTAGCTTGGCCTGGGTGATTATTGTGGCTTTGATAGGTTTGGCATTTGAAGTAGGTTGAGGAGCTGAAATGTCCTTTGGCATTGTAGACGGATGGAAGGTAGATGTGACTGTGCTCTTCTGGCCTTGTGCATTTATGACCTCTACAGGGGGGAGGATTATTGGCTTTATTGTTTCTTCAGAAATTTTGCCCTTAAGCTTTTGTTGCTTGGCAGGTACTCCCCCTTTCTTTTTCAGAATGACCTCCTTTTCTTTCTCCCCCTTAGGCTTGGAATCAGACAAGATGTCTTGAGCTTCCCCAGGGATAGGCAGGTTCATATGTCTCATCATTGAGGTCATCATTTGTTGTTGCACCAACAAAATATTAGAAGTGGAGTTGGTTTGATCATCCATCTTAGCATTAAGCTGCTCCAAGGAGTGAGATAGTCCTTTGTTTTCTGCTTTCAGATCAGCTACCTCTCTTTCCAAGCTGTCCACTTTTGAGAAAAGTTGTTGAGATTTGAAGGAGTTAAGGGATTGATCCTTGAGTTTGGAGAATTCAAACTTGGAGATATCAGAAATAGGAACCTCATCAACAAGCTTGTTCCCATACTGATTCTTCCAGAGTACTGTAAGCATGGAGTTTAAGTTGATGTTGGCCTGCACCTGATTGTCTAGCTTGGTAGAGAGCTTCTTCATATTATCTGAAACCATAGCTAGGGTGCAGTCCATCTTGGTGACATTGGAGGCAGTTTTCTGGACTTCCTTAAGAATGCCATCTACCTTGGGAAAGCCTGAAAGAAAACAATTCTTTAGTTGAGCATTAGAATGAGCTGTTTCTTCCTGAATGGTGGAGATTTCTGACTGAAGACCCTTCCCAAGAAAATGCATAGCTTTAAGTTGGCTCTTGTAGACATCATTAACTGCATCATAGATTTCAGCAGGAGAGAGACCTTTGGCATTTGACCCCAAGGCTGTAAGATAGTCCTCCCTGAGAAAAGCTAGAGCCTCCTTGAGCTTTACTGTCCTTTTGCCATCCAGCCAAGCATCCACATTTCCAGCTTGCTGGGCTTCATCCACAATTTTATCATGTTGTGCTTCAACATCCTCCTTGTGAGTGAGAAGAATAGCCTCATAGTCAGAATTTGGGAGATTTGCAGTGAGGAGATGTTGAGCAATCCTAGAGATCTCATCAATCTGTGCCACATGAAGATCTTTTAATTCTTCTTCCATCAATTGTGGTGGCACAGAGGATGATCCTGAAGCCCTGTCATGGTGCACAGGTTTCAGCCATTCAGTTATTGTGGCCTGAGCCAAGTGAGAGCTAGTGCTTGGCACTTCATGGGGAATGGTTGAGTGAGTTTCCTCCAGTCTTGGAATGACTGTAGAGTCTGATGCTGTCTCCATTGAAATGGGATGTGTTACAGCACCATCTCTAGATGCCTGTGAAGGCAAATCCATGTCCATATGGAATGGAGAGTTTGGCATAGAGTCTCCAGTAAGAACTGGTGAATCCTCTATGTTTTTGTTGGTGTCATTAGGATATGTCCCAGCATGCATTCCCTGACCAACCTGATGTGGTGCCTGGGTGGTGAGCACAGTGTCATGCACCATGTCACTTGAAATTGGCTCAATCATAGGAATGGATTGTGATTGATCAATGGCAAGATTGTCATTAGAATGACTCTCTTGTTCAGAAGAAATTATTATGGAAGAATCTGGAAGAGAAGTGTGGTATAGAGATGAATTTGGCAACTCCCCCTGAGAAATAGGAGGAGGTTCAAGTGTGATGTGCTCTCCACTCAATGTGTCAGCATCCTTATTTCTCCTAGGATCAAGAGTGAGGTCTTGATCCTGTGCAGACTCAGTACAGGTTGTAGTGGGGAGACTACTCTTTTCAATGCCAATGACCTGTTGAGAGGCCATTGACAGTAATAGGTGTACCCCTTTTTCCACATCTGAATCCTGTTGGGAGGATCCAGTGGTAGGTTTGGATTTGGATTTCTTACTTTGTCTGGTGAGAGGTGACTCAGGATTCTCACTTTCTATCTCTACAGATTCATTTATCACTTCTAGGGCTCTCTTCTTTGACTTCTTTTTAGTAACACCAATCTTTTGAGAGATTGATGCACTTGGCTGCCTAACTTCTATGGTACTGTTTGCAGGAGGTTCATTGGAGGGGGTAGGAAGGCTAGGGTTAGACTGTGTAGCACCTTCAGTCTTAGCCTCCCCTGTCCAGGAAAGTTCATGGTATATGGGCTTATCAAGTGGATAGGATTCAAATGTGTCCTGCATATGCTTGGTCACACTCATAATCACATCCACTTGATTCCTTGTGTCCAATGACCCAAATAGAATCTTGGACATGGACTTGGAATAAGCCATTTTAGTTTTATCTATACCCTCCAATTCATGGATATTTGCATCAAGATAATTTAAAATAACTTGAAGGAAACGAGGGTAAAAGATGTCATTACCTCTACCACGAATTGTCCTCCCTAGCCTTTGAGCCAATTCCTTGAGGATTATTGCTCCAACATTGATTTCTTGATTGTAGGCTAGGGAATAGGCCAGCTTCACAGCAATGTGACTGATTTGGTCCCATCCTGTCTTCCTGCACAAAAACACCTTTTGGAGTGCGTCAAATAGAAATGACCACTCCCTCCTGACATACTTCTTGTTAAGCTTTGCCGTATCAATCTTGTCAGCATACTGAATGAGGGTTAGGAAATCCACCATTTGCTTGTCAGTTGCTTCAGCATCATGACCCTCAACTTTTAACCCCAGGGCTTCATTAATTTCCTTCTCCCCAAACTGGAAAGACTTGCCCCCTATTGTACAACTCACTTCCTGAAACGAAGCCCCATCCTCCCTTGCCATTGTTGTGACCAACGCTGTTCTCCAGAACCCTTCCAATACATCGACATACATAGTGGGGTTAAGGGTCAAGGCTTGGCGGAGATAAGAAGTGTTTAAGAACCGTACAAAGCACTTGTACCTTGGGTTTGCCTCCGCCTCTGAGGGTATTGTGAGTAGATTTGTTTCTTTTGGTATGGTTAAAGGAATTGAGGATGATGCTGTTTGAGATTTGGGTGCCATTTCAAGATTGAGAGTGAAGAAGAAAGTAGAGAATTAGAGTTTAGGTTTGAGAATAGAGAGTAGTAGACAAGAAGAAAGGTTGTGAACGGTTAGAAAAGAGTATTTATATGATAGAGACACTACGATATAGAGTTATGAATATGTACAGTCTATTTGTATGTCGCGAAGTCAAAAATGGCCTGTACCGCAAAGTCTTGCAAAGTAGATCGCATAGTCTCAAAAGTGAACTATGTCGCAAAGTCATCAAGATGAAGAAATAGGAAGGACTTTGCGATATAGTAGAAATACCCTGTCTATAACTCTCTTTCTGGAATTCTAGGCAATTTGTCAGACTTTTATCAATTTTGAGATAAAAGTAATTTAAATCAAAATTCTGTCAAATGAGGAGACTTGTCGATATAGTTATTCTAAGTCGCGAAGTCATAAAATGAACTATGTCGCAAACTCATGAAATGAACTATATCGCAAAGTCTCACAATTCCAACAGTTTGCGATATAAGTCTGTTTTATTTGAACTGTGTCGTGAACTCTGAAAATCATCTATATCGAGATGTCACAAAAGCTCACAACTTCTCCACCAAATATGATTTTGAAAAATATGCAGTAAAATACTGAAATATTTATAAATCATATCTCAGCTAATTTTCACTCCAAATAAATAGATCATTTAAGCACAGTGAGAATTTACTGCTGCAACAATTAACTAGCACATTTACTTAGAACAACTAAATGAAGGATTAAGCATTCCAATTTCACTCACAAGTCTGTTGAAGACAGCTTCATTTAGAGGTTTAGTAAATATGTCAGCTAATTGTTTTTTAGTTGGAACATAAGAGACTTCTATGGTACCATTTGCAGCATGTTCCCTAATGAAATGGTACCTGATCTCAATATGCTTTGTAGTAGAGTGATTAACAGGATTGGCAACTATGGATATTGCACTAGTATTATCACACATCAGAGGAATGTGTTCTAACACTAGTCCATAATCCATAAGTTGATTTCTAATCCAAAGCAATTGAGCACAGCAACTTCCAGCAGCAATATATTCAGCCTCAGCTGTGGATGTTGCTGTAGACTGTTGTTTCTTACTAAACCAGGATACTAACCTTTGACCTAAGAATTGACAGCTTCCAGAGGTGCTCTTCCTGTAAATCCTGCATCCAGCATAATCAGAATCTGTGTAACCAACCAGGTTGAACCCAGTGCCCTTTGGATACCATAGCCCAAGATTAGGAGTCCCTTTCAGATACCTGAAGATTCTTTTGATAGCCATCATGTGAGATTCCTTAGGATCAGCCTGGAACCTTGCACAAAGACATGTGGCAAACATGATTTCTGGCCTGCTAGCTGTGAGATAGAGTATTGATCCAACCATTCCTCTATAGACCTTGATATCAACTCTCTTGCCTTTCTTGTCTTCATCCAGCTTGACTGCAGTAGACATAGGAGTTTTTGCTGGGGATGACTCTTCTAAACCATATTTCTTCAAAAGATCCTTGACATACTTGGATTGGTTTATAAAGATGCCATCCTCCCTTTGATGTACTTGCAGGCCTAGGAAGAAGGTTAATTCTCCCATCATACTCATCTCATATTTGATTTGCATCAACTTAGAGAACCTTTCACAGAGTTTTTCATTTGAAGAGCCAAAGATGATATCATCCACATAGATTTGAACAAGGATAATATCATTTCCATGCTTCTTAAAGAATAGGGTCTTGTCAATTGTACCCCTGGTAAATTGATGCTCAAGAAGAAATTGAGATAAGGTCTCATACCAGGCTCTAGGTGCCTGTTTGAGTCCATAGAGTGCCTTGAGCAATCTATACACAAAGTCTGGGAAGTTTTCATTTTCAAAGCCAGGTGGTTGAGAAACATAAACTTCTTCAGCAAGATCACCATTGAGAAATGCACTTTTCACATCCATTTGATACACCTTGAAATCTGAGTGTGCTGCAAAAGCCAGGAAAATTCTGATGGCTTCCAGTCTAGCTACAGGTGCAAATGTCTCATCATAGCCAATGCCCTCTTGTTGACAATATCCTTTGGCAACCAACCTTGCTTTGTTTCTAATCACCACTCCTTCTTCATCCATTTTGTTCCTGAACACCCATTTGGTGTCAATGACATTCTTTCCTTCAGGAGGTAGTACTAGCTCCCATACTTTGTTTTTCTCAAATTGATTTAATTCTTCTTGCATGGCAACAATCCAGTCAGAATTCTTCAAAGCTTCTTCAATTACCTTAGGTTCCTCTTGTGACAGAAAGCAACTATACAGACATGTATTCAATGTTGTCCTTCTTGTCTTTACACCCTCACTTGGATCTCCAATTATTTGATCCCTAGTGTGGGCCCTGTCCCATTTCCTTGTGTGACCCTGTTCATTTTCTTGACTAGTATCAGGATCATTTTGATTGAAGGTTGCATTATCTTCTTCTCCCCATGTGTTTGTGAATCCTTGCACAGGTGTTTGAGGAGGATTATCAACTTCAAGATCTTCATTTACTGGGACAGTTTGAGCAGGGGGATCATCCTCATTATCAGAATCCTCTAAATATCCTTGGTTCTCAAATCTTAATGGCACACTGTCTTGTTCACTTGTTTCAAGTCCAGGAGTCTTCTTGTCATCAAAAGTAACATCCATGCTTTCCATAACTTTGTGTTGCTCAGGTACAAACACTCTGTATGTTGTCCTTTCCAGAGAGTATCCAATGAAGATACCTTCAAATGCCTTAGCATCAAATTTTCCAATATGTTCTGAGGTATCTTTCATCACAAAACACTTGCTGCCAAACACATGCAGATGCTTGAAGGATGCTCTTTTTCCAGTCATTAATGAGTAAGGAGTTTTGCCAGACTTCTTATTTATCAATGTTCTATTCTGCACATAGCATGCTGTGTTAACAGCATCAGCCCAAAAGGTAGTAGGTAGCTTTGCATCCAACAACATTGTCCTTGCAGCTTCAATGAGAGTTCTTTTCTTTCTCTCAACTACTCCATTTTGTTGAGGAATCCTAGGAGCTGAAAATTGTTGGGAAATTCCTTTATCTTTACAAAACTCATACAATGTGGAATTTCTAAACTCAATTCCATTATCACTTCTCAATGCAACTACAGAGGAACCAGTGCTTTGAGCTTCTTTATCAACTCTCTTAATATGCTCTATAATTACTTGAGGTGCTTCATCCTTGGAGAACAGAAATTCCACCCAAGTGTATCTTGAATAATCATCAACCATAACTAGAGCATATTTCTTCCTGGAAAGAGACATTACATTCACAGGGCCAAATAGATCCATGTGAATTAGCTGCAGAAGTTTTGAGTTTGTATTAAGCAACTTGTTCTTGTGACTAGATCTCTTGATTTTTCCTTTTTGGCATGCTTCACATGCTCCATCTTGCACAAACTCCAAAGCAGGCATGTCTCTGATGAGTTCTCTCTTTATCAGAGAGTTCATTGCCTGAACATTCAAGTGAGACAGTTTCTTGTGCCACAGCCAGAATTCTTCATTTGTGGCTTGAGTGTATAAACAACAAATTTCTCCCTTGTTTGCAGCCTTAAGATTAGCTACAAACAGGCTTCCTTTCTTTACACCAGTTAAAACAACTTCACCACTTCCTCTTTTTGATATTAGACATTGATCTCCATCAAATTCCACTTTGAAGCCTCTGTTGGTGAATTGTCCAATACTCAAGAGGTTGTGCTTTAGTCCTTCAACAAATGCTACATCTTCAATAATGACATTTCCAGATTTAACACAGCCATATCCCATGGTATAACCAATGTTGTCATTTCCAAAGGTTACTGATGGGCCAGCCTTTTCCTCAAATTGTGATAGCAGGGCTATATCACTAGTCATTTGAGTTGAGCATCCACTGTCCAAGATCCATATGACTCTTTTATTCCTGTTGCCCTGCATTCACAAAGTAACTAAGTTGTTTTTGGTACCCACACATGGTAGGGTCCAGTTGATTTAGAAACATTTTTGTTAACAATTCTTCTGTCATAAGTTGCATTCATCACAGTAGGATACTTCATATTGTTTGTGGCTTTGGAGTTCACACTCTTAGGCTCACATGAAGTGCTCACCCTCTCAACCCTGATTGGGGATCCTGTCCTGTGAGAATGCATGTGTGTGTGTGATTCATTAGATTGTGCAGAATCAAGTTTATGCTTAAGAGATAAACAGTTAGCAATCACAGTCACATAGCATGTCATGCAATTAGGCTTACCACAGAAGGAATCATGACTAGAGTTTATACTAGCAGAATGGTTACTCAGGTCATCAACTTCAACAACCTCAGGCTTACTACACTTATGAGTCAAATGATTAACAGATAGGCATTTCTGACATTGTTTCCTGGGAGCATTTGGCACATAAGCATAGTTGTTACCCTTGTTGACACCTACCTTACCATTTCTGTTTTGTTTCCTCTTCTTAACAACTTCTTTCTTTGCTTTAGGACTCTTTACAAGATTGTCTTTGGTTTCTTTCTGACTGACAGATTTAGGAGAGGAAGAAGTGTTTTTAGCAGCCTCATCTTCTTCAAGTAGTTGTTGCTTGATGATCAGTAGTTCCTCATCAAACTCAACAACACTCTTTTTGAAGATGGGTTGTTCAACACATGACAGTATGGTTGGGGCATTTTTGTTTGTAAAAGATTCTTTTCCTTTGCCCTTGACCTTATTCCTTCCCTTGTCATTATCATAGTCAAAACCAACTCCAACCTTGCAGTCTTCAGTGTGTTCCTTGTGATAGGTTTGAATAAGTTCAGAGGAGTTCTTAAAGCTTCTTAGTTTCAGTTCAGTTTCAGTAATTTGTTCCCTAAGGGCTTTCTCTATCTGTTCAGCACAAATCACTTTGTTTTTAAGATACTCAACCTCCTTTTTCAAACCATCCAGGTTCACAACCATTAACTCAAGTTCCTCATTCTTTTCTGTAAGCTCAAGATTCTTAGCAGTTAGTCTATCAATTTTTTCATTAGCTACTAACATGCTAGTATGAATATTAAACATCTCAGTACTCATATCTTCAACAGTTTCCTTATATTGAAGGGGAGTCATATCAAGAGAAGTAAGAATAGGTACCTGACTTGAATCACCATCATCAGAAAATGCCATCAAGGCATAGTTTGAGTACTCTTTTTCTTCTTCTTCATCAGAGTCATCCCAGCATTTTCCCTCAGCAATAAAAGCTTTACCCTGTTGTTTCTTGAGTAGAGCCTCATACTTAGCTTCAAGCTCTAAGTATGCTTTGTCCTTCTTGACTTGTTTAGGCTTTTTGCACTCAGTGGCAAAATGCCCAAGTTCATTGCAGTTATAGCACCTTATTTTGGTCCTATCCACACTTCCTGTGTTGTATCCACCTTTAGCAGCACCAGCAATCCCTTTTCCTTTGTTGAAGGTGTTTGAGCCACTAGATCCACCAGTGTTTCCAGTATTGAACTTGGACCTGAATGGCTGCTTTCTTTTAAACCTTATGTTAGGGTACCTCCTAGCCATATAAGCAAAAGATTTGTTTTCCATTTTGTCCAGTTCTTCCATGCTATAAAACTCATCATCCTCAGGCAAATCATAGACAACTTGGGTCTCATCACCAGTGTCTTCAACTTCCAGTTCCTCAATCTTGACCTGGCTGACTTTAAGAGAGTCCATTCTTTGACTCAGGTTGTCAACAATAAGGGCACAAGAAGTATTTGCCATTAACCCTTGTTTAGCTTGAATGGATCTCTTTTGAAACAACTCCAGCTCATAGGTTTTCAAAACACCATACAGCACATCAAAACCAATCTTAGTTAGATCTCTTTCTTTGAGGGAAGAGATTCTTGGTTCTAAATGGTCTGGAAGAGTTAGTAAGAACTTCATGTTAAGCTCTTTTGTCTCATAGTGTTTGTCGTAGAGTTTGAGCTCATTTACCAGCTTGTTGAACCTCTCAAACACTTCTGTGATTCCCTCTTTTGGCAGAGCCATGAAGGCTTCATATTGAGAGACACGAATCTGCTTCTTGTTCTTCCTTACTTCATTAGTTCCTTCATAGAGTACTTCTATAAGATCCCACATCTTCTTGGCACTAGTACAGTGAGCAACAGTGCCATACATGTTGAAATCCATAGATTCACAGATTATAAGTTGAAGATGTCCATCCAGTGCTATTTTCTCCTTTTCAGAGTCAGTGTACTTTGTGGGGTCTTTTGGAACATGTTTTGCTGGTATTATCTCAGTGCCTACAGTTGTCTCACCAATCTCAATCATTGGAACAAAGGGACCATGTTTTAGAATGTCTAAAAACATGGGATTAGAAGCTTTGATGAACAGCAACATCTTCTTCTTCCATAAGCTGTAGTGCTCCTTGTTGAAGGGAGGAATCTTGATACTGCTTAGTTTTTGTGAACTCATTCTTGATCTTTTTATGTTTGTATGTTAACAGCCTACTCTAATACCACTTGTTAGGAATGAATATCACCTAGAAACTAGACAGAGGGGGGGGTGAATGGATAGTTTGATGGATTTTTGCTTTCTTGAAACTAAATGTAAACTGTATATGATTATGCTATGTAATATGCAGAAAGTAAACAACACGTACAATCACTTTAATCTACTTTGTATAAGCAAATTAAATACTACAGCTTTCCAAGAAATTCACAATCGAATTTCTGGCTTCTAAACAAGAACAGTTTGTACTTGCTTGCTTACAGAGAAAAGAGCTTAGCAAATAACTATGTGTATCTCTCTTGCAACTATCAATAGGGTGTACATGATATATATATAAGCCCTATACATACTAGTGCACACACATATTTTTACACAGTTACCCCTTGCTGAAAGTCCAACTTGTCCTGCCATAAGAAGTTAACTGTGTCAGGAAGGACCACCTGCTTTTCGGAGTCTTTCCCGTTTCTGTAGCTGCTTGTCTCTTATCTTTCTCTCCAAGTTTAGCTGTAGATTTGCCATCTGTTCTTTGGACCACCTTGCCAGAACAAATGCTTCAGTATTTGTCTCTTTTGATTCTTGGTTCTGTACCTTGATTTGTCTTGTTGTAAACGGCTAAGTGTTGATATCGTGAACTCCACTTCATTCCTGACTTCGCGATCTCCATTGAGAGGACTATGCGATATAGCCTTTGAAGACATTGCGACATAGCCCATTTGACGACTATGCGACATAAGTCATTTGACGACTATGCGACATAGGTCATTTGACGACTATGCGACATAAGTCATTTGACGACTATGCGACATAAGTCATTTGACGACTATGCGACATAAGTCATTTGGCGACTATGCGACATAAGTCATTTGACGACTATGCGACATGAGGCTCCTGAGGACTTCACGATCTAGGCTTCTTTGACTTTGCTGACTTCAACACTTCACGACATGAGTCTTGAGGACTTCTCGACATAGTACAAAATGGACTATGCGATATAGCACTTCACGACATGGATATTGGTGACTTCACGACATAGCTTTCTTCTGAGTTTGCTATATAATGCCTTAGACAAATTTCTGCAACTTATTCCTTCATGGCCTTATTCTTCTTTGTCCTGCTGCATGAACATTTCTGAACTTCTACCAGGACAATTATTCAGTGGCCTATATACAATCTAGATGCAAGAAACTTTACTAAGCTCATTATAACTTTGAGCATACATGATCAAGCTAATGTTCATGAGAACAAGACAAGTACATTAGAGACCTATACTATATCCCAGTGATAGAACTCACTAGGTCATGTAATGTGACATAGTCACATAGTGTAGGCTTGTTAATGGTGGTATTCAGACATGTCTTGAGCCTAACACCCTATTCCAGTGAAGCGAGAGTATGAGTCGGCATAGCGTGACTGATAGTTCACCAACAGCCAGGAGAGCCCCTCGAGTCATTGTCATTGGCAGGGTAGTTGTTGTTTTGCTTTTCTAGATTAGATGTCTAGATTTGAACTTTAGTTGTGATGTAATAACTCTGATAAAACTGGTATTGTATTAATAAAAGATTGTAGTAGCTTGTGTTCATTGCCATAATCTGGATGCGGTCTTGGTTAAGGGGTATTTGTGTCTTTATATATTATGCATGTGTTAAATAGTGTTCCGTTGGTCGGATGACTCCTCAAATCTGTACCCCGGGTTTGGAGGGCGTCACAGTTGGTATCAGAGAAACAGGTTATGGCAATTGAAACAAGTTAGGACTTAGGGTCCAGGATAACATAGAGAGTTAGGAATTCACTTAAGGATATTAGGAGGTCAACTAGGGATATTATGCGTAGTAATTAAATGTGGTTATAATTGCAGCCCCCTAGTTCTAGTTCAGACTCAGACCCTTCCGAGGATACGATAGCCGAGATACCTACACCCGTTGAGAGAGCAGGACCGTCTCGGCCAGTGCGATATCAGCCTAGGAATCAACATCCGGTAGTCAGGAGAGATCAGGTACCATGTCCTATTCCACTCCGACAAGTAGCCCCAACACCAGTGTCTCAGGCATCAGTTTGTGGACCTTTGTACCAGTTAGGTGAGCCACCAGTTCCACACCATGTGTATCAGAGGGTGAGTAGAGAGAGGGAGTACCTTTATGGACAGGTTATTGTTAGGAATATGTTGTTCTTGATGATAATGATAAAAACACTTAGTAGATTTTGTATTAAGTTCTTTTGTAACTGTCAACGAAATAGCATGCTTTGCAGTGTTTCGTTGACAGGAAGCTCATCAACGAAATGAGTGTTGTAGCAATTGCATTGTACAATACTTCACAGTATGATAGGCATTTTGTTGTATGTATCAGATAGGTTTTCTAAGTCATGTTGACTAAGTACTAGATAGGCAAAATAGGTTGGTTAATTGTACATATATTATGCCTTGTAATTTTGCCTAAGTGAAGACATGTCAACGGTATGAAGATTACTCTGTCAACGGTATGGAGTTTACCCATCAACGAAACAAGGGAAACACCATCAACGAAATGGAGAATAAAGCTATCAACGAAACACATCTCCATGCCATCAACGAATCATTATTGCTTTTCTATATAATTGACAAAGTGATAGTGACAGGTTCCTGACAGATCAAAAAGGAGATGTGGAAGTGTACTTTGCATTGGAAACCATTAACATGGACATGGGGAATAAGGAAACATCCCAGTTTCCAATTGGGCTCTTGGGAGTGATCATAATAAGCATAAAGACAAAAGCAAGGATCTCCAAGGACCACTGGACAAAGGGATGAAAAGCAAACTATTGGCGGTTACTCATTGTACTTTTAGTGTAGCCAAAAATAGGGTTGTAAACTTGGGTTTATATAACCAAGTGTAGCAGTTACTTTAGAAGGTGTGAAGAAAAACAAAGAGTTTGTATTAGCTATCTTTGAGAGCATTTTTCTTCTCAACAACCTTGTAACTGAGCAGCTGTGTACATTTGTATCACAGATTATTTCCGCAATAAAAACACTTCAGTTGGATCATCAAACAATCCAACTGAATTATTTATATCTTGTGTTTTTATTTATTCAGTTCAGTTTAATTTTATAAAGTACTTTTAAGTTAAAGAAATATCAAGAATTGTATTCAACCCCCCCCTTCTACAATTCTGTTAGGTCATTTGGGATTAACAATTGGTATCAGAGCAAGCTTCTAACATACAAG
This sequence comes from Heracleum sosnowskyi, assembly GCA_030848705.1. NCBI lineage: Eukaryota > Viridiplantae > Streptophyta > Magnoliopsida > Apiales > Apiaceae > Heracleum > Heracleum sosnowskyi. The sequence continues at coordinate 47,837,903 of CM061244.1, forward strand.
AAGTTTAAAGATCAAGACCAATAACAGATACCATGGTGAAGAAGGATGCAGGTGTGAAGATACCAGTTCTTGATAAGGACAATTACTTTCACTGGAAAGTAAAGATGCATTTACATCTCATGTCTATGGATGAGAGGTATGTAGACTGCATTGAGAAAGGTCCACACGTTCCCATGAAGCTTGATTCTAGAGTTGGATTGCCAGATGATGCTCCTGATGTAGAGATTCCAAAACCTGTCTCAGAATGGACTGTTGAAGATGTTGCAGAAGTCCATAAAGACAAAAGAACCATGAACATTCTGTTTAATGGTTTGGAGCAAGAGATGTTTGACAATGTTATCAACTGTACAACCTCTAAGGAAGTATGGGATACTGTTAGAACTCTCTGTGAAGGAACTGAGCAAGTCAGGGAAAATAAAATGCAACTCCTTATACAACAATATGAGCATTTTCATTTTAAGGCTGGTGAAACCCTAAATGACACGTTTAGTAGGTTTCAGAAGCTTTTGAATGGATTAAAGCTGTATGGGAGGATCTATCAAACTAAGGATTCAAACCTTAAATTTCTCAGAGCTCTTCCAAAAGAATGGAAGCCTATGACTGTTTCTCTTAGAAACACTCAAGAGTACAAAGACTACACTCTTGAAAGGCTTTATGGAACCTTGAAGACTTATGAGCTGGAAATGGAGCAAGATGAGGAAATTGAAAAGGTACAGAAGAAGGGTGGATCTATTGCATTGATTGCATCTGTGAACCAACTGGAAGATGACAGTAAAGAAACTGCAAAGGCCACAACTAGTCGACCTAGTTGTAGGAGTGATGTTAGCAAGGGTAAAGACAAGATGACAGAAGAAGAAGAAGAATCAGAACCAGCCAACTTGAATGACTTAGATGAGATTGATGAGCACATTGCTTTTCTGTCTAGGAAATTCTCTAAGTACAAGTTCAAAAGAAACTCAGAGGCAAGGCCACCAAGAAGAGACTTTCAACCTAGCAAAACAAACTGGATTGAAAAGTCTAAGTCAAAATGTTTCAATTGTGGAATGCTTGGTCACTTTGCTGGAGACTGCAGAAAGCCCAAGGTTGAGAAGGGCAACAGGAAATTTGAGCCTGTTGATTATAAAAAGAAATACTTTGAACTTCTCAAGGAAAAAGAAAAGGCTTTCATGTCTCAGGAGTATGACTGGGCTGGTAATGGTGAAGACTCTGATGATGAAATTGAGTATGTCAACTTGGCTCTTATGGCTGACAATCATGAGCAGGAAGCAAGTTCCTCAAGCAACCAGGTAACAATTACTAATCTTTCTGAGCTTTCTAAAGAGGAATGCGATAGTGCAGTAAATGAAATGTCTACTGTACTATATAATTTGCGTGTTACTCTTAAATCACTTACCAAGGAGAATTCAAGAATAAAAGAGACTAATTTGCTCTTAAGTGATAGGAATGCAATGTTAGAAGCACAGCTCATTGAATTTGAGAAAATGAGATGTGTCAGTAGGGATGCTAAGAGGGAACTTGAGAACGTGTTACAAAGGGAAGAAATTCTTAAAACACAACTTGAAATAGAACAAGGTGTGATTGCTAAATGGAAAGATGCCAGGAATGTTGCTACCAACATCATTAATGTTCAAGGTATGGAATCTTTCTGTGAGCAATCATGGAAAAAGAACAAAGAGAAGCTAGGGTGTGTTGGTGAAACCTTAGAATCAGAAACAGAGTCAACAAACAACAATGATCATTTGTTGGAGGTTGATATGTCAACGAAATGCAATGTTTCGTTGACACATGAACCATCAACCGATCAGGCTGTTTCGTTGACAGACAAAAGAAAAGAGAAACTCACTAGACTTAATGACAAGTATGGTCCTGTTACCAAGAACTTTGTTCAAGGTGAGTCTAGTAATTCAAAGAAAGTTGAGAAGCCTGTTGAGAGAGCTAATGTAGGTCACTTGTCTAACAAGCAATTGAAAGACAAGGTAGAAAAAGTTCAAAATGAGACTAAGGGAAATAAAAAGAATAACAGGAATGGCAAAGTAGGAATTAACAAACACAACAATTACACACCTGATAAATATGCTCCTAGAAAGACATGTGTTAATTGTGGAAGTGTTAGTCACTTGTCTACTAACTGCAAATCTGTTAAGAAAACTGCTAATGTGAAAATTCCCAAGCCTGCAAGGAATAGTCCTATGCCTACAATGCCTGTTATGCCTAACATGTTTGCTCCATATGCACAATTTCAGAATCCATATGCTAACATGCCTTTTGTGTCTAATCCTTACATGAATATGTTTAACATGCCACAAATGCCATGGAACATGAATAACATGATTGTTCCTCCAACTATGCATGCTATGAATGAAAATATGAGCAACCCTCAGAAATCAACACCAAGGGTAAAGATTGATCTGAATCAATCTGAGCCCAAAGTGAAAAATGATACAAAAGGGAATGCAAAGGCTAACAAGACAGGACCCAAGGAAACTTGGGTACCAAAATCAACTTGATTTGGTTTTATTGTGTGCAGGGAGACAAAAGGAATCTTTGGTACTTGGATAGTGGTTGTTCAAGACACATGACTGGTGATTCTACCCTGCTCACAGAGTTTCAGGAAAGAGCTGGCCCTTGTATTGCTTTTGGAGATGACAGCAAAGGCTACACAAAGGGATATGGCTTGATTTCAAAAGAGAATGTCATCATAGATGAGGTTGCATTGGTGGATGGTCTTAAGCACAACTTGCTTAGTATCAGCCAACTTTGTGACAAAGGATTTTTAGTTACTTTTTCAAAAGAAGCCTGTGTTGTTTCTAAAGGAGGAAACAACAATGTGGTAATGACTGGATTCAGAAGAGGGAATGTGTACATTGCTGACTTTAGTAGCACAAGTTCAGACACCATCACTTGTCTTTTCAGCAAGGCAAGCAAGGATGAAAGTTGGTTATGGCACAAGAAGTTATCCCATCTGAATTTCAAGGTTATGAATGATTTGGTAAGGAAGGATCTTGCTAGAGGAATTCCACAGGTGGAGTTTTCCAAGGATGGTTTGTGTGATGCCTGTCAAAAAGGGAAACAAAAGAAGGCATCATTCAAAAGCAAGACAGAGTCATCAATTGTCCATCAGCTTGAGTTACTTCATATGGATCTATTTGGCCCTGTAAATGTTATGTCCATCTCAAAGAAGAAATACTGTCTTGTGATTGTTGATGATTTTTCTAGATTTACATGGACTTTCTTTTTGCACTCTAAAGATGAGGCAAGTGAAATCATTATCAATCACATCAAGATGGTAAGCAATCATCCTGATTTCAAAGTAAGAAGGATTAGGAGTGACAATGGGACAGAATTCAAGAATTCAAGCATGAAGGTGTTCTGTGAAGAAAATGGTATTTTGCATGAGTTTTCAGCAGCAAGAACACCACAGCAAAATGGTGTAGTTGAAAGGAAAAACAGAACACTTATTGAAGCTGCAAGGACAATGCTAGATGAATCAAAGTTACCTACATATTTTTGGGCTGAGGCAGTTAACACAGCTTGCTTTACTCAAAATATTTCTTTGATTAATCAGGCCAAAGGAATGACCCCTTATCAGTTACTCAAAAGAAAGAAGCCACTATTAGATTTTCTTCATGTCTTTGGATGCAAGTGCTTTGTTCTGAGAAGTCAAGCTGAGCATTTGGGGAAATTTGAAGCAAAGGCAGATGAAGCAATATTTGTGGGATATGCAGCAGGGAAAGCTTACAGAATCGTTAATCTCAGAATCAACATTGTTATGGAATCTATACATGTTGTTTTTGATGATCTCAAAATACAAGGTCTCTGTGATGAAGGTTTCCATGAAAGTCTCTCTTTTGAGAATGAGGAAGGAGAACAAGTGAATCATGATAAGGCTACTGAGAAACAGCCTAAAGTTGTTGTATCTAGCACAGATGAAAGCAGCAGTGAAGATGAAGTTGCTGCATTAAGGTTAAAAAGGATAGCAGCTAGCCGACCAAATGGTCATTTCGTTGACAGTCATGGTGGTGAATTCGTTGACAGTCAAAATGAGCGTTTCGTTGACAGCCAAAACGGTCATACCGTTGATAGTCATAGGAATGCTTCTAGAAGTGATCAATTAGGGACAACAAACTCAGGGGGAGTTTCTCAAGGACAAATATCCAATCAAGGCAATCATGATCATGAAGCTACGTCTTCAAGAGCAAATCTACCTCCCTCACGGAAATGGACAAAAGATCATCCCTTTGAACTTATTATAGGTGATGCCTCTTCAAAAGTCCAAACTAGAAGAGCAACTCAAGAAGAATGTCTATATAGCAGCTTTCTGTCTCAAGATGAGCCAAAGAAAGTTGAGGATGCACTTCTAGATCCAGATTGGGTTTTGGCTATGCAAGAAGAGCTAAACCAATTTGAAAGGAACAATGTTTGGAAGCTGGTGCCCAAGCCTAAAGACAGGAGTGTCATAGGCACAAAATGGGTGTTCAGAAACAAGATGGATGAAAATGGCATAGTCACAAGGAACAAAGCAAGACTGGTTGCAAAAGGCTACTCACAGGAAGAAGGAATTGATTTTGATGAAACATTTGCTCCTGTTGCAAGACTAGAAGCAATAAGGATTTTCCTAGCCTATGCAGCCCATGCCAATTTCAAAGTCTATCAAATGGATGTGAAAAGTGCTTTTCTGAATGGGGAATTGGAAGAGGAGGTCTATGTGAGTCAACCTCCTGGTTTTGAAGATGATGATTTTCCTGAATATGTATACTTCCTCCTCAAAGCACTCTATGGTTTGAAACAAGCACCTAGAGCCTGGTATGACACACTCTCACAGTTTCTTCTTGAGAATCACTTCACTAGAGGTACTCTAGATAAAACTCTTTTTCATAGGATTGTGAATGGCTCTACTATACTTGTTCAAATTTATGTAGATGACATAATCTTTGGGTCTACAGATGTGAAGCTTTGTCAAAAGTTTGCCAAGCTTATGCAAAGTAAATATGAAATGAGCATGATGGGAGAATTAACTTACTTTCTTGGTCTTCAAGTGAAGCAAGTTAATGAAGGCATTTTTATTAGTCAAACAAAATACATTCATGATTTATTAAAGAAGTTTAACTTAATGGAATGCTCTCCTGCCAAAACTCCCATGCCCACTGCCACCAAACTTGAATTGAATACTAAGGAAAAATCTGTGGACATTTCAAGTTACAGAGGCATGGTAGGCTCACTTTTATATTTAACAGCTAGTAGACCTGATATTATGTTTGCTACATGTCTATGTGCTAGATTTCAGGCTGATCCTAGAGAATCCCATTTAGTTGCTATTAAAAGAATTTTCAGATATCTCAAAGGAACACCAAACCTTGGCATTTGGTACCCTAGAGAATCTGGTTTTGAACTAATTGGTTATTCAGATGCAGATTATGCAGGATGTAAAATTGACAGGAAAAGCACAACAGGCACCTGTCAATTCTTAGGAAACAAGCTTGTGTCATGGTTCAGCAAGAAACAAAACTCAGTTTCCACCTCCACAGCTGAGGCTGAGTATATTGCAGCTGGAAGTTGTTGTGCACAGATTTTATGGATGAAAAATCAACTACTTGATTATGGATTAAGAGTTGAGAAAATTCCTATTTTCCGTGACAACACTAGTGCCATTGCCATTACTGAGAATCCAGTGCAGCATTCAAGAACCAAGCATATTGACATCAAGTACCATTTCATTAGAGAACATGTTATGAATGGTACTGTGGAGTTACATTTTGTTCCAAGTGAACAACAACTTGCAGACATCTTTACCAAGCCACTTGATGAATCAACATTCTCAAGATTAGTAAGTGAGCTAGGTATGCTAAATTTCTCTTAATTATTTTTGAGATATTTGCAAGTCATAATGCAGCCAGAAATTTGCTATGTTTTTCTGTGAATGAATTTTCTCAGGAAAAGGTAAAATTTTGTCTAAGTCAAAATTACTATGCCAACGGAATGCACCATTTCGTTGACAGTCTTAGCAGTTTTCTGGGTGTTTCGTTGATAGCTCTTTTATATCAACGAAACGCAGCTTTATCAACGAAATAAGACGGGACTTTAACCGCCCAATCCTGATTCGTTGATTTAGCGCTTTTTATCTGAACCGTTGAAATTTGACACGTCTTTTACCACGATCTATGCATACACCCCTGTAAGTATAAATCATGGTAATACTTTAAGAGTAACGGTTATATTTTTAAGCCAATCCAGTAATTTACATTTATTATTGGATTCATTTTCTGAGAATTTTTGGGGGAGTATTTAAGAAATTTTATTTTTATTATTTCTTTTTACCTGTTCTCAAAAATTCCAAAGGCTTTTTCTCTCTTCTTCTCTCTAACAAGCTATTCAGTTCGAAGCTTTCCTTTAATCAACAATGGCACCTATAGTCAAGCTTATGTCTGCTGGAGGGTTCATCTATGAGAAGAACAACTCCATCCCTTTTGTTGTCAAGGAAAACCCGAACAGTCTGTTCTTCAAAATGATGGATTTCATGAAGAATTGCAAGTTGAGCTACGCAATGTTTCACTCTACACCACTCTACAATGAGATAATCGAGGAAATTTGGACCTCATGTGAGTATAGTGGAACACACTGCACACTAAAATTCACTCTTAAAGGTAATGAGTACATAGTTAATTCTGATGTTTTGCAAGCATGTTTACATATTCCTGATAATAACTGTGATGCTTTGCCTACTAACACTGAAATAACTACCATGTTAAATTCTATAAACTACTCTTTGCCTACTGATAATCTGGGTAGAATAATTAGGAGAGGTTTGGTTAGAGAATACAGTTATTTAGCTGATGCATTCATTAAGGTCTTTTCTGGAAAGATTAGTAATTTTGATGCATTAACTAACTCTATGTTAATTCTCCTAACCATGCTTCTAAATGATAGATATCACAACTTTAGCACCCAACTTATGTATGAAATTGGTGCTAAGTTGGGTGACAAAGCAAATAGGAAGAAAAATATCTATTATGCTAGGTTTCTGATGATGTTGGCTAACCATGTTAGTCCAGCACCATTAGTTATCTCTAACCCTAATGCCAGGTTCGAGTGCTTTGTGCAAGAAAAGAGAGTATTGACAGACATACTCAGGCTGAACCACAATGGTGATGTTCCAGTGGTGTATCTGCCAATCATTGAGGTAACTACTACTATCCCTGTTAGTGTAGCTGTTACTTCTACTGTCTCCTCCAACCTTGTTGCTATGGAGTCTGTAGCTGTGACCCAACAGGCTCCTGCCCCAGCAACTAAATCCAAATCAAAGAAATCCTCCAAGCCAACCTCAGGTGCTTCTCAAAAGGCACCTGTTGTAAAAACTACCACACAACCTAAGGGGAGTGAGTCTGGAGTTGTAAGAGGTGAGGGAAGGGGTGAACATCAAAGAAACCCCAAGGATAAGGAAGGACAGGTTAGTGTGTACCAGCCAAGCCCCATTGTGTCTTCCCAACAAGGCACAATGAGTAACATGGATTTAAGCACAAGTCTAATTGCATCCTCCCAAAAGGATGTGATTATTGAAACAAGCTCTCCTCCTAGAGCACAGTCCAAAAGGGTAAGGGACACTTCTAGCCCAAAGTCTACATTTTCCCAATACCAAAGGAGAGTGAAGCAAAAGTCCAAGGGTACACAGGGTGCACACACACTGGAAGCAACACTTCCAGTTTCTCAAATTCAGTTTGATGTAACCCCTATCATTACTCTGGGGTTACAGTCCCATTCTCTAAACATCAATCTTGATTTATCTCCATCCAATTCACCAACTCAATCCTTAGATGTGGACATGATCCATACATCTATTCCTGATTCTCCAACTCTAATCTTGGAGAAGCCCCACTCTGAAGTTGATGGCCATCACTTGTTAAGTGATTTGTTGGGCCATCAACCAATTTTTCCTGAAGTTGCAAGGGGATCTGTGGACCATTCTTTAAAATCAATCACCACAGACTCTACTGTAATTTCACTTTCTCAAAATGCTTTATTGACTTCATCAACGAAACAGCCTCTTTCGTTGACAAGTGTTTCTCCATCAACGGTACCTATACCGTTGACAGTTCAAACTACCATTTCGTTGATAGGTCATTCTACACCTCTTAATGTAAATCAAGTTGTTCCCACAACTAGTGCAGATGATCTAGTGGTAGTTGAGACACTTCTAGGACTGAGAGGGAGTGAAACTGAGAGGCTGGCTTGCAGCCAGGCAAAAGGAGAGAATGTGAGTGAGAGGCTGGCTATTTCTTCCAGCCAGGCAAAAGGAGAGATTGAGAGTTCCACCTTAGAAGGTGAAGGTGAGGGTGTGAGAGGTGTGAGCCATGGGGAGCCCATGATGCAAGAACAGAGTGGAGAGAGAGAAGGGACTACAGGAGAAATAAGGATGGAAGCAGCCATTGCAAGTGAGTTAATGGAGGTCAGTGAGGGAGAAAGGGAACTTACTTTCCAAGAGCATTATCAACAAACTCTGGATAGTATTTCCCTGGATCCTGAGACCTTTACTCATCCTGTGCCAGCCTATCAAATTATGGCTCAGCAGGGCAATGTGGAGGCAGAAAGGTCACTAAATCTAATTCATACAACTGCATCAATGCAAAGAGCAAAGGATGCCCTGACCAATCTACCTTCAGGAGCTGCAGCAAGTGGAGATTTTGAGTTTTCTGATGATGAGGACAGCTATGGTGATAATCTACAGGTGGCCACCACTTCACAGACTGGGACTTCTGTGGTGCCTCCTACACCAGGCTGGCTTTCTCAAGGTATGCATGGTAGAGCCACTCTAGATGCTGCTATCTCCAGGCAGTACAATGAAGCCTACTTAGCTCATGAGTCTGCAAATGCAAGGGACAAGAAATTCTACAAGGCCATCATGGATTCTCTGGAAATTCAAAGGCTACAAATGATGCAGACAAGGATTGAGGCTACAGAAATCAAGGACTCTATTAGCAATTTCAGGGATGCTAACTACAGGATGATGGATGAAAAGCTCCCTCTTCTCACTATGTCCAAAATGAACAGGTTTTTCTCTAAGGAACCTGAAGTGGCTACCTCCTTGAAGACTCTCTCTTCTAGAGTGGACAAGGTGGAAGCTACTTTATCTCAAATGCAAAAGGAACAGGAGAAGCAGACTCAACTTTTGGCCCAGCTAGTGGCAGCTCAAGGACTCCCAGTTGTCTCTCTTGATGATAACAAAAAGGGGGAGAAATCTCAGGAGCTAACCATTCAAATCACAAAGGTGCTGGTCCCAGCCATCACATTGCCACAGGAGCCACTAGCAATGGGGGAGTTTGGAAAGAAGAATAAGGATAGCATTGACTTGATCCAGGAAGCTTCTATGAGGATACAACTTGCAGAACAGATCAAAGATCATTGGTCCAACATAGAAGCAAGGTTCAAGAAAATTACTGAATCTTCAAAGACAGATCAGCCATCAACAAATGCAATGGTGACTGTACAAGTGGAGCCACAGTTCAAGAGCTCTTATGCTATAGAGCCCCTTCTACATGGAGTCATTCTAGGACCAAGAAAGGAGAAAGGACAAACTTCATGCATTAGGGATGTGGAAGAAGCTACATTACAAAGAAGCTTATCTCCCAAGTCTCCTGCTAAACCAAAAGGCAAAAACATAGCAAGAACTTTCTATCCTGCACCTTATCCAGATGAGCACAAGCTACTTGGACTTCTCATCACAAAAAGCAAGGAAAGCAATGATTATGAGATAAGGAAACAAAGGGCAATTGTCTACAGGAATGGACAAGAAATTTGTGTTTGGGCTGGTCACCCAAACTTTGCTGAAGCTAAAGCTGAAGAATCAGAAAGAGCAGCAATGCAAGCTCTTGCAGTTGCTCAATCTCTTGATGAAGAAGAAAGACAGCAAGAAGAAAAAGCCCAAGAGGAAAGGAGTGAAAAGAAGAGTACAAGGCAACCAAAGGCAAGGGCTAGAAGAAACATAACCTTTGAAAATGATGACTCTCAGAGTATTGCATCAGACTCTTCTATACCTCCAACAATTCCTGATCCATCTTTAAAGTTAGCCTGTGATCCCAAACATCTTGTTAATTATCATGATCAGCCAATTGAGCCAAAGGAAGAGCCAATTGAGCTTGATGAGGCTAATTTTCCTAAATTCCTTTTTGAGATGGATCCAAAGAAGAAATTGAAGCAAAGGGCTGTCAAGGCAAAGCCAGTATTTGTGAGAAAGCCACAACCTCAAAAACCCCCTTCAAATCCAGAGGACTGCATGTACATTGCTGACATCAGGGAAGAATCCAGTTTGCATCTTGATTTAGACAACCTGGTGGAAGTAAGGGGCATTGCAGCTTCTCAGAAGCTACCTGAAAGATTGGTTTTCACATACAAGGGTGGTAGAGAACAAATTTGGCCTCTCTACAGAATTCTAGGAGAAGACTACCAAACACTACTCACAGTGTTTAGATGCTTGAAGAAAGACTTTGGCTTCACCAAAACAGCCAAGTCTGAGGTGGTCTCCAAAATATGTCAAATAAAGGCTAGCTGGAACAAGCCTGAGGCTCTTCCCAGGATGCTAAGAGTGCCCTCAACAGGAAAGAAGATCCATCTTCAACCATTCTGGATGATGGAATTCAAGGACAAGGACAACTGCAGAAGGTTCTTCAGGATGGAAGACCAGCTGGACAAGGCATCTAATCAGACTCTAAGGTTTATGCAATCCAAGCTTGGTGATCAAGATGAAGAAGAGAAGATCTTTTACAGAAGGCTACAGGTCCAGATTGAGGAGAACAACTCTAGGAGAGGGAAGAAGACTATGCCCCAAAGAAGACAAAGATGAATTATTTGCTCAGTCTAGAGGAGCACATTTGGGCATTAGTCTTGTAAGTCTAGCTTTATTTCTAAAACTTTATGAAGCTCAATACAATTTTTACTTTTATCATGTGTAATATGCCTGAGTGTTTTTGTTATCATCAAGGCTCATGATTTATGGCTGTTATTCTATCAGTCATAAATTGGGGGAGATTGTTAGGAATATGTTGTTCTTGATGATAATGATAAAAACACTTAGTAGATTTTGTATTAAGTTCTTTTGTAACTGTCAACGAAATAGCATGCTTTGCAGTGTTTCGTTGACAGGAAGCTCATCAACGAAATGAGTGTTGTAGCAATTGCATTGTACAATACTTCACAGTATGATAGGCATTTTGTTGTATGTATCAGATAGGTTTTCTAAGTCATGTTGACTAAGTACTAGATAGGCAAAATAGGTTGGTTAATTGTACATATATTATGCCTTGTAATTTTGCCTAAGTGAAGACATGTCAACGGTATGAAGATTACTCTGTCAACGGTATGGAGTTTACCCATCAACGAAACAAGGGAAACACCATCAACGAAATGGAGAATAAAGCTATCAACGAAACACATCTCCATGCCATCAACGAATCATTATTGCTTTTCTATATAATTGACAAAGTGATAGTGACAGGTTCCTGACAGATCAAAAAGGAGATGTGGAAGTGTACTTTGCATTGGAAACCATTAACATGGACATGGGGAATAAGGAAACATCCCAGTTTCCAATTGGGCTCTTGGGAGTGATCATAATAAGCATAAAGACAAAAGCAAGGATCTCCAAGGACCACTGGACAAAGGGATGAAAAGCAAACTATTGGCGGTTACTCATTGTACTTTTAGTGTAGCCAAAAATAGGGTTGTAAACTTGGGTTTATATAACCAAGTGTAGCAGTTACTTTAGAAGGTGTGAAGAAAAACAAAGAGTTTGTATTAGCTATCTTTGAGAGCATTTTTCTTCTCAACAACCTTGTAACTGAGCAGCTGTGTACATTTGTATCACAGATTATTTCCGCAATAAAAACACTTCAGTTGGATCATCAAACAATCCAACTGAATTATTTATATCTTGTGTTTTTATTTATTCAGTTCAGTTTAATTTTATAAAGTACTTTTAAGTTAAAGAAATATCAAGAATTGTATTCAACCCCCCCTTCTACAATTCTGTTAGGTCATTTGGGATTAACAGTTATGGAGATGGGGAAGATTCGTTCGATTGAGGCAGCCGCTATCCGAGAGAGGGACAGACTTAGAGATCATATAAGGGACATTCAGATGAGGTTTAGGGTTACGAGGACCTTGGTTGAGACTCGATTGCACATATTAGCGTCTAGTCGAGAGGGGGAGATAGTAGCAGGGATGAGACAGATTTTGGATTATGCGATGAGTGAGATTGCAGAGATTGCAGGACCCCCGTTATGGCAGACAGGAGCAGGTGATCTGTGAGCAGGTTTAGGAATAGATAGGTGTGACATGGATGTATGGTTTCTAGATAGTTAGTATATAGATGCATATTGTAGTATCGGTAGTGCACCGGGCTTATAGGAACACCTCGGGTTGTTGCATTTTTGTTGTATTGCTGGTCGGCAGTTATGGTTCAGCCATGATATATTTTCTTTTGAAGCATTCTACGCTTGTACTAACTCTATCTATATATATATATATGATAAACCTCTTTTATAGAACTGTATTTATTCCCTTGTCATTCATTTCCAGCATCATAACTGTTATTCTACATGTTGCAACGAGTGTACTCATACACCGTTGAGAAGATCTGTAAACCTTCGAGATATCAATTGTGATCCTTCCTTCTATCATATGAACTGTTTGATTAAGCCAATTATTGTTTATTCATCAGCGATATGCCTCCTAGACGACAAACCCGTTCATCTGATACCTCCGACCAAGAAGGTCAACAAAATACACCTCCCACGGGCCACATGGACCCGATGGTAATCCAGTTGTTAAATACTCTTACTCAACAGACTGCCACATTAGCACAGCAGCAACAAGCATTTCAGCAACAGCTCTTAGAACAGCAGCAACAACATCAGCATCAGCAGCATCAACAGCATCATCAGCAAGCAGCACCGGCGGTTACGTTCAAATCTTTCCAAGCAGCAAAACCTCCAGAATTTAAAGGATCAGCAGACCTTGTAGAGGCTAAGGCATGGTTGAAGGAGATGGAAAAGGCTTTTGCCTTGATAGAGGTGGCAGAGGATAAGAAGACGGAGTATGCAAGCTATTTTCTGAAGAATGAGGCCAGTTATTGGTGGGAAACGAGTAGGGCTATGGAGCCCGAGGGATTGATTACGTGGGCAAGATTTACAGAGTTGTTTTTGGAAAGGTATTTTCCGGACTATATGAGAGATCAGATGGAATTAAAGTTTTTGGAGTTAAAGCAGGGAAGTATGACAATGCCCCAATATGAAACGAGGTTTACGGAGTTGTCAAGGTTTGTTCCAACCTATGTGGATACAGAGACGAAGAAGGCCAAGAGGTTCTAGCAGGGACTGAGGTCTTGGATTCGTAGTAAGTTAGCTATATTGGAGTTGGACACCTATGCAGCGGTGGTCCAAAAGGCAATGATTGCGGAGACAGAGAGTGATTCTTACATGAAAGAGAGGGAGAACAAGAAAAGGAAAGCAGGGATACCCGATAAGGGACAGGAACATGGAAGTTTTCAAGGGCAAGCAAATAAGAAACCAGGATTTCAGCCCGGAAGGAATACAAGTTTCAGGAAACCAGATACCGGGAGCGTAGGACAAGATAACCGTCTACCAGCCGGCAGTCAATAGGGACTTTCTAGACCCCCACTACCAGAATGCAAGACATGCGGGAAGCGACATCCAGGGATATGCCATCGATTGAATGTCACATGCTTTAAATACAATCAGAAGGGACATTATTCCCGGGATTGCAAGATAGGCATTGTGTGTCATCGGTGTAAGAAACCAGGCCACATGATTAAGGACTGCAGAGCACCAACAACCGTGAACAATATGATTCGGGCAATTGAAGCACCCCCAGTTGTTAATGTCCAGCCGTTAGCCAGGACCTACAATATGTCAATGGGAGAGGCAGTGAGAGATTCTGACGTGGTGGCAGGTACACTTCTAGTAAATTCTATTCCTGCTAAAGTGTTAATAGATTCGGGAGCGACGAAGTCTTTTATTTCTGAAAAGTTTGCTCGTAGATTGAATTGCGTAATGAAACCCTTAAGTGGAGTGTTGAATATAGAGATAGCTAATCAGGATCGTATAGCGGTCAGTTCATATTATCCTCGTTGTGAGATAGAGATTTTGGGAAATCGTTTTTATGTTGACTTGTTACCTTTTAAGTTAGGTGAATTTGATGTGATATTAGGGATGGATTGGTTGACTGAGTATGATGCGAGTATTGACTGTAAGAATAAGAGGGTTACTTTGATTACCCTAGAAAAGAAAGAAATAATATTTAGAGGAGAGAGGCAAAGAAAGACATTCCTGACGATGATTCAGGCTAAGATATTATTAAGGCAAGGTTGTGAGGCGTATTTAGCTTATGTGATAGATATAGATAAGGAAGTTTCTAAGTTAGAAGATATTCCAGTTGTAAATGAGTTTCCAGATGTTTTTCCGGAATAATTACCAGGTTTACCTCCAGATAGAGAGATTGAATTTGCGATAGACTTAGTACCAGGCGCGGAGCCAGTATCTAAGGCCCCTTACAGAATGGCACCAGTGGAGATGAAGGAATTGGCTACTCAACTGCAAGATTTTCTAGAAAAAGGAATTATTAGACCCAGCGTTTCGCCGTGGGGAGCACCAGTATTGTTTGTCAAGAAAAAGGATGGAAGCATGAGATTGTGTATAGACTATCGGGAGTTGAACAAGCTGACCATTAAGAACAAGTATCTGTTACCTCGAATAGGTGATCTGTTTGACCAGCTGAAAGGAGCGGTACATTTTTCAAAGATTGACCTACGGTCAGGATATCACCAACTGAAGATTAAACCAGACGACATACCGAAGACGGCCTTTCGAACAAGGTATGGGCACTATGAATTTTTAGTAATGGCATTTGGATTAACAAATGCACCAGCAGCTTTTATGGACTTAATGAACAGGATTTTCAAGAGATATTTGGACAAGTTTGTAGTGGTATTCATCGACGACATCTTGATATACTCGAAGATAGAAGAAGAGCATGCAGACCATTTGCGGATTGTGTTGGAAACATTGAGACAAGAAAGACTATATGCGAAGTTTTCCAAGTGTGAATTCAGGTTGAGAGAAGTTCATTTCTTAGGACACATGGTGAGCAGCGAAGGCATCAAAGTGGATCCAGCAAAGATAGAGGCAGTGAAAGATTGGGAGAGACCAAGGACACCGACTGAAGTCAGAAGTTTCTTGGGATTAGCCGGATACTATCGGAGATTTGTGCAAGATTTTGCGAAGATAGCTACTCCAATGACCAAGCTGACAAGGAAAAGCGAGCGATTCATATGGAACGATAAATGCGAAGAAAGCTTCCAAAAGTTAAAGAAGAGACTAACTACGGCGCCGGTATTGATGTTACCAGACGATCAAGGTCAATTCGTAATCTATAGTGATGCGTCGTACAAAGGATTGGGTTGCGTACTTATGCAACATGACAAGGTGATTGCTTATGTGTCAAGACAGTTGAGGCCCCACGAACAGAAGTATCCTACATATGATTTGGAGTTAGCAGCGATTGTGTTTGCTTTGAAGATATGGAGACACTACTTGTATGGAGAGAGATGTGAAATTTACACCGATCATAAGAGTTTGAAGTATATCTTTACTCAGAAAGAGCTGAACATGAGGCAACGAAGATGGTTAGAACTGATCAAGGACTATGACGTTTCTATCAACTATCATCTCGGCAAGGCAAATGTGGTAGCAGATGCACTGAGCAGAAAAGAGAGATTAAATACACTGACGATGACCAAAGAGTTATACAAGGAATTTGAGAAGTTAGAGATCGAAGTAAGTATTCCGAAGGATGCGACGGAAGTGATTTATACCATGACGTTTCAACCGGAATTGTTGGAGAAGATACGGAAGTGCCAAGAGCAAGTTATGAATGATGATGTGAGTAAGATGACAGGTGAGGAAATATGTAGCCAACCGGACGACAAAGGGATCTTGAGATTTGCTTCTCGGATATGGGTGCCTAATGTAGCGGAACTGAAAAATGAAATTTTGCACGAAGCGCATAACTCGAAGTATTCAATTCATCCAGGGAATACGAAGATGTATCGAGATCTTAAGACGAACTTTTGGTGGCCAGATATGAAAAGGGAGATTACTGAATGGGTGAGTAAATGTTTTACATGCCAAAGAGTCAAGGCGGAACATTAGAGACCAAGTGGATTACTTCAACCATTGGAAATTCCTGAATGGAAGTGGGAACACATTGCGATGGACTTTGTGGTAGGATTACCTAGAACGAAGGCTAACCATGATGCCATCTGGGTTATTGTGGATCGATTGACGAAATCTGCGCATTTTCTTCCGATTAACGAGAGATTCTCGCTAGATAAGTTAGTTCATATTTACATAAAGGAAATCGTAGTACGGCATGGAGTTCCAGTATCGATAGTGTCTGATCGAGACCCTCGATTCAATTCAAGATTTTGGAGGAGTTTTCAAGAGTGTTTGGGCACCAAGTTAAGAATGAGTACGACTTATCACCCGTAGACGGACGGTCAAAGCGAAAGAACAATTCAGACTATTGAAGATATGCTTAGGACATGTGCACTTGACTTTGAAGGCAGTTGGGACGATCATCTACCCTTGGTGGAATTTTCATATAATAATAGTTTTCACGCGAGCATCGGAATGCCACCTTACGAAGCTTTGTATGGACGAGAGTGTCGATCTCCAGTGTATTGGTAAGAAGTTGGTGAACGGAAGATGATAGGACCAGAACTAGTGCAACAAACAAAGGAAGTGATTCAATTGATTCAAAGAAGATTGATAACAGCTCAGGACCGACAGAAAAAGTATGCGGATCTAGCCAGAAAGGATGTGGGATTCGAAGAAGGAGAGCAAGTGTTACTAAAGGTTTCACCGTGGAAATGATTAGTTAGGTTTGGAAAGAAAGGGAAGTTGAGTCCGAGATATGTTGGACCTTTTGAGATTTTGAAGAAAGTGGGCAAGGTAGCTTACGAGTTAGCATTTCCGCCGCATATGCAGCACATTCATAATGTATTTCATGTATCTATGCTTAAGAGGTATCGACCAGATTCGAATCATGTAATAGAGTATGAACCCATAGAGGTCCATGCAGATTTATCTTATGTAGAACGACCGATTCAGATATTGGATCGTAAGGAGAAAGTACTAAGGAATAAGACAGTAGCGTTAGTGAGAGTTTTGTGGAGGAATCCTAAAGTAGAAGAGTCTACCTGGGAGTTAGAGAGTGAGATGTTAGAGAAGTATCCCCAGTTGTTTCCTTGATCTGATTCTGAGGACAAAATCCTATTAAGGGGGGAATGATGTAATATCCGTGAATTTTATTATTTGATTAAATGATATATTTAATATAAAAACATTTATTGTGGAGTATGGGAATATTATTAAATGATAATTATTGTGTGATTATGTGCTAAATGGTGAGTCGAAAGCCCCTTTCAAATATTTTGTCATTTGGAATTTTCTTCAAATCTGAGCCCCGTTTTGATAATTCAAGGGCCCCGTTGGAATTTCGTACATTAATTATTATCTCTTCGTCTTTCGTATTCGAATCATTATCGGGAGAGATATTCGTATCATTTCATTCCTACCTATTTGATTCTGCAAGAATAATTCATTTTGTTCAAAAAGAGAAAAATTGTTCTGAACCCTAATTGCTTAAAGGGGACGGATTTATCGTTTTATATCAATATTAAATTTGTTATAGCCCCAGTATTCTTGAGCATTAGTTATATAATGATATATATATCAATTGGATGATCATCAACCTTTTTAACTGATTATTCCTCGTAAAACGTGTTTTTAACCTAATTAGGGTTTTTAAACGATCTAGTGGATCTATATCGATCCAAAAATGTTGTTTGGGGTATTATTTTTCCAAAGATATAAAAAGACGAATCGTACCTTGAAACTCATAGAAATCTGCAGTTAATTATCCAAAAAATTAAAAATTCCCGAACCATGTTCTTCGTGTTCTTGAAGATTAATCCATTCGTTCAAGGTGTTATTGAAATCCAAATCTGAAGTTCTTGTACTCAAATCAAAGCTCTTGATCTCTAGTTTCAGAATCTTCCAACCTCATCATCATCTGGTAAGTTTTCGATTTTATATGAATTTTTCAACATTCGAATTAAAATTAGGGTTCTTGGTCGATTTGGGGATTTTCATTCTGTTGATTCTCCATTCAATTGGTTGCTTCTAACATGTTCCTAGGGTTCTAATTAGCAAGAATCCATGATTTAATTTCGTGTTTAAGTTCAATTTAGTCGGGTTTGATTTTTGGGTTTTGACCCGAATTCTTATTTTGAATAGTCCGTTCTTGATATTGATCTGACATTGATTATGATATGGGGCTTTGATTGTGTGAGTTATAAGCGTTATTTTGCATATTAATCTTCGAGTTTCATGTACGGAATGAGTAGATCGGGTTTCCGGTCGGAGTCGTGGCCGGCGGTTTCTTTGACCGGATTCTGGGCTTGATTCCGGCATCGTACGTATGTGTTTGTGTGTGGGATTTGTTTGTCTTGAAAAAGCGAACAAAAGCCCTGTAGTTTGGTTTGTGTTTGATCGGGAATGGAAGATTCCGGTCGCCGGACACCGGTCGGATTCTGGAAAACCCAGAATCCGGTAGGTTGTTCTTGGTGACCCGGATTTGTTCTTCCTGACCCGTTTACCCGAAGTTTGACCCGGTTTCAATCTTCAAAACCCTAATTCAATTTCTGAAAACTGTTTATGGATTTTATTTTTAAATTTAATTCGAAAATAGTTTAAAAACTTTAAAAATTCATATTTTTATTTTAAAAATATATTTTAATGTCAGAAAAATTCTGGAAAATTATATTTATTATTTTAAATCCGAAAATCGATTAAACTTAATTATTTTAAATATTTTTAATTAATAATTAATTTATTAATTAATTGGTTATTTCTTTTAAACAATTAATTCTTAAAAATTAATTATTAATTAGATTTAATTAATTAAAAATTCAGTTTAATTATTTTCAAGCCTATTTATTTATTTAAAAATAGTTTGAGTATTTAAAGAGTGCCAATTAATTTTATTAATTGATTTATTTGCATTTTAATGTTTATATTGGATTTAAAAATCTGAGTTTTGATTTAAAAATTAATCGTGACTTACTTAAAATTCAAATAAGTTTCGTATGATGTTTTAAAAATGTTTATAAGTGCTATATGGTTCATATTAATTGTGTGTTGTGTTTTATAGTCTGTATATGCCCGTACTAGGGCAAATATCTGAGTTTTAAATATCGTAAATCATATCGGACGTCCGATACGTAACCGGTTACTTGTTTAAATGTGATTATTGATTGAATAAGTGTCGAGAGTAGAACAAGAATAGTTAGACTTATTGTGATGAGTTGTTTAATTATAGAATCGAGTTCCCGGAGCAAGGGAAAGGGAAAGGTAGAGTGAGCAGAGTCGATCCGACAACAGCTTAGACCAGGCAAGTATCTGTGCCTTTACTTGTGATAAAATTTATTATTGTCTTGATTACTTGAATACCGTTATCCCCAGAACAATTCAAATTATCAATATTTTAACCGCATTTGGACAACTGATTCCATTTCCTTAGAGATTCTTGATTCTTTGATTTGATCTACATCGGAAACCCTTATTTCCAATTCACTTGATTATTGTTTACTACCATTTGTTATTGTTTATCATCCTTTGATTATTATTGACAACCATTGATTATTTGACTTCCATCTTGACTATTGATTACGGTCATTGATTATCGATTAGCAATCTTGATTTCCTTATTGAATGAGTACACTGTACCATTGAAATTATTCCATGATTCTTTCTCGATCTTCATTTGATACTGAGCAGTTGAAGCTCTTTTGCAATTACTATACATTAAGTTTATCTTATTGAGCATGTTATTGTTTATACCCTATGATAGATTTGGCATGTTTTTTTAAAATGGACCAGTAATTGGTCGGGCCATATTTATGGTCGGAATAACTTAAGGCCCAGTTTGGCCTAGGATCCAGTAGAGGACTATGTTGTGAGCTAGTCCGGGGTTGATGCGTGGCTGGCCAGCAACACAACCTTTGATTTGAATAAAATGTATAAGCCAAATTCTAATTCTTTTTCTTCAATTGTTATTGATACAAAGCATGTGTTAGCTAAATATTGTTGATTCTTATATCATAAATTCATATCCTTACAACTGTGATAGAAATGATTCATATGATGTTTGCTGAGCAATTTTGGCTCACTCTTGCTTGTTGTTTTCTAACCCTATTCCAGTGAAGCGAGAGTATGAGTCGGCATAGCGTGACCGATAGTTCATCAGCAGCCAGGAGAGCCCCTCGAGTCATTGTCATTGAAAGGGTAGTTGTTGTTTTGCTTTTCTAGATTAGATGTCTAGATTTGAACTTTAGTTGTGATGTAATAACTCTGATAAAACTGGTATTGTATTAATAAAAGATTGTAGTAGCTTGTGTTCATTGCCATAATCTGGATGCGGTCTTGGTTAAGGGGTATTTGTGTCTTTATATATTATGCATGTGTTAAATAGTGTTCCGTTGGTCGGATGACTCCTCAAATCTGTACCCCGGGTTCGGAGGGCGTCACACCTTCTTCCCAAACTAAATACATAAACTCATTTTTCCACTTTGGATTATTATCAGGGATGGATTTTGGGTGGAAAATGGGAGGAGTAGAGGGGCGATGGTTAATATAAACCCAACCCAGAGTAATGGCTGAACTATTCTTAAACTGGAAAATTCTCCTAAATAAAGCTACAAATAAAGGAAATTTGTTCTTCAAACAAAGAACAATAAAACACATAATGATTCTCCAGGCGTTTGGCGGGAGTTGGCAAGGGTTAATCCCAACATCAGCCAAAAGCCTGGGAATAAACTCATGGAAGGGAAACCTGAGTCCTGCAATAATGGAATCCTTGTAAATGCAGAGTGCATCAGGACGCCAATTGAAAGAACGGTCCCCAGGGCCAGCTGGGACTAACCTATAAGGGGACCTAATCCTATAAATCTTGTTATAGTCCCTAATTAAGTCGATTTCGTGGAATTTATTACTACAATCGAATGAATCTAAATGCGAAACAGAAGGGTATTCATCACTACATTCTAAAATCATATACTGAAGCGACATATGAGAAGAACGAATGGTGATACCTTTCTTAGACGCTTGATTCATTTTCTGAAGACGTTGAGCAGTACGGTCAGCCATCTGCAAATCTTCAAAGAAATTCCCAGAAAAATCTTTAAATCTTTAAATCTTCAAACTTAAGCCTAGAAAATCTTCAAGGGATGAAGGTTGAGCCCAGAAAATCTTCAACGGAAGAAGATTAAACCCAGAAAACCACCACGAAAACCTCGCCGGAAATCGCCTTACTACGGAATAAGAAGAGAGAAACTAAGAATGCTAGAGAGAAATTTTTAGAAACTTGAAAGTATGAAGTGAGAAATGAAATAGAAATCTCACCCTTTTATAATCGAAATGACTGGGAACTCAACCGGTTAAGGAAGAGCAACCGTCTATAGCCAGTCAAGGCCCACAATTCCATTTATGAATTACAGAAATCGAAGCCCAAATAATTTGGGTCTCAGGCAAATTTGAAGCCCAAAACAGTAAGGCCCAATAAGGCTCGAGGCTTGTTCAGGCCCAATGAATAAAAATTCAAGGTCCATTAATAATTTGAGATCAAATTTAGACTCAAACAAAAATTTGAAAATATAGCCTTAGGCAAAATCAAAGATTCGAGGTCGAAAAGATCTTAGACCGAAATCGTACGACCCATGTCGAAAATATATGAGAAAACGAGGTCGTATCCAACGACCTCGCTCCCAAATAAAGCGAAAAAATTAAAGATTTAAGGTCGAAAAACCTTAAATAGAGGTCGTAAGACCCAAGTTGAAAATACACTATAAATCAAGCTCGAAACCCTCGACCTCGCACCGAAATGAGGTCGAAAATAGAAGGATTCGAGGTCAAAAGAACGAAGTCGAAAAAACACGAGGATTCGAGGTCGTATCCATCGACTTCACACCGAAAAACAAGGCACGAAAATTATAAAAATGAGGTCGAAAAGACCCTTGATTGAGCTCGAAGGTTCGAAGTCGAAAAAGACTTTGAAAATGAGGACAAAGCATTCGACTTCACGCCAAAAACGAGGTCGAAGAGACACGGGGTTGAGATCGAACAAACGAGATCGAAAATACATTGGAAATTGAGGTCGTATTGTTCGACCTCGCACCAAAATAAAATCCAAGGAATCATAAAATCCTGGTTGAAAATGACCTAGGAAATCCTGGTCGAAAATGACCTAGGAAATCCTGGTCGAAAATGTATGGAATCAAGGTCGTCACATCGAGGTCGAAAATGACTTGTGGATCGAAGTCGACAGCTTCGACATCACAACCAATCGAGGTCGAGAAGACCCATGATCAAGGTCGAACGTTCCTGGTCGAAAATGACCAGGAATTTGAGGTCGAAACAGACAACCTGGGACCAAAATCGAGGTCGAAAAAAAAAGGCAAATCCTGGTCGAATGATCCTAGTCAAAAATAACTAGGAATTCCTGGTCGAATCCTTCGACCCGGGACCATTCCTGGTCGAAAATCGAGGTCGAAAAAAGGCTAATTCCTGGTCGAATGATCCTGGTCGAAAATGACTAGAAATTCCTGGTCGAATCCTTCGACCTGGGACCATTCCTGGTCGAAAAATACTTGATTCCTGGTCGAAATCCTGGTCGAAAATGACCTAATTTGAGGTCGAAAAATGCCCTTAAAAAAATGGAAAAATACATTATAACTTCTACGAAAACCCCGAGGAGATTTTCCCAGAAGTTGGGGGGCAAATGATTGGATAGAAAAGTAATTATAGAAATATAATTGACAAATCAATGGAAATGCCGATATTTAAGGCCCGACACCCTAATTATTCATTAATTTCGTAATTAATGAATAGGGAAAATATACAGCTCATCAAAAGAGACCAAAATATGGTAAATTAGTCAAAGAAGGATCCAGAATCCCAATTAATGAGTCATAGCCTTTGTCGACAAGGAAAAGACTTATTCAGCAAGCAACACAATGTTTATCCAATAACAAAAAGGAGACTTATTCGCTAAGACTCCTAAACATACCATAAATACTAGGCTCCAGACGCCTATATAAGGTCTCTGATCCTACAATCAGAACTACGTCTTTGGCTTGATTCTCAATAACGATTTGAGATACGTAGGCATCTTGTGAGAACCGATTTAGTCTCGAAACACAAGTACAGCCATTAAAGCTCGAAAGCTCATTAATCCTAGCTATTAATATACAAGTACGTTTTTTAATCCATAACATTTCCAGAAAAATGTCTTTTGTATGTTTGTTTGACGTTTTGGAAAATGTTTTCCAAGTTTTCATGCGTTTGTTTGGTTTTCAGGAAAATAAAATATTTTCGAAGAGTAGAAAATTTCTTTAAGAAAAGTGATGAATTTTTGGAAAATGACTTCCCCTTTTCAGAACGAGAAAACATTTTCCAAAATGAACAATTTCTCACTTTTATTCATAAATTTTTTTATGGAAATTCCTTTTTCGAGATATTTTTTTAGAGAAATTTTTCCCGAAAATTTTTTCTCGATAATTTTTTCCCCGTTTTTTTTCCAAAATATATTTCCTGAGAAATTTTTCCCGTGGAATTTTTATTGGTTAAATTTTTTCCGAGAAAATTTCTCGTAAATTTTTTCCGAGAAATTTTCCCGAAATTTTTTTTCCCGAAATATATTTCCCGTGAAATTTTTTCCAAGATATTTTCCCGAAATTTTTTTTTCCAAAAACTTTTTCTAGGAATTTTTTTCTTGAGAAAATTTCCCCGAAAATGTTTTTCGGGCATAAATATTTTTCCAAGAAAAACTTTTCAAGAACTTTTTGGAAAAAAATATTTTGAGCATTTATTTTCCTTGGAAAATATTTTCCAGGAAAATCGTTTCCACGAAAAATATTTTCCAAGAAAATATGTTTCATGGAAAACATTTTTCAAAATCAAGTTATTTTCCGGTAAACAAACTGTTGGGATTTATGGGTGATAGCATAGGAACAACTTAACTTTGTATATACTTAATTTTTTAATTAAGTAGAACATACTGTCACAGCCAAAGTATGTTCTTGTAATCAGTATGCAATGTTATTTTAATTGTGTAATTTGGAAGAAGTTCACTTTCTGTGTTCAAGCCTCAAAGAACGCATATTAGATGACAACATGAATAAAGGTTACTGTCATAAGCATTGACAGTAAGATTACAAGAAGACAGAATGTTGCAAGTCAAGATAGCATATTCACTCTGACAGCAACATTGGCGGAAGACTACGCGACAACAACTTTAGCCCTCGACAGCAAGTTTGGAAACCTCGACAGCACACTATGCGGGGAACTCCTACTGTCACCAAAAACACATTCCTGTGACAGCAAGCTTTGCGGCAAAAGTAACTGTGTTGAGAAAGATCCTTGTTCTAGGTATCTTTCTCAGTCAAACCCCGTGACAGTTTCAATGTTCAAGAAACAGGCGTGTTGCAGTATCCCTAAGCTGCACCAAGTCTGCAAGACTACGACAGAAGCTTCAAGCACTGCAAACAAAAGCGAATCAATTCAAGAGCAAGGTCAAGTCTCTATTTGCTGAATTGTTTTAGCTAGAAATAGAATGAATCTAGGTTGCTTTCTTTGTAATGTATATCTGACATTGTTAGCAATTTAGGAAAGTCACATGGGTAGACACTTTGTAAGAAGCTACCACTTGATAATGACAGCAGCTTCACAAACCCGTGTTGATAGTGATAGGATTAGTTTTATACTTAGACTATCAATTCATTCTAGGTAAGTAAGAAAGACAAACAAGTGTCTTGGAGAAAAATCGAAGCTCAAGAATTCTCTCTTGAGGTTGTAGCAACACTTTGCAAAATAAATAAAACATTTATTTTGTGAATCCTGTCTTCTCTACTATACTGTTTGTGAATGCATACATATTATTGATAACATTAAATCTTAGTTTTAGTTGTTGAAACTGAGATTGAATTTTATCAGTATTGCATTCATCCCCCCCCCTTCTGCAATACACAAGGACCAACAACTGGTATCAGAGCGATCAGATTAACATACATATCTGAGATCCCGACGACAATGCAGAAATCAAACAGTATCAAGATCCCAGCTTTTGATAAAGAGAACTACAGCATTTGGAAAAGAAAAATCTTGTTGTTTATCAAAGCTGCAAATCCACTATACCCAGGTATACTTGAGAATGGTCCTTTCATACCAAGGAAGGAAATTGAAGCCACAACAGTAAATGGTGAAATCATTCCTGCACATTGGGTTCCCAAAGATCCCTCGGAATTTTTGGAAACTGAGAAGGAGATAATGGTGCTAGATGATCACTTGCAACTCATCTTGCTCGATTCTCTCACGTTGGATAAAGCCATGTGTGGAAGTGTGATAAGCTGCACATCAGCCAAGGAGATGTGAATCAGGTTAGCCTTACTCTGTGAAGGAAGTGAAGAAGTTAAAGGCAACCAAAGGCAAATACTTATATCTCAATATGAGGCATTCATGGCCAAGCCTGGTGAAGACTTAACCTCCATGTTTGAAAGGTTCAGTAAGCTCTTAACTGAACTGCAGATACATGGCAAGTACTATGACAGAAAAGAATTGAATGTCAACTTCTTGCTTACACTGCCTGATCATCTTGAACACAAGACAACAGCCATACGAGAAGGAAGAGATCTCAACAATATAACCTTTGAGACACTTTATGGCATTCTGAAATCTTATGAACTTGAACTCTTTCAAAAGAGAGCCATACAAAGTGGAACAAGGAACAAGATGGCTAACATGTTAAGTGCCCTAGTAGCACAAGTGCCAAGAATCACACAACCTAGTGAAGCACTACAAATCACTCAACCAACCCCTGTACAATCCTTGAAGATAGAAGAGGTTGTTGAAGATGATGAGAAAGTAGTACTACAGCTCAAGGATGTGGAAGATGAAGACTTCTACACTATGGAGGAACTGGAAAGCATGGACAATCCTACTATGGCTTACATGGCCAAAAAGTTCAAGAACTTTAGGTTCAAGAAGGACAGGTCATTCAGGCCCCAAGGCCAAGCATCCAAGTTCACCAAGGGAAGCTCATCAAAGGCTGCTGTGGGAAGCTCATTCAAAGGAGGATACAAGACTGGATTTGTGGATAGATCTAAATTCAAGTGTTACAACTGTGGTGAACCTGGTCATTTTGCTACTGAGTGCAAAAGACCTAAACAGGTTCAGAGATTTGAGAAAGGAACTGGTGGATACTCTAAGAAGAATCAAGGTAGAGCCTATGTGGCTGAAGGAAAGTGTTGGGATGAGTCTGATGATGAAGATGAGGAAGAATATGTTAACCTAGCTCTCATGGCTAGCACTGATGAAGCAACATCAACATCTTCAAGTCAGGTACCTTCACTTGTCTTACTTGATATGTCCATTGATGAGTATAAGAAAACCATTAAAGACTTAAGTGCTGAAATGTTCAATGTCCATACTAGCTTATCTGCTGCCAATGAGGAGATCACTAGGCTGAGTAAGCTAAATGAAACACTAAAGTCTGAAAATGAATCTCTTGTTCTCAAAACCAGTTCACTAGACTCTTTAGCTCAGGAGAATGCTAAACTTAAAAATGAATTGAAATGTGCTAAAGAGGTTGATGAATTCCTGAGAAATGAGATTGCTGAAAATGAATTTAAAATCAAGGCTTATAAAAACTCATCTAAGATAGTTCAGGATTACAATGATAAGCATACAGAAAATCAGTCAGTTGGTATAGGTTTTTCATATGGTAGAAGACCTGGAAAGGAAACTGTGATTCAAGATTGTTCTGGAAATGCTGCTGTCAAACCCACCATTCTCAAGAAAGTTAAAACTCCCATTTTCAAAGCTGCAGAAATTGAGTTTGATGAAGAAGCCATGCTCATCAAACAAGAAATTCTTGATGAGGATGAAGGTGTTGACAGCACATTCAAGGATGGAAAGGATACTGTCACAATCCCCAAAACAGTAAACTTACCAAGAAATCAGACAGCAAGTTCAAAAGATGCTGTCACAGTTGGCAAGACAGAATCTTCCAAAGATACTGTCAAGAATGGTTCCAAGACAGTAACTTTAAAACCTTCTGTCAAGACAGTAGGAATAAAAGATACTGTCAAGGAAAGTTCGACAGCAACTTCTGAACATATTGTCAATCCAGTAACTCCCAAGTCTAAGAATAGGAATGGAAAGGTAGGAGTCAACAAAGGAAATGGATACACTAATGTTGGAGGTGCTTCTAGGAAACTATGCAATAACTGTGGATCTACTCATCACTTAACACATGTTTGTAGGAAACCAATTGAGGATAAGGTCAATGCAACTGAACTCAATGGTAACTTACACAGAACCCCCCTTATGCATAGAACTATGAGTGTCTGTAATAACATTGAATGTATGCCATACAAAATTACTGCCATGAGTACATGCTTTAACTTACCTATTCTCACTACTGAAAAATGTTCATACTTAAACACTGTTGAGACTTCTGAGCCTGCTGGCAACAGCAAAAAGGCTCCATCCACTAAGAAAAGGACCAAGTCCAATTCTAAACCTAAGTGGGTGAAAAGAGAAGTCAAACAGGAGATTACTGATAATGCTTGTGACTTTATGACTGAAAGAAACTCAGGAGACACTGAAACTGCAGGACCCAACAAGGATTGGGTACCATATGCATCTTAGACACATTTTGTTTTGCAGGGCAAGAAGAAAGATCAAGTCATGTGGATCATTGACAGTGGTTGCTCAAGGCACATGACAAGTGATAAAGCCCTGCTATCACATTATGTTGAGAAAGCTGGCCCAATCATAACATTTGGAGACAACAGCAAGGGTTACACAG
The DNA here is from genome assembly GCA_030848705.1 of Heracleum sosnowskyi. NCBI lineage: Eukaryota > Viridiplantae > Streptophyta > Magnoliopsida > Apiales > Apiaceae > Heracleum > Heracleum sosnowskyi. Next base: position 47,865,893 of record CM061244.1, read on the forward strand.
TGGGATATGGCTGTCTAGAAATTGGAAATGTTGTCATTGAAGATATTGCTCTTGTGGATGGATTGAAGCACAATCTACTCAGTGTCAGCCAATTCAGTGACATGGGATTCAAGGTTGATTTTGATATGATGCTGTGTAACATTTATCACAAGAAGGAAAGTAGCCTCTCTCTAAAAGGGGTTAGAAAAGGAAGCTTGTTTGTTGCTGACTTAAATTCAACAAAGAAGGATAAGGTTTACTGCTTTTACAGTAAAGCTACTGTTGGTGACAGTATGCTTTGGCACAGGAAGCTCTCACATCTCAACTTCAAGACAATGAATATTCTGATGAAGAAGGAGTTAGTGAGAGGTTTGCCCCAACAGGAATTCTGTCAAGAAGGACTGTGTGAAGACTGTCAAATGGGCAAACTGAGAAGAGCTGTGCACAAGTCCAAGCAAATGAACACCAACATTGAAGCACTCAAGTTGATACACATGGATCTCTCTTTGGACCAGTCAATGTACCATCAATGGCCAAGAAGAGATATGCCTTAGTAATGGTGGATGATTACTCAAGGTACACTTGGGTGAAGTTTCTTAAATCCAAAGATGAAGCTGCTCAAATGATTATTGATCAAGTCAGAGTTCTTGATAGAACTCCAAACTCAAAAGTTCAAATCTTGAGGAGTGACAATGGTACATAATTCAGAAATGCCACTCTTGGAAATTTCTGTAAAGATGAAGGAATTGTACAACAATTCTCTGCTGCAAGAACTCCACAGCAGAATGGAGTTGTAGAGAGAAAGAACAGGACTCTCATTGAAGCAGCTAGAACTATGTTGCATGATGCCAAATTGCCAACATATTTCTGGGCTGAAGCTATCAACACAGCCTGTTACACTCAGAACAGAACCATGATCAACAAGACTCATGCAAGTACACCTTACTGTCTGCTAACTGGAAAGAAACCTACTGTCAAATATTTTCATGTGTTTGGGAGCAAATGCTTTATGATGAAGGATAACCATGAAAAGAAAGGAAAATTTGAAACCAAAGCTTTTGAAGGACTATTCATGGGTTACAGCACAGAAAGGACTGCCTACAGAGTTTATGTTATGGAACACAGGATTATTGAAGAAAGTGTTAATGTCACATTTGATGAAACCAAGTTTCCAGGACTGCATGAAGAAGGAAAGATGCAGACATTCAGATTTGAGAATCAAGGATACTTGGAAGCTGAGGAAATTGTGGATGAAGAACCTAGCTTCACTCAAATTGTTGAAGTTGATAAAGATACTGTCAATACCACTACTGTCAACCAAACTCCAGCTCAATCACAGACCATAACCTCTAACATTCATGACAGTGGTGACTCTGGAGACAATGAAGAACATGGTGAAGACAATGGGATTGGTGATCATTCAACTCAACAAACTGAAGCAAATGTTCCTGTACAGTCATGTAGCTTGCCCAGAATCACCAAGTGGAACAAGGATCACTCAAGTGACCTCATCATTAGTGACCCTAATTCTGGAGTGAAGACAAGGAACAAAGTCTCTGCTGACAGCATGTTTTCATGCTTCCTGTCTCAAATGGAACCCAAGACAACTGATGAAGCATTGTTGGATTCTGACTGGGTGATAGCCATGCAAGAAGAGCTAAATCAGTTTGAAAGGAACAATGTATGGAAGCTAGTTCCAAGACCTAAGGGAAAGTCAGTCATTGAGACCAAATGGGTTTTCAGAAACAAGCTTGATGAAAATGGATCAGTGACAAGAAACAAAGCAAGGCTAGTAGCTAAGGGTTACTGTCAACAGGAAGGAATAGATTATGATGAGACATTTGCACCTGTTGCAAGACTTGAAGCTATAAGAATCTTTCTAGCCTATGCTGCACACTGCAACTTCAAAGTATTTCAGATGGATGTCAAAAGTGCCTTCCTAAATGGAGAATTGGAAGAAGAAGTGTATGTTGAACAGCCACCAGGGTTTGAGGATGCTGAAGTGTATGATTTTGTATACAAACTTTTCAAAGCTTTGTATGGACTAAAGCAAGCACCCAGGGCTTGGTATGACACACTCTCCACTTTTCTCTTGGACAATCAGTTTACTAGAGGAGTTGTGGACAAGACACTTTTCTACAAACACCATGGTAAGGACATCATTCTGGTACAAATCTATGTGGATGATATCATTTTTGGTTCAACAAATGAGAGGCTGTGTGAGAAGTTTTCCTCTCTCATGAGTAACAAATATGAGATGAGTGTGATGAGAGAATTGTCATTCTTTCTGGGATTACAAATTCTTCAACAATCTGATGGAATCTTCATTTGTCAAGCTAAATACATCAAGGAACTTCTCAGAAAGTTCAACTTGGAAGATTCATCACCTGCAAAGACACCAATGTCCACCTCAACCAGTCTGGATCTTGATCCTAAAGGGAAGAAAGTTGACTCAAGCACCTATAGAGGCATGGTAGGATCTCTCCTTTACCTAACTGCTAGCAGACCTGACATCATGTTTGCTACATGTCTCTGTGCAAGGTTTCAGAGTGATCCAAAGGAGTCTCACTTAGAATCCATCAAGAGAATCTTTAGATACCTAAAAGGCACTCCTAACCTAGGTCTTTGGTATCCCAAGAACACTGGATTTGATCTAATTGGCTACTCAGACTCAGACTATGCTGGATGCAAGATTGACAGAAAGAGTACTACTGGTAGCTGTCAATTTCTTGGTGGAAGATTGGTCTCATGGTTTAGCAAGAAGCAGCATTCAGTTTCTACCTCAACTGCAGAAGCTGAGTATATTGCTGCAGGTAGTTGCTGTGCACAAATTCTATGGATGAAGAATCAACTTCTGGATTATGGTCTAGTGTTAAGTGAAATTTCAATCTACTGTGACAACACTAGTGCCATAGCCATTTCAGACAATCCAGTTCAACACTCTAGGACAAAGCACATTGATTTAAGACATCACTTTATCAGAGAGCATGTTGAACAAGGAACTGTGAAGCTGATCTATGTCCCAACTGACAAGCAACTTGCTGACATCTTCACTAAACCATTGGATGAAGCAACCTTCAATAGGTTGGTAAGTGAATTGGGAATGCTGAATCTGGTATGTTGATTTACTCAGTTTTCTATAATTCCAAATTCTCTTTTGAAGCTCATGACAGCAACTTCAAACCTGCTGTCAAGAGAAGTTACTGTCTACTTGGTCTATGTCTGTTATGTGACAGCATGTGTTGATTTGACTTTTCATGTCAGTATTTTGTGCCAGTCTCATACTTTTAGACCGTGTATGACATTAATGTGGTTACTTGTTAAGTTTGAGAGATAAAAATCTGTTCCATTGGACTTTCACACCGTTTTGCATTAATCTGTAGGATTAAAGGAGGACACGACCATTAATTACTTTTGTGGTAGTTGTATGGGTACTCTAACTGTTGACCATTAGACTTTAACCCTTAGACGGTTTTGCCTATTAATTAACCTTAGGTTTCACCAGTCTGCTCTCAGTTTTAAAGTAAATAATGGAAAACAAAGTAGGAATTGAAGTAGGGATAAAACGGTGCGATAGTGAACCCGACAGTGAAGAGATGGATGAACTCTTCGAGATGCTGTTGGACGGCATAGATGAGATCGAAGAGGAAAAGAAACAGGAAGAGGATGCCAAAGCTCAGGAAGAAGAGAAGGAGCTTCAGGCACTTCTTGAAAAAGAAGGTCGCTCTGAAGAAGAGATTAAGGAAGAGCTTTTAGAACTAGTTGATAAGATCATAGAATAATGTACTCCATGTTCTATTTTTAATGATTTTATCAATAATAATAATAAAAGTTCTTGTTCTTGTGTTTATGATTTGTCTGTGCTAATTGCTTAATATCTGTGTTCAAAAGATTAAATTGCTAAATCCAAAATGTGTCAATATTAAGTTAAGTATATGAATAAAGCATTCTAATAAGTTCATGACAGAACCAATTCCCAATCGAAGTTACTGTCGTTAAGAAGGGTACTGTCGTGTGTTTCTTGACAGCAACCTTCTTGACAGCAGGAAAAGACTTTCTGTCAAGACTTGTAAAGGATACTGTCATTCATACGATTAACGGTGACATCAAGTTTTTGCACAATAGTTGCTGTCGCGCAAAACCTACTGTCACCACCTCTTATTACTGACAGATTGTTTCTAGCGCACAGGTTACTGTCAACAATAGTGGACCGTTGAAATTGGATATTCATCCCACGTTGGTCAGTGAATAACGGGCAGTAACTGACGTGTTATAAGAGTGGGTTAAGACACGTTCTTTAATTCCACTTTTTGTGCACAACGTTTGCGATACCTCTATTTATTCTCCAGTTACTCAGACATATCACTCTCATCGAACTCAAGGCAATATACTTTTCTTCAAGAAAAAAGCCACTTTCTTACTTTCTTCTTTTCTTGAAATCTCCATGGCATCCAAACAGACTCTCTCTCAAACAAACTTTGCTGGCATCTTTTCCCCAAATGATGCTGGTGAAGGCTTCAAAGGACTCGTGTTTTTCTTGAACAAGTCCTATCTCGGTTATGCCATCACCTCAACCCCCATTCTAGACTTAGACCGAATTGAGGCGTTTTGGCAAACTGCTGTTGCTCAAACTGAGGGTGAGAACCCGGGTATTCAATTCACTATCTCTGGACAACAATACACTCTTACAGCTGAGGTCATCAACACTGCTCTTGGAATTACACTTGAAGCAGGACACCAATTTGCTGAACTTGCCAATGATGACACTTTCAAGAAGCTCTTCTTGAAGATTGGGTATGCAGGCCCTATTCTCGAAGAGGGGACTACCAAGTGGTATCCAACTAGTGAAATGGATAGGAAGCATCTGAGAAAGGAGTGGAGCATGATATTTGATGTGATGGTCAAGGTGTTCTCTACCAAGTCCACAGGCTGGAATGGAATACCCTCCTACATCAAGAAACTGACACATTCTCTTGTCCATGGATACAAGGTGAATGTTGGTGCTCTCCTCATGGCACACCTCCAAGCTGCCATAGGTAAGAAGGTATCAACCTACCCTCGCTTTCTTATGATGTGCATTAATTCATTCTGTGATTTTAATGATGCTGCTCCTCGTTTAGAGGCTTGCTCAGTTTTGAAGAAGAACACACACACACACACACTGTTATCTTCACAGAATCTCAATGCACATATTCCACTTTGTTTCACTCAGCACATGGTTGATCAAGTGTCCAACCCTGATTTACCATTACCATCTGGTTATGAATCTTTCACTCTTGAGAATGAAACTGAATTAGACCCAAATTCAGTTAACCCACATTCAACACCATACACTCAGCCTAGGCCCTCTAGACTTACCAAAGCCCAAAGAGAAGCAGTGCAAGAATCCAGAAAAAGGCCCTTAGAAGCTGATGTTGGTGGTAGCTCTGTCAGTCAAGAGGGAGACACTGCACCTAGTGCAGCAAATAAGGAAGGTAGTCAAACAGAACCCCCAGTGGTTCCCCCTGAGCCTAAGAAGAAGAGAGCTAGGAGGACTAAAACCACTGTTAACCAAGCTGCAGTTTCTCAACAAACTGTGGTTACTGAAAGGGACTCAAACACCTCCCTAGATGTGCCTTCTCAACAAGGTGCATCTATTGAAATTGGACTGTCTCCCAAGGCACCCTGTACAGAGTCTGCACAAACTCATGGTTCACAACCTGAGAAACCCCCACTTGAAGAAACACACAGTGAGTTAGGGCACAATGAGGATTTCTCTACTCCTATTGATGGTTCACATGTTTCATATGTGAATCAGCCCCCACTCTCTGCTACACTTTCACCTTCTTCCTTCCCTACACATTCCTTTGTTTCTTCTCCACAACCTAGAGAAGGGGACAGTCCCAACCCTTCAGGTTTTGATCATCCATCTCCAATCATGGATGAGCCCCCCTCTAGTGGTCCACAAGAACCCATTTCTCAAAGTGAGATGGACACCACTCTCCAAACACTGAGCTAGGGCAAAGTGGAATTTTGTCAAAAAATGAAACATCCAACACTTTGTCTGAACTCCAAGGAGCATCTTACCTTCAGGAAGATGCTGTCACAGCCTCTGTTGTTGTCAAAGACACTAGCAATGTTGCTGTCCTGGACACAGCTGCTGTCATGGGTGGAGAGAAAGATACTGTCACTACAGAACCTACTGTCACTCCACCTCCCAAAGTTGCTGTCATGCCAGAACCTGCTGTCCAGACTCCAACTGACAGTAACATTCCTGCCACAGATGTTGTCCAGTCCTCTCAGCCTGATTTTGAAGCTGTAATCATTGAGGATGCCTCTGATGATGATCTCCCTCTTGCCACACTCTTCAAGGTACATTCTAAATCTACTCCTTCCATGCATGTTAGTACTGCTCATACCCATGCATCTAGGTTGAGTGAGGGTGTGCAAAAGAAAAGAGAGATAAAAGAAAAGAGAGGTGAGCATAAAAATGAGAGGCAGCCAAATGAGCTGGCAAAATGAGAGGGACTTGAGCATGTCCAGAGAGATATTGAGGGAGCCCACACTATTCAGGCATTAGGCCTTGAGAGTCAATCTGTGAGGGGTGATGAGATCACTCAAAAACACCCTGAGAGTGTGAGAACCCCCATAGCCTCCAAGCCCCTTTCTTTTCCTTCCCCTCCAAGAAGGTTAAGGTCTGGTGGCCCCTCTGCTACTTTTGGTAACAGGATTGCAGCTCTGGAAGGACAGTGTGCTACTTTGAACTCCAAGATGGACTCTCTCTCTCAACTGATGGTTGATGGTTTTGCTGCTACTCAGCTCTCTATCCAGTTCCTCACTGACCTAGTAGCTGCCAACTCAACTAAGGGGGAGAAGGTAGCAAGATCAGAATCAATATTTATTCAGGAATCAGGTGGAACTCAGGGGGAGCCAGTAGCTGTGAAGACCAAAGGGGGAGCTAAGGGGAAAGCAATATCTAAGGGGGAGCAGGTCAAACCAAGCAGTGGACAACCAAAGGATAAAGCTGAAGAGCTTGTTGAAGTTGACTTGGATGGAGAAAGAGTACTGATGTCTAAAGTAACTCAAGATGCAATGCAAAGAAGACCTGCATCTAGACATCCAATTCTACCTCCTGTGATAATCAGAGAGCCAACTCCAGCATCTCAAGAATCTGCTCTACAAAGAAGATGGAGAGAAATGGAGGAACAGAATAAGTCTGGGAAAGGTAAAGGGAAACTGCCTGAATCCATCCATAAAGGAAATACTTGGTCCAATGGTACTGAGTATGATCAAGAAGAAGCCAATACTCTAATGGTGGATTACAGGGAGAGCACATTACACAATCATGACAGTGAATTTAGCAGTTTGGTGGAAGAAGCAAGGAATGCTCCAAGCAACCTTCCAACCAAAACCACAAAATTGTTAAAGGATCAAATCACCAGTGTCAGTGTAATGGTTAATGATGAGAAAAGATAGGCTGTAAGTATCTATTTCACTTCTGGCATATCTTATTTCATCACAATGCAGTTATTACAGAGTCTGCCAGCAAAGGTGTTGTGTGCTTTGAAGGGAAAGATCAGGGCAACTCAAACACCATTCAATGAAATATTGGATATGCAAATCCAGAACCTGCTCACACAAAAGCTACCTGAAGTCTACACAAATCCACCAAGTGTTTTCTACAGATCTGTAACTAAGGATGGCACAAGAAGGAACAGCTTCATGAATTTGGTTGGCACATCCAGAATGGAAACCAAGTCAATTCTGAAAGTGTTAGATGGAATACTCAGTTCAAATGCCAATCCAGGAAGAGTTTATGCTGTTCAAGAGATCTACAAAATGCTGGTGTTGAGAGACAAGGCACTGGGAGCTAGAGTGAAGGAACTAATCTCTAGAGCCAATGCTAAAAGAAATGATCAAGGTGGAAGCTGTTTCTATGACATACCTCCTCATGATGATGATGATGATGATGAGGTTGGAGGTGGTGAAGCTTCTGAAAATGCTGGAAATGCTGGTGGAAGTAATTCTGGGAATACTGGTATTCAATCTCAGAATGAAGGCAATGAAGAAACTCCTAGTCAAGAAAAGAAAGATGCTGGTGCAACAGATGAAGAGGAGCCAAAAATACTGGAAGCTTTAGAGGCAAGCATTCTTAGATGTGCTATTGACTGCATAAATGCAGAAAAGATGCTGTCACCAAAGGTACTGTCGACAAGGAAACTGTCAAAGAAGATGCTGTCATGGAAGATACTGTCGACAAAGGTACTGTCAAGAAAGGTTCTGTCAAGGATGAAGCCAAAGCTACTATCAAGCCCATAAGACTGAAAGCAAAAGCAAGAGCATGGTTTTCTAGACAGAAACCTGAAGGAAAGCACAAGTACTCAGGAAAGGAAAAGACCACTGGATTTGGCAGGAATCTTAAGAAGCCAATTCAATCAATACCTCCCAACAGTCTTAAGATACAACAGATGCAATCTAGAGAAATCAAGAGTGTTGAGGTAAAGATGGATGCAAATCAAGAGGTCACTGGGTACATTCTGTGGTGGGAAGAATCAAGATCTACCAAGGTTGATAAGGATTTCAATCTGGTCTCCACAGCAACCAGTGGTAGGACATCAACCTTAGATAAAAGAAGAATTGACTTTTTCTACCTGGAAAGAATGGTAGAGTTGCTGGAGAGCTATGAAAATGTTTCAGAGTCTGTTATGGAACATATTCTGAAATATCAAGCTGATAGGGATGCTGAATTCTATCAGAAATTTGGCTACAACTTTGCAGATTTTGATGATGCTGATATTTCAACTGATTTACCAGCTTCTCCTATACCATATCACTGGTACTATGAGTTTGATGATTCACCCACAGAAGAAAGGAAAACCCAACCCACAGAGGAAAGGCAACCCAAGCCAAGCAAAAGACCTGACTCTTCTCAATACGCTCAATATCAGTCAGAACTTGATAAGAAGGAAGCTGAACTCCTGGAAAGATGCAAGACTGCCAACAAGGCAGAAAGTGAAGCTCCAAATTATCAAACATGTATGCTGGAAAATCCCTTAAGAATCAAGCATCTAAAAGAAGAAATCTATGTTTGCAGCTTGCACAAGCTAAAAACAACTATTCTGAAGGATTTACAGTATATGGTTGCTGGATCAATTCATCCCCTGGAGCAGATCTGTTCTGACAAGATAGAGGAACTATTGGAAAGGAGAAAAGGAGAAGATTCGAAGCTGGACAAGCAAAGGAGGATGTCTCTCAATGCTTATCGAGGAAGTAGATTCAAGCTTATTCATGAAGAACTCCACTTCAGAAGCTATCCATTTGATCAAGAGCAATGGTTGAATCTCAGGGATGCTAGTTCTCTTATTTCTCCTACTATCAAGAAGATCATTGAAGAAATAGAAGATGCTGCAGTCACACCTGCTGAAATCTCTCTTGTAGAAGGTCTAAGAAGCAGCTTGGTAGAAGCTATCAGAAGAGAGGAAGTAACGAGACAGAAGAGGAAATCTCAAGCTAAGTAAACATTCTAAATCCATTCTGATCTTGTTAGTTAAGTTGTCAGCATATATTGTAAATTTGTTGTTATTGTCCATAAAAACAAATTGGGGGAGATTGTTGGGATTTATGGGTGATAGCATAGGAACAACTTAACTTTGTATATACTTAATTTTTTAATTAAGTAGAACATACTGTCATAGCCAAAGTATGTTCTTGTAATCAGTATGCAATGTTATTTTAATTGTGTAATTTGGAAGAAGTTCACTTTCTGTGTTCAAGCCTCAAAGAACGCATATTAGATGACAGCATGAATAAAGGTTACTGTCATAAGCATTGGCAGTAAGATTACAAGAAGACAGAATGTTGCAAGTCAAGACAGCATATTCACTCTGACAGCAACATTGGCGGAAGACTACGCGATAGCAACTTTAGCCCTCGACAGCAAGTTTGGAAACCTCGACAGCACACTATGCGGGGAACTCCTACTGTCACCAAAAGCACATTCCTGTGACAGCAAGCTTTGCGGCAAAAGTAACTGTGTTGAGAAAGATCCTTGTTCTAGGTATCTTTCTCAGTCAAACCCCGTGACAGTTTCAATGTTCAAGAAACAGGCGTGTTGCAGTATCCCTAAGCTGCACCAAGTCTGCAAGACTACGACAGAAGCTTCAAGCACTGCAAACAAAAGCGAATCAATTCAAGAGCAAGGTCAAGTCTCTATTTGCTGAATTGTTTTAGCTAGAAATAGAATGAATCTAGGTTGCTTTCTTTGTAATGTATATCTGACATTGTTAGCAATTTAGGAAAGTCACATGGGTAGACACTTTGTAAGAAGCTGCCACTTGATAATGATAGCAGCTTCACAGACCCGTGTTGATAGTGATAGGATTAGTTTTATACTTAGACTATCAATTCATTCTAGGTAAGTAAGAAAGACAAACAAGTGTCTTGGAGAAAAATCGAAGCTCAAGAATTCTCTCTTGAGGTTGTAGCAACACTTTGCAAAATAAATAAAACATTTATTTTGTGAATCCTGTCTTCTCTACTATACTGTTTGTGAATGCATACATATTATTGATAACATTAAATCTTAGTTTTAGTTGTTGAAACTGAGATTGAATTTTATCAGTATTGCATTCATCCCCCCTCTGCAATACACAAGGACCAACACAAACGGAACCTTATATTCTCCTAAACTTACTCTACGAGTCCAATTTATTTACTAACTAATTTTTTTTACTATCTTTTAATCAATGAAAATAATAAAAGAGACGATTTAAGAGTTGTCAAACGATTCGAGAGGTGTCACGTCGCCGCCCCCATCTTCTCCTTTATATAAGCATGGTGAGCCTTGATCTATTTATCTAACTTTCTTAAAATTTTAAATTAATAATATTTTGCTCTCCTAAATTTTATCTTCAAATCAAATTAACATGTTGACATTATTTTAAATTTTCTTTTGAAATCAAAGTTACCATCTTAATATTTACATATATTTTATTTGAAGTCCTAAAATTTATCTTGCAAATCAGATTATCATCTTAATATTCTCCTAAAAAAACTATTAGAATTTCTGTTCTCATAAATTTTTTGTAAAAAAAATCAACGTTTAATTTATCTATATATTTTACATATATATTAAAAATCATTTTTAAAGTTTTACCTTATAATTTATACAGAAGATAATACTTATAGAAAATGCAAGTTTTTGTAAAATAAAATAAAATATAGAATTCTTATTTTCTTTCCATTATTTTCTCGAGTACCAATATTTTAAACAATAAAAAATAGAATTTTACACATATTTAAATAAAATTCTATGATATAATAAAATTAATTATTATTTTTGATTCAAATAATTTATTTAGTAAACTGGTTTGTTATCTGTTTAAATTTGGTAACAACGAGAAAGCGGGTCTTGAGGAGAAAACATATTTAATGAGAGAACGATTATATTATGTATTTTAAGATAGAAGTTGTATGTAATATGAATTTTGAGAAAAATTCAACTGGTGATAAATATATTAATATTTGATATAATATTAAAATAGTGAAAAATATTAACCTATTGCCCTTTTCTATATATTTATTCAAAATTTCGGTAAATGACCAAAACGAAATGGAGAATTCAATATAAACAATAATTTTATGTTAGAAATATTATTTTATCTAAAAACATATTTTTTTAGAATATTTCGTAGAATTTTTTTAAAAAATTATTACAAAACCGCTGCGAAACGCGACTAAGTAAACTAGTTGATGTAAACTTGAATATCTAGAAAATAGTTAAACTTAATACTAGAGAACCCAAAAAAGATGACCCAAAACTTGTACAAAATGACATAGAAAACACATGATTTATTTTAACGCATATGTATGTGAGAGATTTTTTGAGATAATATTTTGGATTCTCAGTTATTTTTGTGGATTGTGGATGAAATTATAGAAAACGGCATATATATTTTTACGAAACAAAAGGAGAAACGAACGGATCCTATATTCTCTGAAGTATCCAAAACGGTAAAAACACCGAGGGAGTGTATTTTAATGAAACAGTAGATGCACGTACTTTGTGCATAACAACTGTTCGGTAATATGCAAACACATAAAACAAACATTCTAGAGAGAGAGACAGAGACAAGTGGAGAGAGAGAGAGAGAGTAAACCTCATTTCAAAATTTACAACCTCCAATTTTCCTGCAATATCCCCCAACCCTAGATTCTCTCTCCCTCTATACACACACATATACATACATATATAAATATCTATACACACACTATCACCACTAGATCTCGTAGTTGTTCTCGCTCTAATCCTAGGGTTTCTACTTGAACTTAATTGTGATTTCTAACCTAATTGTTTTGTATTTAATCTTTTTTTTTTTGATCTGGATTTAGATCGAATTGTTTGATTGTTAATTAAGTGATGGAGGCGATCGATGAGTTAGCTCAACTCTCCGATTCGATGCGGCAAGCTGCTGCTGTACTTGCTGACGAGGATTTAGATGAGGCTTCTAGATCGTCTAGGCGTAATTCGACGTTTATGAATGTCGTTGCGCTTGGAAATACTGTGAGTTTGTTGAAATTATGTTTGATTATTGTTGGAATTCATGTAATTGATTTGGTTGAGTTGTGATGGTGATAGATCTCTTGGTTTAGTTTTGTGTTGATGTTGAATTTTATTGTTTATTGTGAATTTAAGTTGATTATGTATAGTGATCTGCTGTTGCTGTCAGGATTATAATGTGTGTGATTAATGGTCAAGATGTCTTGTAACGAAGTATGTCATTTAGAATATTAAGTGGAATTAGTTTTTTATTAAGTTATCGGTCACACAACTTTGATGTACATTCACGTGTTTTTAAGTTGTGATATTATGAGGTGTAATTGGAGCATTTGTCATGGCTTGCTGGTTAGTGTATAACTTGACGGATCTCTGATTTTTTTCCCCAGCCTAATAATGGTGTCATTGTTTGCTATTAATGAGAAAGTGCACGTATCGTAGCGTCGAAAGTGTAACTGAGGTGAATAAGCGGATCAATGTGTAGGGTTTGATATATTGTTTGCAGATGATCATTCCTTTTTTTAATTATGTTCCAAAAATCGGTAATGTTAAGGATAGGTTACCCTAAAGTATCCCGGTTTAGGTTGCTCAAGGATAGTGTGCTTATGTTTTCAGGGATGACTATTTAAACACCCACATCAAACTGATGTTTTGAGCAAAAGCATACTTGTGCCACTTGCATTGTAGTGGTAGCAACCATTGGTGTAGGTCTTTGTTGTGCAGGTGGATTATTAGCACTTGATTTCACTCTTTATGTCAAAAATGTTAATTAGTTTTAACACATGAATATCTTTATACAATTTAATCTAAAATTGGAATGTTCGAAACCCCTTTCATATGATATGGTTAATCAGAAGTTTGCTTTTGAGGGTGACTGGGTTTCAATCTTAAATAATGAATCTTCAAGTGTCAAAACCCCTCAATCTGATATGGTTAATTCAAACCATTTTTTGGGGTGACTGGGTTTCAATCTTAAATAATGAATCTTCAAGTGTCAAAACCCCTCAATCTGATATGGTTAATTCAAACCATTTTTTGGTGGTCTACTGGATTTTAAACATAGATATGAATCTACAGGTGTCGATTGTTTTTCTCCTTGCTTATTATCCATAATTATAGTGATGCATCAAGTTTAAACTGAACAAAGAAACCTTGCTTACTAGAACAACTGCTATCCACCTCAATGAAGGGCATGGGTCACCGTTTTAATTGACCGTTAGTATTACCTTGTAGAAAGAATGTGATGCAACATTCAACATGATAACCGTAGAAGATTAATCACCTCATCACAAAATGACCAAGATACTAGCCTACCATAGTCAACAATCTTGTGTGGAAATTTTTTCATCATCATGCATTTTGCAACCTTGTGCTATTATGTCATATTTTGTGGTTAAATACTTTTTGAAGTTGCGTTTGTCTTATAAAGATGCATTCTAAAATTCATCATCACAATGCAAGAACTTGATAACGGTGTTGACTGTTGAATTAGAAGATAGCACACACACACACAAATATATATTGGTTCAAGTTCCACTTAGAACCACACTAATGTTAGAACTATACAACTAAATAATATATTCTTTTGCATCCTTTTTATTCAGATGTATAATATTGCATTTTTATTATCAAATATTTGTTTTTGCATAGTTAGTTTTCTAATTTGATCCCAAGTCTATATAATTCTATACATATGAGGGCGGTTTTATGATTTCGAAGCTGAGTATCACAAATGAATTAGATTCTAATTGAGGGAAAAATTTGTGCAGAATTTTGTTATTAGATGTTTTTAACCTACATATAGTTTATGGATAAACTATATATGATTGTATGGATAAACTTTTAATTTGCTCGAGACAAATATGGGTAATTTTTTTTATTTGATTGTATGACGTGTTCCAAATATACCAGAATATTGTTTCCTTTAAAATACATCTTACCGCCATCACCCTATGGTGCCAAAACTATAGTTGTTGATCTTGTTACTTCAACACTTTGTTATGTTACATTATCAGTACGAGATAGCTTTTGTAAATTGTTTTTGTTGTAGCAGCTGCATAAGTAATATGTACTCTGTGTACTGTATAGATTATGTGAATGGTAATTATACTACTTGAATATTGGGTAAAGTATCATAATCTTTGAATTGCTTTTAATCTAATTGTGCCAAAATAATTTAGGGTGCGGGTAAATCAGCTGTTTTGAACAGTCTAATCGGACATCCTGCTCTGGTAAGCATTTTTCCTGTTTAAACTTGTTATTGAGTTTTATTCACCTCTCTATGCTTTTCCTAAAATAAAAATAGCATTTTTATTCGACAGCCAACTGGTGAAGGTGGTGCAACTCGTGCTCCAATATGCATCGATCTAAAAAGAGATGATTCTTTAAGCAGCAAATCAATTGTTTTGCAGATCGACAGTAAATCTCAACCAGTTTCTGCAAGTATGATTTTCAGCCTGATTAATTGATCGTTTATTTTAACAGCCACAGCTGACCATTATTTAATCCTAACAATGCATTTTCTGTAAATTACAAACTCGTGACTATCTTATCTATCGCAGGTGCACTTCGACATTCTTTACAAGATAGGCTAAGCAAAAACTCAAGTAAGAATGACGAGATATATCTGAAGCTTCGTACAAGTACAGGTTAGCGGTTAGTCTGTATAAAGTGTTTACTGTGTCAGCAACACAAATAATACATATCCTACCATCTATGGTAATTCGTACTATGCATTTATGGCCAATAGTAGGAACATATAAAGCCTCTTTAGCTACAATTTTTTTTTTTTTTTGTGGTAAATCGATCTAAATTTAGCTGTACCATTTTGTTGGACTTGAAATGCTGAGAGAAGTAATAAAGAAGATCTAGGGCCTGTTGTCTAACTCGTAAGTAACTTATTGCTTAAAATAAGTTAAAAATTATTTTTTCGGTATGTGTAAAAAGTTAATGTAAAAGTGACCTGTAAGTTGAGTTTTGAGAAGTAGAAAATAGTTACTTATTTCAGTTATTAAATATTGGTAATTTAACTTAATAAAAAAGCAATGTTAATATATATTCTGTTACTTTGTAGTTTTACATGTTCATATTTATGAACTAAAATATCTAAACTGATAATAACCTGATAAAGTGATAATATAATGACTAATGCTTATAATTTATGAAAGTAACTTCAAATAAATAGTAACTTCCCTAAAGGTAATCCGAACACACCCCTATCTGAATATACCTCTCTAAAAGTTATTAGAGGGCAGGGAAGTGTAGAAAAAGAAACAGCAATTATGGGCCGGACAAACTCACTGTTAGCTAAAACAACTAGTTAGAAATGAACTGAGGGATTGTGAAGAATACTATAGTACATTATTGAATTGTACTGGTAAACAAACTTTTCAGATGAACAAGTAACCATTTTGACTCCCTGTATCTTTCATTTTTACTTGAAAAAAGACTTATCTGGAAGAGCAACCCTAAGCCTTATCTGGCACCTTAATTTGTGCTCTACGTTATCTTACTCTCAATTGATTGGTTGTTTATTCTCTTTATTTAGCTCCTCCGTTGAAATTGGTTGATTTGCCTGGAGTAGATAAAGGAGATTCATCGGTGAGTTGTTTATGAATAGAATTGATATTAGGTTTTTTGTTCCATGAAAATATCTTTTTTGCAAAACTTTTTGTTTTAAATAGGTTTTTTTTGGTTTATTTAGACGAAAGCCATCCTTTTTAAGCAAGCCTAACCACTACTTTTCCTTGCAGAGCCAATATGCCGAGCACAGTGATGCAATTTTATTAGTTGTTATACCTGCTTCCCAGGCACCAGATATTTCCTCTGCAAAAGCCCTGAGAATTGCAAAAGAATACGATGGAGAAAGTAAATCTACTACTACCCTCTGTTGTTATTAATATGTTATATCTTGTTATATCTGAGTTTGCAACTTGTAAAAATTTAATGTGGAACTGGCATTTATCAAGGTACAAGGACCATTGGCGTAATTAGTAAGATAGATCAATCATCTTCAGAACCAAAGGTTCTTGCAGCTGTTCAGGCTCTGCTTTTGAACCAGGGACCGCGCAGTACTTCTGACATACCTTGGGTTGCACTGATTGGTCAGTCTGTTTCTATAGCATCTGCACAGTCCGGAAGTGTTGGATCGGATAATTCACTAGAAACTGCTTGGCGTGCTGAGAGTGAAAGTCTAAAGTCAATTCTAGTGGGAGCTCCTCAAAGTAAGCTTGGTAGACTAGCATTGGTGGAGACCCTTGCTCAACAGATCCGCAAGCGTATGAACGTCAGGCTTCCAAATCTTTTATCTGGGTATGATTTGTTTCATGGCATTGCTTTGATTGAAAATGTGTTTTTGTATTTTCTTGTGTTGGTTGGCTTCTTTGTTTGCCAGTTTGTGGTAATAAGTAGTTAAGGTAATTGTTTTACTTTTACGACGCGACCCTGCACAACTGATTCTGAACTAGTAGTCACAGATACTGAAGTGTGATAATTTCTTAAACAACTAACACTGAGGTGGCATGGGGAGTATCATGTGATTGTTTGTATGGGAACTAGTTTGAAATTTGTAGAAAGCTAACATGCATACAAGGGAGGGACATGTCATTTTAAATGAAAGTAAAAGGTGCTATGTTACTTGGTCAGAAATTCACAAATTGTACTTCTGTATTCAATTTCATCTAGAAAAAGGTACTGAGTCCTGCATTGCGGTTCCCATGCCCTCTGTGCTTTGAATTCGAAATTATGGTTAAGGTTTGGGAATCATGTAGGAGTTTAATGAGAATGGTGGGTCATAACTTAAGAAACCTTTTCTTTTCTTGTGATCCTGACCTGTATGTCTGTGTGTTATGTTCCTGAGGGAATACTTGATTTCTTATTTTAATGTAGACAGTGTGCAAAGGCCTACTTTGAACTTATGGCTTTAAGAATTTTCTTCGTCATTTCTTATTTTATTTATTACTTCTAAACTATGGAGCTCAACAATATACACTAGTGGATCTAGATATTAGTGTTTGAGTTTTCTTTGAATATCTGCAGGCTGCAGGGCAAGTCTCAAGTGGTAAAAGATGAATTAGTAAAGCTTGGTGAACAGATGGTTACTAGCTCTGAAGGAACGAAGGCCTTGGCTTTGGAGCTTTGCCGTGAATTTGAGGATAGATTTCTACAACATATCACAACTGGTGAGGTGAGACCAACAGGAGAAAGCTGAATTATTCATTATTGATGTAGTTTATACCAAGGGTCATTTATACAACATGACATATTCTGTATAATATATTTCTCAACGGTTTGTCTATTAATAGCACATGTGCAGAGTATTCTGCGTCAAAAAGAATATAACATATGGTCATGGATGAAAGTAATCTTGGAGGCTTCTATACTGTGCAATGGTAATATAATTTTTGGGGGTTACTAACTTGTTGGGAGGATTGTTTTGGTTAAGATATTATAATATAAAGCAAATAAAATATATCATGTTATTGTCAATCAACATATTCAACACTGGCAAGAAATGTTATGGCGGTTGTATATTTAAGAACTGGTGCAATAACTGTCGCTATGGCGATTGTTTTGATTTTGCTTTCCCCTCTCTCCATACAACCTGTTCTGGATTTTTTTTTCTTGTGGAAGTGTCTTGAACTGTAAAGCTAAGGTTGGATTTGTAGCTGGAGGACATTACCCTCCCCTGCTGTGTTGTTGTGTTGAACTGTTGATACATATTGGGATATGGATGACGTAAAAAAATTATTAGTAGATGCATTCATGATTAGGGTTGAGTTGATAGTGGCTAGGTGCACCATCTATCGGTCCATCTGGATTGAATTTGTCTGTTGCTTTGGTTGCAGAGTGTTCTGTTTTAAAAGTTAAGTGTGCTTTGTTTTACACAATTAAATAAATGACTAAGCTTCTGCCTTTTATGTTAGACACCGGAAATATGTATGTCACCTTTGCTTATTATATTGGAAATATGTATATTTAAGAACTGGTGCAATAACTGTCGCTATGGCGATTGTTTTGATTTTGCTTTCCCCTCTCTCCATACAACCTGTTCTGGATTTTTTTTTCTTGAGGAAGTTTCTTGAACTGTAAAGCTAAGGTTGGATTTGTAGCTGGAGGACATTACCCTCCCCTGCTGTGTTGTTGTGTTGAACTGTTGATACATATTGGGATATGGACGACGTAAAAAAATTATTAGTAGATGCATTCATGATTAGGGTTGAGTTGGTAGTGGCTAGGTGCACCATCTATCTTTCCATCTGGATTGAATTTGTCTGTTGCTTTGGTTGCAGAGTGTTATGTTTTAAAAGTTAAGTGTGCTTTGTTTAACACAATTAAAAAAATGACTAAGCTTCTTCTGCCTTTTATGTTAGATACTGGAAATATGTATGTCACCTTTGCTTATTATATTGGATTGTGTTTTGTATTGCAGGGTAGTGGATGGAAGGTTGTTGCTAGTTTTGAGGGGAATTTTCCTAATAGAATTAAACAGCTCCCTTTGGACAAACATTTCGACATAAACAATGTCAAGAGGGTATTTATCTCCATTATGAGCACACTCCTCTTCTTATTTGACCCTTTGTGTATATATCTATTATTGTTTTTAAGTGTTTCTTATTTTGTTAATTTAATGCTAATTCATTCATTATGGTGTGGCAGGTTGTTTTAGAAGCAGATGGTTATCAACCTTATCTTATATCTCCTGAGAAAGGTTTAAGATCTTTGATAAAAGGTGTTTTAGAAATGGCTAAAGAACCATCACGCCTTTGTGTTGAAGAGGTAACTTCTGTTATTGTTTTTTCTTTTCCATTTTGTTGGTGATAGATTTAATTGTATTTGATAATGACATTCTAATCATGACTGCTGTTCTCTTGTTTGACCCGGTAAAATGCTTCATATGACTTGTTTTTGAAAGCCAGCCCAAGATATGTATTGGCAAATTTTTTTTTTTTTTTTAAATTGTGAATTTTTGGTCCTTATTTATTACTCCCTCTGTCCCTTTCATTTCTATACAGTTTCCATTTTGGGATGTTCCTCTCATTTCTATACATTCCAAAAATAGTAATTTTTAATAATATAAAACACATTACACCCACTACTTTTCTCCACTATCTCTATTCTATAATAATTTAAAACACTATTGCACCCACTATTTTCCTCCACTATCTCAAATCTATTATTAAATATTGATAGGTCCCACCACTTTTCATCTACCTTTACTCATTTTTTATACATTTTCTTGGTCTCCGTGTCCGAACCCAATGTATGTTAATCAACGGGACAGAGGGAGTATATTACTTCCTTGAATATGGAGTCTTTGGACCAAAGTCCTTCAATGAAATTTTTAATGGCAACGCGTAGAGAAGTTACAGTCACAGGCTCGTGTTTGCGAAAATGTTTCTGATAATTTACGGTAACAGGCTCGTATATTGTGAAAATGTTTCTGACAATTTTCTTTATGTAATTACATTATCTTTCTGTCACTTTGCGGCTCAAGTGATGTTTAAGTCCTTTTTTTCATTGATTTTGTCTCAATGATTTATTACTTTTTGGGCAAAATAAGCTAATTTATCAGTGTACTATATGCTAACTTAGTTACAGTTGGGTCACCAGCTGAAAAAAGTTTACAATCGCATCATGGAACTACAATTAGCTTTGCAATCACAATACTAAACTTCAAACTTTCACAGCTGTGAAAATGCGTCGACTTTTAATGGAGAAATGTTAAGTTGTGCTACATCAGCCATGACGTAGGCGTCACATCAGCTTCCACATCAGAGCCTAAAATTTAGAACCTAATTCATCACTGAACAATGTGCCAATTTTCAGTTAGGCCACTGATGGGAAAAGAAATAGATATTCTAAAAAATTCAAACGAAATTAATTTTTTAGATTAAATTGTAATCATTCAAAAAAATCAATATTGGAAAAAATTACTCTTGGTATCAAATATAAATATTGGAAAAAATGGATTGAAAATGTGGTATTTATAAATATTTACACTTTTGGTACAAATCATCATTACTGAAAAATACTTGTTATCGTTTTATCTTTTGAACTCAATTTCAGTGTGCCAAGTCAGCATCCACGTCTTTTTTCCGTTAGGGTTTTAACGGGACTAACGGCGTAAACCGATAAGAAAGTTTTACATAATTCAAGTGTTTGACTGTAACTTTTTTTCCCTGGTGACCCAAGCGAAAGTTGGCCTATAGTACAGTGATGAATTAGCCTATTTACCCATTACTTTTTAGATCAAAAAAATATTTGCATTAGCTTTTAGCTTTTAGACACATCCGAAGTTAATCGATGCATTAGTGCCGCATATTTGTATGCATATGAAAACTTTTTCCTTGACAAACAATGTGACTTCTTGGTGACCCTTATGTGATTAGCAAAATAAAAAACCTTTACACTGTGTTCCACAAACATATTTTGGAAAGAAAAGAAAAGAATATATTTTCATCACTTGTTCCAGAATGATTTTTTTGAAAAGAAAAGAAACCCAAAGATTAGGAGAGAAGTTCCCTTTATATTTGTCTCCAAAACCTTCTTCCCACTTTTGGAAAGATTTGAAGAGAAGAGAAAATTGTTCATTTTCCATTCTTTTCTTTTCTTTACTATAAGTTCGGGAACACAACGTTACGTTTCCTACTTTTGAGATGCACAGACATTCCATAGGCGGTCTATAAATACAAAGGCCGTCTGCTGCAGAACAGGCAAAAGCCGATTTGCTTATCTAACAACACACTTTCTATATATTTGTAATATATTTTGTCAGTTACAACAGAGCTGACTCCTTCATTGTACAGGTGCATCGGGTACTTGTCGATATAGTTTCAGCTTCTGCAAATGCTACACCTGGGCTTGGAAGATATCCTCCTTTCAAGAGAGAGGTAAATGTCGCTTTCAGCTTGCACAATTTAATATATTTGTTTTGGCAACTTTATGGTGACTGACAGTAATGTTTTCCATAACTAGGTTGTGGCAATTGCAACTACTGCACTGGATGGATTTAAAAATGAAGCAAAAAACATGGTAGTTGCGCTTGTTGATATGGAGCGTGTATTTGTCCCGCCACAACACTTCATCCGTCTGGTGCAAAGGCGGTAGGCATAGTATTGGCTAATCAATTTCTAGCACAAATATTTTTCATTCTTTGCAGTGGAAGAACAATGTTAAATATAAATTGGCATGCTTTTCATCTGCTTTTATGACAGGATCTGTTCAAAAAATAAGTTTCCATTTCTAATGGTTCTTATCACATAACAATCTAAAATTTTTGTTCTTCCAAAATGGCATAATCAGGATGGATAGGCAGAGGCGGGAAGATGAGCTGAAAAACCGCGGTTCAAAAAGGGCAGTTGATGCGGAGCAGTCTAGTTTGAATAGGGTAAATTACACTCCTGTTTATACCAAAATATGTGTGTTGTATTTGTCGACTTGATTTTTTTATTAATGTCTCACTCTTTCAATCTTAAAAGTATTGTAGTGTACAATTTATTTATGTTTTATGCTTCACGTTAGGCAACTAGTCCTCAAACAGGAGGTCAACAGCAATCCGGTGGAGCTCTGAAATCGTTGAAGGACAAGTTGAGTCGCACGGAAAAGGATTCACAAGAGGCACCAGCCTTGAAGACCGCAGGTTCGGAAGGGGAGATAACAGCAGGTTTGTAGTAAAGTTTTGGCCTTCTTATATTTTTTTTAAATGAGCGTTTACACGACCATGTATCATCACCTAATTAGCTGTGCTTGGTTGGTGTTTTGTGGCTAGCACACCTATTGCCGTATTAATGGTAATTATGATTTGTACAGAGCTCGCATCTAGAAAAGAACTTTTTTAGAATATAGTGAGTAGAATTAGTGGATTGAAGAAAAGTGATGCCCAAACAAGTTTTCCCTAAATTTTGTAATCAACTTTGATACTGTCTTCTCTTCTTCATCCTAACTATTGCTTAATACATGTATTTATGTATGTATTTACATAATTTAATTATGTTAATACAGTAAATTATCAGGATTGTTAATTTGTTATTGACTGCAAGCAGAGTCACAAAAGTTCTTTCCTATGTTAGTAAATTTTAAAGTCAATACCAATGAGAATTAGTTCTCTACATAAAACTTCATGTTAAACAAGTTGAAGGATCTCTGTATAATGTGTAGTAATTGTTATTATTCGTTAGAGTTAAACATGAATTGGTCGACTGTTATGATGCTAAATTTGTGGATTTATTGTGTTTCTACCGATTCTCTGCGGAGATATGTGTTTATCCCCCCTATCCTACCCCCTTCTCATACCTGTCCTGCATCGTCCAAGTTCATTAATCACCTAAAGTGTTTACACCCTTTGACTGTTATTTTATTGGAAAAGCTTGTGAGCAGTTCATAATCGAGTAAAATTAAATAGTAAAATTGTTAATTATATCATGCCAGGTCAACTTCTTCTTGCACTTAATTATAGAAAGTAATTCACCAGCACTCTGAGATAGATGGCGCTTGGATTCCACTAGTTTTCTGACCTATTTTCAGATTGCAACTATAATTTATATTTGCACGTGTTTTTGTATTTTTGTTGCCTCTTGATATGCTTGAGCATCCTGTATTTTACAAGGTGCTTAGTTTGTGCTATAATTTGCAGGATTTCTGCTGAAGAAAAGCACAAAAACAGATGGATGGAGTAGAAAATGGTTCGTTTTGAATGAGAAAACTGGAAAGGTTAGTCGCAGTGTATTTGGTGTAGGTCTGTGTATTTATAGAAGTCAAAGTATATATATGAATTATTTGAGCGGAGTAAGTAAGATCATGTTTGGCTACATAACTAAAAAAGCAATCATTTTTAGAAAACAATTAAGGTGTTTGGTCCTGTTTTCTGAATACAATTTTTAAAAAAAAAACAGAAAAACACAAAACACAAAATTGTTTTCAAAATATAAATAATATTGCTCTCTTGATCTATAACTCTCTAGATAGAACTCGTAAACCTTCGTACTTCACATCTTACATCTTAATACTTTGAGTTTGGTGTTTCCTGTTTATTAAAAATTGTTTTGTAAATTTTTTTGCCAGATACCTATCAAATATAAAAACTACAATTTTTTTTTTCCAAAAACATAACTTTGAAAACAAAAAACAATTCCAAACACCACCTAAGCATCTACATATCTTATGCGTACATAACATCCTTAATGGCTATATTATCATTTATCAGTAATTCTAATTCTTTCACATCAATAATGAGGCATATGTTTTGCTCGCATGCGATTATATATGTTTCTAAGCAAGCTTTTACTGGTGTCCAGGGAGATGTTAGGCATTTGACTGTTCAAGATTTTATTTGTGAGCGTGCTGTTTCTTGAATTCTTGTAAACTGCAAATGTCAACTTTTCTTCTATTCTCCCGCCGTAGCTATACATGCACCCTGTACCATCTATCATTTGTTGTATGTAGTTGAAAGTATTTGATTGACAATATGATGTTAGTATCTAAAAAATTATATTTCTTTTGTCGCTGGCTTCTTTTGTTACATGCAATTATCAAATTTTTATGGTTTTCAAGTTGCGTTCTCATTTTTTTTTTGGCAGCTTGGGTACACCAAGAAACAAGAGGAGCGTCACTTCCGTGGGGTCATTACTCTGGAGGTATGATTTTTAATTTTCATTTCAAGATATAGAAGAAGATAACCAAGTAATTTTTTGTCTTGAGCCATAGCTTGGCCATTGGGTTTTTCTTTAAATCCTTGTACTTTTTCGAGCGGAACAGAAATTGTTAATTTCCGAAGTCTGTCACTGAATAATGTCGTAGTTTCTTGATTCTTTTTGTTATTTGCACCAAGTTTCTTTGTTGTTGATTGCCTATCTTTTTGTGTTGCTATGTTCCATTTCATTTTGAACCTTGTAGATACCTTTGTGATCCTTTTGACTAAATTCCTACTTTATAAAATAAAGTTTTTAAATTATTTGCCACTGAATATATTCGGAATGAATTAGGATTGTGTTATTGAAGATGCTTCTGAGGAGGAAGAACCCCCAGCAAAAAGTTCTAAGGATAAAAAAGCAAACGGTCCAGATGCTGGAAAACCTAATCTTGTGTTCAAGATAACTAACAAGGTTGCATATAAGACTGTGTTAAAAGGTATGCAGATATCTACTGTAATATAGCAATATGGTGTAGGTGTAGATGCATTTTTATTTCCAAGTTACTACTTTAAAATAAATTTGACATTTATTATGCAGCTCATAGTGCTGTTGTGTTAAAGGCCGAGAGCAATGCAGACAAAGTTGAGTGGTTAAACAAGTTGAGAAAAGTGACTGGAGCTAAAGGAGGCCAATCGAAGGGTGAAAATGGTACTCCTATAAGGCAAAGTCTCTCTGATGGTTCTCTTGTAAGTGACAAGTAACCATGCTTAATCTTTAATAAAGTTGTATACTTTCTAGGAAGACAATCATTGTTATGAAGAAAGAAATAGGGAAGATAGAGAAGCATTCAGTATTGGACAACTGTAACACAAGTTCACAACAAGATTTAAAGAGTGTTTTTAGGTTTTAGCTGTTGGTGCTCATCAGCGTCTGCACAGTGGCTTAGTACATTTTCTTCCATGGACAGCCAAAAACCAAAGCATGCATGTTTTGGAAAATTAGTATCAGACATGGAATATTTTTCACCTAAAAGTTTTCTTCTAGTTCAAAAAGGAAAGAGAAAAGTGGATTAAGATGTTACCTATAGGATGCGTTTAGCGAGAATAAGTTATTGGAGACATCCAAGAATAATTTGTTTCCACATTGCATTTATCAGAAGTTGAATTAGATTTGTACCAGGATGGTTCAGTCATACATTTGCAAGTCACAACGATGAACAGGAACGGGTTTGATAAAAAAGATCCCCTTTTTATTTATTTATCTAGGAGTCTATATTTTCCCAGTTACCATTTTATCCAGATTTTTTTCTTTGTTCAACTGCCTAGAACAAGTTCCTAGTATCTGAACTGTTGTCTGCAAAAAATTATTAGGACACAATGGCCAGAAGACCTGCAGACCCTGAAGAGGAACTTAGATGGATGGCCCAAGAAGTACGAGGTTACGTTGAAGCCGTACTAAACAGCCTGGCTGCTAACGTCCCAAAAGTTTGTCCATTTACCGATCTCTACAGTTCATAGCCTTTGTATTTAGACCTTATATTTTTCCGCTGGTTCTGCAGGCTGTTGTTCTTTGCCAAGTAGAGAAAGCTAAAGAAGACATGCTTAACAAGTTGTACAGTTCTGTAAGGTTAGAAACCATCCTTAATTGTTAATGTGCACATTGTGTACTCGCAACATTAATATTTGATTTGACAGGTGGTATGTTAATCTCCTGGCTGTTGGTTATACAAAGCTATATAAATAAATGCATGGAATGTAGATATGATTAGTTTTTTCAAGTAAACACCTTGTAAATAGCAGAATTTATTCACATTCTTCTAAAGATTTGCATTGCCATCGATCTCACGTGATATAGAACAAAATCCTTTTAGCTAGCGGTCCAGACTGAAAAATTTATTACCTCTCAAGTAGTTTTCAAACTTCCAATGCAACTTTTGACAGCTCCCAAAGTACGGCAAGAATTGAAGAGCTCCTCATGGAGGACCAGAATGTAAAGCACAGAAGAGAGCGTTATCAGAAACAATCCTCCCTGCTGTCAAAACTTACGAGGCAACTTAGTGTTCATGACAATCGAGCTGCTGCTGCCTCCAGTTTGTCTAGTGATACACCTGAAAGTAGCCCAAGGTCCAGTGGGCCTTCAGCTGGTGATGATTGGAGATCTGCTTTCGATGCTGCTGCTAATGGTCGATCGGACTCGTTTGGTAATTCTTCGAGAATTGGTTCCAATGGTCATAGTCGGGATCCTGTAGAAAATGGCGATGCGGACCCAGGTTCGAACCCTGGTGGCCGGCGCACTCCTAATCGATTACCCCCCGTGCCTCCTTCGTCTGGCTCTGGTTATAGGTTTTAAACTTGAAACACAGTTACAAGATGAGCTGGCTTCATGCATTCTTGCACTATATAGGTGTGTTCAGCCCTGCCTGCCTTTAAAGCGAGTTCCTTCCCTCTCAAATTATTTTGTAGTAGGTTTTGTATAATTTCATTAGCTTATTTTCAGAATAGACAGTGAGATGTTTTATCTTTTGACTTTGTGCTTGCGGACGTGGGGCTGTAAATGTATTTTGATGTTCAGTTAAATTCCCCCCTTCTTGGGGGCTTTACCATCATTTAGAATTATTATTGAACCACTTTGGGTGTATATCTTGAAATTATTATTAAATCATATGTAATTTTGGTTATTTATAGTAGAACCAGCTTTTCTATTACTATTATTTGTGACGCTGGATGTTTAGCAGCAGAA
This sequence comes from Heracleum sosnowskyi, assembly GCA_030848705.1. NCBI lineage: Eukaryota > Viridiplantae > Streptophyta > Magnoliopsida > Apiales > Apiaceae > Heracleum > Heracleum sosnowskyi. The sequence goes on from CM061244.1 coordinate 47,892,776, forward strand.
AATCATATATATTCTGATTGCTGAATGTCGTTGACAGATTCATTGACCAAAATTGTCCTAGAAATTTTATTCTGTCCAACTTGGAACACCCTTTTTTTTTGGCTAAATTTACTTGGAACAATTTTTTATTATTATTATTATTATTTTTTTTTGCTAAGTTACTTGGAACAAATTTTGACTTCAATTATATAAATATTGATATAAAATGACTTTTTGAAAACTTGTAGACAATAGATTGTATAGAAAATATAATTTCATATTTATGTCGTTTTATATATGAAAAGCATTCTTTTGATGGTACCGTAGAAAATATAGAGCCTGTTTGGCCAATACATAAAGAACTTAAAATAATATTCGACTTTAATTTGAAAAATATTTGTTTGTGTAATAAGTTAAAAAATGATTTAAAGTTAAAAAAGTAATTTAAAATCAGAAGTTGGTATAAGATAATTTTTTGAACAACTTATTTTAATGATTTTATTTAATAAAAGTTAATGTTTTCATTAAAATATATTATTCATCAAATTTATATTTTATTACATATTCAATTATTCAAAAGTTATCCATAATAAAAAATTACCCAAACAGATAATTTCCGTTTTTTTATTTATTACTAGTGTTTTACCCGTGCTACGCACCGAAAGCTCCATCTTAATTTTTTTAAAATAATTATAAATATATTATATAACAAAACCCATATTAAGTTTTTCTAGCATATTTTTACTAACAATTCATGTGTTGTTACAACAGAATGTGTAGTTAAAGTGTTATTTATCAAAATCATATTTAGTTTTTCCGCATATTTTAACTAACAATTCATGTGTTGTTACGCCAGAAATTGTACTTAAAATGTTATTTATCCAAATAGGTATGCATGTATTAATAAATATAAATTATGTGATTGCTAAGAAAATAAATATTTATAAATATACAATGCATGAAATATTAATTGAACAGATAAATAAAATGTTATCATCATAACAAAATAACATAAAAATATGATATTAAAAATTGTTTGAAATGTAACATCAATTTTTAAAATAATAAGAATGTTGAACGTCCTAAAACATTTTATATTTACAATTTTTATTAACTCCATTATCATTGACGGAATATACGTTTATTTGTTCCCGATTTTGACTCTAATCGATAAAAGTATCACTATTAGCTTAATCAGGTATCTGGTTAAAAAAAAGTAAAATGGTTAAGTCATTAAAAATGAGAAAGACAAATTTGATGCTGGACAAATATAATAATTAATTATTTTAATTGAAAATTTCACGCTCATCAGAACAAAATTAACATTGTATGATGTATTTTTAGATTCATCTGACGCGTTGAAACTCTAGAGTTTGAACTAATTTTACCATATTCGAGCCGAAGTATACTGTATTGCTATGGACTAAGTTTCAAACATTCTAAGATATAGTGAATGTCAGATTTTTTTTCATGTGATAATATCCAATTTTTCAGGATACCGATTTTTATTTTCTTCATGACAAAGATTTTAAAATTTCTAGAAATAAGTTTTAATCTTACTGTTGAAATATAGCATAAGATCCATTTGGGGCCTTCTTCTAAAACCTTAAGGTTTTAGATGAGCCGGTTACTCAACATGGTATCAGAGCTCTGGTCAGTGGAGGTCACAAGTTCGACTCTCTGCCACCCCCAATATTCTCACAATTTATGAGGGACACGAAGGCAAATTAATGCCCCAAAAATGGGCGCCCGTGATCCACTTTTCAACCCAAAAAATGGGATTTCGAGTGAGGGGGAGTGTTGAAATATAGCATAAGATCCATTTAGGGTCTTCCTCTAACACCTTAAGGTTTTAGATGAGCTGGTTACTCAACACTTACATTTAGTATGCTGTTGCGTAAAATACAGATGTGCAAGTGTACACAATCGCAAACAAGTAATATAGTAGTGAATACCATATTTCGTTCCTCAAGAACTGTATATTTGTATTAATCGCAAACTAATATCATGCAATTCGATTATCCAACACAAAAGTTGATTGATGATTTGATAACTAAACTAATTATAACAACTAAATTAACCAACTAAATTATACTAGAAAAGAGAGTCTAACGAGATTCAGAAATGAGAAGATAAGTTAGGATGATTACTTCCCCTAACACGTGAAAATCGACAAAAGAGTTGCGTAACACTATAACAACTCCACAGTTCAGTAGCTAGTATTCACTGGTCATAGATTTCTCTCGAAATCACTATGATATAATTTCTACCAAATAAACTAACATATGTCTATGCCAATTTACTTCTCAGAATACAATTAAGCACAAATTCACAAAGGTATGCATGGTCACAATATATGTCTATACCGTAACAATATTATAATCAAAAGATATATAAGCACGCACCATCCAAGTTCTATGTCAATTAACTATAACCCTCTCAGTATTATAATTAACTCGTTAATCCACTAAAGTTGATCAGACAATAGCAAGTATTAGCATGAAAACCACTTGAATGAATAAACTGTAGAACTGCATACAATACTCTTTAACAAAACATCAATAATCCCATGCTAGAGTTCCATAAAAATCCCAACTTTATACAGTTTGTTCATAATTAAGATCTAAAAAATATCCAAGAATTGAGAGCACATATTCATGATAAAAAGAGTTAAGGAGAGAATTCTAAACACAAAGATGAAGAAATCCAATCCAAGTGAACGTCTTCAATGGTTGAATCTCCGTCTTCAAGCTTCTCTCTCTCTCTCTCTCTCTCTCTCTCTCTCTCTCTCTCTCTCTCTCTCTCTCTCTCTCTCTCTCTCTCTCTCTCTCTCTCTCTCTCTCTCTCTCTCTCTCTCTCTCTCTCTCTCTCTCTCTCTCTCTCTCTCTCTCTCTCTCTCTCTCTCTCTCTCTGTATTCCGATTAGGTCTGAATAATATCCAATAATATCTATAATAAAAGTCTTTTTAATTATTTAATACAAATACAAGGAATTTCTCAATCAGAATTGAATTCTAGTAATAGAAATTCGTAGCTGACTGTTGGGATGTGTTTCTGAACTGATACAGCTGGACTTTGATATCAAGGTCACTTCTGAAATAAAGCATTTCTCATAAGCTTTCCGTGGGCTGTTGAATCGTCTGAATCAGACTTATAGAACTCCGGTTATGACCCAAACAGTGTGGACTGCGCAAATGGGTCGTAAAATCTGAATTTCATTCAAATTAATCTCCAACTTTTGCCATTTAAGCTCCAATCCATATTTAATTAGAACTCCTTGATATCTACATTAAAACAATATAATTTATTAAATAAAAATCTAAATCAATACAAAATAACTTGAATATAGGGACAATATTAAGATAAATCACACACTTATCACATCCCCACACTTAGCATTTTGCACGTCCTCGGGAAAAGAAGAAAAAAACTCTAAGTCCTAATATAACTATTACCACTTTCGTAGGTGATCACGGTTGTATTTGGCATATGCAACAAGTCCTTTAAACCCCTAGGCAGCTTTAGTGGACGAGTAAGGTCTCGTGAGGGTATATAGTAAATCTACCCACAAAATTTTATATTTGGTCTGACTGCCAAGTCTCAAACATGAAATATATCATAGCACTCCACACATGCAAACTTAACCATGTAATAGCTCTTAGATGTCATATAATGCAACTCCTCAACTTTACACACCAACATAACTATTCAAGTACACGCACATAGTCTCAAAAGACTAAAAGATATCATGAATAACATCAAAGTCTCAATCAACAAGATAATAACATGCTTTGGATAGAAAATAACCTCACAAACACTCAAATCACACAAGTGTTTAGGTGCAACCGTATCACTCAAGTTCAATCAAATGAACATGTGCTACCATAGCTTGCTTGTCCACCAAAATCTCTAGACTTCGTGTTTGTATAAATCAAAAGGTCTTTGTCAAGGGTTGTAACGAGGCTTAGGTGAGGGGTAGGAAAATGAAAAGGTTGCAGTTGGCTAAACTTGACAACTAATAGAGCATAATGTTCATATACACTTGAAACACTCAACACGAAACTAACTTTGAGATATCATCCCACATACAAATATGAAAACCCGTAAATTTCACATTGTAAGAACCATTGAACATACACTCACTTTTCTTCTTTCTTTCTTAGAGAGATCTTCCATTTTTTCACTTTTTTTTTCAATTTCTTTTTTTTCTTTTCTTTTTGACATTCGTGACTTTATTTGAAAGTCACCGACAAGAAGTAGCCAAACCAATTATATCCCACCAAAATTCACCCATCAACAAAGATATTCCCACACTTAATATTTTACCAATCTCAAGTATATATCACAATGCTCTACTAGTCAATCAAGACAAGAACAAATAAATAAGCTCAAGATTTAGTTGGTGATATACAAAGGAAAAGGATATAGGCTCAAGGGGCTCACTAAGGATTATTTTTCAGGGTACTATTTGGGACAATACGGTTAATCCTAGTGCCTTTATCATTTTTACACAATACACAATATCAATATGCGCACGACCTGGTTTAAAGCAAGTTCTAGAGCAACATGTACAATGACGAATAGCTCACCACAAAAAAAATATAGATTGATATAAAAGTGCATCAATCATGAATTAAGGCCCAAGATCTCACATGTGATAGCATGCTAAACTCATCAAAATTAACAATGACGTATATTCAAGTTTTGAAATTTTCGCAAACACAAAACATCATCATGTACAAGGTATTTTACGCTAAGGAGAAAAATATATGACACTCGTAAAATAAGTCTACATGGTGTGTACTTATCCTTATTTACATGCTATATTGACAAAACAATCAATTTTTTAAGTTTTCTAATTTTTTTTGTGTTTTTCTATTTTTAAACTATCCTAAAAAAATCTAACAAATTAAAATGAGAAAAAAAATCCTAATTTATTTAATGTTAGAAACCCCTCCCCACACTTAAGCCATTCATTGTCCCCAATGAATAATATATATACATTAAACTAACAAGATCCAAAAAAAAAAAAAACGAAAATATATATATATATATATATAAAGGAAAGTTAAAAATACTCCCCTAATGTCGTCTGAGTGCTCCTTAAAAATTATAGTTGTAGCTTGCAAAAGTTGAACTCCACAAGCTTAAATTCACTGGACAGTTCCCTTTATCAAATTTAAAAAGCTACTCTTCACATCAACAATAGCTTGGTGTACTGGTTACAACCTGACTTTGGAATTCGAGAGGGCATAAGATCGATTCTCTATAACAACAACATTTCTGAATTTTTTTTATCAATAAAGGTTTGCAACTGGGCTGGGCTGGTTGCGATCTGGGTTGGACAAAAAAAGTAGAAGATACGCGCGAAAGCAAGTGCATGAGATACACGCGTGAGGTAAAAACCCTAGCTGAAGTACACGCGCGGGGCGCTCTCATTTGCATGTTACTTCCAGGGAATTAAAACGCCGGTCTAATAAAGTAATACCACGGTATTCAACCCCTGGCTTTCGCAACCTCCAGGTAACTTAAACCCCGATTTTCCTCAATAATATGCCAGTATAACCAACTCTTTTGACTTGGTTTTTTTTTTTCTCTTTTTTTTCACCCAACACTGGTTCATTCACACCAACTGTAGATTCAACCAACTTTTTTTCCTTTTTTTTATCCTATATTTTGTAACGTACACACTATTTACATCAAAAATCATGGGTTGCCTCCCAAGAAGTGCCTTTATTTAATGTCTTTGGCTAGACATCAGTTCCTTCAAGGCTCCATCAAATCAAGTGAGGTTTTATCACGAACAACCTCACCTCCCCAATAATGCTTTAAACATTGCCCATTGACCTGAAATTCACCCCTTGATTATCACGTAATTCCACAGGTCCATAGGGATTTACTTTCACAATTATGAAAGGTCCAGACCATCTAGATTTAATCTTGCCCGGGAATAATTTTAGCCTTGAGTTGAATAATAAGACTTGTTGCCCCACTTCAAACACTCGAGATTGAATGTTTTTATCATGCCATTTTTTTGTCTTCTCCTTGCACAACTTAGCATTCTCGTAGGAGAAGAATCGCAGTTCATCTAACTCATCAAGTTGCAACATTTTTTTTTCACCAGCAAGTTGCATGTCAAAATTTAGATTTTTGAGAGCCCAATAAGCCTTGTGTTCAAGCTCAACCGGTAGATGACACGCTTTTCCAAAAACCAAGCGATAGGGAGACATGCCCAAAGGAGTTTTGTAAGCTGTACGATAAGCCCAAAGAGCCTCATCTAATCTTGTAGACCAATCCTTTCGATTCGGATTCACAACTTTCTCAAGAACACCTTTGATTTCTCTGTTAAACAACTTAGCTTGCCCATTAGTTTGAGGATGATAGGTAGTAGAAACCTTGTGTCTCACGTACTTTGCCAAAGTATTAGCCATTATTTTATTCACAAAGTGTGTACCTTCATAACTGATAATAGCTCTTGGAGTTCCGAAACGAGTAAAAATATGCTTGTCCAAGAACTTGATGACAACTTTTGCATCATTAGTGGGATAGACAGCAACTTCCACCCATTTAGAAACATAATCAACAACCACTAAGATGTACTCATTTTTGAAAGAAGGTGGGAATGGACCTATGAAGTCAATGCCCCACACATCAAACAACTCTACTTCAAGAATGTTAGTCAACGACATCTCACTTCTTCTTGAGATATTACCAAATCTTTGAAAACGATCACAACAAACAACATATGCATAAGCATCCTTAAACAAAGAGGGCCAAAAGAAACTAGATTGTAATACCTTCGCAGCAGTGCGTTGTCCACCAAAATGTCCACCAGAAGGAGATGAATGACAATGAAAAAGAATATCATGCACCTCATATTCAGCAACACATCTTCTAATAATTTGGTCTGCACCTTGCTTGAACAAATAAGGCTCATCCCAAAAATAAGATTTCACATCATGCAAGAATTTCTTTCTTTGTTGAGTTGATAAATCAGGTGGCATTAATCCAATGGCTAAATAATTAGCAAAATCAGCGAACCAGGGAGTAGCATTAGAGAGTTGTACCTGAAACATCTGTTCATCTGGAAATGTTTCTTTGATAGGAATCATACCGCAAGATTCATCATTGTACTTCACCCTTGATAAGTGATCAACTACTTGATTTCAACACCTTTCCTGTCTTGTATCTCAATATCAAACTCCTGAAGCAAAAGAACCCATTTAATCAACCGTGGCTTTACATCCTTCTTAGTGATTAAATATTTGATGGCTGAATGGTCAGTAAATACAACCACTTTAGTGCCCACAAGATAAGAGAGAAACTTGTCAAAGGCAAATACAACAGCAAGAAGCTCCTTTTCAGTCACCGTGTAATTTAATTGAGCCCCGGGCAAAGTATGGCTTGCATAGTAGATATGATGAAATACGTTGTTCTTTCTTTGACCCATTACCGCACCCACTGCATAATTACTAGCATCACACATTAACTCAAATGGCAAGCTCAAATCTGGTGCAATAATAATTGGTGCTTAAATCAGCATCTGTTTTAACTCCTCGAAAGCCTTTAAACATGTTAGGTCCAAAGTATCGTAGAAGGGGGGGGGGGGGGGTTGAATACGGTACTCACAAAATATTCGATTTCGTTTGCGGATAATTATTTGTGTTCTTGTCCGAAATCAAATTAACCAAATCAAAAACACGAGTCGGGGAATATATTGTTTTATAAATATAAACCACGAAGGGTGCTACAATTCTAATCCGTAGGATTAGCTTCAATGAGTTCAGGTTACAGTAATCAAATACAATTGATAGAATTTAAGGCACTATTAATTTCTCTATAAAATTCTCAAGCTCTTAACTTCTCTCGTAATGATCTTCTGCAACTTCAACAACTAAAGAAGACACTGTCTTCATTCACATAATTGTAGACTTTAGGAAAAACTATCGAAGGCCTAGAATAAATCTTGGTCGTCCATTTCCTCACCAACCTCTGACAAACCATGAATACAATTCACTAGGATTAACCACATTTACCTAAACAGCACCTGTGAATTATATCCTCAGTGAACCCCTTTGAGCCTTTTATCCGTTCTTTTGATATATCGCCACTCTAAATTCTTGAGCCTACTTGTTTATTCTTATCTTGATTTACTAGTAGAGCATTTTGATTCATTTGAGGGTTGATGGATACATAGTGTGGGGATTTCTTTGTTAAGGTGGGATATTTTGGTGGGAATTGGCATATTGTTGGCTGACTGCTTCTTAATTAATTTTGTGAAAATAAGAAGATATTAAGTACTCCTTTGAGACCAATGGGTGGCAAATGCAATGTCATATGAAATGGATGATCCATGTACATGTGCTGGTATTAAGTGCAAATATATTGGTGACTTTTCACTACCCTTGGTTACTGGAGAATTACTTGAGTTTGAAAAAAAAGAATGAGAAATGAGAAGATCAAATAGAGTTTGTGTTCGTTGGTTTGTACAATATGAAATGGGAAAGTACATGGTAATATGTGCCTGGGCTTAATAATTGTGAGAGATTGATCACCTTTTACATGATCAAAATTTCATGTTGAGTGTTTTAATTGAAAATGAACATTATGCTCTATTAGTAGTCAAGTTAGCCACTTGTGAGCCTTTTTCTTGATTCCCTACCTCTTACCTTAGCCACGTTACGGCGTTTAACAAAGACCTTTTGATTTGTACATGCATGTATACAAAGTAGTGGAGATTTGGTGGACAACCAAGCCTATGGCAGAACATGGCTTTATTGATTGAAGTTGAGCGATTACACTTTACCTATACACTTGAGTGATTTGAGAGTTTTGTGAGATTTTCTATCCAAGCATGTTACTTACTAAATGCGACATTGATATTTGTTTCATGATAATTTGTCCATTCGGACTTTGTGTGCTTACTTGGATAGTTTTGTGCAAATCATGTGCAAATGAAAAGACTTTCAGAATTGTGTAATTTTGGTTAACATGTGTGGAGTGCTATGATATGTTGCATGCTTGAGACTTGGCAGAAAAAAATGGATTTTGTGGGTAGATTCACTATAAACCCTCACGAGACAACACTCGTCCTACTATGGCTGCCTAGGGGTTTAACGGCTTGTTGCATATGCTCAATGCAATCGTGTCATCTACGAAAATGGTGTTAGTTAGTTAGGATTTGGTTTTTATTTCATTTATTTTCCCGAGGACGTGCAAATGCTTAGTGTGGGGATGTTTGATAGAATATATTTTTATATTTATTTTAGATGACTTTATTCTCATATTTATTGTGTTTTGCATTGATTTGGATATTTATTTGATAGATTTTGGTGTTTTATTGTAGGATATAAGGAAGTTCTAAATTTGGAAGGATTTGAAGAAAAAGGGCTAGTTTGGAGCTTAATTAGAAGAAAATTCGGATTTATTGGACTAGGTGGCCTGGCTACATTGTTTGGGCCGTATCTTGAGTTCCAGAAGTCCGTTTTGATGATCTTACAACCCACGCGAAGCTTGTGGAATTCTCTTTAATTCTGAGATGGTGCAGTAAGCAAAATCCAACTGGAGAAGCCCAGAAACTGCAGAGATCAGACAGCTGCGAATTTTAGTAGAAAATCCTACTCGGCTTAGAAGACTTATTTGTATAATTAATTAAATCATCAAAATACTTTTATTATGAGGAGATGAGGACCAGGTTTTGATGATGAGATTTTATTATTAGCTTAGCAGAGAGAAGAACATACTTTTCATTCTTATTAGCTAGGGTTTGAAGCCATGGATTTTCTTCTTGTGACAAGATTGAAGATTAAAGGTTTTCTTATCTGATTTCTTCTCTATTCTTATTAGTTTAATTATGTTTCTTCATTGTATTAGTTCTTCTACTTGTTTTATTATTAGTGAGTAGTTGTTTCTAGGGCATTAAGGGAAGCCATGTTTGCACTATGATTTTGGCATGATTTTCACAGTGATTCGATTTGTTATGGTTAATTCTAATTGATTATGTTATTATGTTTGATTTATGTAATCGGCCGATATCATGAATTAATTCTATGCGAATAGCAGTAATGGACCGAGAGATTTTACTACTAGAGGCACACATACGATTAACAGAACTGAATTTGAGTGCGAGAGCATCATTGGATTTTTGAGAGCGTAAATACTCGAGAGAGATTTGCATATGTTTTAATTACCTAATTAATCGAATTACTATAAGTTATTAATGTGTAAGCAAGTTTCGAGAGTGTTATTACTCGAGAGAGAATGACATACTCTAGTTGCGTGACCATTTTAATTGCTTTACCTTAGAAGCCAGTTATCTTGCAAGCATGGTGGATCTATTGCCATAGGTGTTAAATACTTTGTTAAGCTTCTATCTGTTTAGTGTTAATTTAGTTGTAATCATTAGTTTAGTTAATATTCCCACAAATTCATTTCACTCTTGAAACAATTGATAATAACTGAATCAAGATTGATAGAACCTGTCTCCTTGAGGATTCGACCCACATTTGCCATTTTGTACTAGTAATAGACACCATGCGCTTGCGGTTTTATAAAATAACACATCAGAAGCATGCCACAGATGCTGAGAATCATTTGGCTAGTAGACATACAGAAGAAGCTGCGATTCTGAAATATAAGACGAGTGATGCGTATAAGGAGGAGCTGATGAGAGAGGTTGCAGGTGTTGTGAAAAAGGAAATGCGCTAGAGGGTTGCTGTGGGCGTCGCTAACTGGAAGAAAAGTGACGATTTTCAGAAGTCTGTAGGGGTGGCTGCGAAGACCTTAGCTGACGTTTGTGTGTTTGAGAGGTTGGGAGCCTGCGAAGCAACTCACAAGGCTCTTTTAGATCAAGCCGAGCAGAAACTGAAGGATGCTAAGAAGGTGAAAAGGGTCGCGAGAAAGCAGAAAAAGAAGTACGTTGCCTTGAAAAAGAAATTGACCGAGCGACGTATTTCTGCTGCCGGTAGCTCTAGTGAAAGGGATGAGGAGGTCGCTGAGGTGGATGCTGAGTTGGGTACTGAGGATGCTACTGTAGGGGATGAGCCTGGTATTAAAGTTGATGAGGTTTTTGCTATTGTTGAAGACGTAGATGCTGGTGATGTTGTTGGAAGTCCAAAGGTCGCTGCTGATACTGATGTTAAGGTTGCCGAAAATTCTGACGATGAGCTGGTCGACGGAACATCACCGTCTTTGTAATTTTAATTGACTTTTGTTATTTGGTAATTTGCTGATATCCAGTCTTGTGTAATAGATTTGGTGACTTGTGAACTATTCAATCTTTTGTTGCCGCGTAGGAAGCGTGCTTTGTGTAACTTGGGTTGCTTTTATCTACCTTATTTTGCGAATCTATGGTTTGTTTGTCTTTTTTTTTTGTCTTCTTATGTCTTTTGTAAATCTTCGTGCCTTGAGCTTCAGTTGTCTATTGCTTTGTGATGAGGTGGGTGATACCTCCAATGTGACTTGGCTTTGTTTGGGTGTTAATTGTGCTTCGAGGTGGGCGACCCCTCCATTTGCCTTGGTTGTACTTGCATGTTACTGTTGCTTGGTGGTGGGCGACACCTCCATTGTAACTTAGCTTTATTTGCATGTTACTTTTGCTTGGAGGTGGTCGACACCTCCATTGTGACTTAGCTTTATTTGCATGTTACTTTTGCTTGGAGGGGGGCGACACCTCCATTTTGGCTTAGCTTTATTTGCATGTTACTTTTGCTTGGAGGTGGGCGACACCTCCATTTTGACTTAGCTTTATTTGCATGTTACTTTTGCTTGGAGGTGGGCGACACCTCCATTTTGACTTAGCTTTGTTTGCTTTGTTTGCATGTTACTTTTGCTTGGAGGTGGGCGACACCTCCATTTTGACTTAGCTTTGTTTGCATGTTAATTTTGCTTGGAGGGCGACACCTCCATTTTGACTTAGATTTATTTGCATGTTACTTTTGCTTGGAGGTGGGCGACACCTCCATTGTGACTAGCTTTATTTGCATGTTACTTTTGCTTGGAGGTGGGCGACACCTCCATTTTGACTTATTTCGTGTTGCCTTGATTGTTGACGACCTTCGCCGGGGGGTCGCTTACTGGTATCGTGGTTGACTAATTTATGAGAAAAATTAAAGTCAAAAGCATCGCATGTTCATTAGATTGCGTTTTTCAAACATAAAGGGCTGCCACCCCACTCGTACACGGACTGGAGTTGTGGCAGCTAATACATAACAAAAGCCGCTTAATATGCTTCTACTGGTAGTATTTCCTGAGTTTGTCTCCATGCCAAGTATTGTTGACTTACGATCCATCCATCCTAGCTAGCTTATATGATCATGGCCTTAACACTTACGTGACTTTATAGGGTCCTTCCCATTTCAGCATGAGTTTGCCTGTGTGGCGTGGGTCGGATGCTTCAGTCGCTCGGTTGACCAAGTCTCCTACCACAAATGTCTTGATCCTTGCTCATTTGCCGAAGTATTCTATGGTTTTTTATTTGTACTTGTCCATTCGTTCGACAGCCTCATCGCGTGTTTCATCTAAAAGGTCAAGGTTTGTATGTAACCCGTCGATATTTGAGGTTTCATCGAAGTTGATCATTCGGAAGGAGGGTGATCCAATGTCCACTGGTGCAAGCGCCTCCGTGCCAAATGCTAATTTGAAAGGTGTTTCTCCCGTGCTTGTTTTGGCGGTTGTTCGGTATGACCACATGACGTGGGAGAGTTCCTCTGGCCATTTCTTTTTCGAGGCTGTTAGACGTTTTTCAATCCTGCGTACTATGATTCTATTGTGACTTCAACTTGTCCATTGCTTTGAGGATGGTAGACGGACGCTTTCTTGTGCTTAATTCCATGTTCGGAGAGGAACTTGGAGAATTTCGAACCTATGAACTGCGTGCCGTTACCTGAAATTAGGGTTCGAGGGATGCCGAACCCCGTGATGACGTGTTCTTTGACAAATTTGATGACGTCTTGTTGGGTGATGTTCTTGAGTGCTTTTGCCTCCGCCCATTTTGTCATATAGTCGATGGCGACCATCACGTATTGTAGGTCGCCTTTGGCCTTAGGGAAAGGTCCCATGATGTCGATCCCCCATACTGCAAAGGGAATTGGGGAGAGTATTGAGGATGGTAAAGCCGGCGCCTTGCGAGTGTTGGGAACCACGGACTTGGGGTTCTACTACATTTTATGATACACAATTAAGGAGTGCGAAAAGAAAATCACCTTATTAACGGTTGATTCCACGCTCTTCTATTGTATTCCCAAATTCCCTTGAGCGAAGTGTGGCCTCCGTCTTCTCAAGTTAACCTCTCTTCTTGCTCCTAGGTGGCTACAATATTTTTCTTAACCAACCCTAGCAAGAAGAGAATAAGAATATATATAGGGCTACAATAGGGATCATGGATAATTAGGTTGGGCCTTTTAATTACATCCTGGGCCTAGCCCAATGTAATTAAATATTAATTCAATCCACTAAAGAATTAATATTTGCACTACCTTTCCTAATACCGCAACTTAATTAATTAATTCGGTTCCAATATTATTTGCTTATTAAATTCCCCATGTTTAAAATAACGCATGCCCATTAATTAAATAAATTACTGATAATTCATTTAATTAACATCTTATATCCTTGATCATCCACTCTACCTTTATTTAATTATGCCGGAATAAATCCACCTGCAGGGTTTCACATAATTAAATCCTTTTGAGCTTTCAAGGGGACATCATTAACCCGAATATTATCAGGACACGGATTCCTTCAATAAATAATATTCACCATATATATTATTCCATCACCCAAAATATAATGATATAATTCAAAAGAATTATTTCATATATAAATCAAAGCATGTAAATAATATACACGTGTCAATTACTATATCCGGATTAAGAACCTAAGCATTAATAATAACATAGAATCTTAGTTCACCTTCTTAATCAGTTTAAGGGAACAATTCTAAATTTGATCCTGTTCAATATACACAAAGTATACAAGTATTATTTAATAGTCAAGATAAACTATTCCCAAATAATACTTCAGTTATTCCAGTGGTTTGTCTAATTCCACTTAAACTGTGAACCCTTTATATTATATATAGACACTGATAATTTAATCTTCTGTTATCCCATTTGATACTAAATTATCCACAATATATAATAAATAGACAATGTAAAAATATGCAATCAAGATTCTCAATGAAATGGACAATGTTTATATACTACTAATGAATAGTTTAGTATAAAACCCAACAATCTCCCACTTATACTCAAGCTATTCTTTGAGTATATCAGTGTTTATTAATATAATCCGCTACCAGTTTAAATAACTATTCCGTGACCAGACATCTGACTCCTATCTCCTCCACGTGTTCTTCAAAAACCTTAGCTGGTAAACTCTTCGTGAAAGGATCAGCCCGGTTGTCCTTTGATGCTATATCAGTCACAATAATATCTCCTCGCTTAACGAACTGTCGTATGAGGTGATACTTACGCTCAATGTGTTTTGCTGCTTAATGTTCTCGTGGTTCCTTTGTATTTGCAACATCACCAGTATTATCACAATAAATTGTGATTTGCCGTGGCAAATTAGGAACTACATTCAAATCCAGCAGGAAATTCCGGAACCATATAGCCTCCTTGGCTGCCTCAGAGGCTGCCACATATTCAGCTTCCATGGTTGAGTCTGCGATGCATTTCTGCTTCACACTCCTCCATATTACAGCTCCACCTCCTAAAGTAAAAACACACCCCGAGGTTGACTTCCTCTTATCCCTATCTGTCTGGAAATCTGAATCGGTATAACCTACAGGAAACAAGTCTGAAGCCTTGTAAATTAACATATACTTCTTAGTCCTTCGCAAGTACTTAAGTATCATTTTTACTGCACTCCAATGTTCCTGACCTGGATTGGACTGATATCTACTGACCATGCCTACGGCAAAGCAAATATCAGGTCTCGTGCATAACATGACATACATTAAGCTTCCACATGCTGAAGCATAAGGAACTGCTTTCATGTTCTCTATCTCCTTAGGTGTCTTAGGACACTGCTCCTTTGATAGAGAGACTCCATGTCTAAAAGGTAAATTACCCTTCTTAGAGTCCTGCATGTTAAAACGAGCCAATACCTCATCAATGTACGGTTCTTGAGATAAAGCCAACATTCTTTTCTTGCGATCTCTTATAACTTTGATCCCAAGAATGTATGCGGCTTCACCTAAGTCTTTCATTTCAAATTGTTTGAACAACCATGCCTTAATAGATGACAACATCTCTACATTGTTTCCAATGAGCAAAATGTCATCTACATATAGTACTAGAAAAACCACTGCATTTCCTTCACTTTTCCTATACACACATGCTTCGCTTGGACTCTGATCATAACCATTTGTCTAGACGGCCTGATCAAAACGAATGTTCCACTCCCTGGAAGCTTGTTTCAGTCCATAAATGGACTTCTTAAGCTTACACACTAGATGCTCTTGGCCCTCTTTGATGAATCCCTCTGGTTGCTGCATATGGATGTTTTCATCAAGACTTCCATTTAGGAAAGCTGTCTTGACATCCATTTGCCAAATCTCATAATCGAGATGAGCTGCTATAGATAAAAGAATCCGGATTGACTTAAGCATGACTACCGGAGAAAAGGTTTCCTCATAATCAATTCCTTGTTTCTGAGTATACCCTTTCGCAACAAGTCTTGCTTTCCAGGCTTTCACCTTTTTGTCAGATCCTCTTTTTCTTTTGTAGATCCACTTGCATCCAATGGGTTTTACACCACTGGGTGGTTCCACGAGATCCCAGACTTTATTGGAATACATAGATTCCATCTCAGATTGCATAGCCTTTTGCCAAAGATCTGCATCCTTATCTTGCATTGCTTCTTCGTATGTCCTGGGATCCTCATCATGTTCACCAGAGACTAAGTCCGAAGACTCTCCCAAAAATATGAACCTATCAGGTTGTTTAACAACCCTCCCACTACGACGAAGCATTGAAGTGGTATTAGTGATAGGTTGTTCATTTACTTGTGGTTGTTCTACTTGTACCGGTGGCATATTAGAATTATCTTGTCCTCCCACTAGTTCCTCTAAAACAACAGTACTCATGGGTTTGTGATTCATTATATAGTCTTCCTCTAAGAATCTAGCATTGGTGCTTACAATGATATCCCGATCCTTAGGACTATAAAACAAATACCCTTTTGTTCCCTTGGGATAACCCACAAACAGCCTCACTTCTGTACGAGAATCTAACTTAGTCACGTTCTTGTTCAGCACATGTGCTGGACAACCCCAAATCCGAATGTGTTTCAAACTAGGTTTGGTACTAGTCCACAATTCTTTTGGAGTTTTTGGAACTGACTTAGAAGGTACCAAGTTTAGAAGATAAGCCGCTGTTTCTAGAGCATGCCCCCAAAACGACTTGGGTAAATTCGAATAACTCATCATCGATCTAACACTCTCTAAAAGAGTCCGGTTCCTTCTTTCTGCTACACCATTCTGCTGAGGTGTGCCAGGTGCAGTCAACTGGGATGAAATCCCATGTTCTGATAAATATTCTCTAAATTCTCCAAGCAGGTATTCGCCCCCATGATCTGATCGTAGTGACTTGATACATTTTCCTGAATGTCGCTTTTCCGCACTTGCTTTGTACTCTTTGAATTTTTCAAAGCACTCAGACTTGCGGTGCAACAGATAAATGTATCCATATCTCGAATAATCATCAATGAAAGTGACAAAATATTCATACCCACCTCTCGCTTGGATATTCATAGGTCCACATAAATCAGTATGAACCAATTCTAACACATCTTTGGCTCTATTTCCTTTTGCCTTAAAAGGTCTACTGGTCATTTTTCCTTCCAAGCAAGATTCACAGACTGGAAATGGCTCCATTGCCAACGAGCCTAAAGGCCCATCTACTACCAATCTTTGAATCCTCCTTAAGTTAATATGACCTAATCTCAAGTGCCAAAGATATGTTTGGTTCAATCCAGAAGGTTCCTTTCTTTTACTAGAGGTAGAAAGTGTATTATTAATTTCACTTGGTTGCAGCATTGGTTCTATAGGATTAATAATATATAAATTGTCTTGCAATGTACCAGAACATATAACTCATTTATTCATCATAATGGAAACATTATGATCCAAACAAACATTATAACCATCCATAGCAAGTTTAGAAACCGAAATTAAATTCCTTCTAAATGAAGGTACATAAAGACAATTATTCAAAACCAAAATCCTATCATAACCAAAAGATAAAGAAATAACTCCAACTGCAACCACTGCTACTTTCGTAGCATCTCCCATGAACACATATATCTCGCCATCTCTAAGCAGCCTGGTTTTCTGGAACCCCTGCATGGAATTACAAACATGATCAGTGGCTCCTGTGTCTACACACCAAGTGCTCGTAGACATAGCCGCTATATATGTTTCCGTAACAAGAGAAAGAGACATACCAACATTGTTCTTCTTAGATAGAGGACAATCCTTTTTCCAGTGACCCGACTGCTTGCACTTGAAGCACTTGCCCTTAGGCTTCTTCACTGAATTCTGAACTCCCAATGGTTTCACAACTTTCTGTGTCTGAACCTTCTTCTTCTTCTTTCCTTTCGGCTTTGAAGAAGAAACTTTCTCAGCCACATTTACCTGAACATGCTGCTGAAATAATGATTCCGCTGCCTGAAGCTCTGTCAGAAGTTCTGCAAGACTATACAACTTCTTGTTCATGTTGTAATTCAAGCGAAACGGCTCAAAGCTTTTTGGCAAACTCATAAGTATGATATCGACCTGCGTTTCCGCATCAATATCAGCACCAAGGACCTCTAGTTCATTTATATGAGACATCATCAGAAGAACATGGTCCCTTACAGGTGTTTTTTCAGCCATCTGAGTGTTCATTAGAGACTTCATTGCTACTTGCCTAGCAGCCCTATTCTGATCTCCGAAAAGCTCCTTGAGATTATAGAGCATATCTGCAGCAGTGGTCATGGCCTGATGCTGATGTTGCAAAACACCCGACATTGCTGCCAGAATGTAACATCGCGACATCTCATCTGCCTTATTCCACTTCTTAAAATACTCTTTATCCTCATCCGGAGCATCGGCAGCAGGCTGGTCCGGTTTGGGTTCAACAGTACAAAATTTAAACTCTTCAGCAGTCAACACTATGTCCAAATTGCGTTTCCATTCAATATAGTTAGGTCCGGTAAGTTTGTTATCCTTAAGTATGGTGAAAAGTGGATTAAAGCCCATTCTATCATGAGAATCATGCATATAACACTTAATCAGAAAATTACATATATCTTAAAACCTATTTGTTTCCTCTAACAATTAATTAAAATTAATGCACTAATATTTAAATTCCATAAATATCTGGTACGCCATGATGGATGACATATATACCATTTAAATTTAAATATTACTTCGGTCCTACTACTAAATAATACGCCACGTTAGGGTGGACTATATATTATCTTTCATAGCTAAGTGTATACCATTATTTAGATCTTAAGTTGCCTTTAGTCAGACCCATCCGTTCGATGTATCAATGGATAAATCCCAGGTGTTTTCGGTGAAGTCACAGACGGACTCGCTTAAAAACACAACCCCTAAGACAGAAATATCCATTATCAACATCAATCAAGGAATGTCCAACTTTTTTCTCGAATTCTATGAAACTTGGTATGTCACGATGGGGTGAGCTTACCTTTCATTATTCGTGATTAACTTAAGAAGATTGTCCTAGTAATATCCTTAACACTACCCAGACGTCATAAATCATACGCCACGATGGGTGACATATATCCAATTCATAATCGTCCTAGTGTTAAATTACATACAACCAATAATGGATGACCATGGGATCTAATATCAAATTAATTCCCTCTCCCACTTAGTATTTTAACATGAGTAATTTTATCTAGATGCATCGCCCTATGTTATTTCTTCGAGGTCCACATGTTATCAAAATAACAATACAAAGAACACATAACATAGCATAGCATGCATCTCTACATAATTAAATGGGGCCTATGTCATTATAATTATGTCTAACATGCATTCCAAATACACACATAATTTAATAACATAAAACATTTAATTAAAGCAATAAATGAAAATTTATGTCCATGTCGTCCTATTTATGTTAACCATGCAATTAAAATTACACACATAATTAACAACACACATAATAATTATTTAATGCAATAATTAAAATTAAATAGCAGAAAAATTAAAATAAAAAATAAATCCACTATTATGGCCAAAAAAAAATTTCATCCGAAAATCCTGTGAAAACTTCAACTCGCTGTTTGAGGGTCTAAACGCGCTCAGACGCACATGAAACTTTGAAAATGTCACTTTTCAATCGTGTAGAACATCGAAATCCCTTTCTGAAAAGGTATTACTCATCGAAATCCGACACCGTATGCAAAAGTTACAACAGTTCGAAGTTGCAGAGGCGAAATCTTGTAGCATCAGCGGAAGAACTTTGTTTTCTTGCAACTCCGTCGATCAAATAGTTACATACAACATAACATACCTATTCTATTACATCAGATCATAATCTAACATGAATACAAATCATGATTACAAGATTACAAAATCATAATAGAAAACAAAACTAGCACGATCAACCCTCGTGATTTACAACCACGATAAACCACGTGGAAACCAAAACAAAAAATAACCACGATTAAACCACGTGGGATCCAAACACATAATTAAAATAAAACGAGGCCATAATAGTGGATACTAAACAACCTGCAAAAGATTATTATCCAAGCATACCACTATACATACATAACCAATTTTAATTACGACATGGACATCATATCATAAAACATAGAACCCATAACCAGGCTCTGATACCAATTGTTGGGAACCACGGACTTGGGGTTCTACTACATTTTATGATACACAATTAAGGAGTGCGAAAAGAAAATCACCTTATTAACGGTTGATTCCACGCTCTTCTATTGTATTCCCAATTCCCTTGAGCGAAGTGTGGCCTCCGTCTTCTCAAGTTAACCTCTCTTCTTGCTCCTAGGTGGCTACAATATTTTTCTTAACCAACCCTAGCAAGAAGAGAATAAGAATATATATAGGGCTACAATAGGGATCATGGATAATTAGGTCGGGCCTTTTAATTACATCCTGGGCCTAGCCCAATGTAATTAAATATTAATTCAATCCACTAAAGAATTAATATTTGCACTACCTTTCCTAATACCGCAACTTAATTAATTAATTCGGTTCCAATATTATTTGCTTATTAAATTCCCCATGTTTAAAATAGCGCATGCCCATTAATTAAATAAATTACTGATAATTCATTTAATTAACATCTTATATCCTTGATCATCCACTCTACCTTTATTTAATTATGCCGGAATAAATCCACCTGCAGGGTTTCACATAATTAAATCCTTTTGAGCTTTCAAGGGGACATCATTAACCCGAATATTATCAGGACACAGATTCCTTCAATAAATAATATTCACCATATATATTATTGCATCACCCAAAATATAATGATATAATTCAAAAGAATTATTTCATATATAAATCAAAGCATGTAAATAATATACACGTGTCAATTACTATATCCGGATTAAGAACCTAAGCATTAATAATAACATAGAATCTTAGTTCACCTTCTTAATCAGTTTAAGGGAACAATTCTAAATTTGATCCTGTTCAATATACACAAAGTATACAAGTATTATTTAATAGTCAAGATAAACTATTCCCAAATAATACTTCAGTTATTCCAGTGGTTTGTCTAATTCCACTTAAACTGTGAACCCTTTATATTATATATAGACACTGATAATTTAATCTTCTGTTATCCCATTTGATACTAAATTATCCACAATATATAATAAATAGACAATGTAAAAATATGCAATCAAGATTCTCAATAAAATGGACAATGTTTATATACTACTAATGAATAGTTTAGTATAAAACCCAACAGCGAGACATGTTGCTGTAGAGTTGGCATTGGTGGCATTTTTCGACAAATAGTTTGCAGTCTTTGCCCATTTTTGGCCAAAAGTATCCTTGTCTCAAGATCTTGTGTGCTAGTGCCTTTGCACCCATGTTATAACACCCCCAGATCCGGGGTCGGAGATCTAGGTTGTCACGATCCCTTGTTCCGTACAAACACTTAATACTTGAATCAAAATATAATAAATCATCACACATGGTGACCCCACCATCAATATACTCACGCCAGTTATGTCTCAGAAACGAACTTACAAAAACAGTAGTCATATGGTCCATAAATTAAAGTTATTACAACCCAAAAGTAAAATACTAGCAACCTACCGCCAATGTGATCTCTACGTGAAACCAGAAAGGAAGCGCAAAAGTTTGTTCTTGTTCATTAATATACATAAGTGATACTTATAAATAAATCGGAGCAACAAGAGTTACACTCCGAACCAACCCAGTAGTTCTACCTGATCAACTGCAACAACCCTGTTACGGGAGGCCTGTATATCCCTGACGCGCTTCCGAGCGGTACGACGAATCCTGGCCATCTACCCTAGCTGTTGTGTTGTGATATATATATATATATATATAAAAGAAAGCAAGAGTGAGCACTCAACCCAGCAATAATATAACACAGCATAAGCATATACGTAAGCTTATATCATAAAGGAAAACCTTTAAAACTTCATTCGTTTACATAATGATATATTTGTTTTCTTTTCGTCCAAAACATGCCATACAGTGCAACTACTGTACGAGAAACATCATTACTCTTCACTGTTACATTATCAGTAACTCAACACCTAGGCTTTTGTTACAATGTACAATACAACTCCAATCGGAGGGAAGAAAGGGGAACATACTGGAACACCCGATACACGGTGATCAGCCGTTGTATCGTAACTTTTCTTTTCTACTAGAAGAAGGACGACTTCCTATTCGGTTATCACCCTGACTGCATACGGGCCACTATGCTAAGAGATCACTACCTCGGTGCCTATTTCGTCACCGGGTAAGCCTTAGCACTCAAGAGATCACTACCTCGGTGCCTATTTCGTCACCGGGTAAGCCTTGATAATTTTGGCACTACCCCGGCACCTGTTTCATTGCCGTGTAGGCCCTTCCAGTTCCCATTATAAAAAACAACATCGATGAAACGGAAATCGGAACTTAATCCTATTTTCCCCAAGTATAATTACTTGTCAAAAACTTTGTACCCGTTCAGAATTCCTTACTCCCGAGTATTTGAAGGGAGTAAGTCACAGAGTGGGTTGACATTAGTCAACGAAACTACCGATGATTACCATGTATTTTGAAATCGTGACCAGGGAGTTTATTGAAATTTTCAGAGTTTAGCAAGTTTGGGATTCTTTACTTGAATAGGGGAGTCATTCCCAACTATATGTATTCTAGAGGAACAGTGGAAGTAAAACTCTGTCCTCGACTTCTTGAACTAGATTCCCAATTTCCGATGAGTAGAAAACACTATTCGTATTTAATTATTTTAAGATAATATTTGGGAATCTTTGCTTTAAATACCTTTTCTGAAGATCAGAAAGTTTTGTGTAAATAGTAGAACCTTAAATAATATAATAAGGTTCTATGATTTTTAAATCATATTTGGAATATTTAATAAATATCCAAATAATAAATATTGAATTATTATTCAATATAAAACCACTTAAGTGAATATTCAAAATAATATTCACTTAATTAAATAATTATTCAAATAATATCTATTATAATATTATTTAAATATTTCTCATTAAATATCCAGTAATATATATATTGGAATATTTAATCAATATTTCATATATAACTGTCCCTGGAACCCTCCAGCTTTTGACAGTGTGATCAAAACAAAATAATAATTTAACTCCCTGTCTTATTATTTTAAAATCATCGTACAACTGCTCTATACTTAGAGCCTTTAAACCTTGGTTTATATCTAGTATTTACCTAGCATATAAACCTTATATCTTATACAGCTTTTTATTAAAAGCGTACACAGTTTATAAATCATTTCGCAGCATTAAAGCAGAATATTTATCATAATCACAACATATATCACAACAACATCACTTATATGATGTAGGGTTTGAAAACTTGCCTTGGTGTCTGGGTGGTGAGGTAGTGGGGGCTTGAGAGTGTACGCGTCGATCTATAACAAGATATACAATTTCAGTCAGTCCCCTTGAACCAATTAATGTGCTATAACTTAAGCACTCAAGTTCTATTAATGAAAATCAAACGTCTCGCTCTCGGTCATCTATAACCTCATGACGTTCCGTAAACTCTTAAGTCACAAGTTTGGGTGAAAATCCATTCACAAAACTCAAGTACTTTTCCTTTACTAATTCCTTGTTTTTAACCATCCCCTTAAGAGTATTTCACTCGCGCAACCTTCGTTCGTGTATTTTTATAAAATCACCAACTTCTCTTTTTAACTCAATACCTTCTAGGTTTCCTTTCCTAACAAGCCATGCTAGTACGCATTTTAATATCTCGGCCAAATTCCATTTTTAAAGGGTTTGATCACTATCTCAAAATTCATGCAATGAACTACTTAGTTACGCGAAACCGCTTTCACTAAAACGGACGTTTCTCCTAAAGCGTAAATCAAAACGATACGATTCTTTCGCTAAAACAAACTAGGAAACAGGGCCTACATGTTCATGGTCAGAAAATTCATGTTTATGCTATTTAATGTAACCGTGGTTTCTGTCTAAACTACCTAAGTAAAATTTGACATGGTAACGGCGCTTAAACGTACTTCCCATGTTTTTAAACACTCAATACAACCACCAATCAACAATCAACCAACCACCAATCAAACCTCAAGTTAATACTAAAGTTTTCTGTCCAAACATGGTCATACTCTAGTTCATAAGTTTATCCACAAATCAACCATCAAACATGCTTAAAATCATGCATACATGCTTCATTACTACATAGTTCTTAAACAATCACTTATAACTACTAAATAAAAGCATAATCTCAAAAGGGGAGGAGTTTTATACCTTCCTTGGATCTTAACAAAGGCTATATATGGATGGTATATCCTTCCTTGCTCCTTAACTATGCTAATCAAACCTAAAAACTTCAAAACAAAACAAGATCTTGTGAGATTACTATTCACATCACTATTCATCATCAACTTTGAATCCATTTTTGACCAAGCTATCATCCATGGATGAGGCTAAGATTAGAGATCTACCTTGGATATTGGAAGAGGGTGATTTAGAGCCCAAGATCAAGATTTATGGTTGAGTGGAACTGGTAGAAAAATTCTTAAGGAATTGATGGAAGAAGAAAAGCCGAATGGTCTTGTTCTTCAAGATGCATCTTGTTGTTTTGTTTTCTTTGATTTTCTTTTCTTTTGTTTTGTCTAAATAAACTTAACACTTTGTAATTAAATTGTGTGGCTAATAAATTGTTTTGTCACCAATGACAAGGCTCTTTTTGAACTTGTGGTGGTGGTGAAAGTGGTGACAAGGTGGTGATTCACCACTTGGTCATCATTAGGGGTGTACACGGTTCGGGTTGGGCGGGTTACGGGATTTTAACAACCCAACCCAATTAAATCGGGTTTGCAAATTTTCAACCCAACCCACAAAAAATAAATTCGTAATCCAACCCATTTAATATACTTCGGTTTGGATCGGTTCGGGTCGGAGTGGTCAGGTTAATAAATATATAAAATATATTTTATCGAGCAGTAAGTACTAAATTAATAAATCAAAATTGAAAGTCAGCAAAATATTACATATCCATCTCAAATAAATCTCAAATATTTAAGTTAAAACACACCAAAAGAGTGATAAAGTACTAAACATAGTCTTTCAGTTTAAACGTCAAATTTGTGTTATTATCATAGTCAGTGTGCTAAATTTGCATTACAACCGGGAATGGACAAAGACAGTAAGAACATTTGTCTCAAGTGATCTCAACACACCGTTTTGTAGAATATTGATGTACACATTTCTGCTGCTATGTCCTTGATAACGAACAACTTAATGTAAAACTGATGCTTCTTAATGTAAACTGGCCTTAAAGTACTGATACAATATTAACCCTAGGCAATGCAAGCAATGAAGTTTTCTTCCAGGACCACACATGGTCTTTGGTCTAGAACACAAGAGTTCAAAGAATATGTTTCAATAATTAAAAGTGTACACTCCAAAACTGTTAATTATTTTAACTAAATGTGTTTCATATATTTTAATTAAATCTATTATTTTTAATCGGGTTGGGTTGGTTCGGCTTAAAAAAATCGAAACCCATACCCAACCCATTTAAATCGGGTTTATATCTTTTCAAACCAAATATGTTTCGGTTTAAAAATATTCGGTTTGGATCGGGCGAAATGAGGTCAGTTTGGATCGGGTTGGTCGGTTTTAACAACCCGTGTACACCCCTAGTCATCATCTTGTCATCCTCTTGCATCATGCTTATGTCATCATTTGTATCCTCAATCTTCTTATATATTGCACTTGATGATCTTATATAATACTCCTCCTTTGGTTAGGGTTTAATCCATAATTTATTACGCTTTTGTTTCGCGATAGTTTCAAGTGGTTTTCAAGACGTTTCTCTGTACCAAAGCTAGGGGATACTTCTTTTATCTTTCCATTACCTTTGTCTAATATATAATCTTAGGTTTCTCACCTTGGTTTAAGATACGATCATGGATTTCTCATTCCACATACTTTCTTAAAACGATCAAATCAATACATCCTTGATTGTCTAGTGAATAGTGATTTAAAACTCGAATGGGAATCTTCTGATTCTGAGTACGTTTACATTCTTTTATTCTTCCTATACATCAATAATATAACTTCGAAACATTCATTCTAGGTCATCCACATAGGGTGGTCTGAAAAACTTTTCATCAGCAAATTTACTATTCATCAGTGGAAATTTACTATTCATCAAGGTTTTAAATATTACAAAATTTTGGGATATTACAGTCTCCCCTACTTAAAAGGATTCCGTCCCGGAATCAGATCAAAATAGATGGGGGGGTACTTTTCTAGCATTGCGCTCTCTAGTTCCCAAGTGGATTCTTCAACATTATGATTTCTCCACAAAACTCTTACCAGCTTTATAACCTTATTCCTTAGCACTTGATCCTTGCGGTCAATAATTTCCACCAGTTGCTCTATATATGACAGGTCTGGTTGTATATCTACTTGCTCGTATTCCACCACGTGTCTGGCATCCGGATTGTACTTCCTTAACATGGACACATGGAACACGTTGTGAACTTGCTGCATGTTTGGGGGCAAGGCTAGCTCGTAAGCTACTTCCCCGATGCGTCTCAAGATCTCAAATGGTCCAATATACCTAGGGCTCAACTTTCCTTTCTTTCCGAATCTCATCAATCCTTTCCACGGAGATACTTTCCACAGCACAAGATCTCCCACTTCATATTCCTTGTCCTTTCGGGCCAAGTCTGCATATTTCTTTTGTCTGTCTTGGGCTGCTACCAGCCGTCCTCTGATAAGGTCCATTGCATCCTTAGTCTGTTGGACCATTTCGGGTCCGAGCATTTTTCGCTCTCCAACTTCATCCCAGTACAAGGGGGATCAACATCTTCTTCCATACAAGGCCTCATACGGGGGCATCCCGATACTTGCATGAAAACTGTTATTGTAGGAGAACTCAATCAGGGGTAGGTGATCACCCCAATTTCCTTTGAAATCTATGGCACAAACTCTCAACATATCCTCTAATGTTTGGATAGTCCTTTCGCTTTGCCCATCCGTCTGGGGATGGTAAGAAGTACTCATGTTTAGCTTGGTTCCTACACATTCTTGAAAGCTTCTCCAAAATCTGGAGTTAAATCTAGGGTCTCGGTCTGACACAATGACGACTGGAACTCCATGTCGCGCCACAATTTCCTTCATATAAATATCCACTAACCTATCGACAGTGTACCTTTCATTTATCGGTAGGAAGTGGGCTGACTTCGTCAACCGGTCTACGATTACCCATATGGCGTCGTGATTAGCTTTGGTTCGGGGCAATCCTACTACAAAGTCCATGGCTATTTGTTCCCATTTCCATTCTG
Organism: Heracleum sosnowskyi; assembly: GCA_030848705.1. Lineage (NCBI taxonomy): Eukaryota > Viridiplantae > Streptophyta > Magnoliopsida > Apiales > Apiaceae > Heracleum > Heracleum sosnowskyi. Next base: position 47,919,816 of record CM061244.1, read on the forward strand.
GAATCTCTAGGGGTCGTAAGAGTCCACTGGGTCTTTGGTGTTCTACCTTTACTCTTTGGCAGGTCAAGCATTTGCTTACCCACCCTGTTACGTCCTTTTTCATGTTAGGCCACCAATAATATTCCTTTAGATCCATATACATCTTGGTTCTTCCCAAGTGAATTGAATACCTTGAGCTATGACTATCATGAAGAATCTCATCTTTTAATTCCTGGTCATTAGGAATCCAAATTCGGTAAGTATACCTCATAACTCCCTTATCATCTCTTTCAGTTCTTAATTCCTCTCCTGTCATTAGCTCTTTCCCTTCACTCATCATGCGTTCTTGACTTAATTTGATCTTTTGCAGTAATTCCGATTGTAGTGTGATTTCAAATAATTTCTCTGTGCCATCTCCGGTCATTTTAACCTCAATCTCCATCTTTTCAAACTCTTGGATTAACTTCTCTGAGGAGGTTATCATTTTGAGTCTCTCCTTCCTACTAAGGGCATCGGCCACCACATTGGCCTTCCCTGGGTGGTAAAGAATCTCGCAATCATAATCTTTGATTAATTCTAACCATCTCCTCTTTCTCATGTTGAGCTCTTTCTGAGTGAAAATGTACTTAAGGCTCTTATGGTCTGTGTAGATTTCGCACTTTTCTCCATATAAGTAATGCCTCCAAATTTTCAGGGCGAAAACTATTGCTGCTAGCTCCAAATCAGGGGTACGATATCTACTCTCATATTCTTTTAGCTGCCTAGAAGCATATGCAATCACCCTTTCGTGTTGCATAAGCACACATCCTAACCATTTGTGTGATGCGTCGCTGTAGATCACAAAATTTCCCTTTCCGCCTGGCAGTGCCAGTACAGGGGCAGTAACTAGCCTCCTTTTCAATTCCTGAAAACTCTTCTCGCATTTCTTAGTCCACTCAAGCTTCTCAGTCTTTCGGGTCAGTCGGGTCAATGGGGCTGCTATTTTAGCAAAATCTTTCACAAATCTTCGATAATACCCGTCTAAGCCTACAAAACTTCTCACCTCAGTCGGGGTGGTTGGTCTGTCCCAATTTGAAACGGCTTCTATCTTAGCAGGGTCTACTAGTACTCCCTCACTGCTGACCACATGGCCTAGAAACTGTACTTCTCTTAGCCAGAATTCACACATGGAAAACTTGGCATATAACTTTTAATTTCTCAACGTCTCTAACACTATTCTTAAGTGTTCTGCGTGTTCCTCCTCCGTCTTGGAGTAGCCTAAAATATCATCAATGAAAACTATGACGCATTCGTCCAAATATTGCTTGAAGACTCGATTCATTAGGTCCATAAAAGCTGCTGGGGCATTTGTCAGCCCAAACGACATTACCAAAAACTCATAGTGCCTATACCTAGTACGGAATGCAGTTTTGGGTATATCCTCAGGTTTTATCTTTAACTGGTGATATCCAGTCCTCAGGTCAATCTTGGAGAAGTAAACCGCATCTTTCAACTGGTCAAACAAATCATCAATCCTTGGTAAAGGATATCGGTTCTTAATGGTCAACTTGTTTAGTTCTCGATAGTCTATGCATAATCTCAAGCTACCACCCTTCTTTATCACAAAAAGCACTGGTGCACCCCATGGTGACACACTAGGTCTTATCATTCCCTTATCTAGTAATTCCTGCAATTGAATAGCTAACTCTTTCATTTCTACTGGAGCTAACCGGTACGGGGCCTTCGAAACTGGCGCCGTCCCTGGAGCTAATTCTATAGCGAATTCTATCTCCCTATCGGGTGGTAATCCCGGAAGGTCTTCTGGAAATACATCTTCAAATTCATTAAATATAGGAATATTTTGTAATTTAGGAACCTCTCAATTTGTATCTATCACATAGGCTAAATAAGCCGCACACCCATGCCGCAACAACCTCTTGGTTTGGGCCATGGTTAAAAACTTACGGGTTTGTCGTTGTCCCTTGAACACGACCTCCCGCCCTTCAGATGTTTTGATCCATATTTTCTTTCTTTCACAATCGATCTGAGCACCATTGATCGACAACCAATCCATTCCCAGAATAACATCAAATTCCCCTAATTTAAATGGGGCCAAGTCTACACGAAACTATTGACCTTCTATTTCTAGGCTGCAGTCTACGTGTATTTTATCAACTGGAATTACTTCCCGATTTGCTATCTCTACCTTTAATACTTCCTTTAATGGTTCCGCTCTAAGTCTTAACTGACTAGCGAAATCCCTCGAAATAAAAGACTTGGTAGCTCTCGAATCAAATAAAACATTTGCAATGACGGTGTTTAATAGAAGGGTACCTGCTATCACATTTGTGTCCCTCACGACATCTTTCATAGTCATGTTAAAAGTTCTAGAAGTCGGGGGTCTGTTAGAGGCGGCTCCACTGATTCTCGAGCCGACGGGGTTTGCCATAGGGCAGTCTCTTTTCATGTGTCTTAATTTTCCACATTGAAAACACTTCTGATCGTTTCGAGGGCAGGTGTAAGAGTAATGCCCTGTTTTGTTGCACTTGTAGCAGGTAACCGACTTTAGGGTACATTCTCCCGGGTGTTTTCTTCCACACTTCTTGCAGTCAGGTAGTGGGGGTCGGGGTTGATTAAAATGGGACACTCCAGTCTGTCTGCCGCCCTGGCTTAGACTCTTATTCTCAGTTTTCCTGAATCCTGAGTTTCTTAAGGGTTGGGATCTGGTCCCTCCAATTGTCCTTGCTGGAAAGCTCTTATTCACTGAGCTTCCTCCTTGACTACAAAACTTTCTCTTTTTCTCTTCTCTTCCTTTCTGACTTTGCTCACTACCTGCTTTTACTATGGTTGCCTTTTGCACTAGCGATGCATAGTCCGTTATTTCCAACACCGCTACTCTATTCTGAATCCATTGCTTTAGCCCTTGCCGAAACCTTCTTGACCTCTTTAAGTCAGTATTGACAAAATCTGGCACAAACCTAGACAATTCAGTAAACTTGGCTTCATATTCCACCACAGTCATGTTATCCTGTTTTAGTTCCAAAAACTTCCTCTCCATTTGTGCTTCCATAAACACAGAGAAATACTTTTCCAGAAATAAGGTAGTAAACCTTGTCCAGGTAACAACGGTATTTGTTTCTAGGTTTCTGTTCGATTCCCACCAGTAGTTAGCCTCCCCTTTCAGGAGGTAAGTAGCAAAGACGGTCTTTTGGGCTTCCTCAACGCCTAAGATTTCAAAAGATTTTTCCATTTCCTTTAACCAAGCTCTTGCCTCAACAGGGTCAGCAGATCCCTGAAATTCCGGGGGTCTTAGGGACTTAAAAGCACTATGCCCCGCAGTATTGGGGCCTGGTGGTGGTGGCGGTGGGTGCTGGTTCAAATTCTGTCGGAGTAGGTGCATGAATTGGTCCATCGGGTTTTCACCGGGGACCTCCACATTCTGAGTACTCTCAAACTCTTCCTCTTCGTAGTCCTGATCATCAAACTCATTATAATCGTCATCCTCTCCGCTTCCTTCATACTCACCTTCCTCATGGTTCTGTTCTTCCATCCCCTGGAAGTCAGGGTTTTCTCCCTCATTACGATAGTTTTGCCTTTCATCCCCTGGTTAACACTGCCCTGAGCCGCAGAATTGGCAAGGCGTGCTCGTGTTCCCATACGTCGGGGTGGCATTTTCCTGATATTTTTAAACAAAACTTTTATTATTAAAACCATTTGTTATTTCCAAAATATGTGGTTGGATCAATTGAGTTTCTCGGTGAAAATCTTGGAAATCATCATTTCTCAAACATAACTCTTTATATATATATATATATATATATATTTTTTTTTTTTTGCACAGTTTATAGATCAAACTAATAACTTGTAAAATAGTTGAAATAGAAGGGGATATCAAATTTTAAAACTGAAAGCTTCGTAGAAACTAAAATACACGAATATATACATTAGTGACATAAAGTCACGAGATACTGAAGTCGAAGTTCCAACAAAAGCGAACATATCGCTGTAATACATCATCCGTACAACATTCAAAAGCTAAGTACTACCAGTCAACCAGTTAACATCTGCTACGTCAATCTGATCAGCCTATCTCTAACTCAGAAAGGATACTACTATACATCGGAACCATCCCACAAAAACTGGCACTACTAACGGCCATCTGAGTTTAGAGAACTAAGCTATCTATCACCTATCAAGTATCCCCCTCCGAGCGGGTCAGGTTCCTGACACGCGCCATAGCATCTGCCCAAATCCTCTCTGTGGCCAGTCGGGGTACCAATCCCTCAGCAATAACAGACATGCCTCTCATGCGGACCATAGCTCGCCACTCAATGCGGGAAATCTCAATTCTCATCTCCATAGGAGTCATAAAACTCATCCCGTCCTGATAGGAACGACGGGTCTCTCTCTCTGCTGCCAACTGTCTCCTCAGCTCATCAGCTCTAGCCTCTGCCGCTGCCAAGTCAGTGGTCAGCCGGCCAATCATCCAATCATGGATCATAGTAGGTACTCCAGTAGCTGAGGGAGGAGGTGTGTCTGGATCAGTCATGGCCTGGTCCTCCTCATATCCCCCAGGGGCAAGATCATAGTCATCGTCTGATGGTAATGGGCTCAATGGGGGCACATGAGGGGTAAGGGCTCTCACAGTAGGCAGAGGGTACATCCTGATGCCTCCTCGGCTAGCACTGTCCTCAGAAGTCTCATCGTCCTCTGTGGTAACTACAACATGCACCATCTGATCCCCCTTAGTGGAATCATCATCCTCAGTCGAATCTTCATCAATAGAGGGAGTAAGAGAAGTAGGAAAGTCAAACACATTCGTGGGGTCCTCTTCCGGATCCTCGTCCGGGTCCTCAGTATCCTCCTCGAGATCCTCCATGGGGTCATCCACGGGGTCGTCATCAGCCGCCAGCAGAGCCTCGTCATGATGGGTCTCAAAGTCATCAGCCTCCTCGGCCGCAAACACCTATACAAGTGAAAACTAGGTTACTATACTGTGTAATAAAAGTTCCCTTGCGGGTTTTAACAGTCAGTGCTACATCCGGTAGCCCAAAATATAATAAATTATCACACATGGTGACCCCACCATCAATATACTCACGCCAGTTATGTCTCAGAAACGAACTTACAAAAACAGTAGTCATATGGTCCATAAATTAAAGTTATTACAACCCAAAAGTAAAATACTAGCAACCTACTGCCAATGTGATTTCTACGTGAAACCAGAAAGACAGCGCAAAAGTTTGTTCTTGTTCATTAATATACATAAGTGATACTTATAAATAAACCGGAGCAATAAGAGTTACACTCCGAACCAACCCAGTAGTTCTACCTAATCAACTGCAACAACCCTGTTACGGGCGGCCTGTATATCCCTGACGCGCTTCCGAGCGGTACGACGAATCCTGGCCATCTACCCTAGCTGTTGTGTTGTGATATATATATATATATATAAAAAGAAAGCAAGAGTGAGCACTCAGCCCAACAATAATATAACACAGCATAAGCATATACGTAAGCTTATATCGTAAAGGAAAACCTTTAAAACTTCATTCGTATACAGAATGATATATTTGTTTTCTTTTCATCCAAAACATGCCATACAGTGCAACTACTGTACGAGGAACATCATTACTCTTCACTGTCACATTATCAGTAACTCAGCACCTAGGCTTTTGTTACAATGTACAGTACAACTCCAATCAGAGGGAAGAAATGGGAACATATTGGAACACCCGATACACGGTGATCAGCCGTTGTATCGTAACTTTTCTTTTCTTCTAGTAGAAGGACGACTTCCTATTCGGTTATCACCCTGACCGCATACGGGCCACTGTGCTAAGAGATCACTACCTCGGTGCCTATTTCGTCACCGGGTAAGCCTTAGCACTCAAGAGATCACTACCTCGGCGCCTATTTCGTCACCGGGTAAGCCTTGATAATTTTGGCACTACCCCGACACCTGTTTCATTGCCGTGTAGGCCCTTCCAGTTCCCATTATAGAAAACAACATCGATGAAACGGAAATCGGAACTTAATCCTATTTTCTCCAAGTATAATTACTTGTCAAAAACTTTGTACCCGTTCAGAATTCCTTACTCTCGAGTATTTGAAGGGAGTAAGTCACAGAGTGGGTTGACATTAGTCAACGAAACTACCGATGATTACCATGTATTTTTAAATCATGACCAGGTTGTTTATTAAAATTTTCAGAGTTTAGCAAGTTTGAGATTCTTTACTTGAATAGGGGAGTCATTCCCAACTATAGGTATTCTAGAGGAACAGTGGAAGTAAAGCTCTGTCCTCGACTTCTTGAACTAGATTCCCAATTTCCGATGAGTAGAAAACACTATTCGTATTTAATTATTTTAAGATAATATTTGGGAGTATCTGCTTTAAATACCTTTTCTGAAGATCAGAAAGTTTTGTGTAAATAGTAGAATCTTAAATAATATAATAAGGTTCTATGATTTTTAAATCATATTTGGAATATTTAATAAATATCCAAATAATAAATATTGAATATTCAAAATAATAAATATAAAACCACTTAAGTGAATATTCAAAATAATATTCACTTAATTAAATAATTATTCAAATAATATCTATTATAATATTATTTAAATATTTCTCATTAAATATCCAGTAATATATATATTGGAATATTTAATCAATATTTCATATATAACTGTCCCTGGAACCCTCCAGCTTTTGACAGTGTGATCAAACAAAATAACAATTTAACTCCCTGTCTTATTATTTTAAAATCATCGTACAGCTGCTCTATACTTAGAGCCTTTAAACCTTGCTTTATATCTAGTATTTACCTAGCATATAAACCTTATATCTTATACAGCTTTTTATTAAAAGCGTACACAGTTTATAAATCATTTCGCAGCATTAAAGCAGAATATTTATCATAATCACAACATATATCACAACAGCATCACTTAACTGATGTAGGGTTTGAAAACTTGCCTTGGTGTCTGGGTGGTGAGGTAGTGGGGGCTTGAGAGTGTACGCGTCGATCTATAACAAGATATACAATTTCAGTCAGTCCCCTTGAACCAATTAATGTGCTATAACTTAAGCACTCAAGTTATATTAATGAAAATCAAACGTCTCGCTCTCGGTCATCTATAACCTCATGACGTTCCGTAAACTCTTAAGTCACAAGTTTGGGTGAAAATCCATTCACAAAACCCAAGTACTTTTCCTTTACTAATTCCTTGTTTTTAACCATCCCCTTAAGGGTATTTCACTCGCGCAACCTTCGTTCGCGTATTTTTATAAAATCACCAACTTCTCTTTTTAACTCAAGACCTTCTAGGTTTCCTTTCCTAACAATCCATGCTAGTACCCATTTTAATATCTCGGCCAAATTCCATTTTTAAAGGGTTTGATCACTATCTCAAAGTTCATGCAATGAACTACTTAGTTACGCGAAACCGCTTTCACTAAAACAGACGTTTCTCCTAAACCGTAAATCAAAACGATACGATTCTTTCGCTAAAACAAAATAGGAAACAGGGCCTACATGTTCATGGTCAGAACCGTCATGTTTATTCCCTTTAATGTAACCGTGGTTTCTGTCTAAACTACCTAAGTAAAATTTGACATGGTAACGGCGCTTAATCATACTTCCCGTGTTTTTAAACACTCAATACAACCACCAATCAACAATCAACCAACCACCAATCAAACCTCAAGTTAATACTAAACTTTTCTGTCCAAACATGGTCATACTCTAGTTCATAAGTTTATCCACAAATCAACCATCAAACATGCTTAAAATCATGCATACATCATGCTTCATTACTACATAGTTCTTAAACAATCACTTATAACTACTAAATCAAAGCATAATCTCAAAAGGGGAGGAGTTTTATACCTTCCTTGGATCTTAACAAAGGCTATATATGGATGGTATATCCTTCCTTGCTCCTTAACTATGCTAATCAAACCTAAAAACTTCAAAACAAAACAAGATCTTTTGAGATTACTATTCACATCACTATTCATCATCAACTTTGAATCCATTTTTGACCAAGCTTTCATCCATGGATGAGGCTAAGATTAGAGATCTACCTTGGATATTGGAAGAGGGTGATTTAGAGCCCAAGATCAAGATTTATGGTTGAGTGGAACTGGTAGAAAAATTCTTAAGGAATTGATGGAAGAAGAAAAGCCGAATGGTCTTGTTCTTCAAGATGCATCTTGTTGTTTTGTTTTCTTTGATTTTCTTTTCTTTTGTTTTGTCTAAATAAACTTAACACTTTGTAATTAAATTGTGTGGCTAATAAATTGTTTTGTCACCAATGACAAGGCTCTTTTTGAACTTGTGGTGGTGGTGAAAGTGGTGACAAGGTGGTGATTCACCACTTGGTCATCATCTTGTCATCCTCTTGCATCATGCTTATGTCATCATTTGTATCCTCAATCCTCTTATATATTGCACTTGATGATCTTATATAATACTCCTCCTTTGGTTAGGGTTTAATCCATAATTTATTACGCTTTTGTTTCGCGATAGTTTCAAGTTGTTTTCAAGACGTTTCTCTGTACCAAAGCTAGGGGATACTTCTTTTATCTTTCCATTACCTTTGTCTAATATATAATCTTAGGTTTCTCACCTTGGTTTAAGATACGATCATGGATTTATCATTCCATATACTTTCTTAAAACGATCAAATCAATACATCCTTGATTGTCCAGTGAATAATGATTTAAAACTCGAATGGGAATCTTCTGATTTTGAGTACGTTTATATTCTTTTATTCTTCCTATACATCAATAATATAACTTCGAAACATTCATTCCAGGTCATCCACATAGGGTGGTCTGAAAAACTGTTCATCAGCAAATTTACTATTCATCAGTGGAAATTTACTATTCATCAAGGTTTTAAATATTACAAAATTTTGGGATATTACACATGTGATCCCCGCATATCCCCTCGTGAACTTCAGTCATGCAGTACGTCGCTTCCTCTTCGTCAACGCATTTTAGCGTAGGGCATGTGATTCCTCTTTTGTATAGGACCCCGTCTTGGAGAAAGTACTTGGCGGCGTGGAATTTTATTTGTTTTGCTTTGACATGATTATCTAGGAGGGTTTCATCTTTTAGATAGGTCATGTAGGGTGTCATCCAACTTTCCTTGGCCTCCTTGATCTCAAGCGTCTCAATTCATTCGACGGTGGGTAGTGTCAAGTCCTCGAAGTAGACCGAGTCTTCGTATGCCGTTCCCTCTCCCTGGGTTAGCTTTGATAGCGTATCTACCACCATGTTATCATTTATGTCAATCTGTTTTAGCTCATGAGCGGGGAAGTTGGCGAGCAAGGACCTGACGATAGATTGGTATTTGTGTAGGGTTTCGTCCTTGGTCGCGTAGTCCCCCGTGGTTTGCCTAACGACCAATTGGGAGTCGCTATAGATGACGATGTTCGAGGCTTGCAGACTTCTTGCCAAAGTTAGTCCTGCAATGAGGGATTCGTATTCTGCTTGATTGTTCGTCGCTTTGAAGGTGAATCGGATCGCTTGCTTGATTTGGAAATTTTCGGGACTTTTGAGGATTAGTCCTGCGCCACTTCTTTGGGAGGTGGACGACCCGTCCACATAGAGTTTCCAAATGCCCTTGTCGCTTGCTTTTGTGGGGTTGTCCATTCCTTCTCCTGGGGATAGGCTTGTGTCTCCAATACTTTGTTAAGAGAAGGAGCACTCGACTATAAAGTCCATCAGCGCTTGCGCCTTGATGTCGGTTTTAGGCACAAAAGTGAGTGTAAACTGGCTGAGCTCCATGGCCCAATTAACCATTCTTCCTAATAGGTCCGGTTTGTGGAGTAGTTTCTTCAAAGGTTGGTTGGTGACCACTTTGATTTCCCTTCCTTGAAAGTAATGCCTTAGTTTCCTGCTAGCTGTTACAAGTGCTAAGGCGAACTTCTGTACATTGGGGTATCTGGTTTCGGCATCTTTGAGGACTTGGCTTACATAGTAGACAGGTTTCTGGGTGGTCCCTTCCTCTTTGATGAGGACAGCGCCCACGGCTTTATCTGATGCTGCCAGGTATAAGGATAGTGGTTCCATGGGTTTGGCGACCGCCAGTAGTGGTGGTGAGGCGAGATATCGTTTGAGGTCCTCAAAGGCCTTTTGGCATTCTTCTGTCCATGAGATGGTTTTGGAAGACGTGGCTCCCCTATGTATGTCGAAGAAAGGGAGGCATCTGTCTGCTAGCTTTGAGATGAACCTTCGTAACGCTGCTAATCTGCCCGTTAGCTTTTGTATATCTTTGAGAGTTTTGGGCGGTTGCATGTCCATGATTGCTTGGATTTTCTCGAGGTTAGCTTCGATACCCCTTCGACTGACTAGGAATCCAAGGAATTTTCCTGATTCAAGGGCAAATATACATTTGTCCGGGTTGAGCTTCATGTTGTACTTTTGGAGGGTGGTGAAGCATTCTTCTAAGTCTTTTAGGTGAGATTCTATCAGGAGAGATTTCACGATCATGTCATCCACGTATACTTCCATGTTTCTTCCTAATTATGGAGCGAAGATTTTATTCATCATCCTTTGGTAAGTAGCCCCGGCGTTGATGAGGCCGAAGGGCATGACTTTGTAACAATAGACTCCCCTATGGGTAATGAAAGCTGTTTTATCTATATCTTCCGGTGCCATCTTGATTTGATTATATCCCGAGAATGCATCCATGAAACTAAGCATGAGGTGTCCGGCGGTTGCGTCGATGAGTTCGTCTATGCTGGGGAGCGGGTAAGGGTCTTTGGGGCAAGCGGCATTCAGGTCTATGTAATCAACACATATCCTCCACTTGCCGTTCGCTTTCTTAACCAGTACCAAGTTGGTGACCCACTTTGGGTACGAGACTTCGCATATCAAATCTGCCTCTAAAAACTTGTCTATTTCCACATCGATTGCTCGCTGTCTTTCTGGTGCGAAATTCCTTCTTTTTTGTTTTTGGGCTCTTTGTTGGGGTTTACGCTGAGTTTGTGCATAGCGACTGATTCGTCCAGGCCAGACATATCGCTTGGGCACCATGCAAATACGTCAGCGTACTTCTTGAGTATGTCTGTTAGTCCTTCCTTGAATACCGAATCCAAACCCGCGCCTATGCTTACTTGCTTGGTGGGGTCGCCTGGGACCACCTCTATTTTCTCGGTTCCTACCGCTGGTGATATGTTGGGTCGTACATCTTTCTCCAGGCATCTTTTTAAGTTTGCATCGATCTTTGGGGGATCTTCCAGCATGGGGTCAAAGGTTTCAATGATTTGTACCTCTTTCTTTCTTTTGGAGCGGGCGAGTTGATGTTCTATGTGCTTCCTCTTTTTGTCTTGACATCTTTTTGTGGCCTTTTGATGCCTTATGTTGCTAGGTTCAATTGCAGCCAAAGCGAGGACTATTCCATAACATCTTTTAGAAGTTTCTGAGTCGCCTCGTACTTCTCCAATGCCTCTGGGAGTGGGGAACTTCAGTTTGAGGTGAGGTGTGGATGTGCCTCCGAAGACCGTGTTCACCACGTTTTTGTTAGGGGCCGTCGCCTGGGCTTGCCTGGGTAGGTATTGGTTCAGATTCCCTTGCTTTACTTGTCTTTCCAAGAAGTGTTTGAGGGATAGGCAGATTTCAGTCGTGTGCCCATGAGCTTCGTGATAATCACAATGTTTTTCTTTATTTTTGTCGTCTGGGGCGGTCCACATTGGCTGTGGAGGTTGGAAGAATGGTTTTCCTCTAATCTCATTGAGGATGGCGGACCTGGGCATGCTCAAAGTTGTCCAATTAGGCTCAGGACGTTTCTCGGGATGCGGGGGTACTGCGGGGCCCAACCTATCTTTAACTGAGGTGGAGGCCTGTCTGACTAGTCCCGGGCCGTGAGTCATCTGTACTTGGTGCTGGGTGGCGACTAGCTTCTGTGTGTGACTGAAAGTATATTGCTCCCTTTGGAAATAGGGATGCCTTGGTGGCGGAGGTGGCGGCGTTCTTGATTGTTTGAGCACGCTGAGTGATTCCATCTCATTGATTGCTTGAGAAGCTAAGTCATATGCTCGCGCTAGCATCGTGGGTTGTACTTCCATGAGTTTGCAGACATACTTCTCGCATTCGTATGGGTTGAGACCTCTTCGTAAATGTACTAGGGCTTCTGTTTCGTTTACGCATACAACTTTGTTGACCGCTTCTTTGAACCTGTCGATATATGCTTGTAGACTTTCTCCATTTCTTTGAGCGATAGTTTCCAGAAAGACGGTATGCACCTTGTGAGGTTGGTTTGCTTTGAACTTATTGAGAAAAACTTTTTTGAATTTAGCCCAAGAATCGAACGAGCGAGCAGGCAAGCAACAGAACCATCTCTGTACTCCACCCCTAAGTGTGGCGGTGAAGAACCTGCATATTGTTAGGTCCTTGTATTCATAGTGAAGGGTGAGTTGGTCGAAGTAACTCAAGTGTTCTTCTGGGTCGCCCAGACCGTCAAAGGAGTTAAGATTGATGTGCTTTATGTGCCTCTGCTTGGATTCATTCTCCAGTCGCTTGGTGAATGGCGATTCGCCCGCTTCCACGCATCTTCCTCCCTCTAGCTTCCTTTTTAATTCAAGGATGGTGTTTAGTATATCTGCATTTGTAGGCTGCACGCTCCCCGTTTCAACCCGGGGTTCGGGGGATCTGACTTTTTCCAGGCGTTGCTTGGCTCTTTCATATTCAGCTTTTTTCTCTTCAATGTCTTTCCTTAGATCTCTTTTTCTCCTGTTTTCCTTCCATGTTTCCGATTTGTGTTGTGGTCCACCATGTTATTTGTGTTTGGTGTTTTGGGATGAGCCTAAGCGGGAGAAGACCGAGTTGGCGGGTCTAGGTTGGATGTGTGCTTCACTTTGGAGGTTCTCATCATGTTGGTTAAACTGTGAGGCTCGGGGAAGGGTTTGGCGTTGTTGTGGTTGTGGTTGAGGGAAGGCGGACGCGACGCGGATGATGGCGTCCACTTGGGCTTGAGTGTATCCTGTGAGGTCGAGGTTGAGTCCAGTATTGGGAGGTAGTTCTTGATCGTGTGGAGGTTGTTGATCAGTTGGGGGTCTCTGTTGCTGCTGATTTTGTGGATTAGTTGTTCCGTTAGCGGGGTTAGGGATCTCATGGCGAATGTTTCTTGAGGGTGTGGGGTCTTCCATTGTAACTGGGTTTTGGTTGTTCGCGGTTGATCTCGTGTTTACCATGGGTGTGTCTCTCGCGCGGAGTGTTCCCACCGAGATTTACCCTAAATGGCCGGAACATGGTGGAGGTTTTTTCTAAAGAAATGACCCCTCCTTCTAGCGCCAAATGATAAGTGTTGCAATTCCTCCGTCGCCGAAGACACTGTTCCGGTGGTGGTTTGGCATGTGGTGGAGAACCTGCAAAACAATGCTTGCCCGGTGGTGGTGGCCGTCAAACACCTCCGGCGTGAAAATCAGTAACGGAGTAAAGCAATAGGCGAAAATGCAATAAGTATCGGGATATGATTTCTGAGTGAGTGTGTGAAGTGTTTGTGTGAATATAAGTGTCTATCAATGTATGTGAGGAGGGTATTTATAGGCAAAAAACCTATCTCTGTAGCATGAGGGTCGCTTATTGTGGCTATAGTGGCGAGGTATGGGCTTCCTTACCTGTCTTTCTACAGTTGAGATGTACAGTTGAGTTGTTGTACCTTCTTGCTACAGTGGGGATGTACAGTTGATTTGTTGTACCTTTGAGCATGCGCGTGTTCAAGAAATGTTTTATCTTTATCTTTGCTGCCACCTGTCTACTGACTAAATATTATTTCGTGGATGTTCTCACTACGCCATATATGAGCAATAACTACGCTTTTTTCAGTGTTACAAGCAAAAGTGTAACCATATATGCTTTAAAATTGATTAAAACTGATCTAAGACTACACTTTCTTTTAGCGATACCAATGATATAAACTAGTGTTACCATAGACATAATTTGGTACCTATGGTAACACCAAAACCAGTGTAAGCGTTGCTATTTAAATAAAATTGTTAAACATGCGAGCTCAATTGTTTTGTCTGGGCGGGTCTTTCATCTATCCAAAATTTTCACTCAATTAATTAGGCGGATCTTTTATTTTTCCAATTATTTTCACGTCTCCGCTCAATTACAATCACTCAATATTTTTCACACTAACTCAACTCTCTCTCTCTCTCTCTCTGAACTCTCTCTCTATCTCTCTCAACTCTCTCTCCCTCTTAACTCTTTCTCAGGGGTTCTCTAATTAGGGTTCTTTTGGGTTCTCTAATTAGGGTTCTTTACGGGTTCTTCATATTTATTTAGGGCTTCAATTGGAAGTACAAGCAATTGGGGTTGATGATTTCTGTGGGTTTCTATTGGAAGCAATTGGGGACGTTAACGAGTTTTTACGGGTCTTCTTCTTTACTAACTCCTCACCGTTTCTTTAAGTTCAATTTTTTTTTTGTATGTTTTGTACATTATTCGTATAAATTGTACAGTATATGTTAGTTATGTACAACATGATGTTATTTGGGTATATTCAATATGTGTTTTGAATTTGTATACAGGTTTGGATTATTTTACTTAATTATACTCCTCTTTTCCGTCTTTAAATTTCCAGTTTCCAGTTCTTTAAATTTATTTGAGAAATTTAAATTCTTATTTTTTTCTAATGGTTCCTCTGCTTTACTATTACAATTTTTTTTTGTTTCTTAGCAGGTGGTACCCATGAAAATCTGAATGGATGTAAACTTGTTGAAGATGGAGATCTTTGTGAAAAAAGAAGTTGTAGAGATAACGAGAATGCTTCTAGAAATGGACAACAGATAATATACTTAACATCATTACAACCGGTTCAAACTCTCTCCTTGTATTTACTACTCTCGTTTCTTCGAATCAACAAATTCAAATTCACAAAGTGTTTGTAGAAAGAGGAAACGAAAGGACAAAACGACGTCGTGGCCTCTTAATGAAAAGGAACAGCTCGCTAATCAACGTCATCTGGTAGTGTTTTTATATCAATTGATTGTGTTTTTGTGTTAATACAGTGTAATTGATAGTGGAACTCTGGTATGGAAGACAAATTTTTTAATCGTTCTTCACTTTTTTAGTATATGTTATAATGAGTTCAAATGCAATTCACTGGTTTCCATATGACAATTTTACAGGCGGGGCTAGATTATAATATAGACAATGTCAGAGCGCCAAGGGAAAAACTGATTTTGTCTACTTAATTGAATTTTTGATGTTTTAGCTCCAAGCATGGATTTCATCTCTTCGATGTACAGTACTGCAGTTCATTGAGGTTAGTTTTTTTAGCAGTGAGATCTAGTTCTATCTGTGCCACTTGCACTGGCTTTTAATAGAGGCCAGTGTTATAGGTTCTGCTCGCTTTTAATAGAGGCTAGTTTGCAGTAAATTTTGTTTTCCCTGGAATAGTAATCACGTTCCAGTTTCTAGTTTTCAGGGTGGCTTAAAAATTGTAACTGAAGAAAAAAGCCAGTGTTGTAACCAATGAGTATGACACACTGATGGGTTCAGTCCATTAGCAATTGAAAATTTTAACAAGTTTTCTGATTCTAGCTTCTTGTTTTGTTTTATGGATAACACCATGTGTGATCCATGATTGTTGGATAGTTACTGCATTTCCCTTTATATGGAATAAGAAAAAAATAGAACAAGAGAGGAAGAGAAAAGTACATGTTTCTGCTGAATTTTATATCCTGATCAGCTTCATTTTCTTTACTCAGTTTCAACTAAGTACTAAACTATGGGTCTGCAGTTTGTAGCTTACAGTCTCTTCCCTTATCTGCTGCTATTTCTGGTATCCTCTGAACCCTACTACTTGAATCAATATATGAATATACTTGCATATTCTAAATCTGTGTTCAGAGACACAACTCCTATAGATGATACAGGGTCAGTTGATCAATATTATTGCCTTGCAGTTTAATTTTATCGATAGTACTACATATGAGAAAATGACATCTGGTGCATGCAGTTCAGTTATATTTAGTTAGTTTTTGATGATCATAGTGAATGCTTGTCAGTACCAGAGCTGCGAGATATGATCGCCAAGTAAAAATAGATTGAAGGAAGTATAGTAAGATCTTCAGCACTTTCGATTATCAATCTATGTATGTTCTTTAACATAGCTTATTTCTAACTTTTTTCTTTAATTCGTTATGATGCAGATGGACTCGGGTGTTAAAATGGAGATTCATGATGGAGGTGAATTTGCAGAAAATACTATAAGGGAGGTAAGTTGAGTACACTTATAATCTGAAGAATTTTGTTGCTTTATGTGATATGGATGAAAGGTTTCAGATATTTTTACTGGTGTTTTCGGTTCAAATATTGAGCATAGCATCACAAGACTGTGAGTTCACTTGATCTTTTGATGATCCTCGTAGTCTTGTAGTTATACTTGTTCAAGAAAACTCTGTCAGTAATGATTTCGGCTGTAGAAAGCTGGTATTTTCGATAGTTTTGATAGTTAATAGATGACATTTGCACTGCAGTTGCTATTCTGTAAGCTCTCAAAAATCAATGGAAGAACACACCACCAAACTGTGTAGGGTCTGATCCATGTAGGGGCAATTGGGATGTAGTCGAGTGCAGCAATTCTCGTGTTATATCGATGTTGTAGGGGCAACTGAGATGTAGTCGAGTGCAGCAATTCTCGTGTTATATCGATGTAAGTTCAGAAACAGATGCGTATTAGATTTTAGCAGTAACTGAAGATTGTTTATGTTTTATAATTCTCCGGGAACCACATATTACAGACAGGTATGCTTATCGATTAGCTCCCTCAAACTATTTGGAAACATATATCCAGTACAACAAGCCATTTTTTGCTTAAGCTATGTGAAAAAAGTAACGTCTGATATATTCCAGTTATCAATAGTTTGTCTAGTAATAAAATGATTACATTTTTAAAACTTTGTTCGGAAGATCTGAATAAGTTTTTTCTCTTTAAGATTAACTACACAAATAGAGGATAAGTATGCCCGAGTGGTGTATTGTCGTGTACACGAGTTCTTACATTTCTGCGAGCAACTTCTTCCAGAAGAATGAACACTATCCAACTAGATCCCTGATAACACTGGGTAGATGCAAATTTATACTAATATATATTCCTCAATCTACTTGGTGTAAGTATCCACCCATTAGGAATTTCTTTTTTAGGAAAAAACAAAGGTGAAAAATGTTCCCTGTGGATTACATTGAGTAGTACTTACTGTAAATTAACTATAAACAGGAAAAACACTTGTTATAATTGAATTTTAGGTATAAATAGAACCAGATAGAAACTGATTTTCCTTTTCCTTTATTTTTTTGATTGCAGAAAGAAATGTCAAAGCGGCCAAAGACTGTAAATTCTCGTGGTGAACGTAAGTTCAAAATAATTACTATGACTTTTGTGATAGTTTAATTTTTAAAACTGGTTTGATATGTTTATCTCTACTTTCAGTTCTCATTGATTCAATATATGACCCATTAATTCCAAGAGAGGAAAAAACACCAATGGTAAGCACTGTGTTAGTGTCCCTAATTTGTAGTTTGTTATTAGCTTGTCATACTTACCAGTTACCATTGAAATATATAAATTTCAGGAAATTTTCCTGTTCAATTTAATATGGAAAAGAATTGCGGCACTACTAGTTGTGTGGGTTTCGTTCTTACTTCTTCAAATTATCAAGGCAAGGCAAGTGATATCCAGTTCCCTCTACTACATGTTTTGTCAAATTGTGTAATATATATTTTATCAAATTGTGTAACATAATGAGATGAGTGAATCTTCATAACTTTTATTTTCTTGTATTAATTTAATATATTGGAAACAAAATAAGGAAGTCAGTGGAAATCCTGCATTATGACTTGAAAGTAACTATGATCTATCCTGGAGGCTTTTAGAGTCCTACTATAAAGAACTACTAAAGAAGTGACTAAGTATGCACAATTTGCTCATTTCGATAAATTGAATTAGATATTCAATTAGATATTCCTTGCATCATGTATTTGACACTATTTTGTTGTTATAGGTTGAAGGGCTTATGATGGACATTAAAGAAGAAATTACAAGATGGCCAGGAACTTGAAGAGGCAAAACAAGCTGTAATAGAGTCGGAGAATAAACTTAAATATGTTGGTTTATGTAGTAGATATGGATGATTGATTAGTATGTATTGGAATTGTGTGAATTTGATGTAGTTATTTTCGATGGTTTTTTATGTACTGAAATGGCTTCTGGACAGCCTATTTATGTATTGGAATATTTGGTAATATTTTGAATGGGAAGTTCTATATTTCAATGTCATATGTTGCCATTCTGTATTTAAAGTGTTGGTAAAAAGCATGCAAAGTGTAACCATTGACTCCAAAGTATTTTGGTGTTACAGTAATACTGAAAATGTGTTGGCATAGGTCTATAGCAATACTATTAGTAGTGTTACTACAAAGATAACTGTGTTGGCATAGATCTATAGCAACAACTAATAATATGTAGCTACAGAAATAAAAAAGTGTTGGCATAGGGGTCTATGCCTACACATTTCTCCCGTGATACCAAAAACTACAAAAGTGTTGGCGTAGACCCCTATGGTAGCGGCCATTTTTCTAACACCCTCAAATTTGGTCAAAGTGTCGCCATAGCCTGTTTTTTTCCTTTTCCCAACAGTTTTTTGGGCTATAATCACACTTTTTCAGGTGTTGCTGAATCCCACTTATGGCGTAGTGTCTATTTCGTATAATTGTAATAACCAAGAGTAAGGGGTCAAAGTTTCTATTTTTAAGTGTGTTTATCTGTTTGTAATAGTTGAGTGTCTGGGAGCTGATGACACTCAAGTAATGATGCACGCGACTGTTTTCGAGATGCAGCGAGCGACCATGGCAGGATGAGTGGGCGACAGTCGCAAGGTGGGTTGGCGGTTATCAGGAAAGGAGGGTATATATCACAAACACAGTTGATAGTTGGAACTCTTAAACACTTTTTCCACTGATGTTTATACAACCCAAACAAATCCTAGTTTTCCGAAGAACAGAGAACCTTGTGGGCAGGAACTGTTTTTAGAAGTAGATAACGAATTAATGCAAAATCTCAAGTAAAAACTAATCAATTAGTGTTCTTGTGTGTTACATAATTTTTGGACGGCCTTCACCTGGTTAGAACTCTTGTTATGCATATTGTTACGCCATATTTTCGGTTGACTCAATTATCTCATAATTTCCCAATATTAATCTAATAATCATTAATTGCTTAACCACTAAGTAATATCCTCTCTCTGAAACGAGGAAACAATCGATCTAAATCAATCAGTTACTAAAAAATATCTCCAAACGATTCTTTCAAATCAGGAAAGAATCACAACGCTAATATAACTCTAAAAAGATAAAATCAACTTATCTCAACATATCCCTTAACAATCACAGGGATTAAAAACATTATCCTATCACAGAACTGCGTTGGCTTGATCCCTATATATAAACAGGGGTACGCATGCATCTTGGAATATGATCCGATATCTTAGACAAATCGAGACACCTTTCAAGTCCAGCCCCAAAAATCCAAAAAATCCCAAATCCCCCTATTATTACAATTTCGTTATTCCAGCAATTCTCGAAATTTGTTATCACCAAATTCCTCCGTTAACAATTGGCGCTAGAAGGAGGGGATTATTTTTTGATTGTGGAGGACAATAAAATCAATCTATACAATACACACGGGGGGTTATTATAGATCTGGAGCGGCTTTAATGGAGGAGCAGAACAATGGAGACGGTGGTTTGTGGTTCTTTTCAAAATTAAGATAAGTTTTCTTATGCTTTTGTCCGTATACATAAGTTATCTTATAAAATTCGTAGTAAATTTAATACATGTCAGATTTTGATGATTTTTTATGATCCGAAAAGCTTTTACGATTTTCTGCAACTTTCGTTCTTGGTGTTTTCTCGGATTATGTTTCGATCTATTCTCGAAATCACAAAATATAATCAAATCCCGTTTTTCAGTATTAAGAAGTAAATCAGCAGATGTTTTATTTGATTCCCGATTCGTTATAAGTCCGTTTCTGACGAACCATATATCATCGGAAATCTCTTTTCGTTTCCTATAACTTTCATGTTTTGTGTTTTCCAAGAAAATATCGTTTACATGGCCAAAAAGGTAAAAACAGATCTGGGCAGAATCTGAATCATGGAGATGTTAAAGAATTGTGATGCAATATTCGTAGGTCCTTATCTGATATGGGTAATGTTTTCGAAAGCTATCTTTTCCAAGGAGGATAATATTTTTGAAGACCCTATTTCGAGTAGGATAATATTTTTGAAAACCCTCTTTCGAAGAGGATAATATTTTTGAAGACCCTCTTTCGAGGAGGATAATATTTTAGAAGAACCTCTTTTGAAGATGATAATCTTGTTTGAAGTCCCTACGGGGTGATCGTCTTGTGAAGGCCTTTCGGGATAATCTTGTTTTGAAGGTCCTGCATCATTCGCATCATGCATTCATTAATATCATCATGTGCATCATTCGAATCATGCATTCATTCATATCATCATGTGCATCATACATTTACTCATAAACATTGAACATTCTTAGATTCTGTGGTTGTCCCTGTGTGATATTTTTGAATGCCCTTCTTTGATGAATGTGTTGCTTGGAATTATTTTTGAAGGCCCTTCTTTATGAAGGCGTTGCTTGGAAATTATTTTTTGAAGGCCCTTCTTTGTGGAAGGTGTTGCTTGAAATTTATTTTTGAAGGCCCTTCTATGAGGAGGGTACTGCTTAGAATACCTTGGTAAACCAGTACTTCCGGGGTGCTTATCCGTACTTCCGGAAAGCTCACCAAGAAGAGAGTCCACCCTCTTATGGTGAAGGTGAAGAGAGTCCACCCTATTATGGTGAAGAGAGTCATCCCTCTTATAGAGAGAAGAGTCCACCCTCTTAAGGTGAAGAGAGTCCACCCTCTTAAGGTGAGAAGAGTCCTCCCTCTTATGGAGAAGAGAGTCCACCCTCTTATAGGTGAAGAGAGGCATCCCTCTTATGGAGAGAAGAGTCCACCCTCTTAAGGTGAAGAAAGTCCACCCTCTTAAGGTGAGAAGAGTCCTCCCTCTTATGGAGAGAAGAGTCCTCCCTACCCTAGCTGGCCATCCTGACTCTCCTCAACAGGGAAAAAACAAAAAATACAAAAGGAAACAAGTTGTTTCGGATAGTGAAGATGAATGTAAGGCTTCAAGGACTATTGGCGCGCCAATATCCTTCTTTTTTTTTCTTTTTTTTAACGCTTCAAATTGTCTACCACATGCATATTCTTTGAATGGTTTAACAATATCAACTTTTCTTCCTAAATTGTTAAATAGATGTTACTTTTATTACTATTTCTCTTTATCTTTAGTTTATATTGACCTTTCTTCTTACAGATATGACTGGGGTTCCAAACCTTTTTGGCGCGCCAAGAAATACATCTGCTACTCAACAAAGAGGCTCTACAGTCACCCTTCCTATCTCTACAAAGAAGCATGCGGCCAAAAAGAACAAAAATCAGGATCCAACCCAGGATGTTCAACCTCCTCCTAAGAAACAAAACATAGGCAAAGTTGGAAAAAGTGGGGTGGATGCTCAAATTGATGAAACTGGCGCGCATACTAGTGTTGCCGCGCCAAATTGTTCCTCACTTAGAGTGTTTAATGCCTTTGGTCATCTTGGGGATTCCCTTATCTCAGAAGTTGAATACAAAAGGTGGATGGCTAGGTCAGATAGTGACAAACAAAATATTGCCACTCGTGCCTCTCTTGACCTATTCCTGTTCAATTCCGAATGTGGGAAGAATAAGGAGGAAAACCTCAAACGCATGAAAGAACTGGAAGTTGAGGTTAGAAAGCTCAGAATAGACGTCAAATCTCTCAATTCTAAGCTAAATAAGTCGGAAACAGAGAAGAAAGCTGCAACCTCATCAATCTCTACTTTGGAAGCCAACTTGGCGCGCCAAATCGAACTTGTAAAGGAAAAGGATACCTTTATACAAACCCTTGAGGAGAAAACTACTGACCTTGAGCTAAAGTTAGATGAGCTTGAGGAGGAGAAAGATTCAGGCTGGACTGTTGAAAAGGAAAAACTATCCAGAGAATCCTTTGATGAATGAATCAAAGCCTACTGTATCACCTTTCTTGCTGGCGAGCCCAATTATGATTGGCGCCCCAAGTTTGGCGCGGGAATTGCTGATTTCTTGGCTGACCTTTCTCAGAAGGAAGCCCAAGCCATTACTGAAAAGAAGATAGCCCTTGAAGAAACTCTATCATCAGAAACATTGGCGCGCCAACCTGATGAAAATGTTAATCCTGGAAAGAGTACTTCTGAGGAAAATGTGGAAGATACTACTACAAACGCGCCAAGGTCTGACCACCCCGAGGACATGGCAACTTAATCAACAATTTTGTTTTAATTTTACCTTATCCTTCCAAACTTTTATCTGCAAGTCTTTTGACTTTGCAAAGTTGTATTTCTAACTTGCTTTCGTTCTTTTGACGGGTAACACTATTTTTTATTGCGAACTTCACATTCATGCATTGTAGCAAAGTAGTATACTTGGCGTGCCACTGGCCGAGGCGCAGAAATATTCCTTCAAAAAGGATCCAAGTAGGTGCGCCAGTAATGTTGGCGCGGCAAGATAATTGCAAAACGATCATAAACCAGTAAATATATCCAGAAAAAACTGAAAAGTTTATAACTTGAAAATAAAACCCTCACGGCTTATAGCACGATGAGTAATAAAAATAAATTGTCCTCGACATTGCCGGTATAAAGGCTGATAGCCAAAACAAAAACATAAGATAAAAAACAGGGCAATCACTAGCTCAAAAAGGCGTGTTAACCACTACCCCCCCCCCCCCCCCCGAGACTAGGAGCAAATTTATTTGGTGCTAGTTTTAGTAACTGCATGAGGCTTAAAAGCTCTTTTTACTGATAGTACTTCTTTAAATGAATGACATTCCAAGCTTTCGGGATTGGTTTGTCGTCCAAATCCAAAAGATAGTAAGCTCCTCCCCATAAAATGACTCTGACCTTGTATGGACCTTCCCAATTTGCTCCAAATACCCCATGAGCTGCAACCTTGGTATTTGGCATTACTTTTCTGAGAACCAGATCACCAACCTTGAATGAACGAGCCTTTACTTTTCCATTGTAGAACCTTGCCGCCCGTCGCTGGTAAGCTGCAAGCTTCACTTGTGAATTTTCCCTTTCTTCTTCCAACAGGTCAAGAGACAACCTTTGATTGACCTGATTTGCCTCTTCATTGAAAGTATCTCGTCTGAACGATCCTGCACCTATCTCCACCGGTACCATAGCCTCAGAACCATAAGCGAGCATGAATGGAGACTCTCATGTCGTTGTTCTTGGGGTTGTATTATAAGACCAAAGTACCATGGGCAATTCCTCTGGCCAGCTTCCCTTTCTATTCTCCAGCTTCGTCTTCAAGGTATGCTTTATAATCTTATTCACCGCCTCTGTCTTTCCATTGCTTTGTGGATGATATACCGCTGCAAAATTTTTCTTGATATGTAACTCCTCGCAGAGACCCCTTAATTCCTTGCTATCAAATTGTTTCTCATTGTCAGAAATCAACTTGTAAGGAACTCCAAACCTGCACACAATAGAGTTAAAAACAAAATCCTTAGTTTCTTTGCTGTTATGGTAGCCAATGGGGTAGCTTCCGTCCACTTGGTAAAATAATCCACAGCCACCACCGCATACTTCACTCCCCCTTGGCTGTTGGAAGTTCTCCAATCAAGTCAATTCCCCACATAGTGAATGGCCATGGACTCATTAAAGGTGTTAGAGATGCGGCAGGACTATGAGTATAATTAGCAAATTTCTGACACTTGTCACATGCCCGAGAAAATTCATAAGCATCCTTTTTCATGGTAGGCCAATAATATCCCTGCTTCAAAATCTTCAACGCCAAAGATCCACCCCCCGAGTGATTGCCACAAATTCCTTCATGAACTTCTCTAAGGATGTAATCGCACTCCGCACCATCAATGCATTTCAGCAATGGTTGGTTAAAACCCCTTTTATATAGCATCCCATCGTACTCCACATACCTTGCTGCCTTATACCCGAGCTTTCTTGCCTCTATTATGTTTTCTGGCAACCAACCTTCCTTGATGTACCTCCATATTGGTGTCATCCATGTCACCTGCTCGTCCTCTTCTATTTGCATCACATCAACTTCCCTAACACTAGGCTCCTGTAACACCTCCAAAGGGATGACGCCCAACAAACTCACATCCTTTTGTGATCCCCATTTTGCCAATGCATCAGCCTGCTCATTTTCCCCCCGTGGGATTTTTACCAGCTTCACTTCAGTGAACCTAGACATAAGATGCAAAACACTCCTCATGTACAACTCTGTCCTCGGACCTCGGGCTTGAAAACCCCCATTCACCTGATGCACTACAATCATAGAATCACTACGTATCAACAAATTTTCAACCTTCATTTCTAAAGCAAGCCTCAATCCCCCAAGCAATGCCTCATACTCTGCATCATTGTTTGTTGCCTGAAACGCAAAATTGATAGCACTCATGAGCATATGTCCCTCAGGACTTATTAAGACTATCCCTGCACCAGCACACTCATTATTGACCGCTCCATCTACGCTCAGAGTCCACCATCCTTCAGAAGTTCTTGGTTCTGTGACGTTTGTCTGAGCTAAAGGTTGGAAAGGAACCACTGCCAATGCATCCCCCTTCCAGCTTAGGGGAAAACTCAAGTATGAAATCTGCCAGTACTTGACCTTTAATAGACGTCCTTGGTTTGTAGTCCAAATCAAACTGCCCCAGTTCTACAACCCACTTCATCATCCGCCCTGTTACTTCTGGCTTATGCATAATTTGTCGAAGTGGAAAAGATGTCCTAATTTCCACCCTATGAGCCTGAAAATACGGACGTAACTTTCGAGAAGCCAATACAAGAGCATATACCAACTTTTCCATGTTCGTGTAACGGGTCTCAGCGTCATGTAACCTCCTACTCACATAATATATTGGAAATTGATCTACTCCTTCCTCCTTGACTAGCACCGCACTGACGGAGTATCCTGAAACAGCTAAGTACATAATTAACACTTCCCCTTCAATTGGCTTTGCGAGCATAGGAGGCGATCCTAGATGTTCTTTGATCTTTTGAAATGCCTGCTCACACTCCGCTATCCACAAAAAATCTTTTCCTACCTTCTTAATAGATTTAAAAAATTCCTGACATTTATCTGATGACCTCGAGACGAATCTATTCAAAGCTGCAATCCTGCCAGTTAAACTTTGTACTTGCTTCACACATGTTGGAGACTTCATGTCTAAGAGTGCCTTGATTTTTGCTGGATTTGCTTCTATACCCCGATGGTTGACTATGAATCCCAAAAACTTTCCTGATTCAACACCAAATACACACTTCTGAGGGTTCAATTTCATTCGATACCTTCGCAATATGGCAAACATCTCCTCTAAGTGCTTGATATGATCCAACGCTTCCTTAGATTTCACCAACATGTCATCCACATACACCTCCATGGTCTTCCCAATTTGATCTTTAAACATCATATTTACCAACCTCTGGTAAGTTGCTCCAACATTAACAAGGCCGAATGGCATTCCAATGTAACAATAAAGCCCCCTATCAGTGATAAAAGAGGTATGCTCTTGATCCGGCTCATACATAGGTATTTTATTATATCCCGAGTAAGCATCCATGAAACTCAATAATGCATGTCCCGCTGTCGCGTCAACCAACTGATCTATCCTTGGCAACGGAAAACTATCCTTTGGACATGCTTTATTTAAATCAGTGAAATCTACGCACGTCCTCCACTTCCCGTTTGGTTTCTTTACCAGCACAGGATTCGCTAACCACGTTGGGTAGAAAGACTCCTTTATTAACCCAACCTCCAGTAATCTGTCTACTTCTTCTTGCAAAGCCACAGCACGTTCCCCGCTCACCGGCCTCCTTTTCTGCTGGGTTCCTTTTTTTGACGAATCTATATTCAAACGATGACACATCAAATTTGGGTCAATTCCCACCATATCAGCATGACTCCAAGCGAAAACATCCAAGTTCGCCTTTAAAAATGAGATGAGCTGCTCAGCTAATTCTGGATTCAAATGCGATCCAATCTTCAACTCCTGCTCCGGGTAACGAGCATCCACCTTGACAGTTATCATTTACTCCGCTGATCCAGTATTAGCTACCGATAATGGCATTCGAGGATCGAGGTCGATGTCGTTATTTTTTTCAAGTTTATTTCCCTCATGGTCCTCATTCCCTATCTCATTTGTTTTTGAACTTACTTCTTCCAACTCTGTGATAGGTCGTGTTCCTACAACCAACGTTTTATCACCATCTAATATCCTGACCTTACGAATTTCCCTTGAATCATCCACCCTCCAAATTTCTTCTTCTGCCTCTGTACCAGACCCATAGGATAGCAGCAATTGTGACAAACTTTGAGACGTCCCCACCTGCAAATCCTGCCTACCTGGCGCGCCAACAATAAAGAAAGGACCAGTTGGAGCGCCAATTCTTGGTGCATCCATAGTTGGAGCGCCCACCCATTCTTCTTTCATCCCTTCCTCGCCTTCTTCCTCATCAGTGTTCTCTGGAAACTGAACGGTATATACGACATTAACCACCCTTTCTTCCTCTACTTGTACCTCATTCACCCCTGTTTTATTACTCTTTCGAAATCCTTTTACAGACTTGTTGTAGCATTCCCTAGAATCGTACTGACTTCCTCGAACACACCCGATCCCTCTTGGGGTTGGAAACTTCATGGATAAATGATAGATTGAGGTAACTACCCGCATTTCCTTCAACAATGGTCTTCCAACCAACGCATTATGAGATGAGTCTTGATCAATTACCATGAAATCCGCAATCTGGGTAGCAGAAAGAACCCCACTCCCAAGCGTTACAGGTAATCGAATGGTTCCCTTCACTCTGATAGATTCTCCTCCAAAACCATAAATGTAAATATTCTCAACCTTCATGTCTTTGTCAGGTAAGCCCATCTTTTTGTACGTGTCATAATATAAGATGTTGACCGAGCTTCCGTTGTCCACGAACACCCTATGCACATTCTGATTCCCAATTCCCATAGTGACCACCAGTGCGTCATTATGAGGGTGATGAACCCATCTAGCATCTTCCTCATAGAAAGTTATATCTGCTGCCTCTCCCCGAAACAGCTTGGGCGGACGCTGATCTAATCGATTCACATTTGTCATAGGTGCAGTTTTAGCCTCCCTTGCATATCTCTCCATCGCCTTATTACTATCACCTGCAATGTGTGGTCCTCCTACTATGGTGTGGATACTTCCTTCTCTAACAAATTTTGACCCCTCCTGCTTTTCCTTGTCGTCGTCTACCGAAGTGTGACCTATACCCCTTTTTCAATGAGATGGTCAGCCCGATATTTTTTTACCCACTCCGTTAAGTACCCATCCTTGATTAAAAGTTCAATTTGATCCTTTAGCTGTCTACATTCATGGGTGTTATGACCGGTAGATTGATGATATTCACAATATCTACCTCTGTCCTTGCTTTGGAAAGAACTCAAAGGTGCTGGCTTCCTGTATATCACCCTGTCTTTGGTCACTTCATATATGTGTTCAATAGACGCGGCAAGCAGCGTATAAGAACCCGACCTTGTCTTGACCTAGAAAGGGTTTCCGTCCTATCTTCTCATTAGTAATATTTACCCGGTTCGGGCTTCGTCCTCGCGCCCTGTAATCTGGACTTGGTGATCGATCTTTCCTTTTGTTTCTGCCCTTACTGGTTCCATATACTTCACCTTTTTTTTTGTCAGCCAACGACTGTTCCACCCTCTTATACGACTCTGCCTGAGAAAATAATTCTGCTAACGTAGCCGGATCCTGCCCTGTAGGTGCTTCCAGAAGTCAGTTCCCACTCTCAAGCCAGCAATTAAAAAATTCTTTAAAGTCTCATACGTTGCTCCTCTGACTCTTGCTGCCTCTGCACTAAACCTTTTAAAATATGCATTGAACGTTTCTCCCTCCCGCTGCTTAATGTTTGCCAAGGAGGTAACTGGAGGAGAATACTTGACTGCTGCTTGGAACTGTGTCAAGAACATCACCTGCATTTGTTCCCAAGAGGTTATCACCTCACTTCCCAATTTCTGAAACCATTGTTGAGCACTATCTCTGAAAGTCGCAGCTAGCAAACGACACCTAGCCAAGCTTGGAACCTGATATACATCCATCTCAATATTGAAGCGCCCCAAAAATTCCTTTGGGTCAGAGTTACCATGAAAACGAAGGTCGGCTGTTGTGTTTCGATATCCCATTTGTAATAGAGCATCCTTCACAGCAACGGAGAATGGAGATGTCACTTTGGTGGAAAAAGAACCAGCTCCACCCTCCATATGTGCTAACAGCTTCCTTATCACCAACATTGACATCACCTAACCCAGGAACATTCTGAATTCCACTGGACAGCCCTCCTCCCAGGAAGGTGTTTGCCATGGGTGGAGTAGGCGCGCCGAAACTTACCAACACAGATGATGGTGTACTCACGATTGGAGGTGTTTGTGTCATGATAGGAGGTGTAAGTTGCACAGAGACTTGTGGGGGGATAGGTACAACAATAGTTTGATTATCATGCAATACTGAAGGAGTTTGAATATTACCCGGGATAGGTTGACTTACTTGTGGCGATATTTGATTTGGAATTTCCAGAGTGTCTTGATGATTTTGGTTTTGATTTTTCCTCGCCTCACTAGTTGCACTATGTGAAGGTATTGGGACAATGATGGGTTCTTTTGATGGAAACTTGTCAGTCTGTCTTCCTGAATTCTCACACCCACGTCCTCGGTTGCCCCCTCCCCGAGAACCTCATCCATGATATCCTCCACGTATAATTTGCCCTCCTACAGGTATCTCCCTCCTTCCAACCGATTCAGAAACATTAATTTGGCCCCCGCCTTGCTCTTTCTCCTTTTCCAAAAGTAATTCTTTTATTTCCTCACAAGTCAGCTTTACACCCATGAGGTCCATCATAGCCGATAACCTTTGCCCAGTGTTAAGTTGATTACCCCGCAAGCTACCCAGACGCCCAGTAGCATCCAGCACCGGGGGAGCTCGTGGT
The DNA here is from genome assembly GCA_030848705.1 of Heracleum sosnowskyi. Taxonomy (NCBI): domain Eukaryota; kingdom Viridiplantae; phylum Streptophyta; class Magnoliopsida; order Apiales; family Apiaceae; genus Heracleum; species Heracleum sosnowskyi. Next base: position 47,948,910 of record CM061244.1, read on the forward strand.
GACTCGAGAGTTTCAAGTATCATCTGACTATCCTCCGGGAATTCGACAATAGGCTCAGTCTCTCCAAAGTCTAACCTTCGTGGAGTGATGGGTGGCCGCCCCCCGGCACCGGGATAGTTTGCGCCCTTCCCCACTCCAGCGGCCGTAGTACGCCCAGCGGGCTCTCCTTCCATGCGTCGTCCTCCTCGGCCGTATGAACCATGTTGGGTCCTCCAATATTCAACCGCCTTCAACCTAGCATCAAAACTTCTCACAGTTGCGCCCATACGGTGAAGCTCGTCCATAAGATCTGTGTTACTAATCAACACCGGAGGTCAACTTCCAGTAACATGGGCCGGGTCTGTTGGAGTTACCGGAACATAGGGTTCATCTTCTCCATAACCCTCCCAGTAAAAACTTCCTTCTTCATGAGCGCTTTCTTCACGATTTTGAGACATCTTTCCTCCTAGATGATGATCTTATTCAGCCCCTCCTTCTAGCGCCAATTTGTTAATGGAGGAATTTGTGATAACAAAATTTGAGGTTGTATACCGAAATTAAGATCTATGACGGTGGTTCTATAGCGGAATAATCGCCGGAGAGTGGTGGTAATTATATTTTTAAGAAGCTGTGATCAAAGGAGTTATGGTGGTCTCTCTGAGCTCTCAACGTCCAACCCCTTTAATGTGCCTACGTACCCTATATTTATAGGGATCAAGCTTCACGTAGTTCTAATAGAACAAGGATATTAAGTCCACTAGAGATAGAACTCCTTGGCCGGACTACAAGGGTCCTAAATCTACTAGAGATAGGTCTCCTTTAAGATAAGTGTCAAGCATAGTCCATGTCGGACTAGAACTCTTAACTTGTCATGAAATGCATATCCAAGCACACTAAGGAGAGCCCATACGATGAAGCCTAGTCGATGACCCCAAGGCTAAACCACGACCGTGCCTTCACGGATACAACATTAGCCCTATCTATTGGAGCTAACATCAACCGCTACCAACTACCACACCAGTCATTAGTTGCAGGGAAAAGTCACGACTTACTCCAAATGCACAAGCTGGTCCTTACCCCCGGATGAGGATAACCCACCAGACTACAGGGCAAGTTCTCCAAAGTTATCGTCGCACCAGGTGTATCTTACTCCCCCAACAAGGATAACTTGCTAGAATACAGGAATAAAACTGTAATATCCCAAATTTTTGTAATAATTAAAACCTTGATGAATAGTGAATTTCCACTAATGAATAGTAAATTTGCTGACGAAAAGTTTTTCAGCCCACACCATGTAGACGACATGGAGTGAATGTTTCGAAGTGATATTATTGATGTATAGGAAGAATAAAAGAATGTAAACGTGATCAGAATCAGAAGATTCCCCTCCGAGTTTTAAATCACTATTCACTGGACAGTTAAGGATGAATTGATTTGATCGTTTTAAGAAAGTATGTGGAATGAGAAATCCATGATCATATCTTAAAACCAAGGAGAGAAATCTAAGATTATATATTAGACAAAGGTAATGGAAGGACAAAGGAAGTACCCTAGCTTTGGTACAGAGAAACGTCTTTAAAACCACTTGAAACTATCGCGAAACAAAAGCGTAATAAATTATGGATTAAACCCTAACAAAAGGAGGAGTATTATATGAGATCATCAAGTGCAATATATAAAAGGATTGAGGATGCAAAGGATGACATAAGCATGATGCAAGGAAATGACATAAGCATGACAAAGTGATGACAAGGTGATGAATCACCACCTTGTCACCACATTCACCACCACCACAAGTTCAAATCTAGCCTTGTCATTGATGACAAGCCTTGTTATTAGCCACACAATTTAATTACAAAGTGTTAAAGGTTAATTAGACAAAAGAAAAGAAAGAAAAATCAAACAAAACAAAAGCAAAAAGAGAAGCATCAAGATGAACACTCCATTCGGCTATTTTCTTCAACCAAGGGCTTAAAAATTTTCATCCAACTTCCACTCAACCATAATTCTTGATCTTGGGCTCTAAATCACCCTCATCCTATATCCAAGGTAGATTTCTAATCTTAGCCTCATCCATGGATCATAGCTTGGTCAAAAATGGATTCAAAGTTGATGATGAATAGTGATGTGAATAGTAACTTCATAGAATCTTGTTTTGTTTTGATGATTTTAGGTTTGATTAACATAGTTAAGGAGCAAGGAAGGATATATCACCCATATATAGCCTTTGTTAAGATCCAAGGAAGGTATAAACTTCTTTCTTTTTAAGATTTTTGCTTGATCTAGTAAGTTAGAAGTGTTTGATGGAAACTATGTTAGAATAAAGCATGTATGCATGATTTTAAGCATGTTTGATGAATGATTTGTGGATGAACTTGTGAATTAGAGTGTGACCTTGTTTGGACAGAAAAATGGTAGTATAAGTTTGAGTTTGATTGGTGATTGGTTGATGGTTGATTGTAGATTAGATTGAGCGTTTAAAAAACATGGGAAGTACGCATAAGCGCCGTTACCATGTCGGATTTTACTTAGGTAATTTAGACAGAAACTATGATTGCAAAACAGGGCATAAACTTGAGGTTTCTGACCATGAGCATGTAGGCTCTGTTTCCTAGATTATTTTAGCGAAAAAATCGTATCGTTTTGATTTACGGTTTAAGAGAAACACCCGTTTAAGTAAAAGCGGTTTCGCGTAACTAGATAGTTCATTGTATGAACTTTGAGATAGGGATCAAGCCCTTTAAAATTGGAGTTGGATTGAGATATTAAAATGGATACTAGTATGTATAATTAGGAAAGGAAACCTAGAAGGGTTCGAGTTAAAAAGATGAGCTGGTGATTTTATAAAAATACGCGAACGAAGGTTGCGCGAGTGAAATACCCTTAAGGGGATGGTTTAAAACAAGAAATGATAAAGTAAAAGAACTTGGGATTTGTTAATGGTTTTCACCCAAGCTTTTGACTTAGAAGTTTACGGAATGTCACGAGGTTATATATGACCAAGAGCGAGACATTTAATTTTCATTGGTAGAACTGTAGTGCTTGAGTTATAGCACATTAAATGGTTCAAGGGGACTGACTGTGAATTATGTATCTTGTTATAAATCGACGCGCACACTCTCAAGCCCCCACTACCACACCACCAAGACCCCAAGGCAAGTTTTCAAATCCTACACCATATAATGATGCTGTTGTGATATATGTTGTGGTATTACTATATATGCTGCTTTAATGTTGTGAAATGACTTATAACTGTTTTTGCTTTGTAAAAAGCTGTATAAGGTATAAGGTTTATATGCTAGCTAAGTACTAGATATATACCAAGGTTAAAGATTAAAGACTCTAAGTATAGAGCACTTGTACGATGGTTTTAAAACTTAGACCGGGAGTCAAATTATTATTTTGTTTTAAACTACTGTCAAAAGCTAGAAGGTTCCAGGGATGGTTATATTTTAAATATTTATTAAATATTCCAATATCTATATTGTGGGATATTTAAGGTGAGATATTTAAATAATATTATAATAAATATTATTTGAATATTATTTAATTAAAGTGAATATATTTTGAATATTCACTTAAGTAGTTACATTGAATAATAATTTAATATTTATTAATTGGGTATTTACTAAATATTCCAAAAATGATTTAAAATCATAGAACCTTATTATATGATCAAATGGTCTATTATTTACACAAAAATATAATTTTTCTGATTTTCAGAAAAGATATTACAATTAGAGATTCCCAACTATTATCTTAAGATATTTAAAGGCAATTAAATGCGAATAGTATTTTTCCAACTCATCGAAAACTGGGAATCTAGTTCAAGGATTAGAGGACAAAGTTTGACTTCCACTGTTCCTCTAGAATACTTATAACTAGGGGATGGCTCCCCCATTCAAGTAGAGTATTTCAAACTCGCTGAACTCTGAAATTTCAATAAACTCCCTGGTCATGATTTCAAAATACGTAGTAATCATCGGTAGTCTCGTTGACTAATGTCAACCCACACTTTGACTTACTCCTTTCAATTACTCTGGAGTAAGGTATTCTGAACGGTTACAAAGTTTTGACAAGTAGTTGTACTTGGGAAAAATGGAATTAAATTCCGATTTCCGTTTCATTAATATTTTTCATCATGGGAATTGGAAAGGCCTACACGGCAATGAAATAGGTGCCGGGGTAGTGCCAAAATTATCAAGGCTTACCCGGTGACAAAATAGGCCCGAGGTAGTGATCTCTTGAGTGCTAAGGCTTACCCGGTGACGAAATAGGCCCGAGGTAGTGATCTCTTAGCACAGTGGCCCGTATGCGGTCAGGGTGATAACCGAACATGAAGTCGTCCTTCTACTAGTAGAAAAGAAAAGTTACGATACAACGGCTGATCACCGTGTATCGGGTGTTCCAGTACATTCCCTTCCCTCCAATTGGAGTTGAGCTGCACATTGTAACAAAAGCCTAGGCGCTGAGTTACTGATAATGTGACAGTAATAAGTAATGATGTTCCTCATACAGTAGTAGCACTGTATGGTATGTTTTGACGAAAAGAGAAATAAATATATCATTCTGTATACGAATGAAGTTTTAAAGGTTTTCCTTTATGATATAAGCTTACTTATATGCTTATGCTGTATTGTATTATTGCTGGGCCGAGTGCTCACTCTTGCTTTTTCTCTCTATACATATATATCACAACACAACAGCTAGAGTAGATGGCCAGGATTCGTCGTACCGCTCGGAAGCGCGTCAGAGCTATACAGGCCGCCAGTAGCATGGTTGTTACAGTTGATCAGGTAGGAGTACTGAGTTGGTTCGGAGTGTAACTCTTGTTGCTCCGGCTTAATTATAAGTATCACTTATGTATATTAATGAACAAGAACAAACTTTTGCGCTACCTTATGGTTTCACATAGAAATCATACTGGTAGTAGGTTGCAGTATTTTACTTTTGGGTTGTAATAACTTTAATTTATGGATCATATGACTACTGTATTGTAAGTTCGTTTCTGAGACATAACTGGCGTGAGTATATTGATGGTGGGGTCACCATGTGTGATGATTTATTGTTTTATAGTTCAAGTATTAAGTGTTTATACGGAACAAGGGATCGTGACAACCCAGATCTCCGACCCCGGGTCTGGGGGTGTTACAAAAATGGCATCAGAGCCTATAGTTATTAATCTCAGAAACGATAGGGCGTTAGGAATAATAAATGCAACTATAATAATAAGAAGAACTCCCATCGAGTTCATGGTTGGGCTACCGGATGTAGCACCGACTGTTAAAACCCGCAAGGGAACTTTGATTACACAGTATAGTAACCTAGTTTTCGCTTGTATAGGTATTCGCGGCCGAGGAGGCTGATGACTTTGAGACCCAGCACGACGAGGCTCTGCTGGCGGCTGAGGACGACCCCGTGGACGACCCCATGGAGGATCTCGAGGAGGATACTGAGGACCCGAACGAGGATCCGGAAGAGGACCCCACGACTGTGTTTGACCTTCCTACTTCTCCTATTCCCTCCATTGATGGATATTCGACTGATGATGATGATTCCACTGAGGGGGATCAGATTGTACCTGATGTAGTTACTACGGATGATGATGAGACTTCTGAGGATAGTGCTAGCCGAGAAGGCATCAGGATGTACCCTCTGCCTATTATGAGAGTCCTTACCCCTCCTGTGCCCCCATTGAGCCCGTTACCATCAGACGATGACTATGATCTTGCCCCTGAGGGATATGAGGAGGACCAGGCTATGACTGATCCAGACACACCTCCTCCCTCACCTACTGGAGTACCTACTGTGATCCATGATTGGATGATTGGCCGGCTGACCACTGACTTGGCAGCGACAGAGGCTAGAGCTGATGAGCTGAGGAGATAGTTAGCTGCAGAGAGAGAGACCCGTCGTTCTTATCAGGACGGGATGAGGTTTATGACTCCTATGGAGATGAGACTTGATATTTCCCGCATCGAGTGGCGAGCTATGGTCCGCATGAGAGGCATGTCTGTTATTGATGAGGGACTAGTACCCCGACTAGCTACAGAGAGGATTTGGGCAGATGCTATGGCGCGTGTCAGGAATCTGACCCGCTCAGAGGGGGAGACTTGATAGGTGATAGATAGCTTAGTTCTCTAAACTCAGATGGCCGTTAGTAGTGCCAGTTTTTGTGGGATGGTTCCGATGTATAGTAGTATCCTTTCTGAGTTAGAGATAGGCTGATCAGACTGACGTAGCAGATGTTGACAGGTTGACTGGTAGTACTTAGCTTTTGACTGTTGTAGGGATGATGTATTTCAGCGATGTGTTCGCTTTTGATGGAACTTTGACTCAGCATCTCGTGACTTTATGTCACTAATGTATATATTCATGCATTTCAGTTCGATAAAGCTTTCAGTTTTAAGATTTAATATCCCCTGCCATTTCAATTGTTTTACAAGTTATTAGTTTTGACATATAAACTGTGCAACCCCCATTTTGACAAAAAAAAAATTCCTATAAAAAGAGTTTTGTGTGAGCAAGGATGATTTCCAAGATTTTCACCAAGGACTCAATTGATTCAACCACATATTTTAAAAAGGAACAAATGGTTTTAATAATAAAAGTTTTGCTTAAAAATATCAGGAAAATGCCACCCCGACGTATGGGAACACGAGCACGCCTTGCCAATTCTACGGCTCAGGGCAGTGTTAACCAGGGGGATGAAAGGCAAAACTATCATAATGAGGAAGAAAACCCAGACTTCCACGAGATGGAAGAACAGAACCCTGAGGAAGGTGAGTATGAAGGAAGCGGAGAGGATGATGATTACAATGAGTTTGATGATCAGGACTACGAAGAGGAAGAGTATGAGAGTACTCAGAATGTAGAGGTTCCCGGTGGAAACCCGATGGACCAATTTATGCACCTACTCCGACAAAATTTGAACCAGCACCCACCGCCACCACCACCAGGCCCCAATACTGCGGGGCATAGTGCTTTTAAGGCTTTTAAGTCTTTAGGACCCCCGGAATTTCAGGGATCTGCTGACCCTGTTGAGGCAAGAGCTTGGTTGAAGGAAATGGAAAAAATCTTTTGAAATCCTAGGCATTGAGGAAACCCAAAAGACCGTCTTTGCTACATACCTCCTGAAAGGGGAGGCTAACTACTGGTGGGAATCAAAGAAAAACCTAGAAACAAATACCGTTGTTACCTGGGCAAGGTTTACTACTTTATTTCTGGAAAAGTATTTCCCTGTGTTCATGGAAGCACAAATGGAAAGGAAGTTTTTGGAACTGAAACAGGATAACATGACTGTGGCAGAATATGAAGCCAAGTTTACTGAATTGTCTAGGTTTGTTCCAGATTTTGTCAATACTGACTTGAAGAGGTCAAGAAGGTTTCAACAAGGGCTGAAACAATTGATTCAGAATAGAGTAGCAGTGTTGGAATTAACGGACTATGCGTCGTTAGTGCAAAAGGCAACCATAGTGGAAGCAGGTAGTGAGCAAAGTCAGAAAGGAAGAGAAGAGAAAAAGAGGAAGTTTGGTAATCAAGGAGGAAGCTCGGTGAACAAGAGCTTTCCAGTAAGGACATTCGGAGGGATCAGGTCTCAGCTATTAAGGAATTCAGGATTCAGGAAACCAGAGAATAAGAGTCTAAGCCAGGGCGGCAGACAGACTGGAGTGTCCCGTTTTAATCAACCTCGACCCCCACTACCTGACTGCAAGACTTGTGGAAGAAAACACCTGGGAGAATGTGCCCTAAAGTCGGTAACTTGCTTCACGTGCAACAAGACAGGGCATTACTCCAACTCCTGCCCCCGAAACGATCAGAAGTGTTTTCAATGTGGAAAATTAGGACACGTGAAAAGAGACTGCCCTATGGCAAACCCTGCCGGCTCGAGAATCAGTGGAGCCTCCTCTAACAAGCCCCCAACTGCTAGAACTTTCAACATGACGGTGAGAGATGCCGTAAGGGACACTAATGTGATAGCATGTACCCTTTTACTCAACACCGTCAATGCAAATGTTTTATTTGATTCGGGAGCTACCAAGTCTTTTATTTCGAGGGATTTTGCGAGTCAGTTAAGACTTAGGGCGGAACCATTAAAAGAAGTATTAGAGGTAGAAATAGCAAATCGGGAAGTAATTCCAGTTGATGAAATACACAAAGACTGTAGCCTAGTAATAGAAGGTCGACAGTTTCGTGTAGATTTGGTTCCATTTAAATTAGGGGAATTTGATGTTATTCTGGGAATGGATTGGTTGTCGAGCAATGGTGCTCAGATAGATTATGAAAGAAAGAAAGTTTGGATTAAAACGTCCGAAGGGTGGGAGGTCGTGTTCAAGGGACAACGACAAACCCGTAAGTTTTTAACCATGGCCCAAACCAAGAGGTTGTTGCGGCATGGGTGTGAGGCTTACTTAGCTTATGTGATAGATACAAATCGAGAGGTTCCTAAGTTACAAAATATTCCTATAGTTAATGAATTTGAAGACGTATTTCTGGAAGACCTTCCGGGATTACCACCTGATTGGGAGATAGAATTCGCTATCGAATTAGCTCCAGGGACGGCGCCAGTTTCAAAGGCCCCGTACAGGTTAGCTCCGGTAGAAATGAAAGAGTTAGTCAGTCAATTGCAGGAATTGCTAGATAAGGGAATGATAAGACCCAGCGTGTCACCATGGGGTGCACCAGTGCTGTTTGTGAAAAAGAAGGATGGTAGTTTGAGATTGTGTATAGACTACCGAGAACTAAACAAGTTGACCATTAAGAACCGATATCCTTTACCAAGGATTGATGATTTGTTTGACCAATTGAAAGATGCAGTTTACTTCTCCAAGATTGACCTGAGGACTGGATATCACCAGTTAAAGATAAAACCTGAAGATATACCCAAGACTGCATTTCGCACGAGGTATGGGCACTATGAGTTTTTAGTAATGTCGTTCGGGCTGACAAATGCCCCCGCAGCCTTCATGGACCTAATGAATAGAGTCTTTAAGCAATACTTGGACAAGTGCGTCATAGTTTTTATTGATGATATTTTAGTCTACTCCAAGACAGAGGAGGAACACGCAGAACACTTGAGAATAGTGTTAGAGACTTTGAGAAAGGAAAGACTTTATGCTAAGTTTTCCAAGTGTGAATTTTGGCTGAGAGAAGTACAGTTTCTAGGCCATGTAGTCAGCAGTGATGGAGTGCTAGTTGACCCTGCTAAGATAGAAGCCGTTTCAAATTAGGACAGACCGACCACCCCGACTGAGGTGAGAAGTTTTATAGGCTTAGCCGGGTATTATCGAAGATTTGTGAAAGATTTCGCCAAGATAGCAGCCCCACTAACCCGACTGACCCAAAAGACTGAGAAGTTTGAGTGGACTGAGAAATGTGAAAAGAGTTTTCAGGAATTGAAAAGGAGGCTAGTTACTGCCCCTGTACTGGCACTGCCAGATGGAAAAGGAAATTTTGTGATTTATAGTGACGCATCACACAAAGGGTTAGGATGCGTGCTTATGCAACACGAAAGGGTGATTGCATATGCTTCTAGGAAGTTAAAAGAATATGAGAGTAGATATCCTACCCATGATTTGGAATTAGAAGCAATAGTTTTTGCCTTAAAGATTTGGAGGCATTACTTATATGGAGAAAAGTGTGAGATCTACACAGACCATAAGAGCCTTAAGTACATTTTCACTCAGAAAGAGCTCAATATGAGACAGAGGAGATGGTTAGAATTAATCAAAGATTATGATTGCAAGATTCTTTACCACCCAGGGAAGGCCAATGTGGTGGCCGATGCCCTTAGTAGGAAGGAGAGACTCAAAATGATAACCTCCTCAGAGAAGTTAATCCAAGAGTTTGAAAAGATGGAGATGGAGGTTAAAATAACCGGAGGTGGCACAGAGAAATTATTTGAGATCGCACTACAATCAGATTTGCTACAAAAGATCAAATTAAGTCAAGAACGCATGATGAGCGAAGGGAAAGAGCTAATGACGGGAGAGGAATTAAGGACTGAGAGAGACGGTAAGGGAGTTATGAGGTATACTTACCGGATTTGGATTCCTAATGACCAGGAATTAAAAGACGAGATTCTACATGAGAGTCATAGCTCAAGATATTCAATTCACCCGGGAAGTACCAAGATGTATAGGGATTTAAAGGAATATTATTGGTGGCCTAACATGAAAAAGGACGTAACAGAGTGGGTAAGCAAATGTCTGACCTGCCAAAGAGTAAAGGCAGAACACCAAAGACCCGGTGGACTCTTAAGACCCCTAGAGATTCCAGAATGGAAATGGGAACAAATAGCCATGGACTTCGTAGTAGGACTGCCACGAACCAAAGCTAATCACGACGCCATCTGGGTAATAGTAGACCGGTTGACGAAGTCAGCCCACTTCCTTCCGATTAATGAAAGATACACTGTCGATAGGCTAGTGGATGTTTACATGAAAGAAATTGTGGCGAGACATGGAGTTCCAGTCTCCATTGTGTCAGACAGAGACCCTAGATTTAACTCCAGATTTTGGAGAAGCTTTCAGGAATGTGTAGGAAACAAGCTAAACATGGGTACCGCTTACCATCCCCAGACGGATGGGCAAAGTGAGAGAACTATCCAAACCTTAGAGGATATGTTGAGAGTTTGTGCCATAGATTTCAAAGGAAATTGGGATGATCACCTACCCCTGATAGAGTTTTCCTACAACAACAGTTTTCATGCAAGTATCGGGATGCCCCCGTATGAGGCCTTGTATGGAAGAAGATGTCGATCACCCTTGTATTGGGATGAAGTTGGAGAGCGAAAAATGCTCGGACCCGAAATGGTCCAACAGACTAAGGATGCAATAGACCTTATCAGAGGACGGCTGGTAGCAGCCCAAGACAGACAGAAGAAATATGCAGACTTGGCCCGAAAGGACAAAGAATACGAAGTGGGAGATCGTGTGCTGTTGAAAGTATCTCCGTGGAAGGGATTGATGAGATTCGGAAAGAAAGGGAAATTGAGCCCCAGATATATTGGACCGTTCGAGATCTTGAGACGTATCGGGGAAGTAGCTTACGAGCTAGCCTTGCCCCCAAACCTGCAGCAAGTTCACAACGTGTTCCATGTGTCCATGTTAAGGAAGTATAATCCGGATGCCAGACACGTGGTAGAATACGAGCAAGTAGATATACAACCAGACCTGTCATATATAGAGCAGCCGGTAGAAATCATTGACCGCAAGGATCAAGTGCTAAGGAATAAAGTTATAAAGCTGGTAAGAGTTTTGTGGAGAAATCATAATGTTGAAGAATCCACTTGGGAACTAGAGAGCGCAATGCTAGAAAAGTACCCTCATCTATTTTGATCTGATTCCGGGACGGAATCCTTTTAAGTAGGGGAGACTGTAATATCCCAAATTTTTGTAATAATTAAAACCTTGATGAGTAGTGAATTTCCACTGATGAATAGTAAATTTGCTGACGAAAAGTTTTTCAGCCCACACTATGTAGACGACATGGAATGAATGTTTCGAAGTGATATTATTGATGTATAGGAAGAATAAAAGAATGTAAACGCGATCAGAATCAGAAGATTCCCCTCCGAGTTTTAAATCACTATTCACTGGACAGTTAAGGATGAATTCATTTGATCGTTTTAAGAAAGTATGTGGAATGAGAAATCCATGATCATATCTTAAACCAAGGAGAGAAATCTAAGATTATATATTAGACAAAGGTAATGGAAGGACAAAGGAAGTACCCTAGCTTTGGTACAGAGAAACGTCTTTAAAACCACTTGAAACTATCGCGAAACAAAAGCGTAATAAATTATGGATTAAACCCTAACAAAAGGAGGAGTATTATATGAGATCATCAAGTGCAATATATAAAAGGATTGAGGATGCAAAGGATGACATAAGCATGATGCAAGGAAATGACATAAGCATGACAAAGTGATGACAAGGTGATGAATCACCACCTTGTCACCACATTCACCACCACCACAAGTTCAAATCTAGCCTTGTCATTGATGACAAGCCTTGTTATTAGCCACACAATTTAATTACAAAGTGTTAAAGGTTAATTAGACAAAAGAAAAGAAAGAAAAATCAAACAAAACAAAAGCAAAAAGAGAAGCATCAAGATGAACACTCCATTCGGCTATTTTCTTCAACCAAGGGCTTAAAAATTTGCATCCAACTTCCACTCAACCATAATTCTTGATCTTGGGCTCTAAATCACCCTCATCCTATATCCAAGGTAGATCTCTAATCTTAGCCTCATCCATGGATCATAGCTTGGTCAAAAATGGATTCAAAGTTGATGATGAATAGTGATGTGAATAGTAACTTCATAGAATCTTGTTTTGTTTTGATGATTTTAGGTTTGATTAACATAGTTAAGGAGCAAGGAAGGATATATCACCCATATATAGCCTTTGTTAAGATCCAAGGAAGGTATAAACTTCTTTCTTTTTAAGATTTTTGCTTGATCTAGTAAGTTAGAAGTGTTTGATGGAAACTATGTTAGAATAAAGCATGTATGCATGATTTTAAGCATGTTTGATGAATGATTTATGGATGAACTTGTGAATTAGAGTGTGACCTTGTTTGGACAGAAAAATGGTAGTATAAGTTTGAGTTTGATTGGTGATTGGTTGATGGTTGATTGTAGATTAGATTGAGTGTTTAAAAAACACGGGAAGTACGCATAAGCGCCGTTACCATGTCGGATTTTACTTAGGTAGTTTAGACAGAACCTATGATTGCAAAACAGGGCATAAACTTGAGGTTTCTGACCATGAGCATGTAGGCTCTGTTTCCTAGATTATTTTAGCGAAAGAATCGTATCGTTTTGATTTACGGTTTAAGAGAAACGCCCGTTTTAGTAAAAGCGGTTTCGCGTAACTAGATAGTTCATTGTATGAACTTTGAGATAGGGATAAAGCCCTTTAAAATTGGAGTTGGATTGAGATATTAAAATGGATACTAGTATGTATAATTAGGAAAGGAAACCTAGAAGGGTTCGAGTTAAAAAGATGAGCTGGTGATTTTATAAAAATACGCGAACGAAGGTTGCGCGAGTGAAATACCCTTAAGGGGATGGTTTAAAACAAGAAATGATAAAGTAAAAGAACTTGGGATTTGTGAATGGTTTTCACCCAAGCTTTTGACTTAGAAGTTTACGGAATGTCACGAGGTTATAGATGACCAAGAGCGAGACGTTTAATTTTCATTGGTAGAACTGTAGTGCTTGAGTTATAGCACATTAAATGGTTCAAGGGGACTGACTGTGAATTATGTATCTTGTTATAGATCGACGCGCACACTCTCAAGCCCCCACTACCACACCACCAAGACCCCAAGGTAGGTTTTCAAACCCTACACCATATAATGATGCTGTTGTGATATATGTTGTGGTATTACTATATATGCTGCTTTAATGCTGTGAAATGACTTATAACTGTTTTTGCTTTGTAAAAAGTTGTATAAGGTATAAGGTTTATATGCTAGCTAAGTACTAGATATATACCAAGGTTAAAAATTAAAGACTCTAAGTATAGAGCACTTGTACGATGGTTTTAAAACTTAGACCGGGAGTCAAATTATTATTTTGTTTTAAACTACTGTCAAAAGCTGGAAGGTTCCAGGGACGGTTATATTTTAAATATTGATTAAATATTCCAATATCTATATTGTGGGATATTTAAGGTGAGATATTTAAATAATATTATAATAAATATTATTTGAATATTATTTAATTAAAGTGAATATATTTTGAATATTCACTTAAGTAGTTACATTGAATAATAATTTAATATTTATTAATTGGGTATTTACTAAATATTCCAAAAATGATTTAAAATCATAGAACCTTATTATATGATCAAAGGGTCTATTATTTACAAAAAAATATAATTTTTCTGATTTTCAGAAAAGATATTACAATTAGATATTCCCAACTATTATCTTAAGATATTTAAAGGCAATTAAATGCGAATAGTATTTTTCCAACTCATCGAAAACTGGGAATCTAGTTCAAGGATTAGAGGACAAAGTTTTACTTCCACTGTTCCTCTAGAATACTTATAACTAGGGGATGGCTCCCCCATTCAAGTAGTGTATTTCAAACTCGCTGAACTCTGAAATTTCAATAAACTCCCTGGTCATGATTTCAAAATACGTAGTAATCATCGGTAGTCTCGTTGACTAATGTCAACCCACACTTTGACTTACTCCTTTCAATTACTCTGGAGTAAGGTATTCTGAACGGTTACAAAGTTTTGACAAGTAGTTGTACTTGGGAAAAATGGAATTAAATTCCGATTTCCGTTTCATTAATATTTTTCATCATGGGAATTGGAAAGGCCTACACGGCAATGAAATAGGTGCCGGGGTAGTGCCAAAATTATCAAGGCTTACCCGGTGACGAAATAGGCCCGAGGTAGTGATCTCTTGAGTGCTAAGGCTTACCCGGTGACGAAATAGGCCCGAGGTAGTGATCTCTTAGCACAGTGGCCCGTATGCGGTCAGGGTGATAACCGAACAGGAAGTCGTCCTTCTACTAGTAGAAAAGAAAAGTTACGATACAACGGCTGATCACCGTGTATCGGGTGTTCCAGTACATTCCCTTCCCTCCAATTGGAGTTGAGCTGCACATTGTAATAAAAGCCTAGGCGCTGAGTTACTGATAATGTGACAGTAATAAGTAATGATGTTCCTCATACAGTAGTAGCACTGTATGGTATGTTTTGACGAAAAGAGAAATAAATATATCATTCTGTATACCAATGAAGTTTTAAAGGTTTTCCTTTATGATATAAGCTTACTTATATGCTTATGCTGTATTGTATTATTGCTGGGCCGAGTGCTCACTCTTGCTTTTTCTCTCTATACATATATATATCACAACACAACAGCTAGAGTAGATGACCAGGATTCGTCGTACCGCTCGGAAGCGCGTCAGAGCTATACAGTCCGCCAGTAGCATAGTTGTTATAGTTGATCAGGTAGGAGTACTGAGTTGGTTCGGAGTGTAACTCTTGTTGCTCCGGCTTAATTATAAGTATCACTTATGTATATTAATGAACAAGAACAAACTTTTGCGCTACCTTATGGTTTCACATAGAAATCATACTGGTAGTAGGTTGCAGTATTTTACTTTTGGGTTGTAATAACTTTAATTTGTGGATCATATGACTACTGTATTGTAAGTTCGTTTCTGAGACATAACTGGCGTGAGTATATTGATGGTGGGGTCACCATGTGTGATGATTTATTGTTTTATAGTTCAAGTATTAAGTGTTTGTACGGAACAAGGGATCGTGACAACCCAGATCTCCGACCCCGGGTCTGGGGGTGTTACAAAAACCTTCTTAGTGCCTAGACAAGCTTAATCATACCTGGACTTCCTAATGAGGGTAACTCATTAAAATGTAGAATCAGGCCTTCATTATGTAATCTTCTATAAATATTTAGAGCACACAACTTTTAGACAATATCTCGTTTAACCTTCATGTCACCTCCAAATTGGCGCTCCAACATGCTCCTGTATGATATTCTGGCGCGCTTACTTTCATCTTTCACAGACGCCCCTGCTCCTTCCATGTCCTATCTTGGCGCTCCAACTTGGCGCTCCAAATTGGCGCTCCAAGTTGGTCCCACTTGGTACTTTAGATACTACCCATTTATCATGAGTTCATAATATTTTTATCATCAAGCTCTTCTAGCCGTTGAGTATCTTTGGATAGTCAACCCCTATTTTCCTGTATAAATTTATGATATAACAGGTACAAAGTGTAACTCCACAGTTCCATTCATAACATGCTCTCTAATAAAGTGATACCTGATATCAATGTGCTTCGTTCTCAAGTGCTGAACATGGTTGTTGGAGATTGCTATGGCACTTGTATTATCATACAAAATGGGAATTTTGTCTAATGCAAAGCCATTGTCCTTCAATTGATTCCTTATCCATAAGATCTGAGCACAGCAACTTCCAGCAGCAATATATTCAGCTTCTGCTGTAATATCCGTGAATTTTATTAATTGATTAAATGATATATTTAATCTAAAATATTTATTTTGGAATATTGGAATATTATTATATGATATTTAGTGTGTAATTATGTGCTAAATGGTGAGTCGGAAGCCCCTTTCAAAAATTTCGTCATTTGGAATTTTCTTCAAATTTGAGCCGTTTTGATAATTCAAGAGCCCGTTGAAATTTCGTACATTCATTTTTAATTCTTCGTCTTTCGTATTCGAATCGTTATCGAAAGGGTTATGGGATTCTATTTAACCCTACCTATTTGATTCTGCAAATCAATTTCAATTTTTGATCCGAAAAAGGAAAAATCGTTCCGAACCCTAATTGCTTAAGGGGACGGATTTATCGTTCTATATCAATATTGAAGTTGTTATAGCCCTAGTATTCTTGAGCATTAGTTATATAATGATATATATCAATTTGGATAATCATCAACCTTTTTAACCCCTTACTTTTCGTAAAACGTGTTTTTGACCTAATTAGGGTTTTTAAACGATCTAACGAATCAATATCGATCCAAAAATGTTATTTGGGGTATTATTTTTCCAAAAATATAAAATGACCAATCAGACTTCATAACCCTAGCAATTCTTCAGAAATTACTCAAGAAATCCGAAATTCCCAAATAATTATTTTGTGTTCTTGATCTTCAATCAATTCGTTCTAAGGGTTATTGAAGTCCAAATCTGAAGTTCTTATACTCAAATCAAAGCCCCAAAAATCTAGTTTCAGAATCTTCCAACCTCATCATCATCTGGTAAGTATTCGATTTTATATTGATTTTACAAGTTTCGAATTAAAATTAGGGTTCTTGATTCGATTTGGGGATTTTCATTCTGTTGATTCTCCGTTCAATTGGTTGCTTCTAACATGTTCCTAGGGTTCTAATTAGCAAGAATCCATGCTTTAATTTCATGTTTATGTTCGATTTAGTCGGGTTTGATTTTCGGGTTTTGACCCGATTTCTTCTTTCAATTCGTACGTTCTTGATATTGATCTGACATTGTTTTTGGTAAAGGGCTTTTATTGTATGAGTTATAAGCTTCATTTTGGTATATTAATCTTTGAGTTTCATGTAGGATTTAAGTAGATCGGGTTTCCGGCCGAGGTCGTCGCCGGCGAGTTCTTTGAATGAATTCTGGGCACGATTCCGGCATGGGACAGATGTGTGTGTATGTGGGTTGTGTTTGTCTTGCAAAAGCGAACAAAAGCCCTATAGTTTGGTTTGGTTTTGATCGGAAACGGCGAAGTCCGGCCACCGGACGCCGGCCGGATTCTGGAAAACCCAGATTCCGGCGGGTTGTTCTTGGTGACCCGGATTCGTTCTTCCCGACCCGTTTACCCGATTTTTCGACCCGGTTTCAATCTTCAAAACCCTAATTCAATTTCAGAAAACTGTTTTTGAATTTTATTTTTAAATTTAATTCGAAAATAGTTTAAAAACTTTAAAAATTCATATTTTTATTTTAAAAATATATTTTTATATCAGAAAAATTCTGATAAATTATATTTATTATTTTAAATCCGAAAATTGATTAAACTTAATTATTTTAATTATTTTTAATTAATAATTAATTTACTAATTAATTGGTTAATTCTTTTAATCAATTGATTCTTAAAAATTAATTATTAATTAGATTTAATTAATTAAAAATTCAGTTTAATTATTTTCAAGCCTATTTATTTATTTAAAAATAGTTTGAGTATTTAAAGAGTGTCAATTAATTTTATTAATTGATTTATTTTCATTTAAATGTTTATATTGGATTTAAAAATCCGATTTTTGATTTAAAAATTAGTAATGACTTATTAAAAATTCAAATGAGTTCCGTATGATGTTTTAAAAATGTTTATAAGTGCTATATGGTTCATATTAATTGTGTGTCGTGTTTTATAGTCTGTATATGCCCGTGCTAGGGCAAATATCTGAGTTTTAAATATCGTAAATTATACCGGACGTCCGATACGTAACCGGTTACTTGTTTAAATGTGATTATTGATTGAATAAGTGTCGAGAGTAGAACGAGCATAGTTAGACTTATTGTGATGAGTTGTTTAAATTATAGAATCGAATTTCCGGAGCAAGGGAAAGGGGAAAGTAGAGTGAGCAGAGTCGATCCGACAGCAGCTTAGACCAGGCAAGTATCTGTGCCTTTACTTGTGATAAAAATTATTATTGTCTTGATTACTTGAATACCGTTATCCCCAGAACAATTCAAATTATCCATCTTTTAACCGCATTGGGACAACTGATTCCATTTCCTTAGAAATTCTTGATTCTTTGATTTGATCTGCATCGGAAACCCTTATTTCCAATTTACTTGATTATTGTTTACCACCTATTGTTGCTATTTATCATCCTTTGATTATCATTGACAACCTTTGATTGTTTGATTTCCATCTTGAAACTACTCCATGATCCTTTCTCGATCTTCGTTGATACTGAACAGTTGAAGCTCTTTTGCAATTACTATACATTCGGTTTATCTTATTGAGCATGTTATTGTTTATACCCTATTATAGAATTGGCATGTGTTTTTAAAAATGGACCAGTAATTGGTCGAAGTAACTTAAGGCCCAGATTGGCCTGGGATCCAGTAGAGGACTATGACATGAGCTAGTCCGGGGTTGATGCGTGGCTGGCCAGCAGCACAACCTTTGATTTGAATAAAATGTATAAGCCAAATTCTAATTCTTTACTTCAATCATTATTGATACAAAGCATGTGTTAGCTAAATATTGTTGATTCTGATATCTTAAATTCATATCCTTACAACCGTGATAGAAATGATTCGTTGATGTTTGCTGAGCAATTTTGGCTCACTCTTGCTTGTTGTTTTCTAACCCTATTCCAGTGAAGCGAGAGTATGAGTTGGCATAGCGTGACCGATAGTTCACCAGCAGTCAGGAGAGCCCCTCGAGTCACTGTTATTGGCAGGGTAGTTGTTGTTTTGCTTTTCTAGATTTAATGTCTAGATTTGAACTTTAGTTGTGATGTAATAACTCTGATAAAACTGGTTTGTAATAATAAAAGATTGTAGTAGCTTGTGTTCATTGCCATAATCTGGATGCGGTCTTGGTCAAGGGGTAATTGTGTCTTTATATATATATATTATGCATGTGTTAAATAGTGTTCCGTTGGTCGGATGACTCCTCAAATCTGTACCCCGGGTTTGGAGGGCGTCACAGTTGGTATCAGAGCAACAGGTTATGGCATTTGAAACAAGTTAGGACTTAGGGTCCAGGATAACATAGAGAGTTAGGAAGTCACGTAAGGATATTAGGAGGTCAACTAGGGATATTACGCGTAGTAATTAAATGTGGTTATAATTGCAGCCCCCTAGTTCTAGTTCAGACTCAGACCCTTCCGAGGATACGATATCAGAGATACCTACACCCGTTGAGAGAGCAGGACCGTCTCGGCCAGTGCGATATCAGCCTAGGCATCAGGGCCCAGTAGTCAGGAGAGATCAGATACCTTGTCCTATTCCACTCCGGCAAGTAGCCCCAGCACCAGCGTCTCAGGCATCAGTTTGTGGGCCTTTGTATCAGTTATGTGAGCCACCAGTTCCACACCATGTGTATCAGAGGGTGAGAAGAGAGAAGGATTTCCTTTATGGACAGGTTATGGAGATGGGTAGGATTCGTTCGATCGAGGCAGCCGCTGTCAGAGAGAGAGACAGACTTAGAGATCAGATGAGAGACATTCAGATGAGGTTTAGGGTTACGAGGACTTTGGTTGAGACTCGATTGCATGGATTAGCTTCTAGTCGAGAGGGAGAGACAGTAGCAGGGATGAGACAGATTTTGGATTATGCGATGAGTGAGATTGCAGAGGTTTCAGGACCCCCGTTATGGCCGGCAGGAGCAGGTGATCTGTGAGCAGGTATCGGTAGTAGACAGATGTGACATGGATGTATGGTTCTAGATAGTTAGTATATAGATGCATATAGTAGAATCAGCAGTGCACCGGGCTTATAGGAACGCCTCGGGTTGTTGTTGCATTTTTGTTGTTGTATTGCTGGTCGGCAGTTATGGTTCAGCCATGATATACTTTCTTTTGAAGCGTTCTACGCTTGTACTAACTCTATCTATATATATATGATAAACCTCTTTTATAGAACTGTATTTATTCCCCTGTCATTCATTTCCAGCATCATAACTGTTATTCTACTTATTGCAACGAGTGTATCCATACACCGTTGAGAAGATCTGTAAACCTTCGAGATATCAATTGTGATCCTTCCTTCTCTTATATGAACTGTTTGATTAAGCCAATTATTGTTTATTCATTAGCGATATGGCTCCTAGACGACAAACCCGTTCAACTGATACTTCTGACCAAGAAGGTCAACAAAATACACCTCCCACGGGCCGTGTGGACCCGATGGTAATCCAGTTGTTAAATACCCTTACTCAACAGACTGCCGCATTAGCACAGCAGCAACGTGCATTTCAGCAACAGCTCTTAGAACAGCAGCAACAGCATCAGCAACATCAGCATCAGCAGCATCAACAACAGCACCAGCAAGCAGCACCGGCAGTTACGTTCAAATCTTTCCAGGCAGCAAAACCTCCAGAATTTAAAGGATCAGCAGACCCTGTAGAGGCTAAAGCATGGTTGAAAGAGATGGAAAAGGCTTTTGCCTTGATAGAGGTGACAGAGGATAAGAAGACAGAGTATGCAAGCTATTTTCTGAAGAATGAGGCTAGTTATTGGTGGGAAACGAGTAGGGCTATGGAGCCCGAGGGATTGATTACGTGGGCAAGATTCACAGAGCTGTTTTTGGAAAGATATTTTCCGGACTATATGAGAGATCAGATGGAATTGAAGTTTTTGGAATTAAAGCAGGGAAGCATGACAGTGCCCCAATATGAAACAAGGTTTACGGAGTTGTCAAGGTTTGTTCCAACCTATGTGGATACGGAAAAGAAGAAGGCCAAGAGGTTCCAGCAGGGACTGAGGTCTTGGATTCGTAGTAAGTTAGCTGTATTGGAGTTGGACACCTATGCAGCGGTGGTCCAAAAGGCAATGATTGCGGAGGCAGAGAGTGATTCTTACATGAGAGAGAAGGAGAACAAGAAAAGGAAAGCAGGGATACCCGATAAGGGACAGCAGCAGGGAAGTTTTCAAGGGCAAGCAAATAAGAAGCTGGGATTTCAGCACGGAAGGAATACAAGTTTCAGGAAACCAGACACCGGAAACGTAGGACAAGATAACCGTCTACTAACCGGCGGTCAGCAGGGACTTTCTAGACCCCCACTACCAGAATGCAAGACATGCGGGAAGCGACATCTAGGGATATGCCATCGATTGACTATCACATGCTTTAAATGCAATCAGAAGGGACATTATTCCCGGGATTGCAAGATAGGCATCGTGTGTCATCGGTGTAAGAAACCAGGTCACATGATTAAGGACTGCAGAGCACCAGCAACCGTGAACAATATGATTCGGGCAATTGAAGCACCCCCAGTTGTTAACGTTCAGCCGTTAGCCAGGACCTACAATATGTCAATGGGAGAAGCAGTGAGAGATTCCGACGTGGTGGCAGGTACACTTCTAGTAAATTCTATTCCTGCACAAGTGTTAATAGATTCGGGAGCGACGAAGTCTTTTATTTCTGAAACGTTTGCTCATAGATTGAATTGCGTAATGAAACCTTTAAGTGGAGTGTTGACTATAGAGATAGCTAATCAGGATCGTATCGCGGTCAGTTCATATTATCCCCGTTGTGAGATAGAGATTTTGGGAAATCGTTTTTATGTTGACTTGTTACCTTTTAAGTTAGGTGAATTTGATGTGATATTAGGGATGGATTGGTTGACTGAGCATGATGCAAGTATTGATTGTAAGAATAAGAGGGTTACTTTGATTACCCTAGAAAAGAAAGAGATAATATTTAGAGGAGAGAAACAAAGAAAGAGGTTCCTGACAATGATTCAGGCTAAGAGGTTATTAAGGCAAGGTTGTGAGGCGTATCTAGCTTATGTAATAGATATAGATAAGGAAGTTTCTAAGTTAGAAGATATTCCAGTCGTAAATGAGTTTCCAGATGTTTTTCCGGAAGAATTACCAGGTTTACCTCCAGATAGAGAAATTGAATTTGCGATAGACTTAGTACCGGGCGCGGAGCCAGTATCGAAGGCCCCTTACAGGATGGCACCAGTGGAGATGAAGGAATTGGCTGATCAACTGCAAGGTTTGCTAGAAAAAGGAATTATTAGACCCAGCGTTTCACCGTGGGGAGCACCAGTACTGTTTGTCAAGAAAAAGGATGGAAGCATGAGATTGTGTATAGACTATCGGGAGTTGAACAAGCTGACCATTAAGAACAAGTATCCGTTACCTCGAATAGATGATCTGTTTGACCAGCTGAAGGGAGCGGTACATTTTTCGAAGATCGACCTACGGTCAGGATATCACCAATTGAAGATTAGACCAGACGACATACCGAAGACAGCCTTTCGAACAAGGTATGGGCACTATGAATTTTTAGTAATGGCGTTTGGACTAACGAATGCACCCGCAGCTTTTATGGATCTAATGAACAGGATTTTCAAGAGATATTTGGACAAGTTTGTAGTGGTATTCATCGACGACATCTTGATATACTCAAGGACAGAAGAAGAGCATGCAGACCAGTTGCGAATTGTGTTAGAAACGTTGAGACAAGAAGGACTATACGCGAAGTTTTCCAAGTGTGAATTCTGGTTGAAAGAAGTTCATTTCTTAGGACACGTGGTGAGCAGCGAAGGCATCAAAGTGGACCCAGCAAAGATAGAGGCAGTGAAAGATTGGGAGAGACCAAGGACACCGACTGAAGTCAGAAGTTTCTTGGGATTAGCCGGATACTACCGGAGATTTGTGCAAGATTTTGCGAAGATAGCTACTCCAATGACCAAGCTGACAAGGAAAAGCGAGCGATTCATATGGAACGATAAATGCGAAGAAGGCTTCCAAGAGTTAAAGAAAAGACTAACTACGGCACCGGTATTGATGTTACCAGACGATCAAGGTCATTTCGTAATCTATAGTGATGCGTCGTACAAAGGATTAGGATGCGTACTTATGCAACATGACAAGGTGATTGCCTATGCGTCAAGACAGTTGAGACCCCACGAACAGAAGTACCCTACACATGATTTGGAGTTAGCAGCTATTGTGTTTGCTTTGAAGATATGGAGACACTACTTGTATGGAGAGAGATGTGAAATTTACACCGATCACAAAAGTTTGAAGTATATCTTTACTCAGAAAGAGCTGAACATGAGGCAACGAAGATGGTTAGAACTAATCAAGGACTACGACGTTTCTATCAACTATCATCCCGGCAAGGCAAATGTGGTAGCAGATGCATTGAGCAGAAAAGAGAGATTAAATACACTAATGATGACCAAAGAATTATACAAGGAATTTGAGAAATTGGAAATCGAAGTAATTAATCCGAAGGACGCTACGGAAATAATTTATACCATGACGTTTCAACCTGAATTGTTGGAGAAGATACGAAAGTGCCAAGAGCAAGTTATGAACGACGATGTGAATAAAATGACAGGTGAGGAAATATGTAGCCAACCGGACGACAAAGGGATCTTGAGATTTGCTTCTCGGATATGGATACCTAACGTAACGGAACTGAAAAGTGAGATTCTGCACGAAGCACATAACTCGAAGTATTCAATTCATCCAGGGAGTACGAAGATGTATCGAGATCTTAAGACGAACTTTTGGTGGCCAGATATGAAGAGAGAGATTGCGGAATGGGTAAGTAGATGCTTTACGTGTCAAAGAGTTAAGGCGGAACATCAGAGACCAAGTGGATTACTTCAACCATTGGAGATTCCCGAATGGAAGTGGGAACACATTGCGATGGACTTTGTAGTAGGATTGCCTAGAACAAAAGCTAACCATGATGCCATCTGGGTTGTCGTGGATCGATTGACGAAATCTGCGCATTTTCTTCCGATTAACGAGAGATTCTCGCTGGATAAGTTAGTTCATATGTACATAAAAGAAATCGTAGTACGACATGGAGTTCCAGTATCGATAGTGTCTGATAGAGACCCTCGATTCAATTCAAGATTTTGGAGGAGTTTTCAAGAGTGTTTGGGCACCGAGTTGAGAATGAGTACGGCTTATCATCCGCAGACGGACGGTCAGAGCGAAAGGACAATTCAGACTATTGAAGATATGCTTAGGACGTGTGCACTTGATTTTGAAGGCAGTTGGGACGATCATCTACCCTTGGTGGAATTTTCATATAATAATAGTTTTCACGCGAGCATCGGAATGCCACCGTACGAAGCTTTGTATGGACGAAAGTGTCGATCTCCAGTATATTGGGAAGAAGTTGGTGAACGGAAAATGATAGGACCAGAACTAGTACAACGAACAAAAGAAGTGGTTCAATTGATTCAGAGAAGATTGATAACAGCTCAAGACCGACAGAAGAAGTATGCGGATCTAGCCAGAAAGGATGTGGGATTCGAAGAAGGAGAGCAAGTGTTACTAAAGGTTTCACCATGGAAAGGATTAGTTAGATTTGGAAAGAAAGGGAAGTTGAGTCCGAGATATGTTGGGCCGTTTGAGATTTTGAAGAAAGTGGGCGAAGTAGCTTACGAGTTGGCGTTGCCACCGCATATGCAGCACATTCATAATGTATTTCATGTATCTATGCTTAAGAGGTATCGACCAGATTCGAATCATGTAATAGAGTATGAACCAATAGAGGTCCAGGCAGATTTATCGTATGTAGAACGACCAATTCAGATAGTGGATCGTAAGGAGAAAGTACTAAGGAATAAGACAGTAGCGTTAGTGAGAGTTTTGTGGAGGAATCCTAAAGTAGAAGAGTCTACCTGGGAGTTAGAGAGTGAGATGTTAGAGAAGTATCCCCAGTTGTTTCCTTGATCTGATTCTGAGGACAGAATCCTATTAAGGGGGGAAGGATGTAATATCCGTGAATTTTATTAATTGATTAAATGATATATTTAATCTAAAATATTTATTTTGGAATATTGGAATATTATTATATGATATTTAGTGTGTAATTATGTGCTAAATGGTGAGTCGGAAGCCCCTTTCAAAAATTTCGTCATTTGGAATTTTCTTCAAATTTGAGCCGTTTTGATAATTCAAGAGCCCGTTGAAATTTCGTACATTCATTTTTAATTCTTCGTCTTTCGTATTCGAATCGTTATCGAAAGGGTTATGGGATTCTATTTAACCCTACCTATTTGATTCTGCAAATCAATTTCAATTTTTGATCCGAAAAAGGAAAAATCGTTCCGAACCCTAATTGCTTAAGGGGACGGATTTATCGTTCTATATCAATATTGAAGTTGTTATAGCCCTAGTATTCTTGAGCATTAGTTATATAATGATATATATCAATTTGGATAATCATCAACCTTTTTAACCCCTTACTTTTCGTAAAACGTGTTTTTGACCTAATTAGGGTTTTTAAACGATCTAACGAATCAATATCGATCCAAAAATGTTATTTGGGGTATTATTTTTCCAAAAATATAAAATGACCAATCAGACTTCATAACCCTAGCAATTCTTCAGAAATTACTCAAGAAATCCGAAATTCCCAAATAATTATTTTGTGTTCTTGATCTTCAATCAATTCGTTCTAAGGGTTATTGAAGTCCAAATCTGAAGTTCTTATACTCAAATCAAAGCCCCAAAAATCTAGTTTCAGAATCTTCCAACCTCATCATCATCTGGTAAGTATTCGATTTTATATTGATTTTACAAGTTTCGAATTAAAATTAGGGTTCTTGATTCGATTTGGGGATTTTCATTCTGTTGATTCTCCGTTCAATTGGTTGCTTCTAACATGTTCCTAGGGTTCTAATTAGCAAGAATCCATGCTTTAATTTCATGTTTATGTTCGATTTAGTCGGGTTTGATTTTCGGGTTTTGACCCGATTTCTTCTTTCAATTCGTACGTTCTTGATATTGATCTGACATTGTTTTTGGT
The DNA here is from genome assembly GCA_030848705.1 of Heracleum sosnowskyi. Lineage (NCBI taxonomy): Eukaryota > Viridiplantae > Streptophyta > Magnoliopsida > Apiales > Apiaceae > Heracleum > Heracleum sosnowskyi. The sequence goes on from CM061244.1 coordinate 47,974,904, forward strand.
AAAGGGCTTTTATTGTATGAGTTATAAGCTTCATTTTGGTATATTAATCTTTGAGTTTCATGTAGGATTTAAGTAGATCGGGTTTCCGGCCGAGGTCGTCGCCGGCGAGTTCTTTGAATGAATTCTGGGCACGATTCCGGCATGGGACAGATGTGTGTGTATGTGGGTTGTGTTTGTCTTGCAAAAGCGAACAAAAGCCCTATAGTTTGGTTTGGTTTTGATCGGAAACGGCGAAGTCCGGCCACCGGACGCCGGCCGGATTCTGGAAAACCCAGATTCCGGCGGGTTGTTCTTGGTGACCCGGATTCGTTCTTCCCGACCCGTTTACCCGATTTTTCGACCCGGTTTCAATCTTCAAAACCCTAATTCAATTTCAGAAAACTGTTTTTGAATTTTATTTTTAAATTTAATTCGAAAATAGTTTAAAAACTTTAAAAATTCATATTTTTATTTTAAAAATATATTTTTATATCAGAAAAATTCTGATAAATTATATTTATTATTTTAAATCCGAAAATTGATTAAACTTAATTATTTTAATTATTTTTAATTAATAATTAATTTACTAATTAATTGGTTAATTCTTTTAATCAATTGATTCTTAAAAATTAATTATTAATTAGATTTAATTAATTAAAAATTCAGTTTAATTATTTTCAAGCCTATTTATTTATTTAAAAATAGTTTGAGTATTTAAAGAGTGTCAATTAATTTTATTAATTGATTTATTTTCATTTAAATGTTTATATTGGATTTAAAAATCCGATTTTTGATTTAAAAATTAGTAATGACTTATTAAAAATTCAAATGAGTTCCGTATGATGTTTTAAAAATGTTTATAAGTGCTATATGGTTCATATTAATTGTGTGTCGTGTTTTATAGTCTGTATATGCCCGTGCTAGGGCAAATATCTGAGTTTTAAATATCGTAAATTATACCGGACGTCCGATACGTAACCGGTTACTTGTTTAAATGTGATTATTGATTGAATAAGTGTCGAGAGTAGAACGAGCATAGTTAGACTTATTGTGATGAGTTGTTTAAATTATAGAATCGAATTCCCGGAGCAAGGGAAAGGGGAAAGTAGAGTGAGCAGAGTCGATCCGACAGCAGCTTAGACCAGGCAAGTATCTGTGCCTTTACTTGTGATAAAAATTATTATTGTCTTGATTACTTGAATACCGTTATCCCCAGAACAATTCAAATTATCCATCTTTTAACCGCATTGGGACAACTGATTCCATTTCCTTAGAAATTCTTGATTCTTTGATTTGATCTGCATCGGAAACCCTTATTTCCAATTTACTTGATTATTGTTTACCACCTATTGTTGCTATTTATCATCCTTTGATTATCATTGACAACCTTTGATTGTTTGATTTCCATCTTGAAACTACTCCATGATCCTTTCTCGATCTTCGTTGATACTGAACAGTTGAAGCTCTTTTGCAATTACTATACATTCGGTTTATCTTATTGAGCATGTTATTGTTTATACCCTATTATAGAATTGGCATGTGTTTTTAAAAATGGACCAGTAATTGGTCGAAGTAACTTAAGGCCCAGATTGGCCTGGGATCCAGTAGAGGACTATGACATGAGCTAGTCCGGGGTTGATGCGTGGCTGGCCAGCAGCACAACCTTTGATTTGAATAAAATGTATAAGCCAAATTCTAATTCTTTACTTCAATCATTATTGATACAAAGCATGTGTTAGCTAAATATTGTTGATTCTGATATCTTAAATTCATATCCTTACAACCGTGATAGAAATGATTCGTTGATGTTTGCTGAGCAATTTTGGCTCACTCTTGCTTGTTGTTTTCTAACCCTATTCCAGTGAAGCGAGAGTATGAGTTGGCATAGCGTGACCGATAGTTCACCAGCAGTCAGGAGAGCCCCTCGAGTCACTGTTATTGGCAGGGTAGTTGTTGTTTTGCTTTTCTAGATTTAATGTCTAGATTTGAACTTTAGTTGTGATGTAATAACTCTGATAAAACTGGTTTGTAATAATAAAAGATTGTAGTAGCTTGTGTTCATTGCCATAATCTGGATGCGGTCTTGGTCAAGGGGTAATTGTGTCTTTATATATATATATTATGCATGTGTTAAATAGTGTTCCGTTGGTCGGATGACTCCTCAAATCTGTACCCCGGGTTTGGAGGGCGTCACATCTGCTGTTGAATTGGAAATTGTTTGTTGTTTCTTGCTATACCAAGAAATCAATCTACCTCCTAGGAATTGACAACTCCCAGAGGTACTCTTTCTATCAACAACACTACCTGCATAATCAGAATCTGTATATCCAACAAGATTAAAACCAGAATCTTTAGGGTACCAGATACCTAAATTAGGTGTACCCTTAAGATATCTCAAGATTCTTTTAACAGCAACGAGATGTAAATCTCTAGGGTCCGCTTGGAACCTTGCACACAAGCATGTAGCATACATAATATCTGGTCTACTTGTAGTAAGATAGAGTAAGGAGCCAATAATACCTCTGTAGCTTGTAACATCTACCTTGATAGAATTGTTAGAAGCTCCAAGTTTGACTGCTGTTGAAGATGGAGTCCTTGCTGATGCTGAATCCTCCATGTGATACTTCTTGAGGAGTTCTTTGAGATACTTGGATTGACAAATAAATATTCCATTTGACCTTTGACTTACTTGTAATCCAAGAAAGAACTTCAGCTCACCCATCATACTCATTTCAAACTTACGCTGCATTAGCTTAGCAAATCTCTTACAGAGATTATCATTAGTAGACCCAAATATGATGTCTATGATACCTCTAACAAAACCATTTTCTAAAAGAAAACCAGAGAGAGTGTCATACCATTTTCTTGGGGCTTGTTTGAGACCATAGATAGCCTTAAAGAGAAAGTACACAAAGTCCAGCAGCTCCTGATTTTCAAAGCCAGAGGGCTGTTCCACATACACTTCTTCATCCAGCTCACCATTCAGGAATGCACTCTTAACATCCATTTGATAGACTTTAAAATTGGAGTAAGCTGCAAATGCTAAGAACATCCTGATGGCCTCAAGTCTAGCCACTGGTGCATAGGTTTCATCATAATCAATGCCTTCAGCTTGTGAATACCCTTGAGCAACCAGTCTTGCCTTGTTCCTTGTAACAATTCCATCCTCATCCAGCTTGTTTCTGTATACCCATCTAGTACCAACTACTTTCTTGTTCTTTGGTCTGGGTACGAGCTTCCAGACTTGCTGTTGTTCAAATTGATTGAGTTCATCTTGCATAGCAATCACCCAATCTGGATCAGTCAGTGCTTCCTCAGTCTTCTTTGGCTCCATTTCAGATAGAAACCCTGAATTATGACATTCATTCTGAGTAGCACTTCTAGTTCTAACTCCAACACCTGGATCACCAATGATCAGATCAAAGGGATGAGCTCTATTCCATACAATCTGTCTTGGAAGATTTGATCTTGATGATTCGCCTCGAAATTCATTGTGGTGTTGTGACTGACTAGTAGATCCTTCATTTCCTCCCCCTAAGTTGTTGCTTGATTACCTTGATGATTCTTCTCCAGTGTTGGTGGTATCTCCATTGTTACCAATGTTTCCACCACCACCACCAGGATTATTATCATCATTATTATTGTCATTACCAGCAACATTCTCAGGCGGGGCTTCATCATCTGAATCTGAGTCTGGCAAGTTATCAAATTTCAGTTTCTCAGATGAATCTTCTGTTTGGATACTAGGGAGCTTAGTGTCATCAAATGTTACATTGACACTTTCTTTCACATGATGACCATCAATCAAGTACACCCTGTAAGATCTTCTGGAATAACCAATAAAAATAGCTTCTTGTGCCTTAGCCTCAAACTTGCCAAGTTTCACATTGTCATCCTTAAGCACAAAGCATTTTGCTCCAAATACATGAAAGTATTTGAGAGTTGGTTTCTTGTTGTTCATGATCTCATAAGGAGTCTTCATTAAATCCTTGTTGATTAAAGTTCGATTATGAGTATAACAAGCAGTGTTCACAGCTTCAGCCCAAAAGTACATTGGAAGTCTTGATTAACTTAACATAGTCCTAGCAACTTCAATCAATGTACGATTCTTCCTTTCCACCACTCCATTCTGTTGAGGAGTGCTAGGGGCAGAATATTGTCTTGTTATTCCTTTATCTGCACAAAAGTCATTTAGGACTGCATTCTTGAATTCAGTTCCATTATCTGACCTTATAGCTCTAACAGGGAATCTCGAATCCAGCTCAATCAACTTTATATGATCAATCACCATCTGTGGGGTCTCATCCTTGGAATGTAGGAATAAAGCCTCTGACATGCCTCACATAGTCCTTCCTGTGTAAATTCCATCTGAGGCAAACCTCTAACCAATTCCCTCTTGACTAAAGAGTTCATGGTTTTGAAGTTAAGGTGAGACATCTTCTTGTGCCATAGCCAACTCTCATCTGATAAAGCTTTAGCATAAAAACAAGTAACTTCATCTTTGGATCCAGAGTACAGATCAGCTATGAACAAATCACCTTTCCTTACTCCTTGAAGAGCAGGCTTTCCATTCTTCTTGTGAAGGATCTGACATCTATCTTTCTCAAAGGAAACAGCATATCCTCGATCACAGAAATGATTGATGCTGAGAAGATTGAACTTCAGACCTTCCACAATAGATACATCTTGAATGATAACATTTCCAAACTTCAAACAGCCATATCCTCTGGTAATACCCTTGATTTTATCTCCAAAGGTAACTCTTGGGCCAGCTTTCTCAACCACATTTGATAGCAGGGCTCTATCTCCGGTCATATGCCTTGAACAACCACTGTCAAGAACCCACAGAACAGGGTTTACCTGTTCCACACCCTGCAGTATCAAATTGATTAGACCTTCTTCGGAACCCAAACTTGATTGGGTCTGGCATACTTAATGAACTAGCCTTTGTCAGGCAAAACAACATTTTTAACATTAACTACATAAACCTCTTTCACAAAAGAGCGTTTCCATTTATAGCCAGCCTTAACACATTTCTAAGTAGGCTTAGGGATAAATGGATCCACTCTAGTCTTTGGAGGACTAGTAGTCTTAGATCTAACATGCTTCTTATTATTAACATGTTGACGTGGAGCAGTCTTATTATCAGATACATGCTTACTATTAAAATAAGCATACATAACATTGAAAGCACAAGACATGCAATTTACCACACCACATGCTTTATGAGAAAGATTAATAGCAGGCATGTTGGTTCTACAGTTGTTTTGATCCACTTTATGAATGTCTAACTTAGTCTCAGTTGCTGAAACAACTTTGACTGATTTGTCAGACATACACTTGTTGGACTGAGCAAGTTCAAAAACACGATCCTCCATACGTATCTCCTCTTCAATGATGATAGAGTATTCATTCAGAGGTCCTGCTTGAGACTCTCTAAAGAAAGGTTTATCAATACCCTTAAGCACATCTGGTATACCCCTTTCTTCAGCACTGACTCGATTAGGGGTATTTATGCTTAACTCACCAATAGACTCATTATAGTCATACCCTATTCCTACAGTCTGACCAATACTTTGTTTATTGATGATTTCTCTAGCAGTCTTACAAGAGTTATAGTAAGCATTAACCTTGACTTTAAGTTCACTGATCTGACCCTTAAGAATGGTTTCCAGTTGAATATAACATTTAACCCTATTCTCAAGAAATGCTATTTTCTCAGTTAGTTCATCCTGATTAACATGCACAAGTTTTAATTCTTTTATCTCCTTTTTAAGGGCTGTGTTCAAAAGAATTATTCTATCATTTTCTCTACGTGCACATGAAACAGTAGTACTGAGATGATAGATCATTTCAGTATTAGTAAACTTTAACTCTGACATGTATGTGGATGAAGTGCTTGCCTCATTAGCCATTAAAGCAAGGTTTCCAATTTCACCTGCTTCTTCATCACTATCAGTATCATCCCAACTCTTTCCTTCAGCAACATAAGCTTTCCCAATCTTATTCTTCTTGCTAGAATCAAATGAGTTCCTTCTCACTTGCTTTGGCTTTTTACATTCTGTAGCAAAGTGACCCAACTCATTGCAATTGTAGCACCTGATTGTGCTTCTTTCCACAGTTCCAGTTTTGTAGCCACCCATTGTGCTACTTGAAGAGGAAGATCCACCTCTCTGAAATCTGGGCTTGAACTTAAGATTGGGATTCCTTTTGAATCTGAACTTCCCAAATATCCTGACTATTGTTCGCACAAAATCACGCAAGCGTACGCGGTCAACAAGTAATATATGAAAGTAGAGTTCGTTCCCACAGAGACTGCTTTGGTTACTATAGTTATGCACTTATGCAACAATGTATGGCTATTGTTCAATGCTAAGACAAGTATCAAAGTTTGTGTTTTGATTAACTAAATTATCTAAACAAATTAACAAGATTATAATTGACTAAAGAGATTGCTGTATAATTACTTATGAGAATAAAACATGGGATCCTAACTTCATTAAATACTTCATCTAGAGTCTTTTGTCTTTAATCAATGCATGTGACGGTTGTGACAACTAATCGGATAACACGAAATCAGTACACGCTACCTTTCAGTATACGTATACCAAACCACTCAACATCAACAAAATAGATAGAAGTTAAGCAGACACCAATTATGCTTAGACCCTATATGTCTATAAGATTTGAAAACATAACGGTTTAACGAGCAAGTTATCCATTCAGATTACATAGGGCAGGTAAGATGGTTAAAATCACCTACGAATCATGCATGACAAACATACATAAACCTATGCTAGCATGGCAAGTTCTAAACCTCTATATCCACTTTCGCAATCAATAGAGATTAACAAACAACTTAGATGTTAGCTACGCATCCAAGAAGAATAAGCACAACCAAACTAGGTTATCAACAAATCATCACACACAAATCTTTAAAACAATTAACTACTAAAATCCATAAATAGATCCGTTAGAATCCCACGACGACGATTAGTTCATAATCGAACCGTTCATCATCGTGGGTTCTGATGAAAACATGTTAATAATAAGTCTAGAATACTGAATAAAAGTGCTAGGGTTTATGAAAGAACAAACGAGAATCCAAAGTATCGCCTAATTAGAAGAATACAAAGATAAATTGAAAAGTAGATCTTCGTAATCAGCCGTCTTCTTGTTCTCCTCACCGGTGGATGGATATGTATGATTGTATATCAATATATATCTCTGAAATCGTCCACCAATGGTTTATATAGGCCTCTAGGTTGACTGGTCTTTTGGCAACTTTCCTTTTCTGACTCAGAATTGTCTTTTACAGCTTTTGAAGAGCGCGGGCGCGCCTGGTTACTGTTCAGAATCCTCAACTTTGCATTCCTTGACAATTCTTTGTGTGCTCTCATTCCGCAACCACTTGACCTTAACGACTTTGCTCAGAACATCACTGCAAACCACAGGAACTCCACATCTCTACTGACAACTCAACTCTGCAAATACAAACACCAAACACATCACAATCACCACAAACTTGAGAACAAACGATCAATTTAAGCCAATTTCGGACGATCCAAGTGGATATGAAATCCACTTATCACACCCCCAAACTTAAACCGATGCGTGTCCTCAAGCATAAACAGACTCTACTAACTATAATGCAATGCATGAATGCAACTAATATGATAATGCAAGTGATCCCCTCAGACTAACCAAAACCAATCAACAAGCAAACATCTCAAGGAATGCAATCTTTCAAACAGAGTTCGACCAAATTCCCTGTATACTAACCATACAAACACAGAAACGTGCGTGTGTGCAATGCTCATCAATATACTCCCAAACTAAATCAAGACCATATCCTATTCTTCACCAAAACAACCACAAACTTATAAACAAAATGAACTCTAGACACAAGAAACCACTTAAAGACACCTCAAAATCCGCTTGAGCTAGACATGAATTCATTCTTTATTACAACACACATGCTTATTTGACCGTGCAATGGTTGAGACCCCAAAAGGCTTATACAATAATACCCATGTAGCGAGCGTTAGGTTAGCGGATCCCAGACCGGAAAAGTCTTAGGTCACTAGGCACAAAGTCCCCTAAAACTTAATTGCTCGAGTATTAAAGAGCTCACCCTGATCAATTCTGCATAAACACAACTCTTTTTTTTTCTTTTTTTCCTTTTCTTTTTTCTCTTTTTTTTTCAATTTCGGAATGAGTGCGCTTTGCTTTTTCTCATCCCACCCTAGACTACTCATCTTTTCAATGAGCGGCTACTAGCCATTTGACGCCTAGCCTTTATTGATAACTAGCATGAAATCCCTGGTTTCCCCCAAACTTATACTTTAGTGCTCCTTCAATTTCAAGAGAATAGAATACATTCTAAATATAAGCAAGCAGTTAAATTCTAACATCCAAACAAGCATGGTCTGATCAAATCTAAAAGCAACCAATGAGACTTATGAAATTAATTTGTTTATGTCATGCAAGTCAATTCATAGGAACTTAATCAACCCTCTATCTATCACTACCACACTCCCATCAACATCGACTCACCAACGGAAATAGTCAAGTCCTACGGGATCATGAAATATGCTATGCAAATGCAACTAAATGAACTCACATGATAGACACAAACACTAATGCAAACAGAATGCTCTATATGACAAAAACATGCAAAGATATGAATGAACTAACTACAAATGCAATATGAATCCTATATGACACACACACTAACCTTCCCTAATTACCACCCCCAAACTTACAATATTCAATGTCCTCATTGAAGGTAATAACAAGGAAAGATGCAGAGAATACCTAGTCATCAGCAGGACCACCCTCCTCGGGTGGTGTATCCGGTGGTGGATAAACAAAATCCACTCCAAAAGTAGGCCATGTGATGTCAACTCCAGTAGCTCTGAATGCAGTACTCAAAGCCTGAGTCAAATCCTGAGCAAAACGGCTATGACTGTCATGAATCGCATCAATGCGCCACGTCAAACGCCTATACTGCACATCCCCTAAACCAGACCTATCCACTTCACGCTGAATCCGATATGGACGTCCCCTCCTAGCTGCAGGCTCACGAGGTGGAGCCTCTGCTTCCTCAGCATCCTCAAGATGAGTATAGCCCAAACCATAGTAATCCGGGGCACCACCATCCCAATCCTCCATCCTATCAATCGCCGAATGATCGATAGGAGCACTCGGTAACTGAACCTGCTCCTCCTCAGACCAACGAACACCAACAGCAGTACACAACTTGGTAACAATGGAGGCATGAGGAATCGCCCCCGTTGTACCACCCTTCAAAAACTTCACAATATTCTTATGAAGGAGTTCCCCAAGGTCAATGTACTCCTCATTCAGAATACCCCACAGAACAATGGCCCTATCCACCGTAACCTCATGCTGATGCGAAGAAGGCAAAATATTAGCGCAAATAAACAAATTCCAAGCCCTCGCATACCTGTTCATAGCAGAAGCCGGAAAAGTAATCGGCTCGGTGGTACCAGCCCTATACTTCCAAGTAGTGCCCGGAACAGAAATCTCCCCAAGAATGTACTCGAGATCAAGATCTTCCCGAGTCTTCAAAGACCAGTCTTCCTCACCCCTCTTCCTCCTAGGCAAATTCAAAACCCGATGAATTGCCTTCGCCGTATAATCCACAGTAAATCCCCGAACCACACTATAACCGTTCTTGTCGGCTTTAGCATTAGCAGAAAACTCCCGCACAATAGACAACGGGACCGGCTCCGGTGCTTCAGAAAAGGACTCCCAACCCCTCTTAGTAATCATGCTAAACAAGTGCCCATCAGTCTGTCGAGGCAAAAATCCCCTTTCTTTAGCCACAGCCTTTGACAACAAACGAGTAAATTCAGCCTGAGCCTCTGGAGATGTGAATTTCTCGCCCCCAATACCAATACTCGACTCCTCCTCAGAAGAAGAACGACGAGTGCTACTACTTCCCGCAAAACGACCTCTCTTTGGTGGAGCCATTGAATTGAAAAGAGATGTGTATAGATATGTCTATGTATAGGTTTAAGAGAGAGTGAGAAAGAGGAGTTTAGGGGCTAGGGTTTTGATATAGAGGGTTGGGAAGGGTAGGGAACTGTTTAAATAGGGGAAAAGATTATAAAATCTGAATTAGGGTTTTATTTTTTTCCTGGACAGGGATTGGGCGCGGGCGCGCATGGCTAGGGCGTGGGCGCGCGGTCCTTCTGCCAGATTTTCTGATTTTTTGATTTTTTTGATTTTTTTTTGGATTTTTTTTTTTAAACACAGAAAATGAAAAATACTTACAACATATCATGGGTTGCATCCCACGAAGCGCTCGTTTTACGTCAATAGCTTGACGTGATTCCTGACTCCTTAAACAGCTTAAACAAGAATCGCGGTTTCAACCTTGCGATTCACCCGTTCAACAAAATACGGTTTCAACCTCTGACCATTGACCTTAAATGCTTCATCCGGTGACTTATTGAAAACTTCCACTGCACCATGTGGAAACACTTTTTTGACCGTGAACGGCCCCGACCACCTTGACTTGAGTTTACCAGGAAAAAGCTTGAGACGAGAGTTAAAAAGCAAAACTAGTTAGCCAGGAACAAAGGACTTTTGCACCAACTTCTTATCATGCCATCTCTTTACCTTCTCCTTGTATAACTTGTGATTTTCATAAACCTGTAGACGGAACTCATCCAACTCATTAATCTGAAGCATTCTTCTTTCACCAGCAGCTGACAAATCAAAATTCAACTTCTTCAACGCCCAATATGCCTTGTGCTCTAGCTCGGCAAGCAAATGACAAGCCTTACCATACACCAGCTGAAATGGTGACGTACCCAACGGAGTCTTGTAAGCTGTCCTGTAAGCCCAAACGACTTCATCAAGCTTCAACGACCAATCCTTCCTTGAAGGATTTACAACTTTTTCAAGAATACGCTTAATCTCCCTATTAGAAACTTCAGCTTGACCATTTGTCTGAGGGTGATAGCCAGTAGCAACACGATGATTGATATTATACCTGGCCATCAAGGCTGTGAACTTGCGATTACAAAAATGCGTACCCTCATCACTGATGATTACCCTTGGAGTTCCGAAACGCGTGAAGATTTGCTTATGCAGAAAACTCAGCACCACTTTAGCATCATTGGTCGGTAAAGCCTTTACCTCAACCCATTTAGACACATAATCCACATCTAACAGTATGTACTGATTATTGCAGGATGAAACAAACGGTCCCATGAAATCTATTCCCCACACATCAAAAATCTCCACTTCAAGCAGCATATTAAGAGGCATCGCATTCCTCCTACAGATATTACCAACCCTTTGGCATCAATCACACCTCAACACAAACTGATGAGCGTCTTTAAACAGAGTTGGCCAGTAGAAACCTGCCTGAAGTACTCGAGTAGCTGTCTTCTCTCCACCATAATGACCTCCATAAGTGGTGGAATGGTAATCTCGCAAAACACCCTCGGTTTCACTATAAGGAATGCATCTTCTTATCATCTGATCAGCTGCTTGCCTGAATAAGAATGGCTCGTCCCAACGATACCACTTCACATCATGTAGAAACTTCTTCCTTTGAGCATAAGAGAATTCAGCAGGGATGACATTACTAACAAGATAGTTCACAATATCTGCAAACCATGGTTCTTCATCTTGCACCCCAAAAAGTTGCTCATCAGGAAAAAATTCATTGATAAGAGTTTTATCACCTGCATTCTTACCGAGGTCTTCCAATCGTGACAAATGGTCAGCCACCTGGTTTTCTGTACCCTTTCTGTCTTTAATCTCCAAATCAAACTCTTGGAGCAAAAGAACCCAACGAATCAACCGCGGCTTTGAATCTTTCTTAGAAATCAGATAACGAATTACTGCATGATCAGTATAGACTACTACCTTAGTTCCAAGCAAATATGACCTGAATTTCTCGAAACTGTAGACAATGGCTAAAAGTTCCTTTTCTGTAGTAGTGTAGTTCAGCTGAGCATCGTTGAGAGTTTTGCTAGCATAGTAAATCACATGAAACACCTTGTTCTTCCTTTGCCCAAGAAAAGCTCCCACGGCATAGTCACTAGCATCACACATCAACTCAAAAGGTTTGTCCCAGTCAGGTGCAGTGATAATAAGTGTAGTAGTCAACTTCTTCTTCAAGAGCTCGAAAGCAGCTAAGCAATCTTCATCAAACTTGAAAGGAACATCCTTTTCCAACAAACTACATAAGGGTTTAGAGATTTTGGAGAAGTCTTGAATGAATCGCCGATAGAACCCCGCATGACCAAGAAAAATGTGAATTCCCTTAACTGAAATTGGTGGAGGAAGATTTTCAATTGTCTCCACTTTGGCCTTATCCACTTCAAGCCCCTTGCTAGAAACCTTATGCCCAAGAATGATTCCTTCTTGCACCATGAAGTGACATTTCTCCCAGTTGAGCACCAAATTGGTCTCAACACACCTTTTTAGCACCATGCCAAGATTCTGTAGGCACTGGTCATAGGAAGTTCCAAAAACTGAGAAGTCGTCCATGAACACCTCCACATTAATGCCAATCATATCTGAGAAAATGGCCATCATACACCTCTGAAAAGTTGCTGGTGCACCACAGAGTCCGAAGGAAACGCGACGGAACGCAAAAGTGCCAAAAGGACATGTGAATGTGGTCTTCTCCTGATCCTCTAGAGCAATACAAATCTGATTGTAACCTAAATAACCATCCAGAAGGCAATAGAACTCATGACCAGCCAACCTATCCAGCATCTGATCAATGAACGGAAGAGGGAAGTGATCTTTTCTGGTGGCTTTATTCAGCTTTCGGTAGTCCAGGCAAATCCTCCCCCCTGTAACTGTACGAGTAGGGATGAGCTCATTCTTCTCATTAGCAACCACTGCATGCCTCATTTCTTAGGCACACATTGCACTGGACTCACCCAAGAACTGTCTAAAATAGGATAGATAATTCCTGCGTCCAACCACTTCAGAATTTCTTTCTTCACCACCTCTTTCATGATAGGATTGAGCCTTCTTTGAGGGTCCACAATTGGTTACTTCCTGGTTCAAGCGGAATCTTATGCATGCAATACGAAGGGCTAATTCCATTTATATCCGCTATGGTCCATGATAAGTGGATTTCATATCCACTTGGATCGTCCTAAATTGGCTTAAACTGGCTATTTTGTTCTCAAGTTTGTAGTGTTTGTGATATGTTTGGTGTTAGTAAATGTAGAGTTGAGTTGTCAGCAGAGATGTGGAGTTCCTGTGGATTGCAATGGTGTTTTGAGCATTTTTGGGAAGGTCAAGTGGTTGCGGAGCGAGAGAGCGCAAGGAAAAGACAAGAAAAGCATAATGTCAGATTGTGAACAGTAACCAAGAGCCCCCGCGCCCTTATAGGCGCGCCCGCGCCCTAAACATGCTGAAGAAGGCAATTTCAAGTCAGAAAAGGAAAGTTGCCAAAAGACCAGTCAGCCCTGCAGCCTATATAAACTATTGGTGGACGAATCCTGAGATATACATTGATATACAATCATACATATTCATCCACCATCAAGGAGAACAAGAAGACGGCTGATTACGAAGATCTAGATTTCATCTTTTCTTTGTATTCTTATAATTAGGCGATACTTTGGATTCTCGTTGGTTTTCGTTTGTTCTTTCTTAAACCCTAGCACTTTTATTCAGTATTCTAGACTTATTATTATCATGTTTTCATCAGAACCCACGATGATGAACGGTTCGATTATGAACTAATCGTCGTCGTGGGATTCTAACGGATTTATTTATGGATTTTAGTAGTTAATTGTTTTAAAGATGTGTGTGTGATGACTAATTGATATCCTAGTTTGGTTGTGCTTATTCTTCTTGGATGCGTAGCTAACATCTAAGTTGTTTGTTAATCTCTATTGATTGCGAAAGTGGATATAGAGATTTTGAACTTGCCATGCTAGCATAGGTTTATGTATGTTTGTCATGCATGATTCGTAGGTGATTTTAACCATCTTACCTGCCCTATGTAATCTGAATGGATAACTTGCTCGTTAAACCGTTATGTTTTCAAATCTTATAGACATATAGGGTCTAAGCATAATTGGTGTCTGCTTAACTTCTATCTCTTTTGTGGATGTTTGAGTGGTTTGGTATACGTATACTGAAAGGTAGCGTGTACTGATTTCGTGTTATCCGATTAGTTATCACAAACGTCACATGCATTGATTAAAGACAAAAGACTCTAGATGAAGTATTTAATGAAGTTAGGATCCCATGTTTTATTCTCATAAGTAATTCAACAGCAATCTTTAGTTAATTATAGTATTGGTAATTTGCTTAGTTTAATTAGTTAATCAAAACACAAATTTGATACTTGTCTTAGCATTGAACAATAGCCATACATTGTTGCATAAGTGCATAACTATAGTAACCAAAGCAGTCTCTGTGGGAACGAACTCTACTTTCATATATTACTTGTTGACCGCGTATACTTGCGTGATATTGTGTGAACAAGTTTTTGGCGCCGCTGCCGGGGACTCGGTGTTATATTTAGTTTATGTGCTTGTCATCAGTGGTCGTTAAAGTTCACTGACTCGGATTATACTCATCAATTTTACTTTGTTTGGTGTGTTTCAGATTCTTTAGTGAAAGTGTATGCGAACACGTTCTCAATCTCGGAAGGAACTTGAATTAAGTCTAGTTATGGGAGAACCAGCAGCAACAGAAACTAAGGCTTTGAAGGACTATTCTCAGCCAAAGATCAATGACATTCAATCTAGCATTGTCAGGCCGGCTATTGCAGCTAATACTTTCGAAATCAAGCCTGGCACGATTCAGATGGTGCGGAATTCAGTTCAGTTTGGGGGTGCTCCAACGGAAGATCCTAATATGCATATTAGGGATTTCATCGAGATTTGCGACACCTTCAAGTTCAACGGAGTGTCAGAAGATGCTGTGAAACTGAGACTTTTCCCATTCTCTCTGAGGGATAAGGCTAAAGGCTGGTTGCACTCTCTACCAGCAGGTTCGATTACTACATGGGAGGATCTTGCTTAGAAGTTTCTTACTAAATTCTTTCCTATGGCTAAAACAGCAGCAATCAGGAATGCCCTTACTCAGTTTGCACAACATTCTGGAGAAACTTTGTGTGAAGCTTGGGAGCGCTACAAAGAGATGCTTAGGAAGTGTCCTCATCATGGAATGCCTGACTGGATGGTGATCAACTGTTTTTACAATGGACTGGGAGGTCAATCTCGACCAATGCTTGATGCGGCATCAGGTGGAGCTCTGTGGGCTAAGAGCTACGATGAAGCTTATGAACTTATTGAGATGATGGCTGCTAATGAATACCAGAATCCAACTCAGAGGTTATCACAAGGCAAGGTAGCAGGGGTTCTGGAAGTGGATGCAGCTATGGCAATAGCAGCTCAGCTGAAGGCTTTATCAATGAAGGTGGATTCCTTGTCTAACTATGGATTCCAGCAGGTGGCTAGTGTTTGCGAGCTTTGTGCAGGGGCACATGACACGAATCAGTGTGCCATATCTAGTGAATCGGTGCAGTTCGTGAGCAATTTTCAGAGATCACAGTAGCCAGTGCCTATTGCCTATCATCCCAACAACAGGAACCATCCTAGTTTCAGCTGGAGTAACAATCAGGGTGGCCAGAATCAACCTCAACAGCCATATCAGCAGTATGGAGTAAGGCCATTCAACCCTTCTGGTTTTCAGCAGCAGTATGCTCCAAGGCAACCGTATCAACCACCAGGGTTTCAACAACCATCTCATGGAAATGTTGGTCAATCAACTAATGAAAAGTCTGAACTGGAGGAACTGAGGCTGATGTGCAAGAGTCAAGTTGTTTCTATCAAGACTCTGGAGAATCAAATCGGTCAGATTGCCAACGCCTTGTTGAATAGACCACAAGGAACTCTCCCTAGTGATACGGAAGCTAACCCTGGAAAGAGAGAGGTCAAGGAACATGTAAAAGTAGTTACCTTGCGATCTGGAAAGGTTACGGGGGACCAGAACTCAGAAACTGAGCAAAACGAAAAAAGTTCTGATTTGTAAACAGAAGGTGGGCGCGCCCGCGCCCTAGGAAGCGCGCCCGCGCCTGAGTTTCTGCCAGAAGATGAAGAAAAAGTGGAAAAATCTAGTCTGGGGGGAAACGAAGCGGAAAAGCGTGAAAATTCGACTGAGAAATCTGTTCTGAAGCAAAATACAGAGATCAAGGAGGTCTATCCTCCTCCGCCATTCCCTAAACGTCTTCAGAAGCAGAAGTTGGATAAGCAGTTCGCTAAATTTCTGGAGGTTTTCAAGAAGTTGCATATCAACATACCTTTTGCGGAAGCTCTAGAACAAATGCCGAGCTACACAAAGTTCATGAAGGGTATTCTATCTCGGAAGTTGAAACTCGAAGACTTGGAGACCATTGCTTTAACTGAAGAGTGCAGTGCTATTCTACAGCAGAAGTTACCTCCTAAACTGAAGGATCTAGGGAGTTTCACCATACCGTGCACAATCGGCAATCTATCTTTCAACAAGTTCTTGTGTGACTTGGGAGCTAGTATTAATCTGATGCTGTTGTCTGTCTTCATGCAACTTGGGCTGCCGGAGCCTAAACCGACTACTATGTCTTTACAGCTGGCTGATCGGTCGATCATATATCCAAGGGGTATAGTAGAGGATGTCTTGGTTAAAGTGGATAAGCTCATTTTTCCTGCTGATTTTGTTATTCTGGATTTTGAGGAAGACAAGAAGATTCCTGTTATCTTGGGAAGACCGTTCTTGGCTACAGGCCGAACTTTGATTGATGTGCAGAAAGGAGAGCTTACAATGAGGGTTCAAAATCAGAAGGTCACTTTTAACGTGTTCAAGGCAATGAAATTTCCAACTGAGGAAGAAGAGTGCTTTAAATTGGAGATGGTCGATTCTGTCGTCAATACAGAGATTGAACAACCGCTGAAGTCAGATACAGTGGAGAGAGTCTTGATAGGGGATTCTGATATCGAAGACGAAGAAAGAGCAGAGCAACTTCAGTTGTTGAATGCACCTCCGTGGAAAAGAAAATTTGATGCGTCATTCGAATCTCTTGGATTAGCAGAGCTGAACAATTCTCAGGAGCGACTTAAACCATCTATGGAAGAAGCTCCTACACTTGAAATCCAACCACTACAGGATCAATTGAGGTATGGTAAAGTCTACGAGAGCAACAGGCTATATAAGGCTATATAATTGGCGTCTGCTTAACTTCTATCTCTTTTGTGGATGTTTGAGTGGTTTGGTATACGTATACTGAAAGGTAGCGTTTACTGATTTCGTGTTATCCGATTAGTTATCACAAACGTCACATGCATTGATTAAAGACAAAAGACTCTAGATGAAGTATTTAATGAAGTTAGGATCCCATGTTTTATTCTCATAAGTAATTCAACAGCAATCTTTAGTTAATTATAGTATTGGTAATTTGCTTAGTTTAATTAGTTAATCAAAACACAAATTTGATACTTGTCTTAGCATTGAACAATAGCCATACATTGTTTCATAAGTGTATAACTATAGTAACCAAAGCAGTCTCTGTGGGAACGAACTCTACTTTCATATATTACTTGTTGACCGCGTATACTTGCGTGATATTGTGTGAACAGTCCAACCAATGGCTGACTTGAACTCTCTCAGAATTCTCAAAAGTTTTTCTTCTTCACTACCTGACAAGTTAGATGCAATAATCACAGGTAAAGTAGATGTATCACCTAAGAAAGCATACCTCAAGTGCTCCGGTAGTGGTTTAAGTTCAAGAGTAGGAGCTTCTTCAATCAATGGCTTGAGACGCTCCTGAGATTTTTTTAGCTCAGCTATGCCAAGAGAATCAAATGGCATATCAATCTTTCTTTTCCACAGAGAAGCATTCAAATACTGCAGTTGCTCTTCTCTTTCTTTGTCTTCAGTATTAGAATCCCCTATCAGTACCTTTTCCAAGATATATGACTTAAGCAATTGAACACACTGAAGGTAACATTCTGGTCATGCACCCTCATTGTAAGTTCTCCTTTCTACACATCAATCAAAGTACGGCCTGTAGCCAAGAACGGTCTTCCCAAGATAATAGGAATCTTCTTGTCTTCCTCAAAATCCAGAATAACAAAATCAGCAGGAAAGATAAGCTTATCCACTCTAACCAAAACATCCTCCACTATGCCCCTTGGATATGTGATCGACCGATCAGCCAGCTGTAAGGACATATTTGTAGATTTAGGCTCAGGCAGCCCAAGTTGCATGAAGACAGACAACGACATCAAATTAATACTATCTCCCAAGTCACACAAGCACTTGTTGAAAGATAGATTGCCGATTGTGCACGGTATGCTGAAACTCCCTGGATCCTTGAGTTTAGGAGGTAACTTCTGTTGAAGAATAGCACTGCATTCTTCTGTCAAAGCAACGGTTTCCAACTCCTCGAGCTTCAACTTCCGCGATAGAATACCCTTCATGAACTTCGCGTAGCTCGGCATTTGTTCTAGAGCTTCCGCAAAAGGTATGTTGATATGTAACTTCTTGAAAACCTCCAGAAACTTAGAAAACTGCTTGTCCATCTCCTGCTTTTGAAGACGTTTAGGGAATGGCGGAGGAGGATAGACCTCCATGATCTCTGTATTCTGCTTCAGAAAATATTTCTCAGTCGAATTGTCACGCTTTTCCGCTTCGTTTCCCCCCAAACTGGATTTTTCCACTTTTTCTTCACTTTCTGGCAGAACCTCAAGCGCGGGCGCGCTCCCTAGGGCGCGGGCGCGCTCCCTAGGGCGCGGGCGCGCTCACCTTCTGTTGGAAATCCTGAAATTTTTCCGTTTTGCTCTTTTTCTGAGTTCTGGTCACCCGTAACCTTTCCAGATCGCAAGGTAACTGCTTTAACATGTTCCTTGACTTCTATTTTGCTAGGATTAGCTTCCGTATCACTAGGGAGAGTTCCCTGTGGTCTATTCAACAAGGCATTGGCAATCTGACCGATTTGATTCTCCAGAGTCTTGATTGAAACAACTTGGTTCTTGCACATTAACCTAAATTCCTCCAATTCAGACTTTTCATTAGACGACTGACCAACTTTGCCTTGAGACGGTTCTTGAAAACCTGGTGGTTGATACGGTTGCCTTGGAGCATACTGTTGCTGAAAACTAGAAGAGTTAAATGGTTTAGCTCCATACTACTGACCTTGATACTGCTGATACGGCTGTTGTGGTTTTTGTTGCTGGCCACCTTGATTGTTACTCCAACTGAAATTCGGATGGTTCCTGTTGTTGGGATGATAGGCACTGGCTGTTGTGATCTCTGGAAATTGCTCACGAACTGCGCCGATTCACTAGATATGGCACACTGATTCGTATCATGTGCACCTGCACATAGCTCGCAAACACTAGCCACCTGCTGAACTCCATAGTTAGACAAGGAATCCACCTTCATAGACAATGCCTTTAGCTGTGCAACTATTGCCGTAGCTGCATCCACTTCCAGAATTCCTGCTACCTTGCCTTGTGATAACCTCTGAGTTGGATTCTGGTATTCATTTGAAGCCATCATCTCAATAAGTTCATAAGCTTCATCGTAGCTTTTAGCCCACAGAGCTCCACCTGATGCCGCATCAAGCATTGGTCGAGATTGACCTCCCAGTCCATTGTAGAAACAGTTGATCACCATCCAATCAGGCATTCCATGATGAGGACACTTCCTAAGCATCTCCTTGTAGCGCTCCCAAGCTTCACATAAAGTTTCTCCAGAATGTTGTGCAAACTGAGTAAGAGCATTCCTGATTGCAGCTGTTTTAGCCATAGGGAAGAATTTAGTGAGAAACTTCTGAGCAAGATCCTCCCAAGTAGTAATAGAACCTGCTGGTAAAGAGTGCAACCAGCCTTTAGCCTTATCCCTCAGAGAGAATGGGAAAAGTCTCAGTTTCACAGCATCTTTCGACACTCCGTTGAACTTGAAAGTGTCGCAAATCTCAATGAAATCCCTAATATGCATATTAGGGTCTTCCGTTGGAGCACCCCCAAACTGAACTAAATTCTGCACCATCTGAATCGTGCCAGGCTTGATTTCAAAAGTATTAGCTGCAATAGCCGGCCTGAAAATGCTAGACTGAATGTCATTGATCTTCGGCTGAGAATAGTCCTTCAAAGCCTTCGTTTCTGTTGCTGCTGGTTCTCCCATAACTAGACTTAATTCAAGTTCTTCTTTCCGAGATTGAGAACGTGTTCGCATTCACGCTCACTAAAGTTTCTGAAACACACCAAACAAAGTAAAATTGATGAAAGAATAATCCGAGTCAGTGAACTTTAACGACCACTGATGACAAGCACATAAACTATATAAATAATACCGAGTCCCCGGCAGCGGCGCCAAAAAATTGTTCGCACAAAATCACGCAAGCGTACGCGGTCAACAAGTAATATATGAAAGTAGAGTTCGTTCCCACAGAGACTGCTTTGGTTACTATAGTTATGCACTTATGCAACAATGTATGGCTATTGTTCAATGCTAAGCCAAGTATCAAAGTTTGTGTTTTGATTAACTAAATTATCTAAACAAATTAACAAGATTATAATTGACTAAAGAGATTGCTGTATAATTACTTATGAGAATAAAACATGGGATCCTAACTTTATTAAATACTTCATCTAGAGTCTTTTGTCTTTAATCAATGCATGTGACGGTTGTGACAACTAATCGGATAACACGAAATCAGTACACGCTACCTTTCAGTATACGTATGCCAAACCACTCAACATCCACAAAATAGATAGAAGTTAAGCAGACAACAATTATGCTTAGACCCTATATGTCTATAAGATTTGAAAACATAACGGTTTAACGAGCAAGTTATCCATTCAGATTACATAGGGCAGGTAAGATGGTTAAAATCACCTACGAATCATGCATGACAAACATACATAAACCTAAGCTAGCATGGCAAGTTCTAAACCTCTATATCCACTTTCGCAATCAATAGAGATTAACAAACAACTTAGATGTTAGCTACGCATCCAAGAAGAATAAGCACAACCAAACTTGGTTATCAACAAATCATCACACACAAATCTTTAAAACAATTAACTACTAAAATCCATAAATAAATCCGTTAGA
This sequence comes from Heracleum sosnowskyi, assembly GCA_030848705.1. Classification (NCBI taxonomy): domain Eukaryota; kingdom Viridiplantae; phylum Streptophyta; class Magnoliopsida; order Apiales; family Apiaceae; genus Heracleum; species Heracleum sosnowskyi. Next base: position 47,996,003 of record CM061244.1, read on the forward strand.
ATCCCACGACGACGATTAGTTCATAATCGAACCGTTCATCATCGTGGGTTCTGATGAAAACATGTTAATAATAAGTCTAGAATACTGAATAAAAGTGCTAGGGTTTATGAAAGAACAAACGAGAATCCAAAGTATCGCCTAATTAGAAGAATACAAAGATAAATTGAAAAGTAGATCTTCGTAATCAGCCGTCTTCTTGTTCTCCTCACTGGTGGATGGATATGTATGATTGTATATCAATATATATCTCTGAAATCGTCCACCAATGGTTTATATAGGCCTCTGGGTTGACTGGTCTTTTGGCAACTTTCCTTTTCTGACTCAGAATTGCCTTTTACAGCTTTTGAAGAGCGCGGGCGCGCCTAATAGGGCGCGGGCGCGCCTGGTTACTGTTCAGAATCCTTAACTTTGCATTCGTTGACAATTCTTTGTGTGCTCTCATTCCGCAACCACTTGACCTTAACGACTTTGCTCAGAACATCACTGCAAACCACAGGAACTCCACATCTCTGCTGACAACTCAACTCTGCAAATACAAACACCAAACACATCACAATCACCACAAACTTGAGAACAAACGATCAATTTAAGCCAATTTAGGACGATCCAAGTGGATATGAAATCCACTTATCAACTATCATGGCCAAATCACCATCCTCCAGCTGATCAAGTTCTTCCAAAGAGTAGAAGTCGCCACCAGATTGATCAATGGATGTTAAACCAACTTCAGCATCAATAACATCCAAGTTAGAACTGGAAGGTTGAACAACCTTCACTTCCTGTTTCTGTGGGACTACTGTTGTCAATGCAGTAGAAGTACCAACTATCTTTCCAGTTCCATATATCTCCTTCTGTTGAATCTGCTCCAGCTCATAGGTCTTCAGAACACCATACAGTCTTTCCAAAGAAATCTCTCCAAGATCTATTGCTTCTCTAATAGCAGATATTCTGTGCTCCAAATGAATTGGAAGTGTCAGAAGGAACTTCTTATTAATTTCCTTGATAGTATAGTGCTTCCCATTGAGATTCAGATCATTGATCAATTTATTGTATCTCTCAAAAACCTCAGAGATACCTTTACCAGGGTTTGATCTGAAATGCTCATAAGAAGAGGTAAGAATTTCCAGGTTATTCTCTCTAACTTCCTCTGTCCCCTCATTGATTATCTCTATTGTGTCCCAAATGTGTTTGGCAGTAGCATAGTTTAGGACATGATTATGCATGATAGGATCCAGACAATCAACCAGTATCAACTGTAGACAGGCATCCAGTTTAGAATCCTCTTTCTCATCAGGAGTGTAGTCCTTGGGGGTCCTTGGGGTACATCCTAGCAGCTCTAGTAACCACATCATTCTCTATCTGCTCTCCCTCAACAATCATAGGGATTTTAGGACCATTCTTCAGCACTCCCAGATATTTAACATTAGCAACTTGAAGAAACAGGAGCATTTTCTTCTTCCACATAGGATAATGCTCCTTGCTGAACATGGGAATTTTGACAGTACCAACTTTCTGAGTTGTAGACATTTTTGAGATTTTTGAAGAATTAAAAATTTCAGAGTTTAAGAAAATATCTCAAAACAATTAGATCTTTGATTAGTATATCAATCAAAAGGCTCTGATGCCAATTGTTAGGTCCTGATAAGTTTGTAGAAGGGGGGGTTGAATACAAACTATACCGTTTTATCGAATTTGTTCTTTATAGAATAAAACAATTTAAGAACAAATTATGGCGGAATTAAATGAAACAGAATTCAGGTTAAATATAACTTATATTAAACTTGAAAGGTGTTACAAATGAGGTACTGATTACAATATTGAATCTCAAACTAATTAAAACAAATCTAGAATAAATTCGACATGAATTTATCTATTTTTGTAATAAAAAGATATACCAATAATTAATAATTTGAGATACGTTCTAGGGATAAAAATCCGCTAGATAGTCAAAGCAGTACAAGTGAATGAATTCTATTGGTTTAGATTTAACAGAATAATTCTAGAATTAATTCACTGTAAAAGAAATGATCCGGCAATTTCTTTTCTTGACAAAAGATGTTCTTGATGAATATAATGTTTGATGATTTTAATCTTTCTGTCTGATCTTTTCTTTAATAGTAATCCACTGCACGTGTAATGCTTTTTGCTTTCTGGAATGACTATCCAAATATATTGGAATGACTATCCAAAAAAGCCTTGGATGACTATCAAATGGCTTAGCATGACTATGATAATTTAGGATAATTAAATTAGAATTAACTAAAATAAACTTGGATGACTACCGGTATGACTATCCTGGGTAGTCATTCCAGTTCATTTTAATTAATTAATTCAAATTTAATTCAAATTCTAATTCTAAATTAATTCTAATAATTAATTTATTTCATAAATTAATTCTGATGAATTAATTTATTCAATAAATTAATTACTTAATTTATTTGCTAAATTAATTCTGATGAATTAATTTAATAAATAAATTAATAACTAATTTAGAATAGAATTTAAATTCTCATAGAATAGCAAAACCAATTCTTGAACCACTTGAACTGCTGAAGAATATCCATTGTCTGAGGTTGTCATTTGATGCACTGTCTGGTTCATAAATGACTAACTTCAATGTATGTTCTTTATCTTGACTTTAAGTTATGGTCCATTGTCTGCTTTTGACTGTTGTTCAACCTTTGTAACCTGTACATTTGCTATCACAAATCTGAAACCTCTGTCACTTTAATAAATCCACTTCTTTGAAGACTTCACTGAGGCTTGAACAAATAAATGAACTTCTTTCAATGTAGTATTTATTCAAGTCTGTAGGATGACTTTAATCTGTATTCTTCTGACAGATATGATCATCTGAGATTCCTGTGACTGTGACAATTGAATTATTACTTACTTATTACAAACTTGTTTAAGTTGAGTTGAATCCTCGATATAAACAAATAGGCCTAAACATATGTCTTTCAACCTTAGTCTATGGATAAGGAAGATTTAGAGCCCGTGATCTTGATTTTTAGTGGAGTGGAAGTTGAAGAAATGTTTTTCTTAAACCTTGAAGAATTTTGGCCGAAAGTTTTCTTCTCCCTCTTGCTATTTGCTTCTTGATTTTTTTCTTTTCTTTCTTTTGTCTAATAACCACTAATTACATACTTCCATTTTGTGTGGTTCTAATGGTGTTTTGTCATCCCATGCCACATGTCATCCAATGGCTAGTTTTTGAAGAAAATGGTGACAAGGTGGTGATTCATCACCTTGTCATCCCTTGTGTCATGCTTATGTCATGATTTGTGTCATGCTTATGTCATTTCTTGTATCATCAATCCTCTTATATGTTGCACTTGATGATCTTATATGATACTTCTCCTTTGGTTAGGGTTTAATCCATAATTCGTTACGTTTTTGCTTTGCAGCTAAGTTTTGAGATAGTTTCAAATGATTTTGAAAACGTTTCTTTGTACCAATGCTAGGAGATACTTCCTTGACCTTTTTTATTACCTTGGCTTAATCTGTGATCATGGATTTCTCATTCTATATACTTTCTCAAAATGATCAAATTAATACATCCTTGATTGTCCAATGAATAGTGATTTAAAACTCGAATGGGAATCTCCTGATTCTGATTGCATTTGCATTCACTTATTCTGCCTATACATCAATAATATAACTTTGAAACATTCATTCCATGTCTTCCATATAGGGTGGTCTAAAAATATTTTTCATCAACAAAATTTACTATTCATCAGGGTTTCAAAATATTACAAAATTTTGGGATATTACATTTTAGGATTATAAACACTACTCATATAATCTCATTTCTAAGTCCCATACTTAGAGATATAGAATTCATGCTTATATTCCAAGGACATTTATTATTCTAATATTTATATCGTAGTTAAAAAAACATAATAAATAATTGAAAGAGAAAATCCATAGAACATATTTATTATTAATCAAAATGTCTTCCCTAAGAACATTATAGTATTGTCTCTAGGACACAAATACTAACCAAAAGGTGAGAAATGGACTAGAGCAAAAGAAATGTTTGCACTCCCTCAGAAAGGATCAAACAATGATAGGGAGTTCATCAACCTTCTTCAAAGATTCATGAAGGCCAATCCAGATAATTCAGTGTACATGAAGGCATTACAAGAAGAAATCTTAAGGATTACTGCTGGATTTTACAGAGTTGCAAATGAAATGATCATTTATGTATCTTGTCAAAGCATAGGAACTATCAATGTCTCTTTAGATTGCTTTGCAAGTAGATCATTGTCAGAGCTTTGGGTTCTCATGAGCAGAGTGAAAGGGTCTTCTTATTTGAATGTACTGCTGCATGAGCAACTCAAATAGTTTGCTATAAGGGTCAGTCCTCAGGTTGTTAGTGTTCCATTTGAAGTCAAATTTTACAAAGGAAGAGCACTTCAAACCTGTGGAATGGATCATGTTTCATTGAAGATCTATCCTGCAATCCATCTGATCAAGCTGGAAAATATGCTAAGGACTATTGGATTTGCTTCAGAAGAAAAGACTGAAGTTGCTGACATCATTCAAGACTATTGCATTGCCAACATAAAAAGGTATCATCAGTTGAAGAATAGATTGAAGAAAGTCACAACTCTACCAGTCAGACCAACAAATCTCACAACTGAAAGTGATCGTGTCCTGGACAAAGACTTGCTAGATGCTTTGGAAGAAGGAGAAATGAGTGATCAAGAATTGTGATCATTAGCACAATTTTTAATGTAATATGTATAGAGCTTAGGTAAATCAAGATAGGATCAATGTATGCATATGTTCAGTCTAGAGGAACATCTATCTTGTATTTATCTTTACATATTTGAATCTGGAAATGTTATATATAAACCAGAACTTTGTTTTTATTATTTACTTGGCTCTTAAAGTCTTATTTTTACTTGTTTATTTAGTTGAGTTATCCTCTAGGTATTTGGTTGTTATTCTCTAACAAACAAATAGGTGGAGATTGAAAGACATATGTATAGGCCTATTTGTAAACATCGAGGATACAACTCAGCTTAAACAAGTTTGTAATAAGTAAATAATAATTCAGTGTCACAGGAATCTCATAAAGTTATATCAGTCAAGAGAATGAAGATTAAAGTCATCATACAGACTTGAAGTGATTCTATATTGAAAGAAGTTCAATTTATTGATCAAGCCTCAGTGAAGTATTCAAGGAAGTGGATTTATTAAATTGACAGAGATTTCAGAAGTGTGACAGCAAGAGTACAGATTACAGTGGTTGACCAAAGTCAAAAGAAGCTAATGGACCACAGCTTAAAGTCAGAAGTATGATGAACAGACATTGCAGTTAGTCACTTATGAATCGGACAGTACATCAAGTGTCAACTTCATTCAGTGGAAATTCTTAATCAAATTCAAGTGGTTCAAGGATTGTTTATGTTATCAAGAAAGGATATAAATTCTCTTTTATATTAGTTATTAATTTATTGAATAAATTAATTATAAGAATTAATTTAAAAGTAGAATTAGAATTAAAGCTAGAATGACTATGAAAAATGAACTGGAATGACTATCAAGGATAGTCATCCCGATAGTCATGCCAGGTCATTTTTTCATAAAAATGAACTGGAATGACTATCAAGGATAGTCATCCCGATAGTCATGTCAATTCAATTGCTAGTCATTCTAATTTAATTCTAATATTATGATAGTCATTCCAAGCCAAAATGGTAGTCATTCTAGGCTTAAAATGATAGTCATTCCAAGTCATTTTTGATAGTCATTCTGAGAAAAAGAAACGTGCAGAATGTGAAGGAGAATGAGATAATATCTAAAGCAGTTAACAGAAAGAAAACAACTACACATTCTCAAGAACACTGTCTCTTAACTGCTCATCAACTACCTGTATTCAATTCGATCAGTAAATCATTTCTAGTCTTGATTATTATATCCAAACCACTAGAAATCATTTACTTGTACTGCTTTGACTATCTAGCGGATCTTTATCCCTAGAAATTATCTCGAACTATAATTTATCATTCTATCTTTTTATTACAAAAATAGATAAGTTCATGTCGAATTTATTCTAAATTTGTTTTAATTAGTTTGATATTCAATCTTGTAATCAGTACAAAATTTGTAACACCTTTCAAGTTTAATATAAGTTATATTTAACTTGAATTTTGTTTCATTTAAATTCCTCAATAATTTGTTCTTGAATTGTTTAATCCTAAAACGAACAAATTCGATAAAACAGTATAGTTTGTATTCAACCCCCCCCCCCTCTACAAACTTATCGGGACCTAAAAAGATATTTAGCTTATTCGAAAGTTTTTAATAAGAAACTATCGAAATAAGTTTCTTGTTTTCCTTAATTCAGTTCCACAGTTTTAATTATAAAACTATCGAAAATCTTCTTTTTGCCCACTTCGATGGTTTCTAATTAAGAAACTATCGAAATGGTTTTTCACCATTTCGATGGTTTTCAAAAGAATCTTCTCTTCTATCTCGACGGTTTCCAAAAAGGGAAACTATCGAACCTACTCATTTACAGTTTGGTCCTTGAGTATTTTTTCACTTTGCAGTAAAGATATTGCACTTCAATTTAACCTTAACACACCTTATCAATCCTTCTTTTAGCTTCCAGGATGTATCAGGTCTGACTTAAATCAATTTCTTCTGAGACGATAAAACATGTTGATCTTCTTCAATTGTGCTGACACCTAGTGCAACTGGTCTGGTTCACAGATGACGAACACCGATCAATACCTCTATGTCTTCAATATAATACAATTGACAAGTCATTTGCCGTCTTGGTTGCTTCAATATAAAATCACTGAAATCCTTTGGTACTAACTCTGTATCACACAAACACTTCTGTAGTCTTGATTCTTTATTTGTCACTGAGGCCTGAACATATTAATGAACTTCTTTCCGTGACCTGTTTACGGACTTCAAGAATACATACTGTAATAACCCGAATTTTTGGAAAAATTAAAACTTTTCTTATTATGATTAAGTGCATCAGTGAATAGTGAATTTGGTGGATGAATAGTGATTTTGAGGATTAACAAAATTTTTCATGCCACCTATGTACGAGACGTAGTGTGGATATTCCGAAGTCATATTAGTGATCTACGGAGTAAATAAGTGAATGCAAAGACGATCGGAATTCAGAAATTCCAAATTTTATTTTGGTGAAGTATTTGACCGGGCAGTGAATTATATATTATTATATTCAAGGAATGAGATATTAAATTAAGGATTTGAGGATTTAATATTTTGGAATTTTATTATATGTAATTTGAGAATTTAGAACGAAAACCACTGAGACAGTGAAACGAAGATACTAGAAACCGCTGATACTTTATAACGAGATTAAGCGATTAAGAGAACGAATCATGGATTGAGGATTGAAATTATGACAGGATTAAATATAGACATGGAAGTAACATGTAACAAAATTAATTCAAGAAATGCAACATTTGGATCATCCATGTGAAAGAAAAGCGAACCAGTAAAGCTACTTTAGCTAAGCTCATGCATGCACGACACGTGTCCCGGTGACTCACCAAAAGGTGATGACTCACCACTTTTTAAACACAAATATCAGAATTTTCATTATTATCAAGACAAAAAGAAAAGAAAAGGAAGAAGAAAATTCGGGAGAGAAAAATGAGAAGAAAAATGGGAGAGAAAGAAATGATCGTAACTTGAGATTCCGTGGTCCGTTTTTGGCGTTCTACCACTCGAATCGAAGCTCTCGAGAAGCCCGACGTAACCATGGTAAGAAATCACCTCAACCCCGTGATTTACCCCTTCGATTTCAGTGATTAACAGTCGGAGAAGATGATGAATAGTAACTTGTGTTTTGTTTTGTTTTTGGATATTGAGTTTGTAGCTTCCAAAGGTTGTATTAAGCAAGGATCTAAGGTTACATAAGGAATATAGCAGCAAGAAAGCTTGGATAAGGTATAAAACCTCTGCCCCTTTTTGTTATATGAGTTTTGTAATTGTTTTGATGTTTATGTAAAGTTAAAAGCATGACTAAGTGATTATATGAATTTTTGGTTGAGTTTGGAGGATGGGTTATGAATTTGTTGTGATTATTCATGGAGGATTTGACTGAGTGGAGGGTGTATAAGGTGAATGGTGAGTTTGGGATTGTTTGGTATTGATTTGGGTGTGTTTTGAAAATGGAAAACGTTACGATTATAGCCGTCGTAATGCCCATTTGATTTAAGGCTGTTTTAAGCAAGAATTACGAACTGGTCTGGTAATATTTTTGAACAGAACTGACCATGAACATGTAGGTCTTGTTTTAAGGTTTGTTTTGGTATAAAGATCATGTCTATACGATTTACGGTTTAGGAGAAAAGTGAGTTATAGTAAACGCCGTTCGGGAGAATGACTCATCTCTGTTCAGCAACTTTGAGGCTATATTTGGACCACTTCGGAGCCATATTAAAATGTGCAATTTTGAGGAATAATACTAGAGACAGTTGGGAAGGCTCACGAAAACGATTCGTATTAAAAAGATTATTTTTCGATTTTATAAAAATGTTTTAGTCGAGGTCGCGCAAGTGAAAACCACTAAGAGCATGACTTAGAAACCGATGTTGCAAATGGTTAAGTATAACTTGGATTTGAGGATGGATTTCGAACCAAACTTATGATATAAGTATTTGACGGATAACATGGACTTAGTATGAGCCTATAACGAGTTAGTAATTCCTTGGTTGTGTTTCGCTTACGTGTTTAAGCGTTGAGTTATAAGTGGTTTATCGAGGGGATTAACCGTGTGTTTTCGTTTGACTTTGTCTAGATTGTCCGGCATCGTCGCGAACCCCTATCACTTCTCGAGCATCAGGCAAGATTTCTAAATCTATACTTTGAAGTATTGATTATATATTACTGCTTTTGCCATGTGTGGAGTTATACAGTTTTTGCGATACATGTTATATATTGTATAAAATAGAATTTGACTTTTGGATATTATACGAGCTTTGAGATAATGTACTTACGAACCGGTATACCTTGTAGCTCTATGGATAAGAGCATGTTTATTGTTTCGACTTTAGACCGGGAGTCGATATTTTTGTTATATAGATAGTCGTGGAAACCCGGAGGGATTCCAGCGGCAGAGTACTATTCATCTTGAGGAATATTATTATTAAACATTATTTATGTTCCGGAAAGTATTTATTACTTGGAAATGATTTGATTATGGGCTTCTAAGCTAGATATGGGATATTAGTTAGAAGCCAGGTTTTTATAAAGGCCCTAGGTTAAGGGCGTATGATATTTCTTTAGATCAGAAGTAATTATATTTCTGTATATGTTAAGGATTATTTTCCGATAAAGATGTCGGGTAATTGTTATTCGAGGGTTAATTGTTTATTTAATGAATATCATTTATATTCATTTGAGGACTATTGACTTTAAGAATATTATTTCGAATATTCATTCGAGGATTATTTATTTATTTAATGAATATTAGTTTTGGATATTCATTCGAGGATTATTTATTTATTTAATGAATATTAGTTTTGGATATTCATTCGAGGATTATTTATTTATTTAATGAATATTAGTTTTGGATATTCATTCGAGGATTATTTATTTATTTAATGAATATTAGTTTTGGATATTCATTCGAGGATTATTTATTTATTTAATGAATATTAATTTCAAATATTCATTCGAGGATTATTTATTTATTTAATGAATATTAGTTTTGGATATTCATTCGAGGATTATTTATTTATTTAATGAATATTAGTTTTGGATATTCATTCGAGGATTATTTATTTATTTAATGAATATTAATTTCAAATATTCATTCGAGGATTATTTATTTATTTAATGAATATTAGTTTTGGATATTCATTCGAGGATTATTTATTTATTTAATGAATATTAGTTTTGGATATTCATTCGAGGATTATTTATTTATTTAATGAATATTAGTTTTGGATATTCATTCGAGGATTATTTATTTATTTAATGAATATTAGTTTTGGATATTCATTCGAGGATTATTTATTTATTTAATGAATATTAGTTTTGGATATTCATTCGAGGATTATTTATTTATTTAATGAATATTAGTTTTGGATATTCATTCGAGGATTATTTATTTATTTAATGAATATTAATTTCAAATATTCATTCGAGGATTATTGATTTATTTAATGAATATTAGTTTTGGATATTCATTCGAGGATTATTTATTTATTTAATGAATATTAGTTTTGGATATTCATTCGAGAATTATTTATTTATTTAATGAATATTAGTTTCAAATATTCATTCGAGGATTATTTATTTACTTAATGAATATTAGTTTTGAATATTCATTCGAGGATTATTTATTTATTTAATGAATATTAATTTTGAATATTCATTTGAGGGTTACTTATTTAATAAATATTATTTTCAAAGCAACAAGAGGTTCTCAAAACAATGTTTTTTCCATTTAAATCTGTCTTGTAAAGAGGATTTAAATGCTCGCTCAACTATCAAAAATATGGGAAACCTGATTTAAGTGACTGCTACTCTTTTTAAACTCTCAACTCAAAACTGTCAGGGGACAGATATTTTCTCGAAGCAATTTAGTTGCTGCAAGTCAAATATTGTGTTACCACCTCAACGATCGAGGGGTAAATTCATGGAACAAGTCGATGTCCATTAACAAGCAGTAGCTTGGGAAATATTGGAGAATCTTCCTTTCCGACCTAGATATAACTACTTAGTGGAGTCGTATCAACAAGTGTTACACTTGGGGAAAGGAGGACGATATTTACGTTTCAGAGTCATGGATTTCATCTGAACTAGGAGTGGTGTAAGTGGTCTAGTTGCGCGGACCCATCCAACTTTTATTGGCCCAACCGTTGGCCGGGAGGTCACTGTAAGGCGGTAGACAATGTCAGGCTGTCGTGATTCTTCCATCTACATGTAGAAAACTATTTGAGCGGTGCGACCTTCTACTGATCATAGCAAGGTTAGGCACAGCGGGCGCGGTAGCAACTCCTGTATTGGTTCATCATCCAATTTGGATATTCCTGCAACATGTATTGGGGTGAAGAACCGATCATGTTGGCAGGAGGTCGAAAAGTGTTTGGAAATGAAGTGTCAATAAATTCTTGCAACTTCATCTTTTATTTTATGAGTTATGACTCTGTGGATACCTTACATAACATGAGTTATGGTAAGGGAGTTGTTTATACGGAATCACCTTATAACTTCATCTTTTAAGATATGTGTTGATATTCTGCTTACATAGCAGATATTTTTGGAAAGGTTATATTGGTTTACTTTGAAACCTCATCTTCTATATTATACTAGAACTTTGTTCATAATATAGCAAAAGTTTGCAGAAATATTATGAAATGATATTTGAAGTACAATAATGGTACTGTTTTTGGGAATACATTCCGATAAGGATATAATTTCAGTATCAAGATATTTTGACAAATTATTGTCTTATACCCGCTTTATTCTGGGTTGAGTTAAAGGCAGAATTATGCCATACTTTTATTTCCTTGCTGAGCTATCGCTCACTCTTGCTATTGTTTTATATATATTATATAGCAGCGAAGCAGGATGCCAATGGGACGGCACATACCCCGCAAGGCGTTTTCATAAACAGTTTCTAGCAGTGATCCCGAGAGTAGTACGAACTAATCGAATCGGGCTACAGCTGTTGGTATTCAACTTATGTATTGATATGAATGGTATGAGAGGATTGTGAGCATCAGAAGGCTAAGTTGGTAATGTAACATTTCCTAGAAATTGTATCAGTGACAGATTCAAAGACATTTGGGTATTGTAATAAAAATTATTATTCCGCAGTTGTTGTATTGTGTCGTTTCTGAGACTCTAACCTGTGTGTGTGTGTGTGTGTGAGAGAGACACATATTGTGGGGTCATGAGCAGGTGAATTATGAACGTTGTGAGTAATACAGGTAAGGCAAGGAGTAAATGGATCGTGACTACTCTAAATCCCTGACCCCGGATTTGGGGCTGTTACAGAAATGGTATCAGAGCGTTAGGTTACAGTCCTCAGAAACGATAGGAGATCGAGTCGTACAATACCCGTAATAATGATAAGAGCATCTAGAGCTCAAATTGAGTTCGTAGTCGGGTTAGAGGACATGACCCTGACTGTTTAAGATGAAGCCCGAGAGGGGACTTCTTCTGGGAAACCGTACTTAGGACTTCGTGATTAGTCACCTCGAGTCGTATGAGTTATAGATTGATGGGATTCTGAGATACCAGACCCCGAGGCCTTCGAGTAGGCAATTGATGATGCGTTCCTTGAAATGGACGGAGACCCGATAAAGGAAGATCCATAGGAGGATCTAGAGGAAGACCCCATAGTGGGTCAAGGAAAGAATCTTGTAGAGGACGTGTTGATTGATAAAGATGTAGTATGTTACTTGAGGTCGTATAATAGGATCGGACGAACCTTCAGAGGTCAAATAAGTGTCGAGACGAGGGTTTAAGGATCGTTTATGATTCATCGGGAGATATGACAAAGAAAATGGAATAGAGTCTCCAAAGTAGAAGAGGTAGAGGCAGTATAGCCAGTATCAGTGGATTGATTCGACTTGAACGAAACCTGTTACTCGTAGTCGGTTGTAGTTGCCCATAAGGAGGCGGCATACGTAAGAACCAAGGTGTTCAGATTTTTACGAACGATTAAGGGTACTTAGTTGCCTATAATAGTGAAAGGAATTGCTTTGGCTATGAGGTTTCAATCCCCCACGACCAGCAATTCCCCTGGAAATAGTGTCTATTACATCATTGAGGGATTTTATTATCTCAAGGAGAATTTTGGGTATATGTACCATGTAAATGTTATTGTAAGACAAGCACGCTAAGGCGAAATCGAGAACGAGATTTACCACCCTCAGGAAACCAGGAAGGAATTATGAGGATAGAACCGAAAGGTCGGAAATCAGATCCGAGCATTACTAGTGAGTAAATAGATTGATCAAATTTCCCTGATTTTGGAAAGAAATTCAGCAAATTTTGGCAAACCTTGTCTTTCTGATTACCAGAGGATGTCACCAAAGAGAGTGGAAACTAGGGTGAACCCTGTGGATTGGGTAAGATGGCCGCTATATGGGTTGGTGGACAGACCCTGATTGCTACAACTGATGGTAAAGATAAAATGATGAAGTTGAGATTGGACGGTAAAGGCGAAATATATTTAAGGACCAAGACGGACTGAGAAATTCCGGGATTGACTTAAATGAAAAGGCTATTGGGCCAAAAGTGTTAAGCTTATGTAGCACACGGGATTGATATGGGGAGAAGGAATATTGGGTACAAAGATGATTGAAATAGAGACCAGAATTAAGCTTGTAGTTTCTAATGATCTTCCGAAGTACCGCCCAGTCGACATGTGGAATTGTCATTGCTATGGGCGACAACGGTATCGAAGTCTTCTTATAGAACAGAACGCTTACTTGAGATGTTTGCGCCTAGTCGAATAGAACTCCCTGCGATTGCAAATGCTGATGGTTAAATTCTTAGCGACTAATATAAGTCGGCAATGACGTAAGTATCGAACACCTTAGGGTGCGTGGAAAAGAAAAGCTTTGGAATTGAACGATTATCCATCAGAGGAGCCGACAAAAAAAAGGCATCCGTAGAGACCTTGGTAATACCCTCCCCATTTGCAAATTATGTGGGGTATTTCCCCAATCTATGATCTATCTTGACCTCTTTCCAAGAAAGAATTCTGATAAAGGGTATATTCCCTCTTTGAAGTTATTTTATAACACTTGTGTTAAATCATAATTAATTTCAATTGTGATTAGAGGCTGTCACGATGCCTACTTTCAGGTTTTCGAAGCCCTGTCAAATGATGTTATTTAAGCTTTCACTTTTCTTCAAATAATGAATGACCCTATGGTGATACCTCACCACTTGTATGTTAAGTACCAGTATCTTTCTGGTTATTCTTTTCTTTGTAGTTTCCTTGGAAACCGCACCTTTGGAATCTGTTCAATTTTAATCCAAGGTGTTCCTTTGAGAAATATTGTCGAATGGCGATAATCATTAAATTGATCTCGAATTGCTTTCATACTTTTCAACTTCCACTGAGACGAACAACCCTATACTTATAGGGGCTACAAGGACTATCTGTCTATGTGATAGAAGTCTGATGGGACGCCATCACTTGTAAGTTGTGAAATACAAGAAGGCTAATTACCTTTAGTAATGTCTCAATCGAGGCACACAACGTTGAGTTCTTATGATCATGTTGATCTCTCGGTAAATTCTTTTACCTCCAATAAGGTTACCTTAAAACTCATAACCTTATGATCACCAGTGTGTGACGTTTTCCTTGATATGGGAGTTGTCTTTTCAAGGCCCCATAATTTTTGTTATCTTCATTGAATTCCAAGGGGAGGCGAACCAGGTCAAATAAGTCAAAATTCGCTGATAGGAATTAGATTCGTAACGAAATCGCCTATGACAGGAGCGAATCCCTAAGACGAATAGAATGTTAGTGACATATCAATGAAATTGATTTATTCTGCCAAGGATGTTATGATAATGGAAAGCGTGTCAATTGATATATGTGAAAGGAATGGCGATGTGCCGTGAGCTCCAGTGACAACGGTGTTAGATAGATGCCCTATAGTGGAATTGAGATTTTGGAAGAGTTGTTTACGAATGGACACTACCTCTAGGTTAGCAAGATAAGTACTGACGATGGAGTCAGAGGGAGCTGGTATTGTGACTTGGGAGAGGTGCAGCGTGTGTTGTTTTAAAGGAATAATTTTCGGAAATATATGGAGACCCGGATGAAAATGAAAGTTAAAGGATTAAAACAAGAAACCATGATTGTGACCGAGTATGAGGCCAAGTTTTCCGAATTATTGAGGTTTGTTCCGGAGTTTGTGAACACGGAATAAAAGAAATCCAGTAGGTTTCAACCAGGGCTACCTCCAACCAGCAGCCACTGTCAGGACCTTTAAATAGCAGGTACCCTTCTATACTAGGCAGACAAAGCTAATGTATCGTTGTATATCAAGAAGTTGCATGACAATTAAACCTTAAGGCCGAGCTGCTAAGGGAATAATTACAAGTAGAAATAGTCAATCGAGGGATTTTCCCATAAGACTGGTACATCCAGGTTCTGAACTAGAAATATGAAGTCGACACTTTTGATAGGCCTGATTCCTTTCAAGTTGGGAGAAGTTGATATGATAATAAGGATGTGTTGGTTGACACCCAATGGAGCCAATGGATTGCAAATAAAAAGAGTAATAAATAAAGGATGGAGAAAGATTCAGAGATTCTTGAATATAGTTCAGACTAAGAAACTATTACGCCAGAGATACGAGGCTTAATTAGCTCTTATGGTTGACGCCAAGAAAAGAGATACCAAGTATAAAGGGAACTACAATGGTTTTGGGAGATTGTACAAGGTTTTAATGAGCTACCAGATATCGATTTGGATGACATGAGAATGAATAACGAGTATTCAGGTTATAGTGCCGCATCTCCTGTTAGCCTCAGTGAGAATGGAAGAGTTAGCGACTCAGTTACAAGAATTGCTGGGCAAGGATATGATAAGACCCAGTGTGCCACCGTGGAGAGCCCGGTGTTGTTGTAAGAGAGAAAGATGTTAGCACAAGATTATAGAATCTCGAGAGTTGTATGAGTTCGACATGGAGAATAGGTACCCTTGTAAATGATTGTTTGATCAGCGGAAGAACGCTGTGTATTTCCAAATTTATTTAAGAACTGGGTATCGCCAGTTGGAAGTTAAATCAGAAGATATACCCAAGACTGCGATTCGTACTAGGAATAGACACTTCGAGTTTTCAGTGAGGTTATTTTGGGTTGATTAATGCACCCACAAATTTTATGGAATGTAATGAATTGGCCTTGAGTTACCCGTGATAGTAGATAACATGAGATGGAGAAATGGCTAGAATTGACCTAGAATTATGACTGTGAGATACACTACCATCCGGGGAAGGCCAATGTGGTGGCCGATGCCCTTAATTAAAATGAGACAGAGATGGAATCCGAATGATCGGGAATTAAAGGATGAGATTTTACACAAAACCCAAGTTAGTCCAACAAACTAGAAAGACAAAAGATTTCACCAACAAGCGGCTAGTGACAGCCAAGACAGACAGAGAAAGTATGCGAACTAAGCCCGCAAGTATAGAGATAGTACTGCTATTGATAAGCTAAATGGCATGTTGATGGATGACAAGCAAGTTTATGCTGGTGTATTTCTGTACAAACAAGATAGAGAGTATGAGGGTAAAGATTCGTGATGCTAAAGGTATCTCCATGGAAAGAATTAATGAGATTTGAAAAGAAAGGGAAATTGAGCCCGAGATTCATTGGGCCATCTGAGATTTTAAAACGCGTCAGGAAGGTGGCCTACGAGCCAGCCTTACCCCCCAAACTTGTAGAATGGTCATAACGGAGTTCATGTGTCAATGCTACGTCAGTATACTATAGATGCCCGACATATGTAGAGTACGAGCAGGTAGATATACAACCTGGTCTGACTTACAAAGAACAACCTGAGGAAATCACGGATATAAAAGAACAAGTGCTAAGAGACGAGGTTGCCAAGCTAGTGAGAGGTTTGTGGAAAATCAAGAAGTGGAAGAATCCACTTGGGAGTTAGAAAGGGCAATGGGAGAGAAGTACCCCCAGTTATTCCTAAGCTGATTCCGGGACGGAATCCTTTTAAGGAGGGGAGACTGTAATAACCCGAATTTTTGGAAAAATTAAAACTTTTCTTATTATGATTAAGTGCATCAGTGAATAGTGAATTTGGTGGATGAATAGTGATTTTGAGGATTAACAAAATTTTTCATGCCACCTATGTACGAGACGTAGTGTGGATATTCCGAAGTCATATTAGTGATCTACGGAGTAAATAAGTGAATGCAAAGACGATCGGAATTCAGAAATTCCAAATTTTATTTTGGTGAAGTATTTGACCGGGCAGTGAATTATATATTATTATATTCAAGGAATGAGATATTAAATTAAGGATTTGAGGATTTAATATTTTGGAATTTTATTATATGTGATTTGAGAATTTAGAACGAAAACCACTGAGACAGTGAAACGAAGATACTAGAAACCGCTGATACTTTATAACGAGATTAAGCGATTAAGAGAACAAATCATGGATTGAGGATTGAAATTATGACAGGATTAAATATAGACATGGAAGTAACATGTAACAAAATTAATTCAAGAAATGCAACATTTGGATCATCCATGTGAAAGAAAAGCGAACCAGTAAAGCTACTTTAGCTAAGCTCATGCATGCACGACACGTGTCCCGGTGACTCACCAAAAGGTGATGACTCACCACTTTTTAAACACAAATATCAGAATTTTCATTATTATCAAGACAAAAAGAAAAGAAAAGGAAGAAGAAAATTCGGGAGAGAAAAATGAGAAGAAAAATGGGAGAGAAAGAAATGATCGTAACTTGAGATTCCGTGGTCCGTTTTTGGCGTTCTACCACTCGAATCGAAGCTCTCGAGAAGCCCGACGTAACCATGGTAAGAAATCACCTCAACCCCGTGATTTACCCCTTCGATTTCAGTGATTAACAGTCGGAGAAGATGATGAATAGTAACTTGTGTTTTGTTTTGTTTTTGGATATTGAGTTTGTAGCTTCCAAAGGTTGTATTAAGCAAGGATCTAAGGTTACATAAGGAATATAGCAGCAAGCAAGCTTGGATAAGGTATAAAACCTCTGCCCCTTTTTGTTATATGAGTTTTGAAATTGTTTTGATGTTTATGTAAAGTTAAAAGCATGACTAAGTGATTATATGAATTTTTGGTTGAGTTTGGAGGATGGGTTATGAATTTGTTGTGATTATTCATGGAGGATTTGACTGAGTGGAGGGTGTATAAGGTGAATGGTGAGTTTGGGATTGTTTGGTATTGATTTGGGTGTGTTTTGAAAATGGAAAACGTTACGATTATAGCCGTCGTAATGCCCATTTGATTTAAGGCTGTTTTAAGCAAGAATTACGAACTGGTCTGGTAATATTTTTGAACAGAACTGACCATGAACATGTAGGTCTTGTTTTAAGGTTTGTTTTGGTATAAAGATCATGTCTATACGATTTACGGTTTAGGAGAAAAGTGAGTTATAGTAAACGCCGTTCGGGAGAATGACTCATCTCTGTTCAGCAACTTTGAGGCTATATTTGGACCACTTCGGAGCCATATTAAAATGTGCAATTTTGAGGAATAATACTAGAGACAGTTGGGAAGGCTCACGAAAACGATTCGTATTAAAAAGATTATTTTTCGATTTTATAAAAATGTTTTAGTCGAGGTCGCGCAAGTGAAAACCACTAAGAGCATGACTTAGAAACCGATGTTGCAAATGGTTAAGTATAACTTGGATTTGAGGATGGATTTCGAACCAAACTTATGATATAAGTATTTGACGGATAACATGGACTTAGTATGAGCCTATAACGAGTTAGTAATTCCTTGGTTGTGTTTCGCTTACGTGTTTAAGCGTTGAGTTATAAGTGGTTTATCGAGGGGATTAACCGTGTGTTTTCGTTTGACTTTGTCTAGATTGTCCGGCATCGTCGCGAACCCCTATCACTTCTCGAGCATCAGGCAAGATTTCTAAATCTATACTTTGAAGTATTGATTATATATTACTGCTTTTGCCATGTGTGGAGTTATACAGTTTTTGCGATACATGTTATATATTGTATAAAATAGAATTTGACTTTTGGATATTATACGAGCTTTGAGATAATGTACTTACGAACCGGTATACCTTGTAGCTCTATGGATAAGAGCATGTTTATTGTTTCGACTTTAGACCGGGAGTCGATATTTTTGTTATATAGATAGTCGTGGAAACCCGGAGGGATTCCAGCGGCAGAGTACTATTCATCTTGAGGAATATTATTATTAAACATTATTTATGTTCCGGAAAGTATTTATTACTTGGAAATGATTTGATTATGGGCTTCTAAGCTAGATATGGGATATTAGTTAGAAGCCAGGTTTTTATAAAGGCCCTAGGTTAAGGGCGTATGATATTTCTTTAGATCAGAAGTAATTATATTTCTGTATATGTTAAGGATTATTTTCCGATAAAGATGTCGGGTAATTGTTATTCGAGGGTTAATTGTTTATTTAATGAATATCATTTATATTCATTTGAGGACTATTGACTTTAAGAATATTATTTCGAATATTCATTCGAGGATTATTTATTTATTTAATGAATATTAGTTTTGGATATTCATTCGAGGATTATTTATTTATTTAATGAATATTAGTTTTGGATATTCATTCGAGGATTATTTATTTATTTAATGAATATTAGTTTTGGATATTCATTCGAGGATTATTTATTTATTTAATGAATATTAGTTTTGGATATTCATTCGAGGATTATTTATTTATTTAATGAATATTAATTTCAAATATTCATTCGAGGATTATTTATTTATTTAATGAATATTAGTTTTGGATATTCATTCGAGGATTATTTATTTATTTAATGAATATTAGTTTTGGATATTCATTCGAGGATTATTTATTTATTTAATGAATATTAGTTTTGGATATTCATTCGAGGATTATTTATTTATTTAATGAATATTAGTTTTGGATATTCATTCGAGGATTATTTATTTATTTAATGAATATTAGTTTTGGATATTCATTCGAGGATTATTTATTTATTTAATGAATATTAGTTTTGGATATTCATTCGAGGATTATTTATTTATTTAATGAATATTAATTTCAAATATTCATTCGAGGATTATTTATTTATTTAATGAATATTAGTTTTGGATATTCATTCGAGGATTATTTATTTATTTAATGAATATTAGTTTTGGATATTCATTCGAGGATTATTTATTTATTTAATGAATATTAGTTTCAAATATTCATTCGAGGATTATTTATTTACTTAATGAATATTAGTTTTGAATATTCATTCGAGGATTATTTATTTATTTAATGAATATTAATTTTGAATATTCATTTGAGGGTTACTTATTTAATAAATATTATTTTCAAAGCAACAAGAGGTTCTCAAAACAATGTTTTTCCATTTAAATCTGTCTTGTAAAGAGGATTTAAATGCTCGCTCAACTATCAAAAATATGGGAAACCTGATTTAAGTGACTGCTACTCTTTTTAAACTCTCAACTCAAAACTGTCAGGGGACAGATATTTTCTCGAAGCAATTTAGTTGCTGCAAGTCAAATATTGTGTTACCACCTCAACGATCGAGGGGTAAATTCATGGAACAAGTCGATGTCCATTAACAAGCAGTAGCTTGGGAAATATTGGAGAATCTTCCTTTCCGACCTAGATATAACTACTTAGTGGAGTCGTATCAACAAGTGTTACACTTGGGGAAAGGAGGACGATCTTTACGTTTCAGAGTCATGGATTTCATCTGAACTAGGAGTGGTGTAAGTGGTCTAGTTGCGCGGACCCATCCAACTTTTATTGGCCCAACCGTTGGCCGGGAGGTCACTGTAAGGCGGTAGACAATGTCAGGCTGTCGTGATTCTTCCATCTACATGTAGAAAACTATTTGAGCGGTGCGACCTGCTACTGATCATAGCAAGGTTAGGCACAGCGGGCGCGGTAGCAACTCCTGTATTGGTTCATCATCCAATTTGGATATTCCTGCAACATGTATTGGGGTGAAGAACCGATCATGTTGGCAGGAGGTCGAAAAGTGTTTGGAAATGAAGTGTCAATAAATTCTTGCAACTTCATCTTTTATTTTATGAGTTATGACTCTGTGGATACCTTACATAACATGAGTTATGGTAAGGGAGTTGTTTATACGGAATCACCTTATAACTTCATCTTTTAAGATATGTGTTGATATTCTGCTTACATAGCAGATATTTTTGGAAAGGTTATATTGGTTTACTTTGAAACCTCATCTTCTATATTATACTAGAACTTTGTTCATAATATAGCAAAAGTTTGCAGAAATATTATGAAATGATATTTGAAGTACAATAATGGTACTGTTTTTGGGAATACATTCCGATAAGGATATAATTTCAGTATCAAGATATTTTGACAAATTATTGTCTTATACCCGCTTTATTTTGGGTTGAGTTAAAGGCAGAATTATGCCATACTTTTATTTCCTTGCTGAGCTATCGCTCACTCTTGCTATTGTTTTATATATATTATATAGCAGCGAAGCAGGATGCCAATGGGACGGCACATACCCCGCAAGGCGTTTTCATAAACAGTTTCTAGCAGTGATCCCGAGAGTAGTACGAACTAATCGAATCGGGCTACAGCTGTTGGTATTCAACTTATGTATTGATATGAATGGTATGAGAGGATTGTGAGCATCAGAAGGCTAAGTTGGTAATGTAACATTTCCTAGAAATTGTATCAGTGACAGATTCAAAGACATTTGGGTATTGTAATAAAAATTATTATTCCGCAGTTGTTGTATTGTGTCGTTTCTGAGACTCTAACCTGTGTGTGTGTGTGTGTGTGAGAGACACATATTGTGGGGTCATGAGCAGGTGAATTATGAACGTTGTGAGTAATACAGGTAAGGCAAGGAGTAAATGGATCGTGACTACTCTAAATCCCTGACCCTGGATTTGGGGCTGTTACACATACCATATTTTGATTTCTTGAGTTTACCATGTCTTCTATTCTTATGGATTCCTGTGCTTTAGTTAATATTATTATCTGTCTTGTTCCTGTGTTGAGTTATAGTTACCTCTGTTACATATCGTGTTACATTATGCTTTACATTATGTTGCAAATTTTGTTGTACAAATTACAAGTAAAACAACTTAGTTAATTAGACATAACACTTTTTTTAAACGTACATAATACTTTGATTCATCCAAATTATATTATATTATTTTACATATAACAAACGTAAAAGGATAATACCAAACCCAACACCTCTTGGTGTAGCAGTATCTCCCTCGCTATTTTACGGGATGTCGAAGGTTCAAACCTTATCAAAGACAAGGTGAGTGTGTGCTTGTGTTTAAATAGCAAAAAAAGGATAATACCAAAATATTATTAAAAATTGAGAATTTCATATTCATTTACAATAATTTTGAATATAATATCATAAGGTTAATCTCAACATACTTTTCCTAAGATCACAATTATTACATGTAAACAAATAAATCTAATCATCTATTTTTAAATAATTTTGGTCGTCGCGGTAAAATACCGAAAAAAAATCTTCAAACTTTAAAATAGATATATGAGAATCGTGAGACGTTCGAACTCCATCAACAACGTATCAAATATAAAAATTAATATTTTTATCTCTAAATACATTAAAAAAAAGTACAGAGTTTTGGTCGTTAAGGAACGATAATACTGAGAAAAACAAGAATCATTGTATCTTAAAATAAATAGATGAGAACCGTTGAATAAAATATCAAGTAATATTTTATATTTTAACAAATTAATTATTTTTTCAAAAATTCAATGTTAGAAATTCGTCAATAATATATTAAAAAACTTGTATTTAATAATTAAAATATTCATAAAATTAAAAAATTAAAACAAAGATGAATACTAAGTGTTATGGATTAAAAACTGTGCTTGTAAATTAATTGCTAGGGTTTAGAGAGCTTCGAGCTTTAATGGCTGCACTCGTGTTTCGAGACTAAATCGGTCCTCACAAGATGCCTACGTATCTCAATTAGTGCTGAGAATCAAGCCAAAGACGTAGTTCTGATTGTAGGATCAGGGTCCTTATATAGGCGTCTGGAGCCTGATATTTATGGTATGTTTAGGAGTCTTAGCGAATAAGTCTCCTTTTTGATATTGGATAAACATCGTATTTCTTGCTGGAGAAGTCTTTTCCTTGTTGATAAAGGCTATGACTCATTAATTGGGATTCTGGATCCTTCTTTGACTAATTTATCATATTTTGGACTCTTTTCATGAGCTGTATATTTTTCCTATTTATTAATTTCGTAATTAATAAATAATCAGGGTTTTGGGCCTATTATATTGAGCCTTTCCAATGAATCATTAATTATATTTCTATAATTACTTTTCTGACCATGTCATTTGCCCCCCAATTTCTAGGAAAACTCTCCAAGCTTTCGTAGAAATTATATTAACCATTTTCGAGGTTCGGGGTCTTTTTACATCTCGTCTTCATAAATTATCGTCATTCTTATCAAGGAAATATTTAAATAATTCCCCTTGAGTTTTTCCGTAATTTTCCTAATATTTTAGGAATTTTTCTTGTACCCACAGGTATTTTTAGAAATATTTTTGAAATATTTCAAAAGTGTATAAAATATTTTCCAATTTTCTATTTTTCAGGAGTTTTCTGAATTTTTATCTATTTTTTTTTATCTATTCCGTCATTCTTATCTATTTTTTTTTTTTTTTGAAATATGGCCACTTTATTTTATTCATTTTGACAGAATAAAAGGAGAGGCTGGTGCGTGGGTTACCCACGCGTTGAAGGCCTGCAGATTATCCCCGCGTAAAAGACCGCTTTCCAGGCGTTTTTTGCCGATTTTTTTTTGTTCACTTTGCTTTTGCTTTCTGGGCGGCGTTCACCCCCGCGTATAAGGTGGGGTTGTGAACCACGCGTGCCGGGATGCTTCCTAGGCGTTTTTATACCTTTATTTTTATCAACTTTTCCTTTGTCTCCTAGGCGAGGTTCACCCCCGCGTACAAGGCGGAGTTGTGAACCACGCTTTTAGAAGGGTTTCCTGGGTGTTCTTCGCGCTTCTCTCTTTTCTTTTTTTTTGTTTAGATTTATATAGTATATATATTCTAAGGAATTTCTAGGATTTTATTTATAATTCTAAGGAGTTTCTAGAATTCCAAAGATCCTTCCAGAATTTGATAGAATTCCAAGGGATGTTCTAGAATTCTAAAGATCCCTGCAAAATTTCATTTGAATTTTGAAAGTATGGGCTTTGCTGCCTAAAATAGGCCCAATTACCTGTTTCTTAGCCCATTTACCTACTATAGCAGGTAAAGTAGGGATTTCAACCGGCATAATTTTTTCTATATAATAAGGGGATGTGAGAACTTCCTCCTCACTTTCATTCCTCCTCACTTTTTAAATTTCTCTAAATTTCCTTAGATTTTGCTCTGCTTGGGTTTCTTTCATTTTTCGGCTTTCCACCGCCCCCTTGTTTCCAAGTCTCCGTTCGAGTATCAACCATTCCCGGTTTTCTTTGAAGTTCTTGTTTGAAGATTCATCTTCTCCACCATTTTCCAAGGTCTCAAGCTTTTAACCAAGGATCATCAATGGCAGATTCTGATTCTTCCCAACAATCTCAACTTTCTCAACCTCCACAAGGCTCTACCCGTGTCCCCCGGGCCGCCACTAGAGGTAAAAAACGTTCCCTTGTTCATGCCTCTGTTTTTTCCCTTAGGGATTTATTAGATGAATTTGGGGAAGCCTTCTCTAACCTCCTTCATTTAGAGGCTTACAACTTTCCTTCAAAATATAAACAAAAAGATATAGATGCAATATCTGTTTTATTTGGCATAAATGGGCCTTATCGGGCTGATGCTCCCGACCCAAATGATAGGGCTTGTTATCACAAACCTGGTGCAATTAGAATCTATAAAGAAACCTTTTATGCTGGGTTTAGATTACCTCCTCCCCCTTTCGTTTTTAGACTTTTAGATGAAGCTCAGGTTTGTCCAACCCAACTCCAACCTAACGCTTGGAGGTTTATTTATAGTTTTATGGTTCAATGTAAGAAGCATGGTTTCGAACCTAGTGTCTCCGTTTTTAGATATCTCTTTAAGTTTGTCAACTCTCCTCATAGAGCGGGTTGGGTTAAAATCCAACATAGGAATCACAACCGTAGTTGCTTTATCTTTGATAGTGGACCAGACTCTTTGCCCAAATGGAAAAAGGAATGGTTTTATGTATACATAGGGGAGATAGTTGGGATAATTATTTTAGGCCCGGATTCTGTGAAGCCCAAAGATGGGCCTGTTCGTAGTTTAAAACTTGCAATCGAGGAGGCCGCAGTTGTCGAAGCCCTCACTTCAGACAATCTTCATCACTGCAACCTTTTAGTTTCTGAGGCTTCCCTTCAGGCACATGGCCTTAGTGACTTGGGTCTCGAGGGTAATTTATTCAGCCAACTAGCTTGTTCATTCATTACATTGACTATCTTGCTTTTTAATGTTATTTTGTTTTACTTTTCAGCTCAAGACTTGCTTGCCCAAGTTTTCAAGAGGCGAGAAGCTGCTGCTGCTTCTGGGACCTCTGTTGCTGTGGAGAGGGCTTCCAAGAGGGGCCGTATTAAAAGCGGCTCTTCCTCGGGGAAGGTACCTGTTTTTCTAGCTGAACCGCCAACGAAGGTTGACGAAGATCCCAACCCTTTTGTTGTTAAGTGGGGTCTTCGTAATAAAGACACCGCAGTTGGTGATTCTCAGGCCGCTGCAGAGTGGTCCAAAAATGTGGTTACTCCACGGAACTGGGCTCATATTGTGGATTCCTCTGAGGATCTACAAATCGAGCTTATGGGCTCCCAGGCCATTGCTACGGTATGTTTTCAAACTCAAATTTCTTTCATTTACTTTGTAATTATTTTTGGGTTATTCTTTAATCCAAACTTTATTTCGTAGGCCAACGCCTATCATCAGGCTTCCTTACGGAACCTGAGGACGTCTAGGGCCGAAAAGGCTATTGCTGAGAGAGATAGGGATCGATACTTGTCTGCTTCTGAGGCTAATTTTGAGAGGTTTAGAGTTGCTGAGAGGGAGCTGGTAGATGAGAAGGAAAGAGTCCGTCAGCTAGAGGCACGCCTTCAAAGAGGCCGCGAGGAAGTGATAGCTGAGTATAAAGCTTCAAAGGAGTTTGATGACCTCCTTACTGCGGAGTATGACGCTAACTTCCCCGGCACTTTCGAGAAGTGCTGGGAAGAGATTATTGGCCAACTGGGAACGCAGATTGAGGGTGTTAGCTGGGAGAAGTATCATGTGCCAGTTTTCCCAGGTGTTGAGGTCACTACTACTTTAGCCTCTTCGCAACCCGGTGATGATTCTCATCCAATGGTGGACTCCGGGCCTGCTGACGACTTTTTTGAGAACTTAGACGTTCCTCACAGGGATGTCCCTGGCCTTGACAAGGATCCGTCTAATGACTTAGAGTAGATTTTGTCTGCCCTTCGTGGCTTTATCTATCTTTTATTTAAACTTTCTCTTTGGAAGTCTAGTTTGTATGCAACTTTAAGTTATGACTTGTGTTATTTTAAGTCTTTCTTATGAGCTTTACTTGATATCTTTTGGTTCAATCAAGTTTGCATTTATCGATGCTTGATATATATCAGTTGTCAGAAAAACACAACAATATTCAGAAATATCATTCATAAATAATTTGAAAATGAGTTCAACCCTTACATAATGCTCAAGTTTAAAAACTTGGATTGGTTTCGTCGACCTTATTTCTACTTGTCCTAATAGTCAGTCCAATCAGGACTTAAACATAATAGACTTTCAAGTTTGCAGCATGCCAAGTCCTTGGCACTTCGATCCCTTCCAGGGTTTCCAATTTGTAGGAACCTCGACCAAATACGTTCTTAACGCGATATGGTCCTTCCCAATTTGGGGCCAACTTGCCTTTTTGTCCAACTCCAGATGCTTCAATCTTTCTGAGAACCAAGTCTCCTTGACGAAAGAACCTTTCTTTAACCCTTAGGTTGTAGTAGAAAGATGCCTTCTTTTGATGTTCAACTATCTTGGCGTTTGCCTCATCTCTAACTTCGTCAATCAGATCTAAGGCCAGCCTCAATCCTTCCTCATTTGTTTCTGGTTCATAAGCCTCAACTCTTGGAGACGTGTGAGTAATCTCCACCGGAACCGCTGCCTCTGCTCCATAAGCCAATAGAAATGGAGTTGCTCCGGTGGTGACTTTGCAGGTAGTACGATATGCCCAAAGTATGGGGAGCAATTCGTCTACCCAAGTGTTTCTGGAGTGTTCAACTCTTTTCTTCAGTCCATCTAGGATAATTCGATTTGCAACCTCAGCTTGCCCATTTGCTTGTGGATGGGCAACAGAAGTGAAGCGCAACTTGATATCATTCTCATCGCAATACTTCTTGAACTCATCATTGTTAAACTGAGTTCCATTGTCCGTGACTAGGATTCGTGGAATTCCATATCTGCATATCACATTTTCCCAGAAGAAATGCATCACTTGCTTGGTGGTTATCTTGGCTAATGGCTTAGCCTCAATCCACTTGGTGAAGTAGTCGATTGCTACTATCAAGAACTTTCGTTGACCACTTGCCATTGGAAATGGCCCGAGTATATCCATTCCCCACATGGCAAAGGGGATAGGTGAGTTAATCGATGTCATCATCTCTGGTGGTTGTCTAACCACTGGTGCATGCTTTTGGCACCATTCACATTTCTTCACGTAGCTTTTAGCATCAGCAAGTATGTTTGGCCAATAGAAACCTAGACGAGTGACTTTATGAGCAAGGGCTCTGCCCCCCAAGTGCTGCCCACAAATTCCTTCATGTACCTCCCTTAGGGCCAATTCTACCTCTTAAGGTCTCAAACATTTCAGATAAGGAATGATGAAAGACTTCTTGTATAGGATTCCCTCAATCAGGGCATACCTTAGTGCTCTCACATATAGCTTTCGTGCTTCTGAAGTGTTGTTGGGTAGCCACCCAATTTCCAGATGAGCTTTGATGGGATCCATCCAACAACTAGCAACATCAATAAGTGCTACCAACTTTCCATTGATGCTTGGGGTCTTCAAGACTTGGAAGTATACACTTTCAGCGTAGTTCTCAATTTCGGAAAAAGCAAATTTAGACAAGGCATCAGCCTTCATGTTTTCTTCCCTTGGAATATGTTCCACATAGCATTCATCAAACTGAGTCATGATGGCCTTGACAAGTTTTAAGTACTTGGCCATGACTTCATCTCTGGCCTCAAACTCCCCATTTACTTGGGAAACCACTAGCCTCGAATCTCCACATACTTTCAGAGTTTTAACTCTCAAGGCTCCAGCCAGCCCTAAGCCAGCTATCAGGGCTTCGTATTCAGCTTCATTGTTTGTCGTTGGGAAGTCAAGTTTTAGTGCGTACTCTATGAAAAATCCATCAAGACTTTGTAGCACTAAACCTGCTCCACTTGATTTTGTTTTTGATGCTCCATCAGAATAGAGCACCTAATACTCTTTGAACTCCATGTCTTCATCTTTCTTGTCCTCCACTATTACTTCCTGCCCCCCGACTTCTTGGTTGTCAATGGTGCATTCAACCATGAAGTCAACAAGTGCCTGAGCTTTTATGGTCGTCCGAGGCTTATACTTGATGTCAAATTCGCCCAATTCAATAGCCCATTTGATCAACCTTCCACTAACTTGAGGGCTATGCAAGATGTTTCTTAGAGGTTGATTGGTCAAAACCTCTATCTTGTGAGCCTGGAATTACGGGCGTAGTTTTCTTGAGGTCATTACCAAAGCTAAGGCAAACTTCTCAATCGTTGAGTAGTTTATTTCTACCCCATGTAGAATCTTACTCACGTAGTAGACGGGCTTCTGCACTTTCAATTCTTCCTTTATCAGTACAGCTCCAAGGGCTGTGTTAGAAACTGCCAAGTACAAGTAGAGAGTTTCTCCTGGCTTTGGTTTTGCCAACAGTGATGCTTCAGCCATATATTTCTTCAGGGCCTCAAAGGCCTCTTGACTTTCAGTTGTCCATTCAAAGTTTTTCACATTCTTGAGTGCTTTGAAGAAAGGTAAGCATTTTTCTCCTGACTTGGAGATGAATCTTCCCAATGCTGCCACTCTTCCTGTTAGTTTTTGGACATCCTTGACAGTCTTTGGTGGTTCCGTGTCTAGAATTGCTTTGATTTTGTCGGGATTAACCTCGATTCCTCTCTTGGAAACCATCAGACCTAAAAACTTTCCTGAGCCTACACCAAAGGCACACTTAGCTGGATTCAACATCATCTTGTGGTGCCTCAGCACTTCGAATGCCTCTCGGGGGTGCTCTATGTGATCGGCCTTATCGAGGCTCTTGACTAGCATGTCATCTACGTAGACCTCCATGGTTTTTCCAATTAGGTGTCCAAAAATTTTGTTCACCAACCTTTGATAGGTTGCCCCTGCATTCTTAAGTCTAAATGCCATGACTAAGAAGCAGAAAACACCAAAGTCAGTGATGAATGATACCTTGGCGATGTCATCCTTATGCATCTTGATTTGATTGTATCCACTAAAGCCATCCATGAAGCTAAGCATCTCGTGTCCAGCTGTAGCATCTATTAGTGCATCAATCCTTGGTAAGGGAAAACAATCCTTAGGACATGCATCATTCAAGTCGGTGAAGTCGACGCACGTCCTCCATTTTCCGTTAGCCTTTTTGACCATCACGGGGTTAGCCAACCATTCTGGGAATTGAATTTCCTCAACGAACCCAGCTTCCAAAAGTTTATTAACTTCTTGTTTAATGGCTTCAAGCCTCTCTGGAGCAAAATTTCTTTTTTTCTGTTTCACCGTCTTCCTTTCAGGATCCACATTCAGTTTGTGAGTTATCAGTTGGGGATCAATCCCTGGCATGTCGGCCGCTGTCCAAGCAAAAACGTCATTGTTCTCTTCAAGAAAAGATATGAGTTTGCTTTTTAATGGTTCATGTAGTAGTGATCCAACATAAGTCACCTTCTCCGGTTCACCTGGGACTAAGGGAATTGGGATCAAATCCTCAGCTGGTTTCCCTCTTCGGTCCTCATTGTCAATGATATCCATGTCTTCGATTGGGAGAATCTGCCCCCCGATTTCATCTGGCCTTAGCGCGGCTACATAATAGCTTCTAGCCATCTTTTGGTCTCCCCGTTCTTCACCAATACCATTCCTCGTTGGGAACTTGATTTTCAGATGATAGGATGAGGCAACGGCCTTGAATGCATGAAGACTAGTTCTTCCCAGGATTGCATTGTAGGTCGAAGTTGCCTTTATAACTATGAAGTTCAACATTTGAGTAGACGTATTCGACCCTTGCCCCATTGTCATTGGGAGTTGGATAGTGCCTTCCACCTTTGACTCCACTCCATTGAATCCATATATGGGCATATTTGAGGGTGTCCACTGAGAGTCAGTATAGCCCATCTTGATAAAAGCATCGTGGAATAAGATGTCCACTGAGGCTCCATTGTCGACCAAAACTCTCTTGGTTTCAGAATTTCCTATTACAGGAACGATGACTAAGGGATCATCGTGGGGAAACTTCACTCCCTCTAGGTCTGAATCATCAAAACCTATTGATACTTCTGTTCGGGCACGTTTCGGTGCTTCTCCGACCACAGTCATTACTTCTCGAGCATAAGCCTTTCTTGAGTTTTCAGGAGGACCCAGCAGCAGTTGGTCCTCCGAATATCATGTTGATAACTGGCCCTCGGAGCTTGGGATTTCGATCTTGATCGTTGTCCCTTCTGTCATAATCCTTCCTTTCATAGTTCCCCCTTTGACTCCCTTGGTTTCCATCTTTGGTGAACTTACTGAGTTTTCCTCTTCGTATCAGAAATTCAATCTCATCTTTCAATTACCTACAATCGTCGGTGTCATGACCGACTTCCTTGTGGAACCTACAGAATTGGTTTTGGTTCCGTTTGGACATGTCAGCCCTCATTGGCTTCGGCCATTTGAGATCTCCTTCCTTAGCTATCTCCATCAAAATTTGGCTCCTAGGAGCGTTCAGTCTTGCATACTCCGTAAACTTTGGCCCAAAATTGTTTCTCTTGGGTGGAGAATCAGAATCCTTTGACGTTCTAGGAAACTTTTCCTTGATGTCGTATTCCTGAGTTTCCTTTCTTTTCTTTGAGTTCCCACTGCCGCCAGCAGAGGGTTCATACTTTCTCATGCTTTCTTCAGCCTTGATGTACTTTCCGGCTCTATCTTGGAGCTTCAGCATGCTCTCGGGTGGATGCTTTGCTAATGACCTTTTGAAGTGGTCATCAGTAGTTCCTTGTTGCCGGGCTATCATAGCCACTCTGTCCTCTAAGTCCGGGACTTTCAGAGCTTCCCGGGTGAATCGATTGATATAATCCCTTAGGGTTTCATTCTTTCCTTGCTGGATTGCCATGAGTGATGCAGAGCTTTTCTCATGCACCCTTCCACTAACGAACTGATTGATGAACGCTTTGCTTAATTCTTTGAAAGACCCAATAGAGTTGGGAGGAAGACGGCTATACCAGCGTTGGGCCATGCCTGCCAAGGTTTGTGGAAACGCCCTACACTTGACCGCATCGTTGGTTGGCTGCAACAGCAGTGCATTGGAGAAGGTCCTTACATGATTTGCGGGATCCCCCGTTCCATCATAAGCCTTGATCGTTGGCATCTTGAATTTTCTGGATATGGTGGCTTTCATGATGTCTTGAGTAAACGGTGGTGTAGGATCATCAGGATCTCCTAGGGGCAACAAAACACTAGAATCACCCCTTAGAGCTTCAGCCCTCTTAGTCCTTCTTGGTGTCGGGTCCAGGTTGATTATCGGGACTCTTCCAGTTGCTCGTCCTTGAGATTTGGCGGCCTCTTCTTCTGCAAGGAGTTTCTTGAGTCTTGCAATCTCTGCCTCATGGGCTGCAATTTTCTCCTTAGTATTTTGGGGATGTTCCCGATTTGTTTGGGAAGAACGCTTCCTCCTTGGGGCGACATCCCTCTCTTCTTCAGATGTATAATTCTCGTCCTCAGTATAGGGACCCGATTAGTCTTGAATCAAAGGGGTCCGTCGAGTTCGTTGATTTTGAGGTCCCAGACCTTGTATGTAGGGAGGAACATATGCTTCATGGTACGTGGGATTGAGACCACTACCGCCCGTCATGGGTCGAGGGGGCATGCCATAGCTTGGCATCCCCAAAGTTTGAGTAGCGTTTTGGGGGAGATCAGTAGTATGGAGTTGAAGACCACTTGGGGCATTCATGAGCAGCGGGGAGGTCGTGATTGGTTGCTGGTGAACGGTCTCTTGTGGATTAGATCCATGAATGACCATCTGCAGGGGATTCGTCCCTTCAACCGAAATTGGGATTTCCGGTCCTTGATTATTGATGGGGATATTCGCCCCTTGAGTGTCAGTAGTCGGCGGTGGTTGATTTCCGTGAGTATCAGCCTCAGAGGTGATAGGAAGATCCTCGGGAGTTTGAGTATCTCGAGTTGTTCTTCGTGTGTTCGTCATGGTTGATGTTGTCTTCCCACAGACGGCGCCAAATGTTATGGATTAAAAATTGTGCTTGTAAATTAATTGCTAGGGTTTAGAGAGCTTTGAGCTTTAATGACTGCACTTGTGTTTCGAGACTAAATCGGTCTTCACAAGATGCCTACGTATCTCAATTAGTGCTGAGAATCAAGCCAAAGACGTAGTTCTGATTGTAGGATCATGGTCCTTATATAGGCGTCTGGAGCCTGATATTTATGGTATTTTTAGGAGTTTTAGTGAATAAGTCTCCTTTTTGATATTGGATAAACATCGTATTTCTTGCTGGAGAAGTCTTTTCCTTGTTGATAAAGGCTATGACTCATTAATTGGGATTCTGGATCCTTCTTTGACTAATTTACCATATTTTGGACTCTTTTCATGAGCTTTATATTTTTCCTATTTATTAATTTCGTAATTAATAAATAATCTGGGTTTTGGGCATGTTATATTGAGCCTTTCCAATGAATCATTAATTATATTTCTATAATTACTTTTCTGACCATATCACTAAGAATAAATTATGAATTAATATAATACAAAATATTCGTGCATCGCACGGGCTATAAGTTAGTCACTTTAATCAACTTTAAGTCATTAGCAATAATTTTAAGTTTAACCAAATGGGCTCATAGTTTATATATCTAAAATAATGAAGTAACACAAGTATAAAATTATATTTTCTATAATAACATTTTCTCATGTTTAAAATTTTAAAATATATTATCTAATATCTTGTGCAATGCACAAGATTGCTAAATATGACGTATATATGTGTCTATATTATATTTTGAGTCAAAGTAATGATAACTAAGCAATAAAAACTCGGCTTTGATACTTAATTTTCCTATTGAGCCTTATTATGCATATCTATAACTAAAAATAATTAAGATCATTTAAGTAAAAACAGTGGTAATTAAGTAAATATTGACAAAAATAATTAAGTAAGGGTATTCAAGTAAATACAATTAATTTAGGGTAATTAAGTAAATATCATATAGTACCGTACAAAAAAATATGTACCAAAAGTTTTAATGTTTCGGTTTTAATAATACTAGTTTTATCTCGTGGAATGCATGGATCCATAATTTTTTTAATTATGATGTAAATGTGTTTTTATTATATTTTGAGGCTAAGTAATGCAAATTAAGTCATAAAATCCGGCTTTGAAACTTAAATTATGGTATTGGGTCTTGAGATGCATATTATAAATAAAAATAATTAAGGGTAATTAATTAAAGAGAATTATGCACCTGATGACCTCAGACCTCAGGGTTGTGTGCTTCAGGTTATAACATGGTCTCGTATAAATACATAAGGGTAGAATTGTAGATGTAGGATGAGTTTTTAATATCGAGAACTTACATGAGGTCATCCTTCATATATTTTTGTCAAAATAAAATGTTAATTTTAATAGATTAATGGGAAATTTTGATATAAAACTATTACGATAATTATATATCATATGTTGTAATTTATTATCATATGTTGTAATTTATCACAAAAGTAATAAATTTATATCATAAAATTTATAAATTATAATTTAATATTATCTGTTGACCATTAAACTAATATAAGTAATTTTTTACAAAAATAAAAATTGGAGCTTGATATTGTAAAATTCACAAGGGGTATAATTTATTATTATACACTAAATAATTTATAGCATTTTCATCCTTGAACTTGCTTAATTTAGTCTTGTATTTAGACGATAAACATGTAGGAGGTTGTGTTTTGTTTTATTTTTCAAAGTTGAGGGATGCAAAACACAATTTATGAAACTAAATATACATAATTGCATTTGATCAAAAATTAAGGGATGCAAAATGCAAATAACTCAATTATGAATGATGAATCAAAACTAAAAAAGCCTTGTTTGGCAAATGGTTTAAAGTTTAAACCTCCATTCTGGAGGAAGAAGTGTATAATATATCTTCTACAACCATATTGAGCTAGCAAATAGAAACCTAAGGTGAAGTACACGGGTATTAGTTTTTAAGATATGAAACTTGCAAATATTTACATACAAATTATCTGTGTGGTTCTTCTGCACCACATTTCAATTACCCCCATTTCTTAGATGTCCTTTTGTAATGGGGCATATCTACTGTCTGTACAAAATGCCCCGCATGCCTAAGCAGCAATCAATGTGTATCTATAATTTTCACATATCTTCCATCCAGAGGCACCTGTTTACTTCGACTTCAGTTCTTAAAATGAGCATCCTTTCTTTTAAGCAGCGTCTGCCACTCTATCATTCCAATATAATCTGATTTGCTAGCTGCTTCGTGAAATTGATCAAAAGCATGCACCTCAAAGCTGAGATGTGTTTTTATCTTTGAAGGGGCCGGATTCTTGAAAAAGTTTTGTGACCAGCTCAACCTGTAAAATAATGCAGTTTCACGGATTTGAGGCATATCAATAGTTTCAAATGCCATGTGACCATGTCTAAGCAGGAACATGTGTGGAATATATATCAAAGTCAGTGTCAAGCACTTGATCTCCCCCACCCCGTACGGAACATCCATTTGGGCCACTATTAGCTTTCTCCATAACAGCTAAACATAATGTAGTCGGTCATGGTTCTGGACCATCTAATAATGAAATGACAGAAAACTGGGTATAACTCTGAATTTAAAACACCCATGTGGTATAACGAGCAGAATATTAAATAACTTATAAGAAAGATGAACTCTGGATACTTTTTAAGCTGAAATGTTTCGTCGGTTCTCTTAAAGGTGAAAACGGACTGTTGCATAACCCTGGTGAACCAAAATACAGATACGGGAGTTCCCAAATTTTACTTCTGAAATCTCTTAAAGTTAAAATCTTTAAATAATTTAATCACCTGAGCTGTTTCACGAGCCAAAAAGTCTCCAAGAACTCGTCTAAAACCTTCATCTAATATATAATGGCAGCTGTATGTTGTTACCGGCAGATAACCCCTCTGAATTTTGTGCTCACCTTGAGCTCCCGCTTCTACTTTGTCAAGATTAAGCTCTATAGCAGCTTCTATTGCCTGTGATAGAATTGTGAAGTAAATCAAGGCTCAGCAATAAACATCTGTCATTTATCAGCAAAGAATGTCAATCTAAAAGAATAGTAATTCATAACAGAATCAGCCCATTACCATCTATGTCCACAATTCTCAAATTTAATCCTCAGTACAGTACTTTATCCTCATTAACACAAGTATCTTCTGAGGTGAAATAATAAAGAGCTCAATACCAACAGAAAGAATGAGAATGCCTTTATTGTTTGTGGGATGCCAAAATTTCTCAAAAAGATGCATAGGAACATGAACAATATAGTCTAATATACAAGACATGAATATTCGGTGTAAGTGGAACCCAGGCCATTAACTATTTTAGGATATGAATTATTGATATTGAGGTCCAGCATCATCAGTCAGGTAACAGTGCCACACATAATTTTATTAAGAGGCTAAACAGACCTGGTAATAACATGCTTCAAAATGCAAACTTGGATAGTACACATGTGGCAGACATCCCCATAATCGTCCAAATAAAGTATCTCCTCCAATAAGGTTTAGTGCTCCAGCAACTATTTCATCTCCTTCTTCAGCAACAATGAGTAGTACTTGGTCTCCCATCCTTGAACCTATGCTGTGAAAGAACTCCCTTGTAAGATATGCGGTACCCCACCTGTAGATTAACAATAAAAATACCAACTCAGCTCTAATGATTAGATTACCATTTTGTTTTGTTTATACAGCTATTAAAAGCAATAGGAAGCATGCACCAAACTTGTTATCTGTTGTGTTCCTGTAGAACTTATAGAATGTATCCCAGTGCTTAGCCTGCAAATGCATGAAAATAATGATACAAGGGCTTCTAATAATTATTCATAAGAAGGAATCTCATGGCTATGAATTACAATAAAAACACAACTACATCTATTTCAGAAAGGGAGTCTGATTCAGAAAAGCCTCTTTTAGAAACTTGCAACATACAACTGTAAACTTGCCAGTTAACGTAAGACAAGAATATCGAAGTACTAAATTTACAGTTGCGTTTTCGCAGAAAGAAGCACAAGAAACCACAACACTGCTAGATGTCAAAATAAATGAAACAGTGGACCACTGCTCAATTACTCTAAATTGCACATATCACATAAATGAAAAACAATTCACATTTATGACTATGCAGAAAAAGAATTAAAAAAAGCAAGCACATGTTATTACCTTGATCTCATGACCTCTTAGGCGTTTCATAGTTAAATTTTGGGCAGGAATCTGAAGAAAAAGGAAGCTTAATCACATAACTAGCAATGCCTGTGGCTGGATCAGATTCAATTCACACCCTCTACCCTTATCATGATCTTAGCTATGCAGAATCAACGAAAACACAAGGAAAGAAAGAAGACATCATTAATCTACATGATAAATACCTCACTCTTAGCTCTTATATCAATACATATTTTTTTTCATATTAGCACTCTAGGCAGTTGCACAGTAATCTAGACTCCTATTACATTTATAATAGAATCTCTCTTTAAGAAAAAGGAGAAAAGCCCCTTTTTGGCACTATTGGTATTGGGGAATAAAATTCCCAAAATGGAACAATTCAAAAATAAGGCCCTTTGTGGCACACATGAACGGAAGACCGAGTTTGCGCTTTCAATGAGTATTTTTGATACACTGGTGATGCTAGCGGGACCACCCAGAAGTGCTTTTTTCCCCTTTAAAAGAGAGTGACACTGTAGTACTGTACAACTGCTGCACAATTATTGAAGCAGAGAGGCACGTGGGTTGGACCCACCATATGCAGACCTTGATTTGTAAATGATAGGAAACGCAGTATAAGTTCACATTGCTGTACATAACGCCAGAAAGCCTGCTTTGTTTCTTTCTGTAGACGCAGATCGAAATCGGGTTTTTTTACATTATCAAAGTTGTGGATATAAATGCTCGCCATAGCGTTTCTGAAAAACGTGGATCTAAGAAGCGTTTTTTAGTGACAATAAGGGCCATTTCTCCAAATTGTGCCATTTCAGGCATCATTTTTCAGAATTGTGCCATTTGGGGCCAACACCCAAAAAAAAGGGCAATAAAAGTCACATATAATATATATATATATATATATATATATATATATATATATATATATGTTGCTGTATCAGCTTATAAGAGTTTTTACCCTTATCTTAAAATGTTAAACTTTGACTATCTCTTGGTTAATATCAGCTAGGAGGGCCATCTCTATTTAACTACGTTTCAGGAAGTATATTACTACTTGCGAGTTACACAAAACAGGCCTACAGATTTGATATCATCCGGAGCATTATTTCCAAGTATGAAAAGTATTATCTTCATGAATTTCCCCCAAGGTCATACCTTATCACAATTTCATTTTATATCTTCAGTAAATTCATTATTTTAAATGCTGCGTCACGAGACTAAACAAAAAATGTACATGTAGAACAATACCTTATACGAGACATACCCAAAAGGGAAAGTGTCACAACATATAGTGTAATGGTTTTACGAAAAAGAGAAGCATAAAAACAAAGAGTATGAAAGAAGTATAGTTCAAATCTCATGGTTTTTTAAACCACTATCCTAATTCTGGACATCATTGTCGGTAAACATAGGGACGGAATATTCCATGATAAAATGACTTACTATTTTACATTTTATTAGTGAGGATATTGATACATGCACCAGTTTTGAATTTATGTGAAAACAACTATGTCCTTGTCCACTATTATATGTAAATCTTGGACCTGGTTACACAATTGAAGCAATATACATCCATTAACACAAAACTAGATATGTGCACATGCCTCGAAATCTAAAGATTTCAACCATCTTAGAATACTTTTTTAAGATTAATTTCTGAACTAAAACCAACAAGCTTGGGATAATAAAGAGGTTAATAGCACCACATCCTTTTTTTGTGAGGCTTTCGAGAAGGAACTTAGTTTCACACGTGAGGGAAGACTAACCTTTTTACGCTCTTGACGTATATTTTTTCTTTTACTTTGCTTCATGTCTTTCAGAAAATCATCAAAGCTGTGCCATAAAAATAGGGGATGAAATAGTTGTATACCAAGACAAGTAAACACCAAAGTCATATACATTTGCAATCATAATACAAATTATTGATGTGCCTAAACATCATTTACTGATAAGCATATAGACTTGAATAATACTCTAAAGGAACCATAATGACTAAATAGTTCAGTATAAACTGAAGATGACAGCTGCTCAAAAACTTCAGGTTCGGTCTCAGATAGATCAATTCACTACAATGTGGAAAATTATTTATTAAAATACAATAGAAGAGACTGGTTGAATTTAAGTAACACAATAAGTTAATTTAATTAAGTCGATTTGTTTGTGTACTTACACACAAATGGACTTGGTATGCAGCGAGAGCGTAAGAGCTTAGACTTTCTGCTAAAAATGGAACATATACATACATTAGTAGATGACTTCATAGATGTACGCACATTTACTTACTTTCTATAGTTACGGTTTTTCCAGTGATACTGCATTCCAGTCCTTTGAAGAAAACCTTTTTCCTTCAGTTTGTGCCACTCATTTTCTGATGGAAAGGTAATGTGCAGCGAGGAAACTTGAAACTGTTAAAACAGAATTTACAATTACTGATCGGGATAACCTGTTAGAACGAGATATTGAAGATATAAAATCCTGGAAATTAAAACAAAGTAAGTTTTTTTCTTGATATAAAAAACAAAGTACTTTTTTAGAAGCAATTAATCACCTAATTTCTTTCCTATCTTGTGATAAATTATAAAAACTACTGAAACATAATAAAGACACTGGTGAAGGATGAGCAAAAGGATACTATGTTCTCTTCCCGCCACAAACAACTTGATCCCTATATATTGCTTTTCGGAAAAGGTTACAAAATCCAATCACAGTACATCCACTAACAGATTAATTGGGCTATCCATCTGGCGCGGTGTATATCTTCATGTGACCTTTTAGAACTGGCTATATCTTGTCGAGCTTCCTCTTCTTTCTCGAAAATATCATTATTAAAAATGTGACCAGAACTTGGTCTTTAATAATTGCTGTCTAGCTCTCCGTGATGAGTGATGATTAGAACTCTTTCCTTTTCTAAGGTTTGAAAAATCTTAGGCTCCGTTTGTTTCCTGGATAATATTCCGGTGTTTGTTTGGGCTCTGGAAAATATTTTCCAGGAAAATGTCTTTTTTGTGTTTTTTTGATATTCTGGACATTATTTTTGAATTAATCATACAACCATTCATTCCAATTTTTGAATTTGATAACTCTTTCCTCAGAAAAATAATGAAAATTGAAACACAATATTTTAAATATAAATAAAACAGAATTATTCATTAATGAAATCACTCTTTTAATATTTCTCGTACAAAAATATTAAGAAATGATAACCTTCTAATCTTTTTTAAATATTTGCAACAGCCTTAAACAAAAATTATACATGCTAAAAAGATAGTTAAAGGGAAAAATAATTGAATATATCCAATACCTTGACTGCTAAGTCCTTCAGAGCAGATACTAAAACATCAAATACTTGATCCTTATATGGATTGTCCCGAACCAAGATCCTTGGCCCAGTTACTGGAGTGAATGGTACACAACACTGAAACTTCGGATAGTACCTTGCACCATAACTATAGTAGGCGTCTGCCCATGAATGATCAAAAACATACTCACCATAAGAATGGCTGCAAAGTTGCAAAAAATGAAGGTGAGCTAATTGCGAAGCATGTAGAGAGATTTAAATACAAGGAAATCAGGTGCAAACCTTTTAAGGTAAAGTGGAACTACACCTAATATATTATTATGTTCATCCCGAGCAATGATGTGCTGCGGTATCCATCCTGTTTCCTGAATATAAATACAGGCTCAATTCAAATAAGAAGATCAAGTACCAGAAAAAGCTTTTAGTCCTAAACAAGCTTCACCTGTTTTGTTTTTAATTAATTCACCAAAAAACTTATAAATATAAAAAACCTACTATTCAAAATCAGATGTCTACTACAAATACTAATATGTAGGGAAAATAAATTCTTTCATCCTCAAACTATATGTTGTTTTTGGTCTAGGTCCCTGAACTATACGAAAAAATATTACGGTACCTAAACTTTTACAATTTCTGATTGAGATCCTTCCGTCTATATTTGACTAACAGCCGTTAGTCTTTGCTGATGTTTAAAATGAAAAAAAAAAACATGTGTTGGATGCTTATTGGCAGATACGTGTCAATGTTAAGTCACATGATATGCTCATGATATTTTATTACTGTTAGTAGCAATATTACATACAATCATCTGTATATACATAGCAATTGGGTATTAGGGTTCTTACATAAAAATTGGGGATTTCAATTTGTGATTCATTAGGATGAAATCGAGTACAAGCAACAACACAAGTCCTCATAAAATTGTCGAATTCGACTTTTAACGATGCAAATTGATTGACTACTCAAAAACCCCAACTCCCTCCTCCTTAAAACCCTAATATAGACTAACGACCGTTAATCAAATATAGATGGAAGGGTGTCAATCAGAAATTGTAAAAGTTTAGGTATCGTAATATTTTTTTGTATAGTTCAGGAACCTAGACCAGAAACAGCGTATAGTTTAAGGACGAAAGGATTTACTTTCCCTAATATGTACCTAAATACTGAATCAAGTACAAAATATATAACTCAGTTGATGTACTGAGAAACAAGTTAAATTGATGGCTGCACATATAGAATGTCCCATATTAGAGAGCATAATCTCCACGAAATCTATCCAAAAGCTGATACCGTTTCTATTATGTTTTTTGTAAAATGCAAGTGAAGCAAATTCATTTAAGAAATATCTTGCCTCCAGAAAATAAAAGCAAAATATTATCGATAATCATATCTATCAACACATTTTCCACAGCCAAAGTAATACGTAGTGCTCACGTTTGCTCTTATAAAATGGAAAAATGAAAATTTCAAACATATTTTCTGCTTTCATGCAGCTATATATATGTGCAGTTCCATTCATGAGCAATAAAGATTAGTCAATAAAGCAAAGGAGGTAAATCGCCTTTGCTCACCTTTACAGCGGAACCCGACTCCTCTAAGCTCAAAAGAAAATTATGTGTCAGAAAAGGATT
This sequence comes from Heracleum sosnowskyi, assembly GCA_030848705.1. Taxonomy (NCBI): domain Eukaryota; kingdom Viridiplantae; phylum Streptophyta; class Magnoliopsida; order Apiales; family Apiaceae; genus Heracleum; species Heracleum sosnowskyi. The sequence goes on from CM061244.1 coordinate 48,037,343, forward strand.
AAATTGTTTGGGTCCTGTAGCATCAAGACTGCATGCATCCCAATCATCTGATGAAACCTCTGAAATTGAAGAAACCACTGAAACTGATACCTTTGTAATGTTTTCAGATTTTTTCGAGTCTCCCTGATATAAAAGAAATACAATGTGCAACATCAGCAACAAAACAAATCCAGACTTAGTTTCTATAATTTGGCCAAGTTGCACACAAGCTACCACAGATTTCCAATAACAAATATGATACCTCAGAGTATATCTCTGCCTGCATGAAATCCGGCAATGAAAGACTCATTTCAGATCGTGCCACTTCCTTTTTAGGTCCCCAGAAAAGTGCCGTCACTCTACCTCTTTTAACCGAATCTCGGAAACATTTTCCGTGCTTCGGTTTTCCCTACCATCCACAAACCAAATTTTTTTCATTAATTCTAATAAAAATCAATCAAATGGAAAATCACATGCCCATAACCCAGAATTCATTCTATCAAATTTACCTTAATAGTATAACTATAAACCCCAACATATACTCATATGGAAAATAAACACAATTTCACCATAGCAATAGTTTCATTGACACAAGCTACAAAAAATGCCACCAAATTAACAAAACCCAAAAAACAGGATTCCTATTAAAAATTACAAATGCCCCCATACATTTGATACCAAAACTTTCTAAAAATAATAACCAATATAATCAAGAACCAAACTTTATAATAAATATACTCTGTGATTAAAAGAACAAACAAAATTCTCATGACCCAGAACAATTATACACCTCAAAAATCAAAATATAGGATAAAAGGGCAACCAAAATAATAAATACCCAGAACATATATACACTCATAGTTACTAAATAAATCTAAATATGAATTTTTTAATGATATTTTTGAGAAGTAGATGCTTACCAGACGAGGTTGATTGAAGCCCGAAAATGGAGAGACAGCAGCCATGGCCACTGCCATGCCCAAAAGTTTAAAGCTTGAGCTCAACTTCTTGTTTACAGTGATATATAGGGACACAATATCAGTTGTATAAAAGTTAAATTAAAATTTCTTGCACACACACTTAAATCTGTTTGTTCTTTGCTTCCTGACACACACAGTTGCTGACATTTCACATTGTGTTTTAAGATTTTTTCATCTTTACATATTTTCTTTAAAAAATCAGAAAAATAAAATAATATTTGCAAACTACGTTTCTATTTAAAAACGAAACATTAAAAAAAGTTCTTGTAGTCGGTTTGTAGTCTGATCCTCCGTAATCCAATCTCTAACCGTTAGATCTTTTAAATTAAATTAATAAGAGCCATTAGATATATATTACTAAATATTTTTTTGGTATGTTGTGATTTTACTTAATTGCCCTTATTTAATTGTATTTCGTGTTTTTACTTAATTACCCTTACTTATTTATAAAAAATATTATTAAATAATAATATTACCCATTTATAACCAATTACCTTTTACACCTAAAATATATTTTTTTTTTATTTTTTCTGAAAAATTCCCTTACTTTTTCAAAAATATCACGGACAATTATCTTTTTTAACAAAAACATATAAGTTTTTTATTTTTGTTTACTAAAACCTCTCCTTTTCCAAAAATATTACAGACAGTTTCATTTATTAAATTAAAATAATAAAATAATAATTGTTAATAACTAACCAATTACCTATTTTAACCAAAGTGTATATTCTTTTTTATATTTTCTAACTAAAATTTTTACTTTTCTATTTTTTTCTAACTAAAACATCTCATTTTCCAAAAATATCACGGGCAGTTCTTTTTAATGAAATAAAATAATAATATTTATAATTACTAATAACTAACCGATTAGCTTTTTTTTCTCAAAGCGTATATTCTTTTTTATATTTTCTAACTAAAATTTTTCCTAAGTAAAATCTCACATTTTTCAAAAATATCACATGCAATTTCATTTAGTAACATAAAATAGTAATATTATAAATACTAATAATTAACCGATTACCTTTGTTAGCCAAAGCGTATATTATTTTTTATATATTTTAACTAAAATTTCTCATTTTCTAAAATTATCGCAGACGATATCTATCTATACTATACAATTATATAATAGCCGAAACATTGAAAGTTTTGATTTCAGTTTTCGGTAATTTATTCTATTTAATCTATATATCTGAACAATTATATAATAGCCGAAACATTGAAAGTTTTGATTTTCGATTTTCTCACATATATAACATAACTACAAACTCTTCTAATTATACTTTACTTAGAATTCAAAAACACGATCTTTTTTTAGAAAATATTTACATTTTTATTTATATATATTTGATATGGGCTAAAAATAACCCTAGAAATATAATTAATGACGTATTAATTAGACCTAGATTGGTCCAAGAGTTAAGCCCAATTAATGAGGCCCCGAAACCCTAATTATTTATTAATTTCGTAATTAATAAAAAGGGAAAATCTACAGCTTATAAAAAGAGTCCAAAGTGTGATAAATTCTTCAGAAAGTCTGCCTCCGACAAAGAAGGATCTAGAATCTCAATCAAAGGAAATAACTAGTCACAGTCCTTATCCTACGATAAGGAAAAGACTTGCCCACCAAGAAATACAATCCTTATCCACCGTCAAGAAGGAGACTTATTCGCTAAGTCTCCCAAACATACCCTAAATACAAGGCTCTTAACGCCTATATAAAGGACCTGTTCCTTCAATCAGAACTACGTTTTTTGGCTTGATTCTCAATTACGAATTGAGATACGTAGGCATCTTGTGAGGACAGCTTTAGTCACGAAACACGAGAACAACCATTAAAGCTCGAAGCTCTCTAACCCTAGCATTAAATTCGAAAGCACAGTTTTTATTCCACAACATTTGGCGCCGTCTGTGGGACGACAACATCAACCATGGCAAACACACGAAGAACAACTCGAGACACTCACACTTCTGAAGGGCTTCCTCTCACCTCTGAGGCAGGTACTCAAGGAAGTCAGCCACCGCCAAGTATTGGCATTCAAGGGGCGAATATCCCCCTCACCACCACTCAAGAACCGGAAATCCCGATTTCGGTTGAAGGGACGAATCTCTTGAAAATGGTCGTTCATGGACCTAATCCACAAGAGACCACTCTCCAGCAACCAATCACAACCTCCCCACTGCTCGTGAATGCCCCACGTGGCCTTCAACTTCATACCACGGATCTTCCCCAATACGCAACTCAGACTCTTGGGATGCCAAATTATGGCATGCCCCCTCGACCCACGGTGGGCAGCAGTGGTATTAATCCAAACTACCATGAAGCATATGTTCCCCCATATATTCAAGGTCTGGGACCCCAAAACCAACAAACTCAAACCCGGCAGACCCCCTTGATTCAAGATTACTCGGGACCCTATACTGAGGATGATAATTACTCAACTGGAGAAGAGAGGGATATTGCCCCAAGGAGAAGACGTTCTTCCCAAACAAATCGGGAACAACCCCAAACTACTAAGGAAAGGATTGCGGCCCACGAGGCAGAAGCTGCAAGACTCAAGAAACTACTGGCAGAAGAGGAGGCTGCAAAAGCACAAAGCCAAGCAATTGGAAGAGTTCCGGTGATCAATTTAGATCCGGCACCGAGAAGAACCAAGAGGGCTGAAGCCCCAAAGGGTGATCCTACTGTGTTGCTACCCCTAGGAGATCCTGATGATCCTACACCACCTTTCACTTAGGATATCATGAAAGCTAATATATCCAGAAAATTCAAAATGCCAACCATTAATGCTTATGATGGAATGGGAGATCCCGCGAATCACGTGAGAACTTTCTCTAATGCACTACTGTTGCAGCCTACCAATGATGCAGTCAAGTGCCGAGCGTTTCCACAAACCCTAGCGGGCATGGCTCAGCATTGGTACAACCGTCTACCTCCCAATTCTATTGGATCTTTTAAGGAACTGAGCAAGGCGTTTATCAATCAGTTTGTTAGTGGAAGGGTGCATGAAAATAGTTCTGCATCTCTTATGGGAATCCAGCAAGGAAAGAATGAATCCTTGAGGGAATACATAAATCGATTCACTAGGGAGGCTCTGAAAGTCCCGGACTTGGAGGACAAAGTAGCTATGATAGCCCTGCAACAAGGAACCACTGATGATCACTTCGAGAGATCCTTGTCAAAGCATCCACCCGAAAGCATGTTGAAGCTTCAAGATAGAGCCAGAAAGTATATCAAGGCCGAGGAAAGCATGAATAAATATGAACCCACTGTTGAGGGAAGTGAAAACGGAAAAAAGAGAAAGGAGACTCAAGAGTATGACGCTGGGGACAAATATCCCAGGACAGCGAAGGATTCTAACTCTCCACCTAAAAAGAACAACTTTGGACCCAGGTTCAATGAGTATGCAAGGTTGAACACCTCAAGAAGTCAAATTCTGATGGATATTGAGAAGGAAGAAGATCTTCGATGGCCAAAGCCACTAAGATCCGACTTGGAGAAATGAAAGAAGAATCAATTCTGCCATTTCCATTAAGAAGTTGGTCATGACACCGACGATTGTAGACAACTGAAAGATGAGATCGAGTTCTTAATCCGAAGAGGAAAACTCGATAAGTTCACTAAGGATGGGAATCGAGGAAATCAACAAGGAAAATATGAAAGGAAAAACTATGATAGGAGGGACAACGATCAAGATCGTAATCCTAAGCCCCGAAGGCATGTCATCAACATGATATTTGGAGGACCGACTGCTGCTGGGTCCTCCCGAAACTCAAGGAAAGCTTATGCCCAAGAGGTAATGACTGTTGTAGGAGAAGCACCGAAACGTTCCAAGACAGAAGTGGCTATTAGCTTTGATGATTCTGACCTTGAAGGGGTGAAGTTCCCCCATGACGACCCGTTGGTCATTATACCTGTAATAGGCAACTCTAAAACTAAGAGGGTTCTGGTAGATAATGGAGCTTCCGTGGACATCTTTTTCCATGACGCCTTCATCAAGATGGGATATACCGATTCACAACTGACTCCTTCAAACATGCCCATATATGGGTTCAATGGGGTTGAATCTAAAGTAGAGGGAACTATTCAGCTCCCTATGACAATAGGGCAAGGTTCACAAACAGCAACTCAAATGCTGAACTTCTTGGTGATAAAGGCAACCTCAACTTATAATGCAATCCTTGGGAGGACAGGCCTTCATGCATTTAAGGTTGTTGCCTCAGCTTACCATTTGAAAATCAAGTTCCCAACAAGGAACGGGGTTGGTGAAGAACAAGGAAATCAAAAGATGGCTAGGAGTTGCTATGTAGCCGCGTTAAGGCTTGATGGAGTCGGGGGGGGGGGGGCAGGTTCTCCCAATCGAGTTTATGGATTCAAAAGACAATAAAGAAAGAAGGGGAAAGCCAACTGAGGATCTAATTCCTATTCCCCTAATCCCGGGAGAACCAGACAAAGTCACTTACATTGGAGCATTATTGTCTGAACCCTTGAAGGGACTGAGGTGCCAAGAACTTGGCATGCCTCAAATTTGAAAGTTTATTATGTTTAAGTGTTTCCTTAAGGGATCCACTAATAGTACAAGTAGCAATAAGGATGACGAAACCATTTTGAGCTCTTAAGCTCTTAGTAGGAAGTAGAGTACTATGTAAGGGTCGAACCCTCTTTTTAAAAGAAAATATTTCAAGTTCTTTTTCACTATTTTATTACTTATCTTTGATTGAGTATTTCCTTATTGTTTTACTAAAGAACAAGTTGTACCAATAGAACTTGATCAAAGTGTCAGCCCATTCAAGAGGCCAAGTACTAGGAATTGCCTTACAAAAAGATAAGCTACATAAATATAAGTGAATGCAAGAATGACAAAACAGAATATGCATAAATAAGTTGCATAAACCCCGAAGAAGAAGTATTGAAAAAATAAGGCTACAAGATATAACATAAATAGCATGCATGGATAGAAGATCCCGAAGGATCAAAGAGTTATGTTACAAGCATCAAATAAAGTCCTAAAGTCCATGAAAGGACCCTGAATAAAAGCAAGATATAGAGAGCCACGCGCGGCCAATAAAATCTACCATAAGTCATCAGACGGGTCCTTGTCAAGGACAAGGGCATCCCTACGAGGGACATCTAAGTCCTTTATGAAGTCATCAGTAGGCTCAGACTCCTCCATTGGCAAGAAGAAGCATCAGAAGTATGCCAAAAAGGCAAGCTGCCTCGAAATAGGTGATCCTATATAACATGAAATGAAGACTCGAATCTTAGTTTTGAAAAATTTGGATCCTAATCTTGAAGACCTCAACTTAATTGAATGCTTGAGTTTGTCCTATTTAGATCCCCAATTTAGATTAAAAAGTCATGAAGACCACAGTTCTTAAAATCGGAAGATCAATTGTAGTCCTAAAAACCTCAAGCTCAACTAAAAACCTAAAGAGGCCTATTGGAAGAAGGTTAATATATGGGTTGAAACCCCTGAAAATTCGAGGAATTAGAGCTCAGAACGAGCTTTGATTCGATATACTGGAAGCTCAAATTAAAGAAACGAGTGAAACATTATGTCTGTCTTCGTTCATGAAGACCTCTCGATGTGAAAAATAAGGTGTTAGAACTCAAGTTAGTTCTTGTATCTGTAAGCCACGTTTGGCGTTGTGGAAACCTAAAATGAGGTCTAAGGTGTTAGGACTCAAGTTAGTTCTTGTATCTGTATGCCACGTTTGGCGTTGTTAAAACCTCAAACGAGGTCGAAGGGCCACGACCTCAAGCCAGTTCGATTTGTTCGACCTAGAAGCCAAAATGGCCAAAAATTCGAGCTCAAATGAAGCCTACCTTCGACCTCAAACGAGGTCGAAGGGCCACGACCTCAAGCCAGGTCGATTTGTTCGGCCTAGAAGCCAAAATGGCCAAATATTCGAGCTCAAATGAAGCCTAACTTCGACCTCAAACGAGGTCGAAGGGCCACGACCTTAAGCCAGGTCGATTTGTTCTACGTAGAAGCCAAAATGGCCAAAAATTCGAGCTCAAATGAAGCCTACCTTCGACCTCAAACGAGGTCGAAGGGCCAAGACCTCAAGCTAGGTCGATTTGTTCGACGTAGAAGCCAAAATGGCCAAAAATTCGAGCGCAAATGAAGCCTACCTTCGACCTCAAACGAGGTCGAAGGGCCACGACCTCAAGCCAGGTCGATTTGTTCGACCTAGAAGCCAAAATGGCTAAAACTTTGAGCTCAAATGAAGCCTACCTTCGACCTCAAACGAGGTCGAAGTGCCACGACCTCAAGCCAGATCGATTTGTTCGACCTAGAAGCCAAAATGGCCAAAAATTCGAGCTCAAATGAAGCCTACCTTCGACCTCAAACGAGGTCGAAGGGCCACGACCTCAAACGAGGTCGAAGGGCCACGACCTCAAGCCAGGTCAATTTGTTCGACCTAGAAGCCAAAATGGCCAAAAATTCGAGCTCAAATGAAGCCTAACTTCGACCTCAAACGAGGTCGGAAGGCAACGACCTCAATACAGGTCGATTTGTTCGACCTGGAATCAAAATGAGGTCGAAAATACCTCAAAATGAGGTCTAAAATACCTCAAAAATGAGGTTGACAATACCTCAAATGAGGTCGAATGTGTACGACTTTAAGACCATGTCGATTTGTTCGACCTGGTACCAAAATGAGGTCGACAAAACCTCAAAATGAGGTCGAAAATACCTCAAAATGAAGTCTACAATACCTCAAAAATAAGGTCGACAATACCTCAAATGAGGTCGAATGTGTACGACTTCAAGTCCAGGTCATTTTGTTCGACCTGGGACCAAAATGAGGTCGACAAAACCTCAAAATGAGGTCGAAAATACCTCAAAATGAGGTCGAAAATACCTCAAAAATGAGGTCGAAAATACCTCAAAATGAGGTCGAAAGTACCCTTAAAAAAATTGGGTAAAATAAATATTATTATTCAATAATAATATTTGAAAAACAAATATTATTTCGAAATCGACCTCAAATGAGGTCGCCAACTGAGGTCCTCAAAATGAGGTCGGCACCTTCGACCTCACCCCCAAAATGGGACTAAACTGCCAAAGTGCAGTTTCGTACCCCAAATTCTGGATAGTTGACAAATTCTTCACTGAAGTTTTAAATCTGACAGATTCACCCCTGAGCTTTGGAAAATAACGAACTAGACCCTAAAAAATTATGAAAAGGTGTCTATAATTCTGAAATACTTGCAAAAAATATATTTATTTGCAAAAATTATTAAAAATACATGTGGGTATGTGAAAATTCCTTAAATATTAGGAAAAATTATTAAAAATACCTGTGGGTACATAAAAATTCCTTAAATATTAAGAATAATTATTAAAAATACCCGTGGGTACATAGAAATTCCTTAAATATTAGCAATAATTATTAAAAATACCTGTGGGTACATGGAAATTCCTTAAATATTAGGAATAATTATTAAAAATACTTGTGGGTGCGTGAAAATTCCTTAAATATTAGGAATAATTATTAAAAATACATGTGGGTACATAGAAATTCCTTAAATATTAGGAATAATTATTAAAAATACTTGTGGGTTAGTTTCAAAAAAAAAAAAAAAATACTTGTGGGTTACATGGAAATTCCTTAATAATTAGGAATAATTATTAAAACTACCTGTGGGTACATGAAAATTCTTTAAATATTAGGGATAATTATTAAAAATACATGTGGGTACATGAAAATTCTTTAAATATTAGGGATAATTATTAAAAATACATGTGGGTACATGGAAATTTCTAAAATATCAGGAATAATTATTAAAAATACCTGTGGGTACATGAAAATTCCCGAAATATAAGGAAAATACAAGAGAAATTATTTAAATATTTCCTTGGTAAGAAGGGCAATAATTTATGTAGATAATACGTAAAAAGCCCTATAGTTGCCTAAGAAAGGCGCAAATAAAGGATCGATTTCCCCAATTTTTTTAAAAATAAGACATTCTTTTTTAGAATGACCATGAAATTTAGACAATATAAACCGTGAAAGGTTCATATAAATGTCAAATTAGCCTCGAATAAGGCAACAATCGTCGTAAATGTGTAGGTCGCTCCAAACTTTGCAATAAGGCGATACTTGTGAAACACTAGTGTAAATAAAGTCCTAGGTAAAGGATAAAAAAAGACCCTGAATCTCGAAAAAGGCCAATATAATTTTACGAAAGCTTGAAAAGTTTTCCTAGAAATTGGGGGGCAAATGACATGGGCTAAAAATAACCCTAGACATATAATTAATGACGTATTAATTAGACCTAGATTGGTCCAAGAGTTAAGCCCAATTAATGAGGCCCCGAAACCCCAATTATTTATTAATTTCGTAATTAATAAAAAGGGAAAATCTACAGCTCATAAAAAGAGTCCAAAGTGTGATAAATTCTTCAGAAAGTCTGCCTCCAACAAAGAAGGATCTAGAATCTTAATCAAAGGAAATAACTAGTCACAGTCCTTATCCTACGATAAGGAAAATACTTGCCCACCAAGAAATACAATCCTTATCAACCGTCAAGAAGGAGACTTATTCGCTAAGTCTCCCAAACATACCCTAAATACAAGGCTCTTGACGCCTATATAAAGGACCTGATCCTTCAATCAGAACTACGTTTTTTGGCTTGATTCTCAATTACGAATTGAGATACGTAGGCATCTTGTGAGGACAGATTTAGTCACGAAACACGAGAACAACCATTAAAGCTCGAAGCTCTCTAACCCTAGCATTAAATTCGCAAGCACAGTTTTTATTCCACAACAATATTACAACAAAATATATTGATAATTTTGACGGTTATCTTTAGTGACATGCTTACTAAGCTAATAAACTATTATAAAATCTATACATTTTTTTAGATTTAAAATATAAAAGTAGTACTTTTAATTCTTTTTAAAAAGGTAGCATTTTCAGAAGTATTAAAATCTCAAAAAATTTAAAAGTAAATTTCAAAATTAATATTAAAGTCGTCCGTGCATTGCACGGGTTATAGGCTTGTATATTTTTATTACAGAAGTTCTAATTTTTGAATTTGTTACAAAACTTATTAATTTATAATTCAATATAATTCTAATGTTAAAAATAAAATTTATCAATTTTTATTACATAAAAATTAAAAAAAATGATGTCTATTACATTTATTTACAATTTTAGGAGCTAATAATAGAGTTGAAAGCATGTTTATAAAACTTGTTACTTGTTATAAAATTAAAATAAATAAAACAGAGACTTAGAAAGTGCCCGAGAGAGTATACAAGAACAAAACAAACTCCCACTAGAACTGAATATCCTCTAAAGAGACAACACCCATTTGAGCAGTATGCCCAATAGTAAGTAGTAAGTCTGATTAGGGGTAATGGGGTCTGATTGGACTACTATATAAAGAACATAATAGGGTTTTGGTCCCCAAGGCTATTCACAACCTTTACTCCTCTATTCCCATCAAGTTCAGCGAGATACGGCTATAGGCATATCAAGTTGATAGGTCCATAATTTAATACATTTTTAATACCATTTTTATGTTTGTTTTCATAATTTTATTATTTAATAAATTGTTTTCTTTTGTTTTGTAGGAAAATAAATAAAATCATATTTCAAGCAGAAAAAGGTGAAAAAGGGCAAGGAGGTGGAAATACTTGAAATCAAAAGGAAATTGGAGAAAAATTGGAATACTTATCGGAGAAGAAAAAGAAATTAAGGAAATAATTTTAGAATCCGATTTGTAATCAAAGAGTCTAAGCTATTATTTTTCCCTATATATATGGGGCTCCTCTCTTATATTTTGAGACATCAATTTAGACACCAATTTAGAGTAGATCTGATAATTAGGAGTACGAGTAGTTTAATTATTTTTCCATTCAAACCATTTTTATTTTTCTCAAACAGTTTTTCCATAATTTTAATTCAGCAATTTGGTTCGTTTTCTTTAGTTTGTCTTTTAATTGATTTAATACGTGCCATGTTTTTAAGTTTATATTATTGTTTTGCTTGTTTAATTAATATGTCTAGCTAATTCTCTTGCCCTAGGATGAAGATGAAGTTAATTTAATTATTATTGATATCTTCTTGTTCCTATTAATTGGTTCTCATTATTTTTCATGGTGCTTAATTGATCAATTGACAAAGTGATTTTGATATATTATTGTTATCAGATTTAGTTTTCATAGCCTTTCCTTGCTCCACGAAGTTTTGATAGGTTATTGTTAGATAACAAGTTTCATAGTATATGCTTGTCTCGTTAATTGATATATCTTATTTGTGAAGGAAAGAGAATTGATTATAGAGCGAGTTGATATTAATTGTGATTGATTAATGGATTCAGATTCCTAGGTTTTCTTATCAGATTTTATTTGTTAATTAGGTTAAACAAATCTCATCTCAAATCTTATTGTCTAGTTCGCCTGAGTTGATTGTTAGGGTTTTGAAAATTCATAGTCTCCGTGGATCGATCTGTGATTGCTACAACTAAACACTGTGCGCTTGCAGTTACATTATTTTTACACATCAAGTTTTTGGATAGGTCCATAATTTAATACATTTTTAATACCTATTTTATTTCCGTTTTCGTAATTTTATTATTTAATAAATTGTTTTCTTTTGTTTTGTAGGAAAATAAATAAAATCATATTTCAAGCAGAAAAAGGAGTAGGCTTCTCAATGGGGCGGGGAAAATGGGGAACCCGTCCCAAATGGGGTGACCCCGCCCCGCTTAAATGGGGAATGGGGCAGTGATGGGGAATAAATATTTACCCCGTTTAAATACGGGGCGGGTTTGGTATTTGTACAATCCTCGCGGGGAAAACCCGCCCCGCCCCGAATTAAATAATATATATATATATTAATATAATATAATCTATTCTTTATCATATAATATCATATGTTTGTAATATATAATAAATTATAACTTATTTATTGTAGTTTTATATAATACGTACCTAATATAAGGTAGATTGTGTTTTAAATTACATATGCATTTGTTTTATTTTTAATTTTATATATTAAAATACATAATAATAAATATTTTTTTAAATATATATTTTAAAAAATTTAATTATTATATAGAGCGGTGTGAAAACGGGGCGGGCGGGGCGGTACGGGGATTTAATGTTGCTCGTGGGGCGGGGATGAGGATAAACAATAAATCTCCGCCGGGAAATGGGGCGAGGATAGGGCAAACTTTTTTTATGTGGGGCGGGTATGGGAATGGTAATCCCCGCCCCGAACCCGCCCCACTGAGAACCCTAAAAAGGAGGAGGTGGAAATACTTGAAGTCAAAAGGAAATTGGAGAAAAATTGGAAAACTTATATTCGGAGAAGAAAAGGGAATTGAGGAAATATTTCTAGAATCCGATTTGTAATCAAAGAGCCCAAACCCATTATTTTTCCTATATATATGGGTCTCCTCTCTTGTATTTGAGACATCAATTTAGACACCAATTTAGACTAGATCTGATAATTATGAGTAGGATAGATTTATTATTGTCTTTCAATACAAGTTCTTTATTCTATTCAAACACTTTTGCTTGCATTCTTTAAATTTAATTGTTTTGTTTCTTCTGCCATATCCACCTAAGTTAATTCTCCTAGGATGAAGATGAAGTTAATTTGATTATTGTTGATATCTTCTCGTTCCTATTAATTGATTCTCATGATTTTTCTTAGTGCTTAATTGTTCAATTGACAAAGTGATTTTGATATATTATTGTTACCGGATTTATTTTTCATAGCCTACTCCTACTCCTAATTATCAGATCTACTCTAAATTGGTGTCTAAATTGATGTCTCAAAATACAAGAGAGGAGCCCCATATATATAGGGAAAAATAATAGCTTGGACTCTTTAATTACAAATCGGATTCTAAAATTATTTCCTTAATTTCTTTTTCTTCTCTGATAAGTATTCCAATTTTTCTCCAATTTCCTTTTGACTTCAAGTATTTCCACCTTCTTGCCTTTTTTCACCTTTTTCTGCTTGAAATATGATTTTATTTATTTTCCTACAAAACAAAAGAAAACAATTTATTAAATAATAAAATTATGAAAACAAACATAAAATTGGTATTAAAAATGTATTAAATTATGGACCTATCACAAGTCTGTGGAAGATCAAGTCCCATAATCTGTATTCATATCTATCGTCATGGAATCAGGTATGCTTTCGCGCTACATTTTATTACGTATCCTTGATAATATTGCATAAGATGATCCTAGATTATTTATTTAAATATAATAATAGAATGCTAATGTAGTTGGCTTAATAAATAATAAAGAAATGAAGTTGGTTTCCTGATTAAGCTTTACAGAACCGACTCCAAGTCCTCGTATTTGACAAGCAATATTATAACACTCCCCCTTGATTATCAAATATGAGTTATTATAGAGATTGACTGCCTAGTTAAAACCTTGTAAGGAAAAACCCGGTGGGACAAAAACCTTGACGAAGGAAAAAAGAGTATAGTCTCCCATGAATAAAACATCTCACATGTTGACATCGTGATATAAGAAGTTTTTCAATCTGCGCATGTGAACAGTATTTCACAGCTTCTCAAATGTTGATGTGGGTAGTTTCTTTGTAAGTATATCCGTAAAATTGTAGCATGGGCATACTTGTTGAACCTCAATATCACCAGTTTCTTGCAGTTCGTGAGTGTATAAGAACTTTTGTAAGATGTGTTTTGTTCGATTTCCTTTAATATATCATTCTTTAAGCTCCCTAATGCAAGGTCAATTATTTGCTTCATAGATTGCTAATAATTCTTCTTGTGATCATCCAAAAGAGGATCTGACATGTACCCAACATCCGCATATCCAATTATTTGCGATTTTGAACTGTTGGGAAAGATTAATCCAAGATCAACTGCTCCACGAAGATATCTCAATATGTGCTTGACTCTATTCCAATGTCTTTTAGTTGGATAAAAACTGAATCTTGCCAATAAGTTGACATCAAATGCAATATCAGGTCGCGTGTTGTTTACAAGATACATAAGAGCGCCAATTGCATTGAGATATGGAACTTCAGGTCCAAGAGCCTCTTCATCTTCTTTTTGGGACGGAATGGATCTTCTATGTATAGGTCGATTGATGAACAAATGTGCTTGAAGATAAGTGCTCCACTTGTATGCCTGAACAAAACTTTATCTTTCCAAGATCTTTCATCTCAAACTCATTTTTTCAAATAATTAGTAGATAAGTAATATCTTCAACAATGATATTCAAAATCATCCACATATACAATAATAATAACAAAATTAGTTTGTGATCATTTAATAAACATACATGGATACACTAGATTATTAATGTACCCCTTATCTAACAAGCAATCATTAAGCCACATTCGATCAGTCTACTTTAACACATAAATGATCATTAGAATATAACTAAATATAAACCATGTAGCTTAGTCTCATCTAACTATAATCCTTCAGGGATTTATATATATGTAGATTTCACTATCAAGTGATTCATTCAAGTATGTTATTTCAACGTCTATAAAACGTGGTTCCTATCTTTCTCCACAAAAGAATAACCAAAACTAACTCCATCATTTATAGGAGAGTATATTTCCTAGAAATGCAATCCATGCATACGAGAGAATCCCTGGGCTACCAGCCAGGCCTTATATCTCGCAATTTTATGCATTTGGGAGAATACCTAGGCTACCAGCCATGCCTTATATCTCACAATTTCATTTTCCTATAAATACCCATCTAATATGAACCACACCATCTGGTGTTTAGACTACAGGTCCAAATACATTTCTCTTGCGTAAGGAGTGCAATTCTTTCTAGATTGAAACTTTTCATTTGACCAATAATCTCTTTGTCGAAATTCAACCATACTTTATGCTTTAGGATCGGAGTTTCCAATAATATCACATGTTATGGAAAAAGCATATAATTCAACAAACTTAGTACTCCCACGACCCAATAAATTTCAGTTATGTACATAACTTATTGAGATCTCATAACTTTTAGGCACCTTTGCTTCTATAAAGCATGTGCCACTTTTGGGGCAAATATCCTCTTCCAAAGGTAATCTCACTTCGATTCTATGAAAGCATAAGCCACTTCAATGGAAATATCCTCTTCTAGAGGTGGCTCTAATTTACTTTAAATGGAAGCATGTGCCACTTCATGGGCAACATCCTCATCTAAAGGTAATCCCAATTTGCATCAAATGAAGCATGCGCCACTTCAGGGACAACATCCTCTTCTAAAGGTAATCCTAATTTGCATCAAATGAAGCATGTTCTATTTCAGGGGCAACATCCTCTTCTAGAGGTAATCCCAATTTGCTTCAAATGAAAACATGTGCAACTTCTAAGCACAAATATCCTTTTCCAGAGGTAATATTACTTTGCTTTTGTGGAACCACATGTCACTTCAAGGGCAACATCCTCTTCTGGAGGTAATCTCACAACCACTTCAGGGGCTCAGACCTCTTTAGGAGGTATTACCGCTTCTGAGGCATTTGTTATAGCATTTTAGTGTCTTTAACCTTTTCAGGAGGTAATACCACTTCTAGGGTACTCGTTATAGCCACTTCAGGGACTTTAACCTCTTCAGGAGGTATACCACTTCTGGGGTATTTTATGGAACACTTGCCACTTCAAGGGAAGGTTCAATCAATTTTTCGTTTTCGTGGTACAATATCTTTTGCACCAACCGGTCTTCCACGCTTCTGGCGTGGTTTTGTATTACCAACCAATTCTTCAGGAACTGATTTATGAATAGGGATTTCAACCTTTGTTGGAGCATTAATAGCATGTATATGTAATTTTATGATATGTTTGGAATCATTAAAACCATCTAGAATTTGATTAACAATATTTGGCATATGAATGATTCTTAGAACCTTATATTCATATTGTTTAGTATATGGATCCATATAATTAAATCTTGATGCATTCCATGGTAGTTCAGATTTTAATTTATGCAAAACATTATCTCCCCCTAATGGCGGGAATACAAACTCATCAAAATGGCAATCAACATATCTAGTAGTAAAGACATCGCCGTTTAATGGTTCAAGATATCCAATATTAGAATGTGAGTCAAAACCAACATATATACTTATTCTTCTTTGTGGATCCATTTTATATCTTTATGGAGGCGCAATGGAAACATATACGACACTACCATAAAATCTTAAAGTAAGAGATATTAGGAATTTGATCAAGAACTAACTGTTGATGGGATTGTTTGTGGTGAGCAAATGGTCTTATCCTAATTATATTTGCAGCATAAAGTATTGTGTGACCCCAGACAGATGTAGGTAATTTAACTCTTAGAAGTAAGATACGTGCAATAAGTTGAAGTCTTTTAATTAAAGACTCTGGTAAGCCATTTTCTGTATGCATGTGAGCTACAGGGTGATCAACTAGGATTCCTACTGACATACAATAGTCATGCAGATGTAAACTCAACAGCATTATCTATTCAAATTAATTTGATAGGATGATCAGGGTATTGGGCTCTCAATTTGATTATTTGAGCAAGTAACTTGGCAAAAACTGTATTTCGGGTATAGAGAGTAGACAAACATGAGACCATCTAGTTGATGTATCGGTTAGAACCATAAATTATCTAAATGGGCCTGAAGATGGATGAATGGAGGTACAAATATCACCTTGGATTCTTTCTAAAAATTTAGGGGATTCAGATTGAAGTTTAGCAAGAGATGGTCGGGCAATTAGTTTCCCTAGAGAACTTGCTAAATAAGAAGTTGGTTCATCTTGTGGTATGTATGACTATCTGATTTCTGAGAGGATGTCCCGTAGAATTTTCTATAATATGACGCATCATAGAATCTCCTAGATAACTAAGTCTTTCATGTCATAGAGTAAATAATTTGGATTTTTGGTTTGGGGAATAATGATGCTAATTTGCGTGGCATATAATCCAGAAGAGATTGAGTGTAGTTATTCCAAGATCTTTTTGGAGCCTGAAATTCTTGAAGTGATTAGAAGATATTTTTTTTTCATACTCGCTAGTAGTTTCATCGTGAAAACCGTTAAGGTGAATATCTTTAAAACTTAAAAGGCTTCTAGTTGACTTGCTAGAGTATAGAGCATTTGCTATATAAATTTGTGTCTTATTTGGTAGGATAAACTAGCCTTTCCAAAAATATTATATTAATCTAGTCATAATAATCCAGTCATAATGGACATGTGGCAAATGAATAAATTTCTGGTGATTAAATCTATATTTAAGATTATTCCAAAGGGTGAATGGGTTTTTGACAATTAGGTATTCAGATTGTGATGCCTAAGAAAAATGATAGTTTTAGCATTTTATTCAACAGTTGGGGTTTTCCTGATTCTATGGTGACTTTTAATCCGTTGGCACTAAGGTGTATTTCCGCATCGATCACCCATAATTATCCCCAGACACATCCAATACAACAAATTCTAGTTTTGCAAGGTTCATAAAAATATTTAAACATGATATAATATGGCATATCAATATTTAAACAATTAACAAACAACAAGACACATATATATATTAATAATTTAATTTAAAAGTTACAATGGCATAGCCGACCACAAAACTTTTGAGTACTACTTGACGGCAGAGCCATATTTATAGTAGTAATACTTGACGGCAGAGCCATCTTTATAATTATAATACTGACGGCATAGTCATCTTTAATATATTAAATAATAATATTTTAATAAACTAAATAATTAATAAATAAGACGATAATAATTAAAATTAAATCATACCTCCTTTGTTGAGCAAGCATCAGCTGGCAGAGACTCGTGCTGATAACATGTACAATATTAAAACAAATAAAATAGAGACTTAGAAAGTGTCCGAGAGAGTATAGAATGCTAATGCTATTATTCTTTCTATGTCCATCCAACAATGAACAAGACTCCTATCTATAGGAGTTAAAGGAGGATGAGTACACCGACTTAATAGATAATAAAGAAATGAAGTTGGCTTCCTGATTAAGCTTTACAGAACCGACCCCAAGTCCTCGTATTTGACAAGCAATATTATAACATTACTTTTTCTAATATCCTAATTTTGGTATACATTTTTGTTCACTTATACCAATTTTAAGAATATTATGTTTATAGTTATTTATATAATTGTTGATAGGTGCAATTTATTTGAAATATCTTCCATGCTTATTAGTTTTTATATCTAACATATTATACAATATGGATTTCACTTCATAAATAAAAATATTTTTTATTTTATGATATGAATTATTATTTTACATACTATTAAATTTAAAAATACTTCTAACTAAAAAGCGAATGACGAAAATGCTTGTTGAACTATTAGGAACATTTAATTTTCATAAATTTGCTAATGTATATAAATATTATTAATTTGCTATACTTACGTATATTCACATTAAGAAATTTATTTTGGAGATGCTCTTATTCTACAAGGTGTAGTAAGCGCATACTTGATGAAGACCCAACCTAAATAATAATCTATATAGTTGTTGTGCGTTAGGCGGTTTATAAGACCAAATTTAAAAAGATACACAATATACTCATTTGGAAGATGGAGGCAATATATAAAGATCATTAAGTACATAATGTAGCCATTGTATTTGGTAAGTGAGATTGGCTTTAGTACAATATTCTACTTCTGCAGGTGAACGAGAGACTGTTGTTTATTTGATTTTCATGATATGGGTCTGTCACCCAACCTAACAAAATAGCCAATAATAGAACAATGTGTTGTTGGACATTCTAGCCGACCTAAATCTGTAAAATCTTTAAAAGATAACTCATTTTTGGAAGATAACATTTTACTATGAATAATAGTACTTTTTAAATAACGCACTGACGCAAAGCAATATGAAAATGTGATGTGCATGGCTTTTGCATGAATTGACTATGACATGCCACTGCATAAATAAAATCTAGGCGAGTGACTATAAGGTACAATAAGTGGCCAATGAGACGACAAAACTAGTCGGGATCTTGAATTAAATCCATAGAAGGGAGAAGATTTAGAATTTGATAAACCAGAATAATGTAAAATGTCAAGAATATACTTTCACTAATGAAGAAATATACAACCAGAAACTTCAATGCCAAGAAAGTATTGCAAATGGCCAAGGTTTTTAATGGAAAGTAAAGACTCGAGTTTATGGTCTACGAATGAGTTGTGTCGCAGCTTGTTCGTTATTACCAGTAATGATATATTGTCAACAAGATAAGGACATATAATGACGTGTTTCATTGATGTTAAGTAACTAAAGAGTAATCATCGATAGATTGCTCAAAATTAATTGAGAGTAACGTGGTGGATAGTTTTTCAAACCACCAACGAGATGATTGTCGAAGTTCATAAATAGATAGAGCAACAAACTGAATTACCTGTAGGATGAGAAAACCCTGATGGTAAACTCACGTAGACTTCATCATCTAGGTCCTCTTTAAAGAATTGTTAACATCTATAAATGGTTAATGAACATGACAACCTTTAATAAGTACAATGGATAATAATGTGCGAAAATCAATAAATTTCGCAACAGGCACAAATGTGCAATTGTCACGAAATTACATCACGCTATTCTTGAGATTTCATCACAATTTTAAAAGATATAGGTTCATTAGAATTACGAACCTTAAATAATTTTTTTTTTAATTCTAGAAGGTTGAAAGGAGACAGATGATCATGGGTACATCCAACAAAATTACAATGCTAATCATATAAATATAATAGTCAATTATGTATGCGAGTTGATTGTCACAAAATAGGGGTTTCGACTATAGGTGAAGAGTCATGAGTTGGTGGAGAAGGTGCAGAAGTCTGGAGTGGGAAGAAGAATGAGTGAAAATGAGATGCGGATAATGAGATATAGATTGGTAGGGGACTAAAGATGTATGGTTATTCTGTTTTGAATCATCAAAATATTTGACATTCATAGTCAGTTGTGTGATGTGATGAATTGTAGAAAATGTATTCTCATCATAAGGAAAAATATTTTCATGAAATATGACATGTCTACTCACGGATTTTGTTTCAGTTTCAAGATTATAAACAATGAACCCTTTTTGGGCAAAAAGATATCCAAGTAAAATAATTAGGGAAGCACATTCATCAGATTTAAGTTTAATTTTGGTGTAGTGTGAAAAAACAAAAAACTACCAAAAACTTGCAAGTTATTATGACCTAAAACATTAACAAGTAATTTCCATGAGGTGATAAATGATTTAGGTGGGCATTTTATTAGTAAGATATGATGCGTGAGTAAGAATTTTCCCCAAAAAATAAGGAAAGTTAGTTTGAAAGCGAGGAGCATGAGCTACATCTAAAAGATGCTATGTTTGTGTTTTACATCCCCAATCTGTTGCGGGATGGAAACACAACTCCGTTGATATACAATGCCATTTTGAAGTTCTCTTTGTAAAAATTCTGAACCATTGTCCGAATGAAAAATTTGTAAGTCCGAAATTAAAAAAGTTTTGGAACCCCAAGAAATAGTGTGGACATTTGCTTTACATTGTTTGATAATTTAATGAATAAAATAAAATAAATATTTAATCTGATTTAGCTTTCATTAAAAATATCCAAGTACGTCTAATGTAATCTGATTTTCGACTCTCTTTTCTTTCCACAACTTCACCGTGTGATGTCCACATGGTATAACCCTCAAGCATCCTTTTAGAGAACAAATGAAGTCTAATTTCATCAATGTCTAACCAATTCAAAATCTTACAAGGACACTTCATCTTACCATCCTCCATTTTTTCCCTTCCAAAGTTTTAAAAAAAACTATATACCATTTCTATATTTGGGAGTTAAAGAAATTTTATCACTTTGTACTTGATTACTTATCCAACTTCTATCCATATTTGCCATCTACATGAATAAATATATGTAAATAATGTGATAAACTAAAATGCACACAAAAAGTGATAAACATGCACCTTCAATTGTATATATATTCATTGATAAACATGCACCTTCAATCTAATTTTATTTTAAAATTCTTATTAGATTAACCATATCATTTTTAAAAAAAATTAACTTTTAGGTAAATTAAATGTTGGTTTATGTTATTTACATACCTTTTTTTTTAGTTTTCATAATTTTATATATAACTATATATTCATTGTCCTTATAAAAAATTTACTACACTTGTATTTTTCCCAATTAAATAGATACCAATACCCTCTAAAATTTATGCTAAAATTGAATGAATTTGTGTCCTCATTAGGATTTGAATCCATCGGTTCCTCTTAGGATGTCCATGTCATAACCATCGTCTTATATTAATTTTTATATTTACTTTAAAATTAGATAAAACACATAATCTCCTTTTATTCTTTTTTTAAATTTAACTTTTAGGTATATTAAATTTGGTTTATATTATATATATATATATATACACCATTTGTTTTTTTGGTTTTTGTAGTTAAATATGTAACTATATATTCAATTGTCTTTGTAAATTTTTTGTTACACATGTATTTTTTTAATTATGAATTATGTTGTTAATTGGTATAGTTCATACTTATATATATATATATATATATATATATATATATATATATATATATATATATACTATTATATTAAAGACGAAACATTGAAAGTTTTGTAATCTGGTCCCGAAAGTTTTTGTAGTCTCGTCAGAATTTTAAAGGCAATAATTTTAAAATTTTATATTTAGTTTCCTCTATTAAAAAATATTTAACTTAGTATTATATTTAAATTGTTTATTTACTTTCCTCCATTAGTAAAAATTTGAAAGACAAGAATATTAAAATTGTATATTAAATTTCCCCCATTAGCAAGGATTTAAAAGGCAAATAATTTTTTTTTCTAATGTTTACTTTCCTCTATTAGTAAAGATTTTAAAAGCAAGAATATTAAAATTGTATATTTAGTTTCATCCATTAGAAAGGATTTAAAAGGTAAATGAAACTTTTTCTAATGTTTGATTTTATTAATTCAAAATTTTAAGAAAAATAGTAAAATCGATCGATTTGAGAGCCGTCAACTCACCTCCCTCAAGATGATATATTTACTTTCCTCTTTAGTAGGTATTTATACATAAATTAAAAAATTTAGGAGAATATTAACATTATATTAAAGATGAAACATTGAAAATTTTTGTAGTCTGGTCCTCCAAAGTTTGGTCCTCAATTCTCAACTATTGGATCTTTCAAATCAATAGAATATAAGTCATCGGATAAAATACTAAAAGTTATTATATATATATATATATATTATATATATAATATTTTATATTATCATTACTAATAACTATCTAATTACCTTTTTCAGCTGAAACATATTATTTGTTTATATTTTCTAAATAAAACGACTCATCTTCTAAAAATAACACGGACACATTACTGATTTTATATTTTCTAACTTAAACGACTCATATTCTAAAAATAATACGGGCAACATATATATAAAAATGTAAAGTAATTTTGTATAATTATTAATAAATAACCAACTGCCTTTTTCAGCACATTACATGTTTCTTATTTTCTAACTAAAACAACTCATCTTCTAAAACTAACACGGACACATTACCTATTTTATATTTTCTAACTTAAACAACTCATTTTCTAAAAATAACATGGACAAAACACACACACACACACACACACACACACATATATATATATATATAAAGATGATATAATTTTATATAATTAATAATAAATAAATTTCTGTCTTTTTCAGCACATTACCTGTTTTATATATTTTAACTAAAATAACCCATCTTCTAAAAATAACATGGGCAACATGGTGATATTATTATATATTTATAAGCAATTGCATTTTTCAGCTAAAACACATTATTTATTTTATATTTTCTAACTAAAATAATTCATCTTCTAAAAATAACATGAACCACATATATATAGAACTTAATATATTATATATAATTATTAATAAATAATCAGTTACCTATTTCAGCTAAAACACTTTAGTTGTTTTATATTTTCTAACTACTGAACTTCTAAAAATAATACGGGCAATATATACTTGCTTAATCTCGTGCGATGCACGATGTTCTTTAATATTTTATTATTTTTATTTAGATTTTTGTAATTATATCCTTTTTGATGAAATTTTAATATATATTTATATGTGTATATAATAAATTGGATTTATATATCTAACAATATAAGCATTATAATTTAATAAATTATTGATGTAATCTTTAGAAGTATTTTAGATTTTAAAATAGAAAAATATTTTTAAATAATAGATCTAACGGTTCGTATATATACTCTTAAAAGTGACTAAAGTGCAAATAACAAAATATGTGCCATGTAATGTGCCGAGTTTCTTTTAACATAAGATATTACTTTTATTTTTTTATTAATTATCTTATTTAAATTGAATATTATAAAAAAAATGGATATTTATCAAAAATACCATTTTTTAAAAGTTTTTTTGCGATTTTACCATCTTCTCAAAATATTTACAAAAATACCTTCTTTTTAAAAATAATTTGCGAAAATACCATCTTTTAAAAAGATTTTTGCAAAAATACATTCTGCAACTAAATACAACCTACGTAGGTTGCATCCAGTTGCATGTGTGATTGCAACTAGATGCAACTGGATGCAACTTTCCAAATACAACCTACGTAGTTTGCATCCAGTTGCATATGTGGTTGAAACTAGATGCAACTTTTTAAAAAATAATTGAAAAAACAGCTAAGAATTCAAAAAATATTATTAATAAAAGGGGTAAACTTGTGGTCTTGGTTTACCCTGGGGGTTCAATAGTTAACTTTTGGGGTTCAATGTTTTTATTTTGGATTTTAGAAATATTAAGAATGACGAATAATTCGTATACGGACTTAGGGTTTAGGGTTGTAAACCCTAAACCCTAGACTCTAAACCCTAACCTACCCTGATTTTAGGGTTGTAAACAACCCTAAAATCAGGACGCCGGAAAAACACCATTATTAACAAGTTGCATCTGTGGTTGATGTTGGTTGCAGTTTGCAGAAGGTATTTTTGCAAATAAGATGGTATTTTCGCAAAAAAAATAAATTTGAAAAGGTATTTTTGCAAAAATATTTCTGGAATGGGATATTTATGAAAAAAGCCCTAAAAAAATTACATTAAACGTGGATTTTATAAGTTTAATATAATAATATTGTCATTATTTTTATATTTTGCCCGTGTTATTTTTAATTCGAATATGAGTTGTTTCAATTAAAAAATATAAAACTGACAATGTCCTTAAAGAGACAGTTAGTTACTTATTAATAATTATATAAAATTATATTACATTTATATATTAATAATTATATAAAATTATATTACATTTATATATATGTTGTCCGTGTTACTTTTAGAAAATTAGTTGTTTAAATTAGAAAATAGATATTTCTATATATATGTTGCCCGTATTACTTTTAGAAAAATTAGTTATTTAAGTTAGAAAAAATTAAAAAGGTTACCTGTTTAGCTAAAAAGGGTAACAGGTTATTTATTAATAATTATATATAACAATATTACCATTACATATTTATTTTGCATGTGTTATGTTTAGAAGATGAGTTGTTTTAGTTAGAAAATGTAAAACATATGTTTTAGCTCAAAAAGATAATCAGTTATAAATATGTAATAATATTACCATTTTATATATGTATATATATATTACATATTTTATTTTTAGAATATGAGTTGTCTTAGTTAGAAAAATAGATAAAATAAGTAATTTAGTTTAGCTGAAAAAATCATTTGGTTATAAATAAATTGGTTATAGATAGGCCCGACCCAAATTATAGATAGGCCCGGCCCAAATACCGACCGACCAAAACTTTTAATGTTTCGTATTTAATAATATAGTGTATATATATATATATATATTAAAAGATAATATAATTTTACATAATTATTAATAAATAATTAATTACCTTTTTCAACACAATACCTATTTTATATCTTTTAACGAAAACAACTCATCTTCTTAAAATAATACAGGGTAACTTCTATGTAAAAGGGTAATATTATTATATTAAACTTATAAATTTTATGTTTTGTTATAATATTTTCTATAACTTTCAAATCATATAAAATAATTAATAAAAAATAAACTTAAAATTATAATTATTAATAACTACCTAAACTATTAAGCACATCTCTATTATATTATTATACACAAAACTCTTAAAATACAAACTAATCACGAACAAACACAAATACATATGTAAATTCAACCTCGAATTCAACAACCACGTATGAGTAGAACTATACAAATTTAAAAATCATATTCATGAAAAGTAAATATAAATATAAAAAAAATTAAATTATAAAGAAGATAATATATTTAAATTTCAACCGTGCATCACACGGGTTTTAAGCTAGTATTATATTAAAGACAAAACATTGAAAGTTTTTGTATTCTGGTCCTGAAAGTTTTTCTAGTCTGGTCCTCCAAAAGTTTGGTCACTCAATTCATAGCCGTTATCAAATCGATGAGAACCGTTAGATCAAATATTAAAATTATTATATATAATATCTTTTCTATTTTTTCTAACTAAAACATCTCATTTTCCAAAAATATCGCAGGAAGTTTCATTTAATAAAATAACATAATAAAGTTATAATTGCTAATAACTAACCCATTACCTTTTTTTAGCCAAAGTGTATTTTCTTTTTTATATTTTCTAACTAAAATTTCTACTTTTCTATTTTTCCTAACTAAAACCTCTCATTTTTCAAAAAATATCACGAATAATTCTATTTAATACAATAAAATAATAATATTATAATTACTAATGACTAACCGATTAGCTTTTTTTTTTCCAATACATATATTCTTTTTTATATTTTCTAACTAAAATTTCTCATAACTAAAACTTCAAAGATATTAGGGGCAATTTCATTTAGTAACATATCTATACTATTATATTAAAGACTAAACATTGAAAGTTTTGTAGTCTGGTCCTGAAACGTTTTGTAGTCTGGTCCTCCAAAATTTTGGTAACTCAATTTAGAGCCATTAGATATTTCTGATCAAATCGACGAGAACCGTTAGATAAAATATTAAAATTATTATATAAATATCTTTTCTATTTTTCCTAACTAAAACATCTCATTTTCCAAAAATATCGCAGACAGTTTCATTTAATAAAATAACATAATAAAGTTATAATTGCTAATAACTAATCCATGAACATTCTCCAGAAAACAGCTTGGAGAGCCTGATCAAAAGAGTAGTTGAACTGGATCTCTTTCATAACACTTTTATAATATGCATTCCTTAGCTGATTCATCCTCAGCTCAAAAGTATTATAGATGAAAGTATAAGTAGGAGGTCTAATCTTTTCTTTCAGAAAATTAAGAACTTCTTGTGAATGAGAGATTGTCATTGCCACAGCTCCAAGTGCTTGCTTATAAGAAATATTATCATCCCATATTGCATCATAGGTCAAAACTGGTTGTTGATCCTCCTCCTCAGTTTCAGCCTCAGAAACAGATCATGATTTCCTCTTTTACTTCTTTAAAGGTCTTGAAGCCTGTTGATCTGGATCTTGTTGAGTAACTATGGGTATGCTGTCATTTCTTTCATATATTACATCCTCAGCAATAGAGACAATAGATGGAGTAAAAAGATAGATGTAGACATACTGAACAGCTAACTGTTGAGAGATATTGAGATCTATCATCAACTTTTGCCACACCTTTTTATGAAAACTAAGAAGTTGCAGAATCTCAGAGACTTTAAGATAAGATTGTTTATCATGCACAGGTTGTACTAAAGAATATAAAATAATGAGTGCATCATCAGAAGGTATAACTGTGTGCTGGATTAAGTCCCTTGCAGTCTTCTTAGTTAATCATTCCCAAAATACTTCATCACCAGAGTCTGAGGATGAGTGAGACTCTAGTTCAGTATTAGACT